>OW026321.1:35000-1235000 GCA_932273695.1 Apotomis betuletana | reverse complement strand
TATGAATCGTGCGTATTCAGTAGGTACGCCTGTCCACAATATATAGAAGTTAATATGTACCTATATTATTAAATGATTATATTAACTCTATAGTTCCTTCCGTCAGTCTAGTATGTGTTGTGTTATATTATAACAAAAGCAGGTAAATAAAAGTAAAAAGTAATTATTACTTTTGCGGTAATCGAGCCACAATCCACAACTGCCGAAGATATCGGTAACGCGACACGAAAATCGATTTACGTAAAAAACATGAAGCCAATGTTTTTTGAAATTTGATTCGCGATTATAGAAATGTATTAAAATTCTGTATTCAACATTTAATCAACGTGACGTATTATAAATTATAACCGGGTTGTTACGGACAGCTAGGCTAATGTAATAGATAAATTAATAAATAATATATGTGTGTAAAGGTTAGGCGAAACTAGACTTAAGGCAAATAAATAATATATCCTTATTTTCCTAAATGCCCAAAAAAGCGGCAATATCATGTGTATAACACTTATTTTTCCTAAGAAACATTAATTATAAGAGAGCTCCCAAGTACTATGTAGAATAGTTAAAAGACCACGGCGTCTTAGAGTAAACAAAGATGACTCATCCTGGTAACTTTCCACTCGCAGCGCGAGACAAAGGATTCATGTTTGTTTACATTGGTTGCAAAATTTAAGGATAAAAATTAAATAACTCTGAAACTTTGTAGTAACGTTCCCTGTAGAAATATAAGTAAAATCTCTTAATATTATACCGGCCGCAACCTGCTGCGAGCACGGCAAACACGAAAATAACACGGCGCGTCGCGCGCTCCGGCTAATGAGAGACCGGGAAGGTGCATATCTCGACCCGTGCGAGCGAGACGGCCTCTGAGTCGGAACAAAGAAGTTGCATCATTTTTATGTAATTGTAATTAAATGGGAGCTCTCACATGAAAATAGCATATGTGATTGTGTTCTACGAACAAACCTTTATGTTAACTATAAGTTAGATTTAAGATGAAAATTGTAATTTACCTAGGAATCAGCAAAATGTAACAGAGCGGGCGTCCCTCTAGAAATGTAAACAAACCCTGAACGAATCATATAAAAGGACGCCCGTTTCTGCATAATAACACAGTTCATCTTCAGTTCACCTTCAGTCTACGTAGAGTACCACTCCGTAGTCAGGGCGTTGATCATCGATCCGCCACTTGCCAACTTGTCACTTCTCAGTTCTTGTTCACCGTAGTTACCATCTTTCTGTATTCGAGTAGCGTAGTACCATCGGTCCGCGAAAGTTAGTTTGTTAGTATCAGCGTAGAACCATCGGTCCGCGATTTAGTGTTAAATTCATTATTAGACAGAGACTAAAGTAATTAAGTGTTAAATTTAAGTGTTTTTCCGATCCGTTGTTGTGTTAATTGTTAATTTCTTGTGTAATATATTTCGTTGATTTACTTTGCGTTTTCATACTCGTCCGTTTCGTTTACCCTATTTCTCAACCTACAGTCCGCTTTGCTCCATACTCATCCCTGAGTTTCGGAGCGTCCATGTGATCGATAGCCGACGGACGCGGTTGTCGTTTACATTGATGGTCCTTCGAGTTCCGGATCGGAATTAGTGTAGTTTAGGTTCGTTTTGTGTAGTTGGAAAAGTGCGGTTTTCCAAACGTCAAAGATGGTAAATACACGCGGAAACAAGAGCGAGGAGAGCGCGCGCGCGCAGCGCGAGCGCACACAAGCTGCAGTCGACCTACAGCGATTTGCAGTGACTAACGTCGCAGTCACACACTCACCTCCCGCGGCCCATACCCGTCCGGGCCCTTCGGGACTGTACCACACAGACTCACCCGAGTCTCCCGCCGAGGAAGCCCCAGTTTCGCCGCCAACCGACACTACGGCTTGGCGTAGCGAACTGGACAAGCATTTGTCGAAGACTGCGCGCCTCGACCAATCGCAGCACACCGCGCCGGCCGCGCACGCCGGCCAATCACTGCACTCCGCGCCGGCCGACCAATCAGAGGCCCGCGCGCATCGGCGCGAGTTCGGCGTCACCTTTGGTGATAAAGCCCACGCGCCGCCCCGACCAGCATCACTTCACTCTCGAGCGTCGAACGCGACGGACGTGCTCCGCCGCGAGGCGGAGCTCGCCGCTATGGAGCAGCTCAAGCAACTTCGCTGCGAAGAAATTCGTCTTGAACGCGAGCTCGTTGAAAAGAGGCTCGCCGTCGAAATGGAGCGCATCGACGAGCAATCTCGGGCCGGCGGATCTCAAGCCGACTCACAGCGACGCGTCAACGATTGGCTGTCCAACGTCCACCCTGCCGACGCGGTCCACGCGAAGCAGGCACGGCCCCCTACACCGCAACGCGAGACACGCAAGCGACACGAGGAGGAGCCCCGGACACCATACAGCCGTCGAGAACGATCGTCAAGCCGAGACCGAGTGATCGACCGCCTCACCGACACCATTGAGACCATGATGCGGCCGCCTCCGAAGCAAGTCTACGAGCTGCCGCCATTCTCCGGGGAGCCAAGTGAGTGGCTCACCTTCTATAACTCTTACACCGAGAGCACCGCACGCTACAAATACTCCGCATACGAAAATGTCGCGCGCCTGCGACACTGCCTGCGAGGAGAAGCCCGTCAATGTGTGCAGCACATGATCGCCTCTTCCGCTCGACCCGACCTAATCATACGGGTCCTTAAGAAGAATTTCGGGCGCACCGATCTACTCATTGATCGCGCCATCGACGAGCTGCGCAGAATGCCGCCGCTCGGACCGAGCGCCAACGATCTCAACCAGTTCGCCATACGCATCATGAATATCGTTTCAACGCTTGTGGACCTGGACCGCCGAAGCTACGGCGCAAACCCACTTCTCATCCGGGAAGTCACCGAGCGACTGAGCCCACACTTGCGCAGTCGCTGGTGTTCCTACGCTAAGGAGCACCTGAGCTCCGCCGAAAACGAACTCATGTTGATGGCGGAGTTCCTCCTTGAAGAAAGCGATGCCGAGATGGAATTCTCGCACGCTAAGGCGCCGCATAGAAGACCGACGCCCGCCGCCGAGCAACGTGGATCGCAGCGCGTCCCAGAGCAACGCCCGGCGGCCAACGCCGGCAGAGGAGCCGTACGACGCCCTCTGAGAGATCGTGTGCAGACATACGCACTCGAGCAACCTACCAGCTGCCTATACTGTGGAGGCAGCCACCGCACTACCGAATGCCGCAAACTCATCGCCGTGCCAGTCGGAGCCCGATGGGATTGGGTGCGACACAACCAAATATGCTTCAAATGTCTGGAGCGCAAGCACCGCCGCGACCAATGCAACGCCCGCGGCTGCAACGTTCCCGGCTGCACCTATCCACACCACCGACTGCTACACGCCGAGAAGACGCAGACGCATACACCGAGCGCCACAGCGCCGTACATGCCTGCACCCCAAGCAGCGCCGTACATGCCTGCACCCCAAGCAGCGCCATACATGCCTGCGCCACAAGCCACGCCGTACGCCTATCAACCGTACGCCCCGGCTACCTACGCAGTCAAGCAAGCCGCTACCACGCCAGGCGCTAGACGAAGCGCCACGCCGACTGCCCCGCCACAAGCTGCCGCTGCGACCTATACCGCGGCGTCGCGACGCCGCCCTAACGCGCACGCAGCACCAGACGCACCGCCAGAGACGACGGCGTGCGTCGAAGAATTCACCGCCAACACAGCCGAATTTGGACGCAACGTGTCTTCGGTCCTGTTGAAAGTGATCCCAGTCATCGTCGGCGGACCCCGCGGCGAGACACTCACCTACGCCTTGATGGACCAGGGGTCCACAATCTCACTGATTGAAGAGGACCTCGCAGATGCAATCGGCGCCGACGGTACGACCTCGCGCCTGCATATCCAAGGCGTGGGGTCAATGACGACGCAACAGAAGAGCCGTCGAGTGCACGCCCATGTGCGCAGCCAGACAGGCGGTCCGGCTCATCCACTAAGCCTACGGACCGTCGCCGACCTGGGCTTACGCGCACAAAGAGCAGAGCGAGACTACGTCACGCAGTTCCCGCACCTTGCGGATATGAGCGCCGCGTGCTACGACACAGCACGCCCGCGCATTCTCATCGGCGCCGACAACTGGCACCTGATGCTGCCATACGAAATGCGCGTGGGCAAGATCGACGAGCCCGCCGCCATGCTATCTCCACTCGGATGGGTGCTATTCGGGTCGGCGCCACAACAGTACGCGAGATGGCAACAAACCGTACTACACTGCTACGTCGGGTACGAGGCGCCGCTACAAGAAGAGGACGCCGCCCGACCCGCAACCACGTCGGCAACAACGACGGAGCAAGACCGCCGCCCGCCACACGATGACGACATCAACGCCCAGCTAAAGTCATACTTCCACATTGACTCGCTGGGCATCACGGCGGCGGTCAAAACGAAACCACAGAACGAGCGAGCTACGAAAATCTTCGAAGACACTGTGCGGCGCGTCGACGGCCCGCGCTACGAAGTCGGGCAGCTCTGGCGTGATGACAACGTCAACATGCCATCCACTTACAACATGGCTTTGCGACGATTGCACGGAATCGAGCGAAAGATGGACCGAGACCCGCAATTCGCCGAAGCATACACGAAGGAGATGGACAACCTGTTTGCTAAGAAGTACGCCGAGCGGATGGAGCCGGCGCCGAGCAACAAGATGTGGTATCTGCCGCACTTCGCAGTCACCAATCCGAACAAGCCGGGACGAATACGCCTGGTTTTCGACGCCGCGGCCACCTGCCAGGGCCGCAGCCTCAACGATTACATACTAGAAGGCCCCGACAAACTCCAATCGATCCTGGGCATTCTGTTTCGATTCCGAGAGGGAGCCTACGCCGTGACTGCCGACATACAAGAAATGTTTCTTCAAATCAAGCTACGCGAAGAAGACCGGCCGTCGCAAATGTTCCTGTGGAGAGGCGCCAATCGCACACGACCTCCAGAAACATACGCCATGACGTCGATATTTTTCGGCGCTGCGAGCTCACCCTACTTGGCTCACAGCGTACGAGACTACAACGCCGAACAAAACCGCGAGCAGCATCCGATGGCCGTTGAAGAGATTACCACGAATCACTATATGGACGATTTCGTGTCGAGTTTCAACACTGAAGAAGAAGCCTGCGAAACATCGAAGCAAGTCGCCGCCTCACACAAAGCGGGCGGCTTCACACTGCGCGGATGGAGCTCCAACGCGACTCGCCTCATGGAGTCGCTACCTGCAGAGCTCCGAGCAACGACGCCCGCGCAGCTAGGCGGCGACAAGACGCAGAAAATTCTCGGATTGATGTGGGATCCGAACGCCGACGAACTCGGATTTAACACTAAAATGATCCGAGTTCCGGCCGACGTGCGAGAGCTACGCCGCACGCCTACAAAGAGGGAGATGCTGAGCGCCGTGATGAGCGTGTATGACCCGCTCGGTCTACTCGCGAGCTACACAATCTCCGCCAAAATACTGCTGCAACGACTGTGGGAACTGAAGCTCGATTGGGACGCCGCCCTGCCGCCCACTGAAGCTGCCGAGTTCGCTGACTGGCTACGAGGTCTACAATCCGTGGCCGCCCTACGACTGCCGCGCCCCTACGCCTCTACGGGGGGAGCTACGAAACGTGAGCTACACGTTTTCGTAGACGCCAGCGCTCAAGCCTACGCGGCCGTAGCGTACTGGCGCGAAGAAGAGGACAACGACGCCCGTGTGAGCCTTGTCGCTGCTAGGGCTAAAGTAGCCCCGACGCGACAACTCAGCATACCACGCCTCGAACTGCAAGCTGCGCTCATCGGGGCGAGACTAGCTGCCAGCATCGCCAAAGAACATCGTCTACGCATCGACGACACGTTCCTGTGGACGGACAGCAGAACCGTGCTACACTGGGTGCGCGACGACGCCCGCCGCTACAGCGCCTACGTCGCGCACCGTCTCGGCGAGATCGCCGATACCACCAACGTCGAGCAATGGAGATGGGTGCCGACGAAACAAAATCCCGCTGACGACGCGACGCGAGCCGATAGCACACGCCGCCTCGACGCCGCCAGCCGGTGGTACTGTGGGCCGGACTTCCTACAACTTCCGGCCTCCGAGTGGCCCCGAGAGACGCCGGCGCCACCGCGAGAAGAAGACACAGAAGCCCAAGTTGCAGCCACACAGAGATGGGAGTCGCCATTGCCGGATGTCAGTCGGTTTTCCAATTACAACCGACTGATAGGCACGACGGCCCGCATGCTGCAGTTCGTGGAACGACTACGAACGAGACAACCCACCGAGCTGCAGCAGAAGCACTTCAAGAGCGCCGAACATATGTGGCTGCAACAGGCGCAGCGAGAGGACTTCCCGGCCGAGCTACGCGCGCTGTCCCGCGGACAGCCGATAGACAAGACCAGCAGAATATTCAAGCTCGACCCATACATCGACGAAGAAGATGGCCTACTGCGGGTGCGCGGGCGTATCGACGCCGCGCCCGCTTACGTCAACCGACGCCCGGCCATCCTGGACGGCCGCAATCCCTTTGTGCGGCTGTGGCTGCAGCGGGAGCACGAGCGAGCGGCGCACGCAAACCACGAGCGTGTCGTCAACGACGTCCGGCAGCGATACTGGGTGCTACGCCTGCGGCCCACTGTGCGCGCTGTAGCGCACTCCTGCCGGACCTGCGTGCTTCGGCGCACACAACCCCGCGTCCCGGCGCTGGGAGACCTGCCGCGAGCCCGCGTCGAGCCGTGTCAGCGGCCCTTCACCTACACAGCGACCGACTACTTCGGTCCTGTGTGGGTCACCGTCGGCCGCCGCAGAGAAAAGCGCTGGGTGGCGCTCTTCACGTGCCTGTCAACACGCGCCGTGCACCTAGAGACAGTCCACACGCTGTCCACCGACTCCGCCATCATGGCCTTGCGGCGGCTGGCCGCGAGGCGCGGATGGCCGGCGCAGATCTGGAGCGACAACGCGACTTGCTTCCGGGCTGCGGACCTCGAGCTACGGGCGGCCTACGCGGAATGGCTGCCTGCGCTACGAGACTACGGGCTGTACCGCGGCCTGGACTGGCGATTCATCACCCCCGGCGCCCCAAATCAAGGCGGCGCCTGGGAACGACTAGTGCGGTCTGTAAAGACCGCGCTAACGGCGACGCTGCACACGCGGGCACCGAAGGAAGAGGTGTTCGCCACGCTGCTCGCCGAGGCCGAGCACACTGTCAACGCTCGGCCACTCACCCACGTTTCCGTTGACCCGGCAGACGACGAGGCGTTGACGCCTAACCACTTCCTGCTGGGCGCGCCTACAGCAGCGCCGCTCGTCGGGCCCTGCCGAGAAGCCGACCGACGCACTTGGCGGGCCAGCCAGGCGCTCGCCGAACTATTCTGGGCGCGGTGGGTTCGCGAGTACCTACCTACACTCGCGCCCAGGCAGTCATCACCGACGGGGAACGAGCGACGCATCCAGCCAGGCGACTACGTCGTGATAGCCGATCACACGCTGCCGCGCAACGTCTGGCCGAAGGGGATCGTCGAGGCGACACATCCGGGCCCCGACGGAGAGGTGCGCAACGTAGAAGTCCGCACCAAGGGAGGAGTTTTTCGCCGGCCTGCGAGAAAACTAGCTGTCCTCCCCTTGCAACCCGAGCCTACGCGGGAGCTCGGCGGGGGGAGTTCTGTTACGGACAGCTAGGCTAATGTAATAGATAAATTAATAAATAATATATGTGTGTAAAGGTTAGGCGAAACTAGACTTAAGGCAAATAAATAATATATCCTTATTTTCCTAAATGCCCAAAAAAGCGGCAATATCATGTGTATAACACTTATTTTTCCTAAGAAACATTAATTATAAGAGAGCTCCCAAGTACTATGTAGAATAGTTAAAAGACCACGGCGTCTTAGAGTAAACAAAGATGACTCATCCTGGTAACTTTCCACTCGCAGCGCGAGACAAAGGATTCATGTTTGTTTACATTGGTTGCAAAATTTAAGGATAAAAATTAAATAACTCTGAAACTTTGTAGTAACGTTCCCTGTAGAAATATAAGTAAAATCTCTTAATATTATACCGGCCGCAACCTGCTGCGAGCACGGCAAACACGAAAATAACACGGCGCGTCGCGCGCTCCGGCTAATGAGAGACCGGGAAGGTGCATATCTCGACCCGTGCGAGCGAGACGGCCTCTGAGTCGGAACAAAGAAGTTGCATCATTTTTATGTAATTGTAATTAAATGGGAGCTCTCACATGAAAATAGCATATGTGATTGTGTTCTACGAACAAACCTTTATGTTAACTATAAGTTAGATTTAAGATGAAAATTGTAATTTACCTAGGAATCAGCAAAATGTAACAGAGCGGGCGTCCCTCTAGAAATGTAAACAAACCCTGAACGAATCATATAAAAGGACGCCCGTTTCTGCATAATAACACAGTTCATCTTCAGTTCACCTTCAGTCTACGTAGAGTACCACTCCGTAGTCAAAGCGTTGATCATCGATCCGCCACTTGCCAACTTGTCACTTCTCAGTTCTTGTTCACCGTAGTTACCATCTTTCTGTATTCGAGTAGCGTAGTACCATCGGTCCGCGAAAGTTAGTTTGTTAGTATCAGCGTAGAACCATCGGTCCGCGATTTAGTGTTAAATTCATTATTAGACAGAGACTAAAGTAATTAAGTGTTAAATTTAAGTGTTTTTCCGATCCGTTGTTGTGTTAATTGTTAATTTCTTGTGTAATATATTTCGTTGATTTACTTTGCGTTTTCATACTCGTCCGTTTCGTTTACCCTATTTCTCAACCTACAGTCCGCTTTGCTCCATACTCATCCCTGAGTTTCGGAGCGTCCATGTGATCGATAGCCGACGGACGCGGTTGTCGTTTACACGGGTGTAAATTAAGGCGTTTCATCCTTGTATGGAAAAAAAAAATATATGAATTTTTCTGACTTCGCTTGCTGATTCGGTCCTACCTAGTCCCTATAGTACATTAAATTTTTGTTCCTTTCAAGGAAATTTGAGAACGTTTAAAGGTTGCGTAAATTGACGACTTTAACAAACATACTATGCTACATACATATAACTCATGGGAAACAATGGGTATCGATATAGGTGGCGAAAAGCTAACCAATTTACGTTTTGCAGATGAAACTGTCTTATTCTCCCATTTACGGCACCCCATCTAGAGCAAATGTTGCAAGAACTGAGCACGGCAAGTCTTGAAGTCGGACTCAAAATGAACAGGGCAAAGACACAGTTAATGACCAATAGCGTGAAACGTAGGGTAAAGGTAGATGGGGAAGATATACAATACGTCGACGAGTATATATACTGGGGCCAGATAGCATCCTTCGAAAACAGGCAGCCTAAAGAAATCGATCGACGCATCGAAAATGCCTGGAAGAGCTTCTGGTCCATGAAATGAAGGGGAACCTTCCATTGACTCTGAAGCGCAAACTCGTCGACATGCGTATCCTTCCTATCCTAACCTACGGCGCCCAAACTTGGTCATTAACGGAAGCTCAGAAGTCCCGACTCTAGGTTTGCCAGCGAGCGATGGAGCGCAGCATACTTGGAGTTCGCAGGACTAAAAAATAAAAAGGCTTTTTCTTTTTATGCGGTTTATATCTACAAACAATTCTAAAAGAGATAAATCCAAAGCATTGGTATTTCTGTATGTTTTCCGTATTTTTTTTTTTAATATATTTTTATATATATATATTTATAATATATATTTATTTTAATATATTTTTTTTAATATATATATATAATGTTGTTTAATATTGAATAATTAATTGTATGTAATTTAGAATAAGTTGACATGTAACACTGTTATCAATAAAAATGAATATGAATATGAATATAAATTGTATTTGTTTTGTATACTTTTATTGGTGTGCAATAAAGTATTGTTGTATTGTATTTGGTTACAGAAAACCTGTCAAACGAGGAGCGGACATGGGAGGAGATCATGCAGATCAAGGCCATGCCGGTGCCCATGGGGCAGAAGAGGGACCTCAAGGCTCGACTGCAGGTACTCACCAAGTACCATACAACCCTTTATGAAAAAAAAATCATTTTTTTATTTCAGGAAGTCAATTATTTTTTTACATTCCTACTTTTATCCTAAATTTAAAGATTGTGTGTTAAGAAAATTAAAGTACCAAAAGCACAAATTAAATTATTTGTCAATTGACAACATTTAAAATTTTCAAATAGTGTTCATTTTTAAACTGATTTGATTACTTTACTTACCCAAAACTAGTCGCAAACTACAAAAAAAACAGTGGTACAATTTCCATACTAAATCCGCCTTAATAATAGTCCGACTGTAAAAAATTCTGCGCTGTGACCAATTACTTGTCGCGTACAGTTTTTTTTTCGAACGAATACAATTTTACTTTCTGGATGTAATAATTATGTCCACTACAACAGCTTTTATGAGTTTGTATATGCAGCCTTATGGTGTTTATTTCCGGTTGAGTCTAGTTACCCAATTTGCCGCTAGATGGCGTTGTGCAGGTCCAGTGTAAATCGTACATCGCGCTGTTAAGATTTTTCCCGATTCAACGACCACGCTCGGTTGTAATTTGTTGGTTATCGCTTCTCGGCCTTTTGGCTAAGATCAAAGTGTAGTATCTGTTCTTTTCAGCTTAATATCTGAAAGTTCCCTCAATGAGGGACCAGTATATTAACCCTTCGTCTGTGAGATTAAAAAAAATCTTGCGTTCAAACCTCATTTGTGCTGCAATGAGTAAAAAAATATGTCCGTAAAAAAATGCAAAAAGACGGCCTTAATATGTGGTCAGGATCCTATACCAACACAGACGAAGGGTTAAACTGATTTTTGTAAACCGACGGGATGTTCGGGGCTCGCTCCACTCCCGTCACGGGTCGGCCCGGCATTGCAGTGCCGCCGGGATTGTCCCACATATATTCTTGAAACTTTAGGCTTGGATGATATGGCAAAGCCATAGTAATTCTAATTTACTATGATTTTGGATAGACTGCGAGCAGAAGTCCACGTTCCATGAATGGAATGGAGAGGGACTAACTACACTTAGTATGCTCTAAGAGTCGGAAATGCCCGTTAAAGTTCAACATTCCTGCGGAGAATACGGAGCGCTAAAATGATCCATACAAATGGCCATCTACATGTGACGTCATTTGTGGGTTGTGTACCAATATTTATTTATTTATTTGATCTTTATTGCACAAATGAAAACAGATCGTACAAAAGAAGGACTTAATGCCATTGGGCATTTTCTACCAGTCAACTATCGGGCAAAGCTGATAAGTTGTGGGCGGTGCAACTAACTTAAATAGGTTTTGATAGTAAATACTTAATAAAACATATATTTATTATACATATACAATAAATAGACACTGACTAAAAAGCAAAACAGATACGCTAAGATTTCTCCATTGTGCTAATGAAGAGGTCGCGCAAGGATTTGAACATGTATGGAGACAATAAGTAATTTGCCATTTTCACTGTGAAAAAATGCGTCCTACTTCATGCTTGTTGTACAATTATGGTTTTGTTAATAAATTATGAGAATTCTGAGAAAAAAAAACCTTTGGATTAAAAAAAATTGTGCACCTTTGAAGTCACATCTGAATGTATTTAAAAAAAATGCTTATTTTCTTAAAATATTGAGCTAATTTAATTATATAACTACAGTATGTTTTATAATTTAACAGCAACAGACTTATGGTGTTTATTTCCTCTTGAGTGTAGTTACCAAATTAGCGCTAGATGGCGCTGTGCAGGTCCAGTGTATATCGTACATCGCGCTGTTAAGATTTTCCCTGATTGAACGACCCCGCTCGGTTGTCACTTGTTGGTTATCGCTTCTCGGCCTTTTGGCTAAGATCAAAGTGTAGTATCTGTTCTTTTCAGCTTAATATCTGAAAGTTCCCTCACTGAGGGACCAGTATATTAAACTGATTTTTGTAAACCGACGGGATGTTCGGGGCTCGCTCCACTCCCGTCACGGGTCGGCCCGGCATTGCAGTGCCGCCGGGATTGGCCCACAAATGTACATGAGATTTCGTCGTAAATGTGGCAAGGCAGAATCGTGTTCATTAGGTGGATGGATTCTGCTATTACATACTTAGTAAATAAATATACAGTGTGTATATTTGATTTGATATAACCGCATACTTTACGGGGGCTTAGTATAGGCACTTATTAATATATTTATCCATAAATTATTTAAAAAAACGATCTTTTTTTTTCATATAAAATAAATCAGCAAGCAATGTACAATGTTGCCGAAAAACTTCTTGACCCAAAATGGCGGATCTGTGCATGCATTCGTGGTGGGTCGTTGACGGTTTTCGCATCAACGAAACGAAACGTTAACGTAGAAACCGTCAACTAGTTGACAAACTAGTTAATTTGTCAACTAGTTTCTTACGCCATTTCTAAGATATGTGCGTCGCACTCGCAAGAAGTTAAATCAACGATGAACGATACAAGCGCTAGCAGCGCTTGCGACATTTCGTTTCGTACGTGAACTCGTTGACGGCGTCAACTAGTCGAAGCGTTCATTCGTAACGTTTCGTTCGTTGACGAATGATAGACGGTTTAATCAACTAGTTCGTTGAATCAACGACCACCACTAGCATGCATATTTGTACGTAAATCGGCTACTGCTCAGTCAAGGTTAGGCTCAAGAAGTTTCTCGGCAACTGTACTTGTTTGTTGTTGTTTGTTGACTCATAACATCGTGATGTCACTAGTAATAACTACGCCATACATTGCTGCTCAGAAAATTTTCAAAAATTAATTACGCTATGGTAGTTAACGCTTTAAAGTTAATAATTGTTATAAATATCAGATTATATCACTAAAATCTTCGTCTGGCTACAATATGCGGTTGTATCAAATATACACGCTGTATAACAATAGTTTATATTTGCATTAATAAACGGGTCATTGTCAGCTCAGAAAACAAAAGTTGTCTCTTCGGTGGCCAATAGTTAACAGCGTATGTGAATAGAAGTTATGTTTTTAACACGCAAGCCCACAGAAAGGGATACGTCGTTTATGCTAATGTAATCTTGATCGGAAAACTAGGCCTAAAGTCCTTAACTCCACAACGAGTCCACCGAAAAGACGCGAACCTAAATCAGACAATGTCCCAAACGTCAATAGGGATTTGCCACTAACCAAATTCAGAACTTTGTTTACCGGAATGCTGCTCAATCCTTCGTTCTTCTTGCGAAGTAAAAAATGAATCATATTAAAAAAAACTTGACTTTCATCACTGTGGATAATTTTAGCGTATGTGCCATAAATACTTCAAATTTGCCGAATATTTAGTCCCGTTTCCTCTTTGTTTACATCAGTGACATTCACCGACATTCAACGTCAGTTAAAGCCTGACCAGAAATATATGAGGATGCGCCACATTGCGGACACCCTGTATCCGTGTATCATATTTGAGTAAAGAAAGCTTATTCACTCATTCCTGGGTCGAGATCGCCCGGGGTATCGTTCAAAAATGTCGGGTGTGTTCCCCCCTGTATTGCTAAAAACTCAGCCGTTGCGCGAAGTACAACCCCACTCTTATATCGCCCGGAACGCCGACGAGATTGTCTGACAGTTCTTTTTAGTTTTTTGGTTAAACATAAAACAGTCACTTGGATATTTACTAGTACATACTTGTTTTACTACGGTCGGATACTTTGGTAATTTTTAGTTTTACCTTTGTAATATTCTTTACCTAATTTGCCGCTAGATGGCGTTGTGCAGGTCCAGTGTAAATCGTACATCGCGCTGTTAAGATTTTCCCTGATTGAACGACCCCGCTCGGTTGTCACTTGTCGGTTATCGCTTCTCGGCCTTTTGGCTAAGATCAAAGTGTAGTATCTGTTCTTTTCAGCTTAATATCTGAAAGTTCCCTCACTGAGGGACCAGTATATTAAACTGATTTTTGTAAACCGACGGGATGTTCGGGGCTCGCTCCACTCCCGTCACGGGTCGGCCCGGCATTGCAGTGCCGCCGGGATTGGCCCACATTATTACTTGAAGTTTCTCTTGGCATGTTTGACATTAGAGATGCGCAGAAAGTGTCACTACAGTGAAAAGAGTGATACCTATGTCCCTTTAGGTCGCCGAGACATGTATCACTCATTTAGCTCACTAGATCTTTAGACTATATCGTTCACGAGTGAGTAGAGAACTAGAGACAATCTAGATTTAAAAGACAAAACGACGAGAAAAACGCGAGAGCGAGCGAGTAATACTGAGATGATAGATGAGGTACTGAGCTACTTGAATCTTAAGTGAGCGAAAGAGCTAGTGAGCTAAACCAAATGATATAGCTCATTTGAATCACTCACTCGCAAGCTACACATCTCTAATATATGTCAATTTGACATATATGTCTATTGATATAAAGTACTCTATAATTCGATTAAATTGTCGATGATACGTAGAAGAGTATCAAATGGATCAAATCACTATGTTTGATCCATTTTACTATGCGAACACCATAAAATTCTACAAACAAACTCCATAAGGGAATTCTATTACTATTGTTTGTGGAAATGACAAAATATATCAAGAGAAACAATGGTCTCATTACTTATTTCTCCCTTTTTTTCAGAACGCCACAAAACTCCGCCTCGTCGGCTTAGAACAACTCCAATGGCGCCAACGTAAAGTATGGCACCGCTTCCGTATCCGGTTCACCGAGATTATGGGCAAGCTCGAGCTGTGGCAGTCGCCCATGAGGGAGATCGAGGGCAGCTTCGGCACAGGCGTAGTATCCTATTTCCTGTTCCTACGCTGGCTCCTATTCCTAAACCTAGTAATATCATTAATAGTAGTAACCTTCCTAATATTACCAAAGACATTACTAGTCGAAGAACCACAGATTTGCGAAACTTTCGAACCGAACTCGACTGTTTGCTGCTCCGAAGCGTATCTACAAAAGAATTTAACTGACAGCACGTTATTTCTCGATATCATACAAGGAACTGGTTGGATGGAACGAACTTTCCTATTCTACGGCGTCTACACTGACCAAGTATATACGTACTTTGTCGATGAATTATTGCATACTCAGTTGTATTACAACATGCCGCTAGCGTACATATTGGTACCTATTTCTTGGGCCTTGTTATCTCTTATAGCTATAGTCAAAACCGGGGCGAAAGGATTTAAAGAGAGACTTGTGGAGAGCGAGGGACAATTCTATATGTACTGCAATCTGGTATTCGGGGGCTGGGACTTCTGTATACACAACGACAAGTCTGCTAAGATCAAACATAAGGCGTTGTTTAATGAAATCAAAGGCTGCCTCGAACAAGAAAGATTTAAAGAGGAAAAACAACTACGGAGCAAGGAGACACAAATACTGTTGCATTTAAAGAGGATATTGATCAATCTGATCGTGTTGGCTATGTTAATCGCTTCAGGTATTCTCATCTATATAACCTTCAATTACTCTATAGATAAGCTTGGGGAAAGGAATCAAAATCAGGCCAATCGAGAGAGTTATGACTTTGAAAGTTCCAATGAAACTGTCGCTGAAAAATTGACAGCTGGGTTCTTCAGAGAAGGACCGTATATATTTAGTCAACTGGAAACGACATTGCTAGAGTTCCTTCCGTACATCTGTATCGTCGCGTTGAACATTCTTGTGCCAGAGCTCTTCAACTATTTGATCAGATTCGAAGAATACACGCCGGCTAGGATTATAATAGTCACTTTGCTCAGAACTGTCCTGCTCAGATTGTCTTCTTTAGGGGTGTTATTGAGTCAGATATACGGTAGAATCACGGGGCAGCCGAAACAAATATGTTCATATACCAACGATGAATCATTCTCTTTAGAGTGCTGGGAGACTTACGTGGGTCAGCAACTATACAAATTAATACTTACCGATTTCGCTATACAGTTCTTCACAACGTTCTTCATCAATTTGCCGAGAGCCTTCATAGCTCGGCACACGGTCAGTCGGTGCTTCAAAATGATCGGCGAACAAGACTTCTACCTACCGAAACACGTCCTAGACATCGTGTACACGCAAACTATAATATGGATGGGCACGTTCTTCTGTCCATTCTTACCTATAATTGGCACCGTGTTCTACTTCATAATATTCTACGTGAAGAAGTTCACTTGTTTAGTTAATTGCACGCCGTCGCCCGTGGTGTATAAGGCGTCTAAATCGAAGAGTCTCTTCATGTCAGTGTTATTGTTAGGCTTCGTCATCTCCATAGTTCCGGTAGCTTACGCTATCGCGGAGATATATCCGTCGATCAACTGCGGCCCGTACCGAGGCTGGCCGACCGTTTGGCAATTCGCCGTTCAAACGTTCACTCACTTCCCTGAAGTTGTCCGAGAGTTTATCTTCTTCATCGGCACTTCAACGTTCGCGATCCCAGCGTTTGCGGTGATGCTGTTCGCGTTGTATTACTACTGGGCTGTTGCGACGGCGAATAGGCATATGGTAGTAGTACTGAAGAATCAGTTGGTGTTAGAGGGGCATGATAAGCAGTTCTTGTTGAACAGGCTGAGCGCGTTCATAAGGCAGCATCAGAAGAGGTGCGAGAGGAGAAACAGGGCTAGTTTCGCGGACGACGACTCGAGCATCAGACAGAGCTCGAGGTAGTGTGCTATTATTGAGGGTATATTGAATTTGTGTTAGGACATACGTATCACTATCCTAGCGATTATTTCGATGTTACAGCTGTCCTTTATTCATGACAAAAGTATGGATGTGCGCAGTATTATAAAATGTTTAGTCAAAAACCGGCATTAGAAAAGTACTCTTTTGTCTTTATGTTTGTAAGGTGTACAAAAATGTATTAACACTAAATGACAATTTCGAAGTACGTACATAAATAGATATATTGAAATGAAATATCATGACATATTTAATATAGTTATCGAAGACTTAAATCCATTGGAATTCAAATACAACATGATATTAGGAAACGAAATATATGGTCTAACATCGATTTAACTGCCCCAATTAAAAATTATTTATAAATTATTTCTAAGACGTGTTTTTTATAAATTGTCCTTTATTGAAACCTTAGCTCATGTTATCTTCCATTTTCTCTTAGTGAAGAATGTTCTTTTAATATTTTATTGTATTTATAGTGGATATGTAAATTTTGTACGATAACTACAGTAATTTAAATAAAAAAGGCTGCTAGTGACGTAAGATTAACACGTGACAGTGTCTGTAACGAATTTCCTCCAATAACTATAAATGCAAATCAATGGCCACTATCACGTTTTTGTACTGCCGTGCAGAACCTACATGCCAGCTTTGAAATACGTTTCTCATTGAACTGACTGTACTTCATGCCTCGGACGGCAGTATAGGCGCGTAGTAACATTTTGATTACTGAATAGAATAGAAAGTTATTTATTATTTTTCATTTTTTAGAGAAACGGGTGAGTGCTTAATGTAATGTCTTATAAAATCTATACATTTAATTTATGTTATCAAAAAATGTAGAACCCACAACATTTCGCCTTAAATAAATTGTTAGACATGTGGAGGTTTTTTTTGGTTTAGGCTTAACTTTTTTAATGCAAAATCGACAGGGATTGAAAAGTACTCAGCCGTTTGAATGGCAGACTTTTAGATCATTGGACGTGTGTTGGTATCAGTGGCACAATGGTTTGTTCGCTAATTTTCACAAAATCATTTTTTCATAGCAGCGAACTTTAACATCGCTTTTTTTTCGTGATCGACAATTTTATTATTCGTCTTTCTACATGTAGCGATTTTTCATGAAGCGTTTTATAATGTTCGCGTTTATTTTTTTCGCTTATTTTACCAGTAGAATATAATATAGTACGGTATAATAGATGTTTTACTGAAAAAAATAATTCTAACAAATCGTTACCTCCTGTTGTGTCAACATTATTAGTTTACACATTAATAGGTACTATAAGTAGGTTAGGTTCGTTAGGTATCTTCAGATCCCCGAAGGGCAGTCCGCCCAGAAATAGGTTCGTGGGGCTCCGTCAACATAAGGCGTATGTGACCTAATGCTGCTAAAAATATATGCGACTGAAAAAAAAACTATTGGTAAAATAAGCGAAAAAAATTAACGCGAACATTATAAAACGCTTCATGAAAAATCGCTACATGAAGAATGACGAATAATAAAATTGGCGATCCTGAAAAAACGCGATGTGAAAATTCGCTACTATGAAAAAATGTTTTTGTGAAAATCATCGAACAAATCTTTCCACAGAGAGGTTACCCTACCCTAATTCTATTTGTGTTAATGGAACCGAACTCCCGGACACTGTCATAGATTTGTATTCCTGTAGACCCATAGTAAATTATAGGGATTTCTGTCCCGGGATTTTTTAGTATATATATAAAAAACCCCGGTATTGGAAGCCTTTGTAAATGATCTCTTATATGTATTACTCAAGAACATGATTACATGAAGTTTACTTCGTCTGTTTTGTAAAGATTATGAATTAAGTACGTTACATTTACAAGTCTATCTAAGCAGGTGTATATTTGTGACTTATGAATTTATTCTTCGTTCCTATCTTTTTTTTATTAGTGTTTAATGTGAATTTGTATATCATTATTTATCGTCTTTAAATAAGAAAATGACATTACTTTGTTATTTCAGTAAGTTCTAGAAAAAAACTTGATGGAATGTTCGCACAAACCACTTATTTCTTAAATCACGTGCTTCTCTATAATTTAGTGCCAAATTTTGTTAGGTTTTTACATATTTTAATTAAATCAATTTATTTTTTTAGTCAAATTATACTTCTGAGTTTCAACAAATTAAATACTCAGTATTAGAACATAGCATTTCACTAGTGAACTTAATTATTATTCAACAAGACGCAATAACAAACAGATTTATATTTATACACTTTTATTCATAAAAGGTAATTAAACTAATTTAGTAATATGTGACAGCCGATGGTAGTTACTAGCGCTGAATTAGTGAATGTCCCAGACCGCAGGTGTTTGTGGCCCGAACTGAAGGTGAGGGCCGTAAATATGCGATCTGGGGCTTACTAACCGCTCGTGGTTTGTCTAATTTTACGTCTTGCCTTGGCTAGGAAATGAGATTTTCTCCTAGCGAAGCGTAGGAGGGTAACGTACAATTATATCTTATTTATGTTTTCTTGTAAACCTGATCGTGTTTCAACAGCTATTGAGCCTACTTTAAGTAAATATTTGATATCAAATATCAATATAAATCAGCCTGTTCTGTACTATGGGCTGAATGAATTAATTCATAAATGGGCCAATAAATTCTGCAGCTCACTGTATACTCAATTTTGGTAACTTTGGCTCCTCCAGTTTTAATTGTTTTAGTGATACAGCGCATAGATAATGCATTTCAAATTTAATTTAATCGAGTTAGCGACACATGCTGCGATCTCTTTTTATATGAAATATTTCTAATTTATAAGAAACCAAATGTCACAAATAAACTGAAATAGGTTTACGCTACGTTTATGAGTAAAAGTATTAGTGTATACGGGTCGCTTCGAAATGTATAAAAATCAGCAGAAATATATGAACACAAACGTGACTATTTCATTAAATTTCCGTGAAAATAAAATAGGGTTAGAAAAAATACTTACTATGTCCAAAGACTATGTCGTTACTTTTGCTCTCAGTTCTCTGTAACACCAGTTAATTGTGTTCATTTATTTCTGTTCTACTACTAAACCTTTGCCATAACGTGCCAGATACAGTAGTTATATAATACAACATAGTATATAATTTAAGACACCTTACAGTCAAATATAAGTGTCGTTACACTAAGTTAGCTTCCCGAAACGTCCGCTAGATGCCGCCGGTAGTCAACAAATGTAATGTTTTGATCCATTTTATCCAGTAGGTCAACTGCCAATTTTTATAATAATAGATTTTTATGATTGACTGTAACTTTTATACACGATTCCATGGAATAAGAAATAGACTTCAGTTAGCATTTTTAATCGTACATAGTGTAAGTAACATACTATGTATTTATATGTACATACGAAAGTAACTCTGTATTTGTTCTTATACATAATAAAAATATTTAGTACTGGAACGTTTGTTTTTATTTCATCTAAAACGCTTACATAATTTGGTATAATGCCCCCTTTGTTGGGCCATCATCGCTGAATTAAACTTTGTTTTATTTTCCCTTACCGTTGCTAATATTTATCTGAATTCTGAAAGTTAAAGAAATGCGTGTGCATTTTAAAACTCTGTACCTATGTAGGGACCCACAGAATATAAAAAGCCACATCCAAAAGATGAACTTACAAGACAACCCAGGCGAGTTGGATCGTTTAAGACAAGACACGACAATTACCGCCATCTATTGGCGAGTAGTGTCTATAAAATAATTAAACGAAAACCATATTTTACCTATTTCACCGAATGAACATTAACCTTTTTTACTTAAAATTTTTCCAAGATTTTATGGTTCCTATGATTGAACGGCCGTTGGGGCAGCAAATTCCTGGAGTGGCGACCACGTATAGGAAAACGCAGCGTGGGTCCCCCGACTAGATGGTCCGATGACCTCGTGAGGATAGCGGGGAATCAATGGATGGGGTCTGCACGGGATCGCACATTGTGGCGAGTCAAGGGGAGGCCTATGTTCAGCAGTGGACGTCTGTTTCCGATAATCGGTAAAGGCGTGACATGGATGTAGAAAAAAAAGGCGAAATATATTTTCTTATTTTATTTAGACTATACACGATTGCGTATCTATTTGTGGATAAAAGAATGTCATATCATAGACCATAAATTCATAATTTTAATACAATAAATGCAGAACAAATAACAGTCTTATTTAGAAATTTCAATGTCTTCTCTTTTACTTTGATATAACTATTGAATTCTGCTAAGTACATATTTTTATACGTGAAATACATTTACATTTTGAGTGTATACTACTCAAATTTTCTCATTACAATGGCGCTTAGAGGGGGAAAGTTTTAAATAATATTACTGGATTAATCTCTCCTTATAAAAAATAATACAGTTAACGATTATCATACTTGAAGTTGAAATCCTAATAGTAAAGGAATCATACATTTTTACAATATTAAATTAATGTCATTGGATTAACTCGCTCGCGGCCCCAACTTCCGAAGGCACGCTAGACCCTGCAACGTACAAATAATATTTTGTTAAGCGGAAAAGCTAAATTCTAGACATACTACATTTTTTGTAGTAAGTATATAGATAAATAGAATATTCCTTATTGCACACATCTACAGGGATACAAACAGATAACACGTAGCATTACAATAGAGGTAAACAACAGGCGATCTTATCGCTAAAAAGCTATCTCTTCCAGATATTATTTGGGTAACTGGATTCATAAATGAAAAATGAAATTTGTAATTTTGTTAATATTTTGTTAAATGTGCATTTTCGGGATAATAATATATAAGCGAATGCTCAAGACTACTATCAGTTTCATCACGAATGATGGCTACTCTGCTGTGGCCGATAACTTTATTTTATTTACAGATCCCGTCAAATAAAAAGAGCGCCGGCGATCGTCCAGCGCGGCACAAATGACTACTACGCAAGAAGTTTAACGGCGTTTTTTATGTGACGCGACTTGTACCGTTAAATTTATAAATATATACTATAGTAAAGTAGTAAATTCTGGACAATGGATAAAGCCAAGGACACGTGCCGCACAGGACTTCGAGCGAAGCGTCGCGTTGCGTCACATTTCCAAATTTCGTCCAATTTTTTATTTCTGAAATTATTTAGCGCTAATTCCGGCTACGTTGTGCCACCTCGCTCGACGTATCGCGGGACATCTGTGTCCAAGTGTATCCCGTCTTGCACAACTATGGTTCGCGATTCATGTCGCGCGACATAGCATCACCCGTCGCTCTCTCAGTGCTGTACAGAAAGAGAGGTAGTATATCTCGCGCGAGAGTCGTGTGTCACAGTTGTGGTAGTGGTGCTGTCTGACTACGCACCTGCTCCTGGTACTCGTTGCGCGAGAGCCAGAAGTTGTCCCGGTTCTTGCAGACCTCGGCCAGCACGGCGCCGCCGATGAACACCATGTCCTTGCGCCGCGGCGGGTCCTCGATGCGGATCTTGAATTTCTGCAGGAAACATCATCATGATTCATCATCATCATATCAGCCGACAGACGTCCACGACAAAGGCCTCCCACAAAGTGCTTTACAACGATCGATCTTGCGCCGCAATCCTAACCAGGTCGTCGGTTCACCTTGTTGGGGGTTGGCAAGGAACATACTAATCAATAAATAAATATTATGGGACAATCCTAGTCCCAAACTAAGCAAAGCTTCTACTATGGGGTACTAGATGACGATATACATAATATATAGAAAACAGCCATAACGCCCATGACCCAGAAACAAATATATTCGAGTTCATTACACAAATACTTGCCGGGATTCGAACCCAGGACCGCCGGCTCAGTCGGCAGCTGCACTAGAAACTACGCCAACCGCGTCGTTAAAAGAGCATTTCGCCGGAACGCCTTCGTCGGGTACACGACTGTCACAATAGCTATCTTAGAAACAAAGATAACTCTAGGTCTAGATACTCTATTAATACAAAAGAAGTCCGTTATTTCTGAACGTTAAATTGTTTTGTTTGCGGACGGACGGTACGGACAGTTTAGCCAAACCTTGACCACAGCGTGAGACCAGCTTGAGAGGTCGTTTAAGACTAACGGATACTCAACGTGAGGAAATTGAACGCTCTTTTTTGGCAGTTGCAGATTTTTAGGTTTTACGTTGTATCCTACGATAAACTAGAAACAACAACTTGATATGCGACAGACTAAACTGTGCCGTGTTTTCTCTACGCAAATTAAAACCGCTAGTCTCAAGTTGTGCGCTGAGACAAGTCTACTTCCACTCGATTAAATTCGACTGATGCTGAGTGTTACATACCATAGTAGGTGAAAACCAACGGCCTTGTAAGGCGCTGTTCACAGAGCACCGAATAATGACGCAATATTCGCCATACATTTTTGAGGTTATGTATATTCCGCAGACATCTTGCGGGCGTCAAGTGAGTGGAGGTGACGGCTAAGTGTCTCCACAGCACGGAACAGTCAGTGCCGCGCCCAGTTGCAATGAAATAAAGTTTTTTTTTTTTCAAACAAGTGGCAATATGTCTTGGACATGGTTGGTTACTGACCGCAAGCTTGTCGGTGTCATTCCGCAGCACCCTCTCCAAGTACAACTGCTTGATTTCTCGCTCGAGCCGGGACGGGAGCCCCGGGTACATGGTGGAGCCCCCGGAGAGCACGATGTGCTTGTACAGCTCGTTGCGCATGTCTATGTCCGCCGCCTGGAGAATAAAATCACCGCAGAATTTGTGTCAATCTTTTTTAAAGAGAAATTTGAATGAGATGAACCTCAATTTAACTTGAAATACAAATGCCCATGAATCGTCCGTCCATAACCATTCATAATGAATTCAAATTGGGTTTGAACAACTTCATTAAATGTTTACAATGAAGCGAAAAACTGACACTTCAATGCTCATACAAACATAGCACTTATTTTTTGAAGTCTGTTATAACTACATATACAATACAACCAATCTTAATCCTGTTAACCCAAAGGATCTCTCGCATCCAGACAACTTGAAAGCTTTCACGATGAAACGGCAAGTCTATAAAATCATCAGACTGATTATCACAGTGGTTTCAGCTAGAACAAAACAGCGGTTTCTATGGGGGAGAGTATTATGCTAGCACTTAACAATAGATGGCTCTTATATCAAAAAGATGACCAAAATGTATATTTGCTATGGTATCACTACAGTATTTTTTCGTATAGTAACTCTGGGATAATTTAATTGTTTCGTTTCAAATCACGCAAAATAAATAATCAGTTCTGGTATTTCAGTTAGTTTAAATAAAAAGAAATATTCATTTAAGTATTTTACTGTAATTCGTATTTATATTGTAATAAAATAAAATAAAATTACGGTCATAAAATTTGTTGAAAATTTTAAAGAAACTCTTTAGTTACCGCAAACGAAACGCTAAGTTGATATCGTACCAAATGTCATTTTAAAATTTTCGTTTATTTCCGTGAACGTAAAAGTGCTTTCTGTGTTTATTTTCTATTTTATACGAGGACTTGGCTGCACTTGGACTCCTGATTTCTGCTTGTTGCATTGACCACTTTTTTGTTTCTGGACTCTGATTTGCCCCTGGATTGGATAACTTTCAACCATGACGTCAACAAAAATGTGTGCCGCGTTGTGAAAAAACTTGTAAGTATTCCTTTGCCTTCTAAATAAGTTAACACAACAATCTTCAGTAAAATGAAGATCCTAACAGTTCGTCGAAGTTTTCCTTATAGGTTAAACAGAAATCTAAAATGTTCGTGTTTTTATTTCTCTTTTAAGATGACTTTTATGCTATTATTATGAGCCTAAACTACGTCATTTAATATCTTTAATATCTTTACAGGTTCGAATAACGTCATTACCCATTTTTACCTGAACCAAGACACGCAAGCAGACAGATTTTATACTACCAGATTATATGCAAGTGAAAGCACGTAACTACTTTGTAAAAAGGAATAAATCTACTGCATAAATCTAAAATTGTCTTTTAATTTAGTTTTCTCTCCTATTTTGTAAATTATAACGCCATATTATTAATCTTTTACACGAAAAGAATTCAATATGGCGTTATAAAAATAATAAGTGAACAAGGAGAACTGCTATGTAGCTACAGTCGCGCGTCGTGTATAGTTTTGGCCACTTAACGCCGGTGGCGCTGCAATCGAAATCGTTGACTGATGACTCTATTATAAAACATTCAATATACTCTATGCTGATTATCACTGAATAACCGAAGTAAATTTTCAGATTTAAATGTGGGCCAATCCCGGCGGCACTGCAATGCCGGGCCGACCCGTGACGGGAGTGGAGCGAGCCCCGAACATCCCGTCGGTTTACAAAAATCAGTTTAATATACTGGTCCCTCAGTGAGGGAACTTTCAGATATTAAGCTGAAAAGAACAGATACTACACTTTGATCTTAGCCAAAAGGCCGAGAAGCGATAACCAACAAGTGACAACCGAGCGGGGTCGTTCAATCAGGGAAAATCTTAACAGCGCGATGTACGATTTACACTCGACCTGCACAGCGCCATCTAGCGGCAAATTGCGTAAACTACTTCAGATTCACTTTCATGCACCGCAGGCCTACTCATATCAAGACTTATTCAGGCAGAAGCCGTTACATAAGGGTCATATACTTGTATGGTGTTGAAAACGAGCTCGGCGATGCCCTGGCCCTCGACGTTGATGAGGTGCGGCTGGAACAGCGCTTCTGGCGCTTCAAACCTCTCGCCACCGACTTTGATCACGCGTCCATCTGGCAACTGTAAAACAAAACTTATTAATACGAAAACCGGCACCTATTATACAATTATATTTATTTTTACTTGAAACGAAATATTGTATCAAACCAAACGTGCCCAAATATGTGCATGTAGTGAGAAAAACAGGTAAATACGATAACGAGAGCGGAATCATGTATTGTGCGAGGTGCCCTTTATCATTCATAAGTGAGATTAAAGATAACTTTAACTGTTAATGACATTATAGTCAGTTCTAATATTTAGTCTCTGTATAGATGTCTTATGTATTTGTATAGCCCGGCAAGTTGCTTTTGGACAGTTACTATGTCGCGGATTTTTAGTAATACTCGTATTTTTAATAGTCAATAGTAGGTTGGTAACTGATGTTTAATGTCACTGGTATAAACAGAACTAAATACTACATGAATTTCAAATAATTCTCCTATAATAAAGTTAAAAATATCTCCTTTCCCAAAATAGTGTCGATTTGTGTTGCTATCTTCCACTAGATGGCGTTAGTAGCACCGGCGTCGGTGTTTTACATAATTTCTGCTATTATGTTCCATACTACATATTATCTGTGTGACGATACTCACAACATAGGGCTCCACTAGCACGGTGGTCTCCCAGGCGAGCCGCTGCTCCTGCTCAATGTTATAACCGATGTAGCACAACTTTTCCTTCATCATTCGGACTGTCTCGAAATCCGCTGAGTGGTTGAACGCGTAGCCGCGCAGTAGAAGCAACTGGAACAGATACGTTTTGATTGCAATGCGTGGTCAATTATTTATATGGAGGGAAACATATTTCAATAGTTCAAATATATTTATTTCTCTAAGATTACAAATCACTTAAGCGAGAAACAAACAATATTTCGATATAACAAAATTCGTATATTCTGGGTCTAATTAAAAATTAACTTCAATGTTAATATGTAGCGCCATCTACCGGCAAGCAGGAGCATTGATTTGTTCCACACCTCGACACTAGATGTCGCTAGTGGCGCAATCATTTACCTTGGTAATTTGTTTTGGTATCTGGACTACATGACCTATGGGTTTCTAATGACATGTATTTTGTATGAAAAATACCCAAAATAATACAACCCAGTTAAATTCATCAAATGACGTAACATATCTCGTAGGCTCGGTCGCCATGTATCTGCTTGAGATAACCGCCTGTTGAGGTGCGGTAATTCCAGCTTTTCGTACAAAGAGCAGATATGGATCTCACAGTACTACGGTTGATGAAGGCATCACTTGCCGAAGAACTGCTAATCTACGATACTCCTGTGCGGGACGCCATCTACTGGCCACTAGAAGCATTAAGTTGTTCTTCTCTACACTAGATTTCTCTAGTGGCGTTTGTTGTTATCTTAACCCCTCAGATCAGTGCAAAACATTTAATCCTTTCCTTTAAATATATTTTTATTACTAATTCAACTAGCAACATTTTGACATAGCATACGAGGGGTTCATGACGTATCTCGTGATGTTTCTGCTCGGGATAACCAGATGACTAGTAAGGTGCAGCAGCACGAACTCTTCATACACGGGGTAGATTAGGCTTTGATAGTTCTGTTCTGTTCGTAGCGCCATCTATTGGCCAATAGAAGCATTACAAATGTACAACTTCCTACACTAGATGTCGCTAGTGGCGAGTAAATGTTCCCGGCGATATCCAGCCGTCTAATGGATATAATAAGGTAGATGTGTCTCGCACACCCGAGTTCACCACCACGCCGGAGTTGAGGCCCTGGGCGTATCGAGTCACCACGACTTGGTACTTACGGTTATTGAAGATTCTGGTAATGTAGAGACACAATAGAGGACCGCTAAAACTTCGATGGTGCTGTGCGTAGCGCCATCTATTGCCAACTAGGAGCGTTAAGTTGTTCAACATTTTTACACTAGATGACGCTAGTTGGCGCTTATTATACTAACTTTAATGAGGTATCTGGTGATGTCTCTGCCGGCGATATCCAGCCGCCTAGTGAGATGCGGCAGCGCGAACTCCTCGTACACGGGGCAGATGTGTGTCACACCGTCACCGGAGTCCACCACGACGCCGGAGATGAGGCCCTGGGCGTATAGTCAGCACGACTTGGTACTTACGATATTTGCAGATTCTAGTAATGTAGACATCACTTGAACTTCGATGGTGCTGTGCGTAGCGCCATCTATTGCCAACTAGGAGCGTTAAGTTGTTCAACATTTCTACACTAGATGACGCTAGTACGCTTATTATACTAACTTTAATGAGGTATCTGGTGATGTCTCTGCCGGCGATATCCAGCCGCCTAGTGAGATGCGGCAGCGCGAACTCCTCGTACACGGGGCAGATGTGTGTCACACCGTCACCGGAGTCCACCACGACGCCGGAGATGAGGCCCTGGGCGTATAGTCAGCACGACTTGGTACTTACGATATTTGCAGATTCTAGTAATGTAGACATCACTTGAACTTCGATGGTGCTGTGCGTAGCGCCATCTATTGCCAAATAGGAGCGTTAAGTTGTTCAACATTTCTACACTAGATGACGCTAGTACGCTTATTATACTAACTTTAATGAGGTATCTGGTGATGTCTCTGCCGGCGATATCCAGCCGCCTAGTGAGGTGAGGCAGCGCGAACTCCTCGTACACGGGGCAGATGTGTGTCACACCGTCGCCGGAGTCCACCACGACGCCGGAGATGAGCCCCTGCGCGTACAGCGTCAGTACGGCTTGGATGGCGATGTACGCGCTGTCGAAGCCGTATTTCTCGAACATGACCTGTAGAAAAGTTAAAATTAATGAAATTATAAAAGTTAGTTTTTATTTAAATAAAGGCAACTGTTGACATAGAATAAGTAATGTTTTATTTGATACTGCGAGTATGCCTTGGTCGTTACTTGTTACCTTGTTACCAAGTCGATGCTTGTTGATGGTGTTTTTTACCGGAATTGCATTTGCAGCCATGTGCCTTACCGGAATTGCACTTGCAGCCATGTGCCTGGAGCAGTTGTAATATAACACACCATTCAAATTACGTCGCACAGTCTAAATAATTAAAAAAAAAATGTTTCTAGTTTTCAACCAGTAATTCATAGTTTATTATGTAAGCTGAGTCTTACACTATGCATTTACAAGATGAATTACGGACAGTAGACTGTAGTATCATCACTAGCATAATTTTCAAGTAATAATGTGGGCCGACCCGTGACGGGAGTGGAGCGAGCCCCGAACATCCCGTCGGTTTACAAACATCAGTTTAATATACTGGTCCCTCAGTGCATAGAGTATATTTGTATAATATGAGATAGAGATATCACTTAAAGATTTGACATGTAGCGCCATCTCGTGCTTTGTGCCGGTAAACTATACAGCTACATGCGGCGTGCTACGTTACCTCTCCCGACCTCATAAACTTAGAAGTATCAATCTGCAAAATAGCCCTCGAGGGACATCCTACAATAGTCATAGTATCTGCGTACAATTCTCCTACACGACTACTGCAACATTCCGACCTAACTAAAATGTCAAATTTAGGTTCTGCCGTTATTGTGGCTGGCGATCTAAATGCTAAACACACATCCTGGGGATGTGTAGCAAACAATAGGAACGGGGCAAAACTGTTCAACCTACTCATCGACGGCCTGCCGTTCGACCTCATTACCCCTAGAGAACCGACACACTATCCACACGATCACGAACACCGACCAGACATTTTAGATGTGGCCCTTCTGAAGAACGTAACTTTAAAGTTCCGTTCTATAGAAGTGGTTCACGCATTAGACTCAGATCACCTGCCCGTAGTACTAAGACTCGGTGCAAACAACGACAACACGGCCCTTCTCAAGTCCATCGTGAATTGGGAAAGGGTACGTTCAGGTCTCCTCAAGACGCCCTCTATCGTAGAATCATTTTCGGACAAAATTACCACAACTGACGAGACAGACAAGGCCATTTTTGCCTTTAGTAGTCATCTCAGCGCTGTTTTAAGCGAGGCCTCGAGGGAGATTCCGGCGGAGGATATCCGCCGCCGGGCCCTGCCTGAGGAACTGAGTGCACTCCTAAAGAGGAAAAACGCTCTTATTAGACATACATCTTGGTACCCTTCGCCCGCAAATCGAAAGAATCTCCGGCTGTTGCAACGCACTGTCCGCGAGAGGATCAGAGATTTCCGGGCGAACCAATTCGACGATCTACTTTCAGAGCTTACGCCCAGTCACGTGGCCTACTGGAAACTAGCGAAAGCTCTGAAAATGGACACCGTACACTCGATGCCTCCCTTAGAAAGAGTAGGGAACACCACAGCATTCGAGGACATTGAAAAGGCTGAGTGCCTGGCCGATTGCCTCGAGGAACAGTGCTCCCCGAGCCGTCTCTTTATCAACTTAGATCATATTAAAGAGATAAATGATGACGTTGACAGACAGACAAGACGCGACATTTCAAATGAACCCCTAATAAAGCCAGTCACCGCAGGCGAGATCGCCAGCCTCATTAAAGGTTTAAAACCCCGCAAAGCCCCCGGCCCGGACGGGATACCAAACAGGCTTATTAAAATACTTCCAGACGATCACATAGAATTTCTCACCAAGATCTTCAACGCTGCCCTCGCTAACTCCCACTTCCCCAAGGAGTGGAAGCTGGCGACGGTTATTGGTATCCCGAAACCGGGAAAACCGTCAAACCAGCCCGCCTCATATAGGCCGATCAGTTTGCTCTCCACTTTGGGGAAACTGTATGAAAAAGTCATACTAGCCCGACTAAATCTTTTCATTAACGACAATAACATTTTGATCAATGAACAGTTCGGCTTTCGCCCAAATCATTCATGCGTCGAGCAAGTGCACCGCATCACGGAGCATGTGCTTGATGGTTTCACTAAAAGACAAGGTTACCTCCAGTGCAGTTGCCTTAAAACCGGGGCAGTTTTCCTGGATGTGGCCAAGGCCTTTGACAAGGTATGGCATGCCGGTCTGATACACAAGCTGTATCAGATGGGCATGCCGGCCCGCCTTGTCCGCCTCGTTCAGGATTTTCTCAGTCAGAGGATGTTCAGATATAAGGTCGAGGGCACACTTTCCACACCTCATCTCATAACGGCCGGTGTCCCCCAGGGCTCTGTCCTCTCGCCCACGCTATACTCCCTTTATACCAATGACATACCAAAAGCGCCCAATATTAAATTAGCTCTATTTGCTGACGATACGGCACTTTTCACCAGCGGCATGAGCCTCTTGAGGATCTGCGAAGAACTGCAGTCCTCCCTGGATGCACTAGGCCAATGGACTAACCGTTGGCGCATCCAGGTAAACCCGGAGAAAAGCGCCGCTATCCTCTTCCACCCGACCTCGTACAAGGACAAACTGACCGACCTCAAACTACACGATGAGAAAATCCCATGGGTAAAGGAAGTCAAGTACCTCGGGGTGCACCTGGATACAAAGTTAAGCTTCAATAGACACATAAAGGCGGTTAAGGGCAAGGCCACCTACATACTAGGCAGATTAGGGGCGATGATATGCAGGCGGAGTAAAATGCGGCTTAGCAGTAAGCTCGCGTTGTACTCCACCTGCATTAGGCCTATAATAACATACGCAGGACCAGTGTTTTTTCATGTAGGGGAAAGGAAGCTCCGCCCCCTCCAAGCCATACAGAATAAATTCCTCAGACGAGCCACTGACGCACCCCTGCGTGGCGTCACCAACTTACAGCTCCACCACGATGTCATGTATCCCACCCTCACCGATTTTGTAAGAAAAAGCGCTAAGACCTACTACCAAAAAACCACAAAAACCCGCTCGTCCGGGAGATGGTGGGATACGTGCCGATCCCAGACCCTGCACCAGCAGACTTCACCCTTCAGGTGCCGATAGTTGACCCCCTCCCTAACCAGGACATAGACAGAGACATGACCGACAGACTACAAGTACTGACACAACTCACAACCACTCAACTGGATATTATAGCTTTCCGACGCGCAAAAATACGACATATCAGACGACCCAGGAACCTTCTGACTGACCCCGATGACGTCATCACGGCTACAATCAAAGAATGGTACCCTGACGACTCGTCATCGGGTAGTGAGTCAGAACCTGATCCTGGCGCAAATCACGACGCCGACTATTACTTCAATAGGGACAATAGACGACAGGAACGACGCAGGAAAAGACAAAACAGGAACACTCTTCGTGCACACCGTCGCCTCCGCCGGCGGGGACGGCCACCGCGATAAATACATTTGCCTACTACACGATATCTTAGAATCAACCTACAAGACCTACAACATACAGACTGACCTTCAGACGACGTTGTCAAGCTAGGTACACGTCCGCTGGTTCGAGTGCCCGTGCACGCCAGCACACACACGCTAGGCGCTGGGGCAGTGCGCTGCCTACAGCCTAGCAACACGATGTCGGTTACAGCCGTAAGGCTACCGAGTAAGCCACCATTTCTGATCTGATCTGATCTGGCGTGCTACGTACCTAGCTCAAGATATTATTTTCGAACTATTTCTATTACACTATGTATCAATTTACATAGTGTGATAGAAATAGCATCAAAATCGGTTTATTGTTAAATAAAACAATATTAAATGCGTACAAGTTTATTTTCTGTAGCGTTATCTACAGTAATTTACTGCCATCATTTACACTTAGTTAGTCGAATTGGTCATAATCAAGTCTACACTACACTACACTACACTACACAAATACTAGCTAAATAAAAGTCTTATGATCCTCGCAATTTATAAACGAGTAGTCCATTACAACTGAAAATATTGTCGTAATATATAATTGCGTAGAAGAAGCAGTCATCACAATCCAGTAGGTAGATTGCCAGAGTAGTCGTGAATAGAAGAATCGGCATCCAAAAACAAAGCCAGGTCGTCGTAAATAATCAATTAAAAGCAGAGAAAATGTTTTGAATGTATCCGAAATTTAAATTGAGATGTGAAACGGTAAACTTTTAATTTAACACATCATCAACACAATCTATACGTCAAATATGTCAATATCACGTTCCATTTCACAAAAAATACAGCATGTCATTATTTGTAGTAATAATTCATTAAAATAAATAAATTATAAAGCAAACGCCTTACATCATAAAATATATTCGTTTCAAAATTACAAGAGTGCTCACACTTTTAAATCTGTTTCGGTAGTGACAAAATCATTGATAATACTAATTCAGAATATTCTGATCTAAACATTTCATGCGTCAATTGGAATCCGCAGTAAATATTGGAAGATTTTGTTACCATAATTTATAATGTTGAATGATATACCATTGCAAAAAAAAAGGCATTTTGATTAAAAGTGTTTGTTTTAGTGGGACATATGTTAAATAATATAAATTAACTATCGGGGGGCACGGCAGTGCCCCCGCCAAGTCGAGCGCGAAGCAAACACTGCCGTACCATCCTTTACTGGAACCATTTCGCCGCATTTTCAGGCCCCTATTTGAGCACCTCTGGATAAGACCAGAACGCAGAAATTTTCGTCATCCAGTAAGCTATAATCACATACTTAGAATCCAAAATTTCAAGTCTGTAGGTCATTTAGTTCCGAAGTTAAGCGAAAGCAAAGTTTCGCATTTACGACACTCACTCACTCACTCACTCATGATCATCAGTAAAGAACTAGTACTTCCCATAAATTCAGAGAGCTGAAATTTGGTACAGAGTTAGGGTTTAATGGCCACATAAAGCGAAAACTATAAAAATTGGCCAAGTGCGAGTCCGACTCGCGCATGAAGGGTTCCGTACCATAAAACAAGTTTGTTGTATGGGAGCCCTTAAATATTTATTTTATTTTATTTTGAGTATTTGTTGTTATAGCGGCAATAGAAATAGATCATCTGTGAAAATTTCAACTGTCTAGCTATCACCGTTCTTGATATACAGCCTGGTGACAGACGGACGGACGGACGGACGGACGGACGGACGGACGGACGGACGGACAGCGAAGTCTCAGTAATAGGGTCTCGTTTTTACCCTTTGGGTACGGAACCCTAAAAACTAGGATAATCGAAGATCTGGAGTACTCTGATTAGAAAACACAAGAGCCCAACCAAACTATTAGAGATCGACATACCGCCTTTACCTACAAAAAATATTCAACTTGTTGTGTTCGGTTGGCCGCCGTCGCGACTGATCGTCTCTCCTGATGATGGATCGCGTACCGATTCGAAACATGTCGAGCGTTATTCGATTTCTACGACATGAGTAAACCCGTTTAAGTATTTTAATATTCAACTTGGTGGGCCGCTTCATTTGGTGTCAAAAATCCAAGGTCTGAAGTATTTTGACGACGCGTTTGGCTCGGTTTGTAAACACCTGCCTACTGAGCCGGCGGTCCCGGGTTCGAGTCCCGGCCAGGGCAAATATTTGTGTGATGAACTCGAATATTTGTGCTTGAGTCATGGTTGTTCTATGTATTGAAGTATATATTTATCTATATAAGTATGTATATCGTCGTCTAGTACCCATAACACAAGCCTTCTAGAGCTTAATTTGGGACTAGATCGATTTGTGTGAGGTTGTCCGATATTTATTTATTTATTATTTATTTGATGAAGAACCCTCAGCTGGTCTCAGCTGTATTAGAGATATGGTAATGCCCCCTTCTACTATTGGTAAATAAAAAAATCGACTGTCATTGCAAAAATCCAGCGTAGTGGGATACATCTAATTTAATCTAGCCTATAGCGTCCCACAGCTGGGCGGGTTACGTATTTAAAATCCCGAAAGTTCATAAGACCTACAGTTTAAATACCAATGGTCAAATTACCGAAAATCAAAATACCGAAAGTTCAAAAAGCCGATATTCGATAAACCGAAGCTCAAATTAAATACCTATTTTCAGAAAATCGAAAGTTCAAAATCTCGAAATTTCATAATCCCGAAATTTTATAATCCCGAAAGTCAATGAGCACTTTAAAAGTGTCAGGACACTAAACTAATCTGACTTTTCCGTGGAACCGATCTGCTCCGGTGCTGCGGGATGTTCAGCCCTTCCGCCCTAGCGTAAGAAAGTGCGGCACCTACGCTCGCCTCCGCAGCTTCGGCTTTTTGGTCACCTTCGGCGACCAGCCTCAGCCGCTGCGGCTCGCTTGATGCCCGCACTTTCTTACGGCGGCCGGGGGCTGCCCTCCCTCCGCGCCTCCGGGCTTTTATATACACTCTAGGGGTACGGCAGACAAGACCACGTGGAATCGGGGTTGACAGCTTCGGTTCTGTGGCAAGTCGATTAAGAAAAGGAAAGAGTCCGGGAAAGTGGGAAATTAAGTATGACACTAAATATTCGATATTATGATAAAATATTCTGTCATGGACTGCCAACCGAACCGAACTTGTCTGGAACCGAAGCTGTCAACGCTCGCCTCCGTAGCTTCGGCTTTTTAGTCACCTTCGGCGACCAGCCTCAGCCGCTGCGACTCGCTTGATGCCCGCACTTTCTTCCGCTAGGGCCACAGTATAATAAAGAGTACTAACGTACTTAGGAGGGGCTGCACATCCCGCAGCGCCGGAGCAGATCGGTTCCACAGAAGAGTTCACTTATAAATAGTAAGTATAGTAGTAGGCAAGTAGGTTACGTAATTTAGGTTAATATTCTTTGTATAAAATAAGCATTAGAATCTGTAAGACTACAGAAATACGAGATAATTCTCGAGAGTTTAAATAATATTCCGGATTACAACCTTCAGGCAAGATCATAGTCTTCGGGATTATAATCTTCGGGATTACAGTCTTCGGGATTACATTCTTCGGGATTACAGTCTTCGGGATTATAATATTCGGTAATTCATCCTTTCGATCAAACGTTCTTTCGGGATTTTAAACTTTCAGTCAAATAAACATTTGACATTTTAATTTTCGGCCTTCCATCCATAGGTCTTATGATATTCGGTATTTTGAACTTCGGCTTTGTAATACGTACCCGCTGGGCGAATGGGCCCTTCTACTTTTAATACGCATATAAATAAAATTAGGCTGGAAAATTTGGTCAAAATATAATGCATTGGACTAAGAGTGGCGGTGATACCCGCACACGTCGCTGGATGGCGCTGACTGTATTTTAAAATGCGCCGTCGTTTGTTTTTCCGATAATCTTATGTGGCGAAGTGGCAACCGGCCGCATTACAGTCGTTTACGACATTCTTCTACTGCGCTTGGAAACGTTTGCTAGGGATTAGGAGGGATTATTTGCATTTCGTTGATTTCGCTTATTATTTCGTGAGGTTTGCTAAAGTGAATTAGCAGGTTGTTATAAAACAATATGCCCACGTTTCTACAAAAAGAAGTGAAATCCCACCAAAAACATTCTGTAAAAAACTAGCCAAGTCTCGATGGAGCTGCTTGTTTATCTCTAAAAAGTAATGAAATCTAGACAAAGTCGTACCAAGTCTAAGGTTCCTTACTGCGATTTCTTTATTATTATAGTTAATGTTGTGTGACTTGGCCGTTGAAGGGTACACAAGGGTACAAAACCAGGTGCTCCATGACACCATTGCACCAATCTGTCGAAATAACCGCTACAAGTCAATTTTGTTTACACGTAATGTTATATCTGTTGTAACTACCTATGTTTGTTAAGCGAGATAATAACCCATACTGGTGTACCCTTCAACGGCCTAAGTCACACAGCATTAACTATAATAATAAAGAAATCGCAGTAAGGAACCTTAGACTTGGTACGACTTTGTCTAGATTTCATTACTTTTTAGAGATAAACAAGCAGCTCCATCGAGACTTGGCTAGTTTTTTACAGAATGTTTTTGGTGGGATCTATTTTACAAAATATGGTAATAAGATTTAGCGTCTAAAATTCTTCTCTTAATTTAGACGATAACAGTGACATCTCTCGCTAAGAACCGGTAAACTTTTCCAATGTAACTCGACTAAATTGGATATCACTTAAAATTGATGCAATTTCAGATGTTAGACTGACCACCTAAATGAGTAGCATAAGAATCTGTTAATTTGTTCTAAGTTATAAGACCGTGCCTCAGTGAGGGAACTTTCAGATATTAAGCTGAAATAGTGATGGGCGACTTTGAATAATACTGTTTGCGCCAGACACAAATTGAATTTATCCCGGGCCCATGTAAGAACAAATTACCAAAGCAATCTTGCCTAGCGCGAAACAATGGAACGCGATACGCGTCCTATGTACTTAAACCTAACTTAAGCTATGTTGCTAACCTGGAGTTCAACCGAATATCTTCCCGGCTGCAAGGTTGTGTTTCTGTTTTGTGTAAAGTGTATGTATGTTTACTTGCACCAATAAACGACGTCCCGGTCTGCGCCGCCGCCGCCCCGATCTCGTCAGCAAACACACCAAACACAATTCACACTGTAGTAGTCCTTATCTCACTCTAAATAACAATCCTTGGGGCGCCCGAAGCAGCCCACCGTACAAGGAATTGTGCCGTATTTCAACACTTTCCGTTAAAGCGTAAAACTTCCAAAATATCTCCCAAACCACGGAGGTTATAATGTTCAAGAGCCGTTACGATAGTACCAATATTACCAATGGCGCCGGCTCGCGTCCGCTGGCGACCGGGCGCGCGCTCGCAGCGCCGTGACAGAAAAATGAACTAACTGATTGTGTGGCCAGTGGGCAAAAACCTATCGATTCTCAACAACCACCCGCCCCGGACCGACCCGTCGTCGGTCCGCTCAAACTCCCGGTAGTCGGGATAGCGTTGAAACCGCCCGTCTAAGGATCGAGTCCCTCACTTGTACATCTGCGATCCGTGGAGACCCATCCTTGCCCGCTATCAAGTTAACGATGCGCCCCCGTCGCCAACACAACGGTGATAGGTTAGCATCCTTAACCAGTACGAGGTCTCCAACGCACGGTGGGGTCGTCCTGTCCGTCCACTTAACGCGTTGCTGAAGAATGTGCAAATACTCAAGCGACCATCGCTTCCAAAAATTTTGAGTCATTTGCTGCAGCATCTGATACCGTGACAACCTATACAACTTAACATCCGTATACGGATACTCCGGCAAGGCGTTAAGTGGTTGGCCAATCAAAAAATGACCTGGGGTAATGGCCTCCAGGTCATTCGGGTCAGCGCTCAACGGACACAAGGGGCGCGAATTTAAAACTGCCTCAATTTTGCAGAACACCGTTGACAATTCCTCAAAGGAGAGGATCGTTGAGCCGATGACCCGATACAAATGAGTCTTGGCAGACTTAACCACTGCCTCAAATATTCCACCCCAGTGGGGGCATCCAGGTGGACTGAAATACCACGAAATGCCCCGACTGGCGATGGCCGTGCCGATCTCTCGCTCATTTTGACTTAAAAATAATACAATTTCCTTTAGACAACGATCGGCGCCCTTGAAGTTGGTACCACAATCCGACCGTATCAAGGCCGGTATCCCCCGCCGAGAAACGAATCGGTCCAGCGCTGCCAAAAAGGCCTCCGTAGAGAGATCAGCTACCATTTCCAAATGAACGGCCTTGGTCGCCAGACACACGAAGACGCACAAATATGCCTTAACCGACTTCGCGTTGCGAAGGCGTGATGTCTTGACCATGAAAGGCCCCGCGAAGTCTGTCCCCACACCAGCAAACGGCCGAGCTTCCGTAACTCGGTCGGGCGGGAGATCTCCCATTTGTGGCTGCATTGTGGCTGCCTTGAGCCGGTAACAAGGCAAGCAACGAAACACAACGCTCCGTATCACTCTCCGTGCCGACAAAATCCAGAACTCCCGCTGCAAAATGCCCAGCAGTGTGTTGCAGCCTGCATGTGAATTCCTGATGTGACGGTCCCAAACCAACAGCTCCACCAGAGCTCCCTTCTTGGGAAGAATTAAAGGATGCCGCGCTGAATAGGGCAATTCGGCATTCCGTAGTCGGCCTCCCACCCGGAGCATTCCGTGCTCATCAATAAACGGGTTGAGGCGGACAAAGCTCTTCTTCATTCTGCCCACGCCAGTCCGCAAGATCCTAAGTTCATCCTGGAACTCATTCCCCTGAATGACCCCCACCCAACGTGAGAGAGCCCTTTGCTGCTCCTCAGGTCCCATTACAGGTGACAGGTTGCGCTGTGCCGCAGGGCTTCGACAATTATGGAAAAACCGCATTATCCATCCCGTGACTCGAAGTAGCTTCCCTAGTGAGCTATACCGTTCCAAAAGAGTGTGGTCCACTGCCACAGACTCCACTGTAGTCACATTGACTCTCAGACCCTGGTCAGGGGGTAGTGGCTGGCGTCCGCAGTCATTGAAAGGCCACTCCGTATGTGGCCGCTCCAGCCATTGAGGCCCCCACCAGAGAGAATGCTCAACCAGAGCAGGCGCCGGGCAGCCGCGACTCGAGCAGTCTGCCGGGTTAACTTCACCTGGAACATGTCTCCAGACCAGAGGAGTCTCCGAGTTATTTATCTGTGACACTCGGTTGGCCACAAATACCTCAAGCGTATGGACCGAAGTCTGCAGCCAGCACAACACGATCTGGCTGTCCGTCCATGCGTAAACCGTGTCATTCAGATCCACCGTGCCACGCAGGTTCTGCGCCACATGGTTTAGGAGGCGGGTCAGAAGCGCGGCACCCGCCAATTCCATCTTCGGAATCGTCCACCGGGTCCGAACAGGCGCAACCTTGCTCTTGGCCATGACCAAGCGTACAACGCCCTCGCCAGCAGTCTCACCTGTTCTCAGGTAGACCGCGGCCGCGTACCCTTTCTCAGAAGCATCGCAGAACCCATGCAGGGTCACCCTGGCTCCCGCCCGAGGGAGCAGTTTGCGCGGGATCTCAATTTCTTTAATATGCGGCAATGTGGTCACGAATGCCGTCCACTCGTGCAGCAGCTCGTCCGTGAGCTGCTCATCCCAGCCTAGTTGGGCCAACCAAAGCTTCTGCATGAAGAACTTTGCCATGAACGTGACCGGAGAGATCCAACCATTTGGGTCGAACGTTCGTGCGATAGTCGAAAGGACTGATCGCTTGGTCCAGGTCTTCGACAGCAATTCGGCCTCACAATTGTATGTGAAGACATCCTGAGTCGGTCGGTACTGGACCCCCAAAATTGCCAACGCATGAGGATTATCCGAGTCCTCAAACAAATGCGGGTCTTGTTGGTGCTCAGCTGGTAGTCCTGCCAGCACCTCTGGGCAGTTTGACAGCCACTTCCTGAGTTCATAGCCACCGGAGGCCATGAGCGCCACCAATTCGTCCCTTAGGATGAGCGCTTGCTCAATGCTGTCCGTGCCCGTACAAATGTCATCCACGTAGACATCCCGGTCGATGACTGCAGCTGCGCGAGGGAAGCGCAGCCGTTCCTGGTCAGCCAGCTCTCGTAGCGTCCGCATCGCTACATACGGGCTGGGCTTTAATCCGTACGTGTTCGTGTTCAGCTCATACGTGATCATCGGTTCTTCTGGGCTCTCTCGCCACAATATCAGCTGGAACCGACGGTCATCCGCATGGATCTTCGTTTGGCGAAACATCATCCTCACATCCGTAACGAAGACAACTTGGTGTCTCCTGAAGTCCGTTAGAATGTCTGCAATGTCTCTGGTCAACTTAGGACCAGCGTGCAGGCATTGATTCAGAGACACCCCGTTAGATGTCGCCGCGCTCCCGTCGAACACGACCCTGATCTTGGAGTCAGGTGTCTTCAGGACTGCATGATGAGGCAATACGTAGTGCTCCTCACGACGCCAGTCTACCCTGGATACCGACATGTGACCCAAAGCCAAATATTCACGCATGAACTCAACATACTTTCGCCGAAAGTTGGAGTCCCGTTTCATGCGCCTTTCCATGGCCATCATCCGTTTCTCAGCCAGGCCCCTGGAGCTCCCCAGTGGAGGTCGCGTCGATAGGAACGGCAGCCGTGTCATAAATCTGCCCGAAGGGAGGCGCACCGTGTTGCACTGATAAAATGTCTCGCACTCCTCGTCCAGTGGGCTTGTCCTGGGAGCTGTGGGTGGCTCTTCTGTTGCCCAGAACCTTTGCAGGACCTCCGATAACACGCTGCCGTAGTATATGTTGCTATAATCCGTTGCGTCCTGTGGTCCCCGTACTGGGCCCAATAATGCGTACCCACCTGCGGTACTCACGGCCACCAACCCGTTTGGTTGCAGCTCCCGCTTACCGCTCCGCAGCAGCTTCCCGAGGACGTCAGTTCCAAGTAAGACGTCCACCCGTCCGGGAATTGCGAAGTGAGGGTCGGCCAACTCCAATCCCTTGGTCAGCTTCGTTACCGCAGGCGGTAACCGTACCGAAGGAAGAACCCCGACCACTTCATCTAAAACAATAGCCGTGGCCTTCACCCGCGTGATCGATGCCGAGTCACCCATCTCAAACAGGAGGTCCGTCTGACCCCTGATGTGAGGCACCTGATTGCCACCTATACCTATTGCGCCATCCCGTGATGGCTCCAACCTGAGGCCCAGCCTGGCCACTAGGCGGCTGGACACGATACAACCTTGTGCCCCCGAATCCAGGAGTGACCTCACTGGCACTGGCCGTCCATCCGTACCCCTGACGGTAATCTTAGCCGTCGGTAATAACACCGTCACTGGTGGGGTGGGCACGACGGATGAACAGACTGCTAATTGCTAGCAGGGGGCACCTCCCTCCCCTTCTGCTGGAGGGGGAGAGGGCCCCTGGCCCAGGTATGGGTCCCACCCCGGGTAGTACACCCCTCGACCCATCGGTGCCATGCGCGCCGGCTGGTAATAGCCCATCGGCATCCGTCCCATCTGCGGCGGACGCGCCATCAAGCGTGGGCGCTCTGCGAGGGGTGGGGAGAAGCGACTACTCGGGGGCGGCAACCTGCCCCCCAGCGCGGCCGAGTAAGTCGCGTAACCCGACTCCCCATGGGTCATCTCCGGGCACCCGCCCGAATCTCGGCGCCGATCCCCCCCCCCGCGGAGGAGACTGCGGCATCCGGCGGTACTCCGGAGTCCTCGATGACCCCCCTCCCCGAGGAGGGGGCGACCGCTGGTCTCTGGGTGACCCCCCTCCCCGGTGGGGGGGCGACCGTCCACCCAAGGCTGGCTTAGGAGAGGGAGGATGGCCTCCCGATGAGGCCCCGTACCGCTCCCCACTCTCAGCCAGGCAGAGAAGTTCATGATGGGCTCCTCCACATACTCGGCAGTTGGTGGTCTTACTGCATTCACGCACATAGTGTGCGCCTAGGCAGCGGAAGCACAAGTTTCGCTGCTTGACCACCCCCCTGCGCCTCTGCACCCGCTGTGCTCCAAAATCCGCGCACGCGATGATCGCGTGTCCCCCCTTCCGGCAGAAGGGGCACACTTCCGATTGAAGGGCGTTGTACCGCTGTCCTCCCCGACGGGGCTCCACCGGTTTGGGCCCAACCGTACGCCGGGGTGACGTGGGGGGTTGCGGCGTGGTTGCCCCTTGGCAATCCGCCCGCCTGCACTCACCCTCCAGGAACGCCCTCAATTCGTCAAATGTTGGGAGGTGACTCGATGAATCACCCCCATGTAACTGCTCAAACCGCGCCACCACCTCGCTAGGTAACTTGCGCAAAACCCGGTTCACAACAATGTACTTGTTGTCCCCTAGTGACAACTTGAGTCGCTCCAGCGTATTCACCGCCACCGTGACGGGATTAAGGATTTTCGACCGTATTTCGTGTACATTAGTGACCTTCGATATACTAAATATTTTTTCGATGAGCCCATCAATAATTAATCGCCGATTATCATATCGGTCAATTAATAGGCCCCATGCCGTCTCGTAACTGGAATCCGTAATCTCCAAATGAGTCAAAATATCGTGAGGCTCACCGCGTAATCTCCCCATCAACTGCGCCATTTTATACGCGGGGGTCAAATCCGTGCGCGAGTGCACCACGCTGTTAAAAATGTCGCGAAACCTCGGCCAGTCGGCATATTCACCACCAAATTCCGGGACATTCACTGGTGGCAACGGCGCCATTAGTGCCACACCACTGGGTGCACGCCTTACCCCAACATCCCCTTTTCGGGCGCGCTCGATATCCGCTGCCGCTTGGATGATACTCATCACCATATCACCGCACTGGTCTACATTGCGTTGCACCACTTCAACAGCCTGGGTCCGACTTTCCCCGGTCTCCTCTTCGTCAATACGGGCCAAATATTCGGCATGCAATTTCAATACCGCGTCATATCTTTCATCTACCTGTCGCGCGCGTGACAATAATGCGTCCTCGCGATCCGTACGACCAATTAACGTAACGACTAATGAAAACCATCTTAATTCCGATTCGACCCTTGACGCGACCGTTTTAACTACTGAGGGAGCCATGGTACCAACCTCGATAACGCGGATCAATAAAATAAATTTTTAAAATAAATTAATAAATTTGGGTGAATAATTTTGTCCGTGGAACCCCGATTTTCGACAATAACAATCCGTTTTTATTTTTCGTACCAAACGCGACAACTTCAAAGTTATTCACCCAACACCAATATATTACGCAACGGAAAACAACACTAAATTTATTTTAAATTAAATGTATTTTGAGTGAATAACAGTTCAGCGGAACCCCAATTATGAATTACTTATTAATACGTTTCTCCGTATCGAAACGAAACTATATTTACTTTATTCACTCAACTAACATTTCAATTGAAAGTTATAACTAATATTCTTATAATTTAGTTAGTCTTAATTACGCAAATGCAACAACGTTAATAGATTGGAATGCGAACCAAGCGCAATCCACCCTCAAATTTCAATTATGATTTTGATGCTAACTAAATTACTTATCCGAACGTAAATGAAACAAATATCTTTTCTGTGGATATGAACCACGCTTTTGCTACCAAAATTTGTTTGCGCCAGACACAAATTGAATTTATCCCGGGCCCATGTAAGAACAAATTACCAAAGCAATCTTGCCTAGCGCGAAACAATGGAACGCGATACGCGTCCTATGTACTTAAACCTAACTTAAGCTATGTTGCTAACCTGGAGTTCAACCGAATATCTTCCCGGCTGCAAGGTTGTGTTTCTGTTTTGTGTAAAGTGTATGTATGTTTACTTGCACCAATAAACGACGTCCCGGTCTGCGCCGCCGCCGCCCCGATCTCGTCAGCAAACACACCAAACACAATTCACACTGTAGTAGTCCTTATCTCACTCTAAATAACAATCCTTGGGGCGCCCGAAGCAGCCCACCGTACAAGGAATTGTGCCGTATTTCAACACTTTCCGTTAAAGCGTAAAACTTCCAAAATATCTCCCAAACCACGGAGGTTATAATGTTCAAGAGCCGTTACGATAGTACCAATATTACCAATGGCGCCGGCTCGCGTCCGCTGGCGACCGGGCGCGCGCTCGCAGCGCCGTGACAGAAAAATGAACTAACTGATTGTGTGGCCAGTGGGCAAAAACCTATCGATTCTCAACAAATACTAATTCGATTAGTCGATTATTACAATCATTCGACTTATTCGACTAATTCGAAAGTCATTCGAATATTAGTAGTTACTCAAAATCGACGCCAGCCAGTCGAGTTGACGTTGAGACAACTAACATTAACAACTAACGAATACAATCCACTCGAATTAGTAAGCGCTGCGCCGAGTCGACACGATCTTTCCCGATTCGGTCCGAACAAACGTCCATTGCAAGCCGACCTCTACCTTCATAGTGGATTCAATAGCAGAAGGGTCACGCTTACACTGGTCATTCGGTCGGCACACCGAATTCGGGGAATTAGTATTAGTAGCGAACGAATGACCAGTATTAGCGTGACCCTCTTGACATAAACTTTGCTATGACGGGAGAGTTGCGCTTACGGTGGTCATTCATTAGTTGTGGTTTCAGGAACTTATTTTAACTTTAGGTTTCATTTGTTTATTGTGTACATTTTTTTTATTTACGTTGGTTGTTGGTTGGTTTTGTTACAGTTTAGTTTTGAACTAACTACTTTTCATTTCGAATATGAGGAAAGTAATCAAAAATTATAGTAGAAAAACACCTTTTGATTACTTACTCATTACACGCGCAAATTTGGTTTTTATTTTTTTTATCTGTATTTACCAATCAGCATAATTATAATCGTGTGTCAGTGTGCAGTTGCGTTTAAAAAAATAATTGTCTTTTTTAGTTCTCTATTAACCTATTACGGAATAAGGTTCTTCTTAATGCAATATTAGTAAATTTAAGAATTAGCATTTTTGTATTTCGAATTACAGTAATCTGCCTGTATAAAATTACGACGTCGTATTACTTTTTTCTTTTTATTAGAACCACGTTCCAATTTATTTAATGGATTTTAATGAAAAAACTAGTTAACTATTAATTATAAAAATATAGTCTGTTGTTTTTATGCGTTTACTTTATAATCATCCACACTTAAAAAAATCCTCAGTGGCTGTACAAGTTACAGCCTTACAAGTGTCGGTCCGGCCCAGAGATAGTGGCACTAAAACAGCTTTCATATGGCAACCATGATCATACGTCATATATTTGCATTATTTATTAAACTTCATTAGCAATTTGCCAAGGATTTCTAATTAACATTGTTTACCAGAATGCTGCTCAATCCTTCGTTCTTCTTGCGAAATAAACACTGAATCCTATTCAGTGACATTCACCGACTTTCAACGTCAGTTACCAAAAATTTGTCGTTACCATTCAAATAAATTAGTAGGTATAGGTACCTACCTAAAATTAAAAATTCGTAAAATGACATGGGTTGAAATTGTAAAACACCCTGTGGTGTGGGGCTATAGTTCCATTGCCGTGAAGTACATTTAGATTTTCTATACCCGTGTTTTTTTTTTTTCAAATTATATAAATATACAATGACCAACTTACAGAATATGAGAAATGAAAATACATTTTCATCTTTCAATTTTTTTTCAGCTACTCTTTTTTTTCTATTAATAAGGTTGACTGGTAGAGAATGCCTCATGGCATTAAGTCCGCCTTAGGTACGATAAGTTTTCTTTTGTGTAATAAAGATTAAATAAATACATAAATAATTAAGGGGACTCATTCCTACCTATAAACAAATTAAGCTTTTTGAAAAAAAATCAGCCATTTCCTATTACCGGTAAACAAACCGAGTCGGCCTAGGTTAGTGTGATTCATCCATTTTAAGCACAACTCGCCCATCATAGTATAAGCATTCGCTTTTAGTGATTATTTGGTTGGTACTAGTCGCGGAGATTAGTTACTAACATTAGTAGTCGTCATTCGATTATCGACATTAGTATACTACTAATTTCAAATTCGAATTATGATATTAGTAATCGATAATCATTCGAATTAGAGATGTGTAGCTCGCGAGTGAGTGATTCAAACGAGCTATATCATTTGGTTTAGCTCACTAGCTCTTTCGCTCACTGAAGATTCAAGTAGCTCAGTATATCCTCTATCATCTCAGTATTACTCACTCTCTCTCGCTCATGAAAGGAATGTTGCCATGCTGCCATGAATCTGATTGATCGACATCTCTAGTTCTCTACTCACTCGTGAACGATATAGTCTAAAGATCTACTGAGCTAAATGAGCTAAAAGAGTGATACATATCTCGGTGAGCTAAAGACACATATCACTCTTTTCACTTTAGTGACACATTCTGCGCATCTCTAATTCGAATCAGCAAATTAGTCGAAGTCGCGCATCACTGAGCTGAAAAGAACAGATACTACACTTTGATCTTAGCCAAAAGGCCGAGAAGCGATAACCAACTAATTACAACCGAGCGTGGTCGTTGAATCGGGAAAAATCTTAACAGCGCGATGTACGATTTACACTGGACCTGCACAACGCCATCTAGCGGCAAATTGGGTAACTACACCTAATATGGCGTTCATACATTCTCGCGTGTCTTGTTGCCCCGGCATAACAATAGAGCGGCAGACATAAGTCTATGAGGTAAGGGCTCACCACGCCAAAAATGCTAAAGCGATTTAAAAAAAAAATGGTACACGGGTAGCTGTAGGTAGGCATTCCCAGATGGCCATAGGACACTTTATACCCGACTACGAAGGAGCAAAAAGTAATTTTCTTCTACGTGAATATAGTTTGCGGGTACGTACTAGTTCAATATAAATAATCTTATTAAAACTTGTGAGATATCTCTAATAATTATTATAAACGGTTTAAAACGCGTGATTCTGAGCGCGAGGCTGTACTCCAGATCCTATTAAGACTTCCAGCCTCACAGCGGGCGACCACTGCGAGGCTGCCACTTCTCGATAAACGTTACAGTTATCCCTTGAGAGCTAACCAAAAGTCCAGCTCATCTTTCTGATGGCTGGCATTCCTCTCTTCTCTCGCGTCTTTACTACTCAGTGGTGCAGACAAATTCAGACGTGCAGTTACGGGCCGCATACACGCAGGCCCACCAGCAAAGGATCATTTAAAAAAAAAAAAAAAAAGCTGTACTCCATACGAGTTCGAAACATGTGGGGCAGTTCCTGAAAATTTTTAGGTGAGGTTTAAGAGGTTTAAACCATATCCATTATTCAATAGAAATACCTCAATCATCTTCTCGCGGTTCTTGGTGGGGTTCATGGGCGGCTCGGTGAGCAGGATCTTGGTCTCGGCGGGCTGCACGTCCATCTTGCGCGGCCCGAACGTGTAGTCCCACACGTGGCACATGTCCTCCCAATTGCGGACCACCTTGAATTCGTGGGAAGTGTGTTAATGAACACGTATTATTACGGCGATGTTCAGTACTAAGGTTTTTTTTACATAAAATATAATTTTAATTAACATGCAAATAAATTATATAAATAGTACCTACAGTTGAATGCAACTACATATTTTGTCTGTATTACACAAGTTGAAAGACATTGCAGTTGCACGAGAGCTTTCAGAGAAATTAAACAAAATAAGTGTACCTAACAAAAAAGTTGTAACGAAACTAAACAAAAGTTGGTGTTTTGAATAAAAAAAAACAGATTATCTGATTATGGAGATATAAGAAAAAAAACGAAAGTGGCCCTAGTTTCGCATTACCGCTCGCCTTAAACATGTGTCTTACTGAACCCTAAACGACGCAAAGTAAAAATTAAACCCAGGTGCAGACCTCGCTCGGTGCCGTTAAAGATGGTCAAAAAAACTGTTTAATTAAAAAATACAATTAGATGGTAAAAAAAATATATAATGGCTACACAACGTGAAATTATGGGTTTATCTTCTTCTTGTACATGTATTTCTTACATTTTGGCAAACTGTGATCGTGACGGAAGTTTTTGATAAACGATAGTGAGAAATGGAATATCTCAAGCATACTTACTCCATTCTCCATGGGATAGCTGACTTCAAGCATAGACCTGAGCTGCGACGCCTCGTCTCCCACCATCAAGTCCTGGAATTAGAACCACTTTGATTAGGGTACGGCCATAGTTAGGTGAGTCGGTTAGAAAAAAACAACAGGCGTGGTTATTGCAAGTCTGAAAAACGACACAGAAAAAACGTTGCTGCTGTGACGTAATTAAATACTAGTTTCGAATAAAGATAAGACAATTAATTATTTATCGCACATAAATAATAATGTGTTGAGGGCAAAGTACAAATTTTAAAATAAATACAATTTAAAGCAGATTCATAAGTCATAACAACTGGAACCATGACTAATTGAAATACGCATTTTTTTCTTTCTTTTATTTTATCTAGCTATCTTGCTTTACTAAAGACATGTAAATCGAATACAGGAAATATGATATGTACCTTTTTAGCTCTAGTCATAATGGCAATTTGAATGTAAACGTTACTAGTATAGTTGCCTTTACTAATTACTTTCTCAAATTTAATTTAATATTCACTAAGCATTTTTCTTTACTGACCCATAGTTACCATTATGGATTTTCTCTGAAATATATTATGTTTAATTTAAGAATATATTAGATGTCTCATGGTCATGGCTATACATAGCATTAAATATATCTCGTCAGCACAGCAGCAACCAGCTAGTAGGGTGATTAGGTGTATGCAAGCTTTACACAGCTCAGATAAACTAAAACATAAATGCACAAGCTGGGTACAAAGGCTTGTGTTGACACACTACTGCCATCTGTTTATTGTTTAGGCATACAATAAATAAAAACAAGAACATTTAGGTGGATCAACTTTTTTTCTTATTGTTATTGTCTTGTGCCCCAGGGGACAATAGATGACTTCTTAAAAGGGCTGATATTATTACTGGTATTGACAAGAGACTTATAATCATTGTTGCAATCAGGGCCGTATTTACCCCTAGGCCCACAAGGCCCACGCCTAGGGGCCCAGCCAGCCTAGGGACCCCAGTAGGACTTGCACCATACTTATGTTCTCTTAGGGGAATGCCAAGTGCCTAGGGGCCCTGGCCCTCTAAGTCCGGCCCTGGTTACAAAGTTTTTGGTAATATATCTACCGAAATCGTAGTTTTTAAGAGTTGGCCAGGGGACATCGATGGCAATGAGCAGTGGAAAAAGTTGATTGACCCGTTTAGTAGTACAGTCAAGTGGATGGAAATGATTATTTGTCACATATGGTACAGTCAGCTCAAGGGAATAATCCCCCGCTATATACACAAGCACAGAACTTAACAAATGGGACATCTTTCTTCTTCATGTTTGAGTGCTATATGCGAATTGTACTAATATGGACATTAAGGTAAATCGATATTGGAGAAATAAGACAATTTCAGTATTTTATCGCCGGTTTGATGATATAATTCACAACAAAGTAATGATTGCAAGAATTATATAGGTTTTTGTAGTTATCTCTGTCGCTGAATGCAACACATAACATTACATTCTTGACTGTACTAGTCTTGTATAGAAAACTAATCCTACAGCCCATCAGTAGAGTATCTCAATGTTAGCTAAAGTTGCCTTCTAATAAATAAATCCCTAGAAGCAGGTCACGGGAGCACTAGTTGTCTAATCTATACATATCAACAGTGGAAAGTGGTATAGCAGCAAAGTATGAATATTTTTCTTACTGCTACCATGGAGAAATAATACAAGACGACTGTCAATGCCTACGGATGGGCAAGTTGCGGAAAGTTTCCAATAAGCTGAGATTAATGATTAAAGAAACTTTCACAAGAATTTTAGAAACTTTGGATGAATGAAATTTTCATGCGGAAAGTATCGCAATTTTGGAAACTTTACGTCGACGCATCAGTATCATTGCCTGTATCGTGGCGTCTCATCAACCTGTTGTAGGCGGCGCCACCTTAGCGATGTCTCTGACCCATACGTTTAGTACCGATCGCGCGCCGCCCTCATCCAACTGCTTCCCGCTATCCTATCGCAGGTTGTTGGGGACCTAGACGCAGCTGGCGTCTTCCGGTACGCGGTTGCCACTCAAGAACCTTTCTGCCCCATAGGTTCAAGCAATGTGAAATGCTTGTAGAACAAGCTTCTATATAAATCAATAGATGACGCTAGTATATTAAGCAGACGTCTAAGCGTCATATGAAATATAAATGACAGAGACCTTGATAAAATGGTGTCGCCTTACAGGTTGCCAGCTACGCCACTGCTGTTAACTTCTTTAAAAAATATATTCCACCATTGATGTATCTATGTGCTATGTGCCTGTACCAAATACTGTTACCTGAACAATTTCGGGATCAAACGTCTGTGAGCGTGAAATGTCAACATTTATACATACAACGACAGAAGGACCATGAAATGATTTGAGGACTTCAGACAAAATCACTATTAAATCCATAGCTCCTAATATTATTTTATTTCATTGTATGACTGCATATTTTAGCCACAACACTGAAACAGGGTGAGTGGTCAGTGGTGGTGGTTTTTTAGTATAATGGATAATAGTATTTGTATCGGCATATTTTAGGGTGCGTAGTAACACACTCAGATGAAATTGCAGCGCAGCGAGCGCAAAAAAATTCGGTGTGGGGGTGCATTGTAACACAATCTGATAAAACGCAAGCGCAATGAGCGCGAATTTTTTTGGCGCGGGGATGAATAGTAATAAACCAGATGAAAACTGGCTATGCCGCCCCTGCCAGTTTGGCGCCCCGGGCGATGGCCCGGATGGCCCTAGGGTAAATACGCCCTTGTGAATGTTAGAACTAAAAAGTAACCTACTTTTGAGCACAACTGATAATTCAAATTTCATAAAAATTATCTATCCAGCACTACTAACTTATTATATCAAGTTGATATCTGACAATTTTTTATATAATTCTTAAATATCATATCTTCAATCACACATAAACCAACTGACATTCAGAACATAAACACAATAATGCATTTTTGCAATCATTTTTATTAGTAGAGGAGAAATTTAATAGTAACTCTTCACAGGATAAACTATTAATGGACTAAACTTTCACAATCAAATCTCATTCTGTTAGTTTTGGGAACACATTTTCACCCCATGCATATACTTTACAGACTTACTCCTATGGTCAATTCACGAAACTGTAAAAATATTTGTTTCCAATATAAACTTAAATCGTTATTCAATACATTCTGTGTAGTCACTAAATAATATTCAATATTTATGATGATTAAGTGAATTTTCCTTAAAACAGTATTTAGTAAATAATGATCAACTCTTAACATATGACTCATCAACAGTTATTTACCTGAGGAGTACACCGAACAGTATTAATTTTAAAGTTTTAGAAATATAATTATATTATGTTGTTTGCTTTTCCACAGAAGACTGAATCTAAACAAGAACAAGCACAAACAAATTTTACTGATAATATTTTATTTTATAATATTCTTAGCTATAGTTAACAGACTGAACAGAACTCATAGGAGTTGTATGTTACCAAAATTGTATACTTTTATATGAACAAAGACATATTAATATGGTTAGAATCCAGCTAATATCTCAAACAAGATTATAGCAGATAACCATTGGCTATTTAGATTTAATTTTATCATTCGTATAAGAGGAAGAACTCAAATGTTCGTACATACCTTAACATCAATATCGCCGATTTTATTCTCCGCCCGAATGATAGGCCTGCCCACCATTGAGGGAAATATAAAAGCAGGAAAATTGCTTCCTGCATAGCCGCATTTGACGAACTAAAAACCAATAATAAATGAGGATATATGATGAATCAGTGTTATCACAAAATTACGGAACGGAACACGGAGCATTTGGCTGAACTTACACCGGTGCCATTGTCGCAGACGATAACTTTCCTGCCTTGGTCGTCCATTGCGTATATCTGTTATGATTTTAAATAAATTTAACCGGGTTTATTGCAAATATACAGCTAAAATGAAGATAAATACGATGCCACCCCGCACCGATCAACAGCAGAAGTTTCACTTTTTTTTTTCATGGTATCTGACAAATCGCTAATGATACAAAACGTTGTTTACAAAATTTAACCTTATTCGAACGTATTATAGTCAATATTAGTGTACCTTTTAATGACACACCTCGTTAAATATGTCGCCACAATAAAAAAATGTGTCAATGTGTCAAATGTGGAAGGTTAAAATTTTATTAAATTATTTCTTAATGTTTTGAAATAAATAGCATCACAAAACGAAATATGTTACAAAAAAAAATGTTTTCGATATTAACAATACGAGTTAATTAAAATAAAAAATAATTAAATTATTGAGTCTATAATGAATCGTAAATTACCGATTAATCCTCTTTTCCCTACCTGTCAAACAAATATCAATGTCAATGTCAAAGAGTCCGGTTAATGTACGACCAAATAATGTACAGCCCAATAATTGGCGACCACTTTTTTGGACGCCAATTATTGGGACGTACATTATTGCCCTGTCCAAATAGTGGCTTCACATTATTGCCTCGGACCGAGCTTGTACACCCTGATAACGCTCATCCCAATAATGCACGACCCAATAATTCAAATCCATTTAGTAGACGCCGATTATTGGCCGCACATTATTGGCCCGTACCGATAATGCTCGACCCAGGAATGTACACCCAATAATGTACAGCCCAATAATCCGCGTCCATCATGGACGCCAATTATTGGGCTGTACATTATTGGGTTGAGCATTATTTGGCTGTACACGCTGTACATTAGTGGTGGTTCATTTCATGGACTCGTGAAAGAAAGTTAGGTTAGGAATAAGGATTACAGTCTTTATTTATTGTTTTATTCATTAATGTTCTGTTATTATTACTGTGTCACGTTTTATTATACGTACGTTTCATTGATTTTTTAAAAAGTGATGGAACAAAACAGTTGCAGCAGTTCCTTGGATGCAATGGACGTCAAGGTTGAGCCTGAGTGTATATTTAACGAACAAGGTGAGTTATGCTAATACTTTGACTATAATTCTCTCATTCATGAAACTGTGGTTGAATTTGTACTATAATGGTTCCCTTGTTGAATCCTATAAAAATGTTTTGTGAAGATAAAGTGCAATAATACCACATTTTGTGTGATTTTAAAGGTGATTTTCACTAACTGCATTGAGGTTATAGTATTTCATAGCGAGTAAACCTTTTGAAAGTTAACATAAACACTTGCTTTATGTAAATTATAAAAGCATTACTATCAATGGTAAAGTAGAGTATGTTTGTCATGTGTTGCTCCACACAGGAGTACTCTAACAATGACCGTGTTATTGTTGCGTGATGGTTACTTGTCTTGTGCTGCTTACCATGGTTTAGATACCTTGGCTACTGGAAGGTTGGTTCAGGTGCGGGAAGAGAAGGCACCAAGTCGCAAAGCTTTGTATACCATATTTGTGTTGCATGAGCTTTTCATTTCATTACAGTCTAAATGTATTCAACATTACCTTGGTCTGCAAGGAATCAGTAAGGAATTTTATGAAGCAGCTGTGAAATTGACATTTCTTACTTTTTAATTTGCAATTAAGGTTCATCCAAATAACCATACCACTTAAAATAAAAAAAGTAGATTCTGGACCCAAATGACGTATATTGTGGGAAAATATATTATTACAAAACTAGTAAAACCAAGTAAAACTTAATGCTCCCAAATGTCTGGCCCATGAAAGCTCTGAACTCTGCTAATAAAGGTGTCTGTGTTCACAGTGCATGTCAAGGAGGAAGTTGTAGAGTGCCTGAAAGAGAAGGCGGAGTGGGAAGATAGTGCTGCTGATGTCGCCTCTTTATACGCTGGACACGAGGTGAAGGATGAGCTCGTGCTGGGGCCGGAGGGCCTTCAGCCACGCGACATAGCCTTCACACTCTTTGGTAAATTGCTCCTATCCTAAAGAAGTTAAAGGCAAACCCAACATTCATAATTAGTAAAGGCATAACCATTTACTTAATTTTGATAACCTTCTGTAGTTTTATTCTCACCAAGCTTGAATTTATTTAGTTTATATACAAAGTCAGTTTGTTTTCTGGTGCACCAGAATAAATACTTTCCAATTTACTAAAATTCTTATGTCTTGTTTATATACACCTTTTTAGGGTTCCGTAGTCAACTAGGAACCCTTATAGTTTCGCCATGTCCGTCTGTCCGTCCGTCCGCGGCTTAGCTCCGTGATCATTAGTACTAGAAAGCTAAAATTTGGTATGAGTATGTGTATGTATAACGCCGACAGAACTGTAAAATAAAATTTTTTTTTTTTTTTTTGGGACCTCTAGAGCACCTGAAGGGGGGTGACTTTCTTTTTTCTTTTCAACACTGGTGTGTGGGGTGTCTTGTAAAAATAATAGGGGTCTTCTAACATTATTTTTTAAAGTCAGCAGTTTTGTAAATATTCACTCCGAAAACAAAAAAAATAGTGTCCCCCCCCCTCTAACTTTTCAACCGCGGGTCAAAAAAAATCGGAAAAATTCATGTATATATCCTCCTGACACCGAGCATTTAACTGAAATTCCTTGCCACTATAGCCGAATGTACTTTACAAAGCATTAAACTGTTTCTGTTGCAAAGTCCGAGACCTTGGCTGTTGAAAAAAACATACACTAAGGTGTTTCTCAAGTTTTCACTAAAACAAATGTTTTTTGATATTTTTTGCTAAAGACATTGAACATATTTCTGTTTAGGTATTTTTTGTCTTTTATAAAGGACTTTAGGTCATTCAAGCATATGTAGGTTACGTGAATAAATTAAACAAATTATTTAAAATTTTAATGAAATTTAATGTAATGTTACACATTGAGTAATAAACATAATCATATTTTTATTGTTTTTAATATAATCATAAAAAGTAAAAAAATTACCCAATCAACACTAACTTTTATAATGTTTTTCATGAAAAAACACCTTTGATAAACTCAAAAAAAATTAATATCTCTAAGTATCTAACTGATATTTTTATTTGCGATCAGGATCAATATGATTGCAAGTGCTTAACATATTTCTAAGTAGCATTTCGCTTTAAATTATGTTTGTAATTAAATCTTAATATCTTTAACTAACATCAATCCAACTTAATTCTACATTGAGAGATCATTCTTTTCAAATAGGAACAAAATTAAGGCAAATTGCCTTTAATTATAAATATATGAAAATTAAAGTCACATGAAAATTGAATGATGTCTGATTCAATATTCTGGGAAAATTCTCGGTTTTAATACAATAAAACTTAAGCAACCTTTGGTAAATTGTTATCATCACTGTCGTAGCTATCGCTCGACTCGCTCGAGTCTTCGTCAGCGGAAGATCGAGATTCACATAAGAAAGCGTGGGTGTCCTTAATAAAGTCTTCATCGCCACTGGAGTCTTCAAATTCGGAATAATTTAGTAATGCTGTAATATCACGGTCTCGTAACGCTGAAAATAAAATATGCACTACTTTAAGTATTAGTGCCGAAAGTGATTTACATAAGATCAATTTCACATACTTAAAACATACACTACGAACGACAGGTCTTTGTATAGGTTTAATATTTTTACGACGGTTTATTTACTTTACTTCATTTCTACACAAAAGTATGTGATTTTAAAAGAATGTTTACTAATTTGCAATTCTATAAAAAAACTACGTTAAAACGAGTAAATTTAACAAAAAAAAAATAAGTTTTACTTACTGCGTCGACCACGTGCCGCCATAGCTGTAGACTCCTGAGCACGCGTCGCAAGAATGACGGCGACTAGGTAGGATATCTCTATCGAACTTCAAGGACAAACTATTGCTTTTACTTAAATTTCATTGGCTGTGAGCAATCACGTGTCCAATATCTTTTTCGCGGGAGAAAACAAACACTCGGGAATTGAGGCTACTTGTAGGTCGGTCGTCCATAATCGACATAAGGGGTTAAAAAATATTCGGACTTTAGAGTACAGTTTATTTAGCACTTTGTAAAGGACGCGAGGTGTCAGGAGGATAAGGCCTTATAAGTACTTTCAATGAAAACTATATTGAACAAAATCGGTCGAGCCGTTTTTGAGTTATCGCCAAATTCCATATTTTTCTTTAAAAGGACTAAGTTGACTTCCAGAAGGTAATAAGTGATTACAGTTTCTAGGGCGTTTACGACCTTTTTATAGAGCTTAAAATCTTTCTTAACTTAAACCTCGGGCTTAAAACAACAGTTTATTGTGAAGGATGAGCAACTACGGAACCCTACACTGAGCGTGGCCCGACATGCTCATGGCCGGTTTTTAAATTAGATTTTCTCTTAACTTAAATTATTTGCTGTTAATTTATTTCATGTGCGTTTGTAGCTGCTCAGGCGTCAGCCGTTAGAGCACAGCCCAATCTGAAGGACTGTGAGTTGCGGCTCGAGCGCATTGAAGACTTCGAGGCGCCGCCTCGGCACCGACACGCGCCGGGTCAAGGGACGTGTTGAAAACAAAGCTCATGTGGGACACGAAATACACTGTAATTCAAATAACATTGGTGATGAAAAAGAAACCTATGTATGTGATATTTGTAAGAAGAGGTTTGATCTGAAGACCCAGCTGATGGAACATGTTATGATTCATAGCCACCAAAGCACGGAGCAGGAAGAGATAAGCGTCGCCGATAATGGTGAGTTTGGCGTTTTTATTGGTAAATTGTTTTATAAGTGAGCTTATCGGCTTATACCACCTTTTCTACTTTACGATGCTACCCAGGGCACTTGCGAGTATCGACCTCCCTTATACAACTGTTGCATAAAACTTTTTCATTTAATTATTTACCAACCAAGTCCAGTTACATTACATTATGGATTAGGGTACCGATTGTCCTCTCAAGAGCAAATTCTGGGCCACTAACTTAATTGAATGTGCTATATCGAAAACGAAAGCAACTAGCCTGTTCAAATCAGTTAAATTGGACTAAAGGAAATTTCTTCTTAATTTAGTAGTGTGGTTGAAGCTTTTAGATGTGTTAAAATGTTGACTCTAAAATAATGCCATGACATGAATGAAAAGTGGCGTTAATTCGTGTACAAAAAAAAAAAGAAATTTTAATGAAATATAGCGGCTTCAATGAAGATTCACGTCAGTAAAAGATGCTTTCCTAGAGTAACTGTAAGCGGAAATAATAATCCTGGTCGTATGACAGTGGTACCATATAAAAAGTGTGCCCTTTCAAACAAAAATAAATAATGTTTCAAATCGGTCCAGCTGTCTTTAGGAAATCGGCCTCCGTACTCTTCATCATAATTGCATTACTAGCAGGTCGACTCAATCTTATCTTTAGCCTGACAGTTCCGGTTTATATTCCAACTCGGGGTTATATCTATTCATTTACATATGGATTGCTTGAAAGTTACGCTGCTTTATGAACATTCCTCTAACTTTATAGTGACAACAATCCCACCAAATAGATTTTCATGTAAAATGTAGCCATATTATGACTCGCACTGGCAAAAGGTTGTCAGATCTTTCGTAGAGCCAAGCTTCTGACTCTCGCCCTAAGGACAAACTTCTCCAACGCTACACCTAAGTAAAAATACGTGGCTGGGCCATTTCCCTATATTGACATGGCCATAAGGTGAAACATTTATTCACTATTCATTACATTCCTGTCATACAATTACAAATACAAATACAAATAATTTATTTACCAAAAACTTATTACAATTGGACATTTTACAAATATTTCACTTACACACTGGAATTTACACATAAGCATAAGATATTTCCAACGGCCCCAAACTAGGCACAGCCTGCATCTTGGGAACCGGGAGTACAGTATACCAATTAGAATTGAAAAAAAAACGCAAAAAAATTTTTTTTTATGAAATTATAATTTTGCAAATGTTTTGCAAGGACAAAATAAGGGGTGCGTCCCATGAGATATAACTACAAAATATATAATTTCATATTAATAACGTTCACAAGATATAATAAACTTTTGCTATAACATCAAAATCAATATTTTTATTAGGAATAACGGTCAATTAGCATAATACTCATATTGTAGAATGATTTTTTATATAACACTCAAATACTCTAAATTCAGTTGATATAACATACATAACGTATATCGATCATAGTATATACTTTCTTTTAGTATAATGATTAGAAAATATAATAGCGTATGATATACTAAATAGGTTACAACTGCTACCCCTATGCCCCTAAAATGGAACATGGGTCAAAAACCGAAAATTGTAGGTTAGGTTAGGTTTGTTTTATGACCATGGATAGCCGAGCGAGCAAAGCGAGCGGAGCGTCAAAATGCTTGCTTGCATAGAGGTACCTACATTAAAATTTAACAGCGAACTATTGCATACGACATACGTATGTTCACAATTAATAATGGCAGATGAAATTCTGGCAAGTAAGAGTATACCGTTTGGAAGAACTGCGATAAAATGGAATATGGGTCAAAAACCGAAAACTGTAGGTTAGGTTAGGTTTGTTTTATGACCATGGATAGCGGAGCGAGCGAAGCGAGCGGAGCGTCAAAATGCTTCCTTGCATGGAGGTATATTAAAATTTAACAGCGAACTATTGCATGTACACAATTGATAATGGCAGATGAAATTCTGGCGAATACGAGTATACCGTTTGGAAGAACTGCGATAATATGGAATATGGGTCAAAAATCGAAAACTGTAGGTTAGGTTAGGTTTGTTTTATGACCATGGATAGCGGAGCGAGCGAAGCGAGCGGAGCGTTAAAATGCTTGCTTGCATGGAGGTACATATATTTAAATTTTACAGCGAACTATTGCATAAGTATGTACACAATTGATGTGCAGGCGGTTATTCTATACGAGCATTATGCATTTTGGTGTTAGATGTATTGAGTAATATACATTATAAATCTGAGATATTATGAACGTTATACGTTATGATCGTTATATACAATGATATTATACTTAAATATCGTTATACTTAACAAAAATAGATATTTTGATGTTATATCCAACGTTCGTTATACACCTTGAACGGTATACAAAACAAGCTTATACAATATGAGCGTATATAATATGAATATTATAGCATAAGTTCTTATATCTTATATTACTTACCCCAAAATAAGTATGAGTCAACTCGAATTTCAATGTGAATGTAAATTCCATAGCTTGCAAAAGTCTCATGTGCCATGAAAAGTATGGAATCTGTGGATAATGGTGCCATTGTTCGCAGTGTACGTGAAGGAGGAAGTAGTAGAGTGCCTGAAAGAGGAGGCGGAGTGGGAAGCGTTAGCCGTCAGAGAACAACCCGTGCTGAGGGACTGTGCGGTGCGGCTCGAGCGCATCGACAGTCTCGAGGCGCTGCTCGAGGGGACGAGGCGTGTTGAACACTTACGGATATTATAGGTTTATGCAACTGTTACATTATAAGAGGTCTTGAAACACGAGTGCGGTTTGTGGACTCGCCTTCGGCTCGTTGGGTTATAGGATCACACAAGTGTTTTAACCTAATTATGTACAGTTGCATCACTATTTTATCTACACACATACTCATCAAGATTAATAAATAAATAAATATTAAGGGACCATCTTACACAAACCGAGCTAGCCCCAAACTAAGCAATGATTGTACTATGGGTACTAAACGACGATATACATACATATATAAATAACATAATAATAATACCAGATTTTAATTGCCAATGTATACAAATAAGAATTAAAATTATATTCAATATAACGTTTAATGAAATTAACATCAAAATAATGACAAAATCTAACTACTTTATTTAATGTTCTCAATTAGTCATAATTGTAAATCTTGACGCGAAACCTAATTGGAATTATGTTAAAGTAAGTCGTGTAGAAGAAATAAATGCTTAGCTCATTATAATTATGATTTAAATTTTGCACGCCTACGCGTAAAACATAGTGAGGTGAGATAACCCTCATGTACAATAGCATCCGTGTTACCTACCTCTGTTTAACAAAATATATTTATCTTTATCTTTTTGAATAATCGTCGACGTGCATTGTGTTCCAGCGGCAGCGGGGGGCGGGCGGGAACCAACTCGCGCTCGGGGATATCGATATTCCTGCGAGATATGCAAAAAGAAGTTTCCGGAGCCGAGCAAGTTAAAGAGACATGAACGAATTCACACGGGAGAAAGACCATTTGCTTGTGGAATATGTGAAAAGAAGTTTACACAGTCAAGTAGTTTAAAGAAGCATGAACAAACCCACACGGGAGAAAGACCTTTTGCTTGTGGAATATGTAAAAAGAAGTTTGCACAGTCAAGCCATTTAAAGACGCATGAACAAACCCACACGGGAGAAAGACCTTTTGCTTGTGGAATATGTAAACAGAAGTTTGCACTGTCAAGTAGTTTAAAGCGACATGAACGCACTCACACGGGAGCCAAACCCTTTTCTTGTGGAATATGTCAACAGAAGTTTGCACAGTCAAGTTATTTAAAGAAACATGAACGAACTCACACGGGAGAAAGACCTTTTTCTTGTGGAATATGTAAACAGAAGTTTGCACAGTCAAGTACTTTAAAGACACATGAACAAACTCACACGGGATTGGCTCCTTTTTCTTGTGGAATATGTCAACAGAAGTTTGCACGGTCACGTACTTTAAAGAAACATGAACGAACACACGAGAGCACGCGTGTGTAAAAAGCAGTTTACGAAATTATAAAGTTTAAAGAAGCACTAAGATCGGATCCATGCACGCCGGAAACCTTGTTGTTGCGACATTTGTCAGAAGCGGTTTGCGCAGAAATCACTTTAGCCGGACATATACGGCGGCACATGACCCTGTTAAAGGACTGATGAATGGGTCCGAACTTACTTAAGCCAATTCAAATTCAAATTATTTTATTTCGGATAAAGATCCATATCAAGTTAGTAACATAAAAACTTATAAATTATTTGTTAGTAAAACTCAATACTAATTTAGCTACATACATAAAATTGTAATGTACAACTGGTATGACACAGATCACGGCTATTTAATATACCTTACTAATGTCCGGATCTGTGCCACCCAGTGACACAGAATGGGACAATTGTACCTATCTGCTATCACCTTCAGAATGCTGTTTTGACTCTTTCTGACACGGTCCATCAACGATGCAATTTTTTTTCTCATGATCGCGTGGAACCCGTCCGTGTGGGCGTCCGCGGACATTCCTGAGGCACTGCACCACCTAGGTAGCCTCAACAGCATTCTGAAGGCGTTATAGTATTCGATGCGAAGGGCGGTATAAGCTCGTTTTGTATATCGAAACCACAGGCCGCTTGAGTAAAATGATTGGCAATATGCTTTGAATAGCGTCACTTTTACTTCGACTGAACATCTCGCGAACCTGCGGGCCACCATATCACTCCTCACTGATAACGCCCTCCGCTCCCTCTCCAACTCACGGTCATCACATAAGTCACTAGACTATGTGGCCCAAGTATTTAAAAGTCTCCACTACCCTGAATGTACAGAGATAGCAAAATACGATGGTAACACAGAGACGCTGATAAAATGTCCATCTGATCACACGATGTCTGCTACCGGTGTCCCTCAAGGTAGCGTACTTTGACCACTGCTTTTTCTCGTCTACATTAACGACTTACCGTATGTTACCTGTCATAAGGTTACACTTTTCACGGAAGACTGCTCTATCGCGAAAACTACGAGAATGACATCAATAAGTCTTTGCAGACGTAAACTTATAACTAGTGAACAAAAACTTGATAGTCAACCTCCTCTAGACTAAATTTATGGAATTCTATGCGCCGCGCAGGAGTCCCAAAAATATAAAATAAGTTTACAATGGTCCTCTAATTTTTATATCGAGGCTGTCAATCGATTCTATTTTTTACTGGATTTCCAACCTTTATTCCATAAATTTAAAGTGTTGACATTACCCTCTCGTTATATCTTTGAAGTAGCGTCATTAGTCAAGCAAAACAGACTATTTATGTTTGATTACACTTTATAGATTACACTGGTTTTCACTGGTTCTTTTGCAATAATTTTACAATATATTCGAGCGGAGTTATGAAAACAGGAAAAATCTTAATAGCGTGATGCAGCGGATCCCTTGAGCGGATCAGTGACATCTGGTGTGATACTGATTAACAATACTTTGACACTAAAAATATCACACAAATGTGGTACTACTAATGCCCTCTAGTATAAAATACAACAATTAAAAATAGTTAGAAACTTATACCACCGGAGGCATCTATGGTAAAATAGCGTAATTATAAAATAGTGAAAAACCCGTACCACCGGAGGCATCTGTGGTTAAGTAGCATAACTAAATATGTAAAGTCGGTTAAACAAAAACATATATATAATTATGTCCGGAAGAGATTGCTCTTTAGCGATAAGACCGCCTGTTGTTTACCTCTATTGAATGTTTCGTGAAATCTGAATTTGTTTGTATATATCCTGTTTAGGTGTAGGTTAAATTCTAACACTGACTTCCATCTACATCTTCGAAATCTGTAAGTTTGTCAGAAATTACCCGCAATTTTTTACAAATTTGAAAGATCTGCCACGACGCTTCGAAACCAGGTATAAGTACAATTTGATATCAACCACCAGGTCCAGACTAAAACTACACCAAACAAGTCCAAATGAAATGGCAGTAAAAATTTATAATAAAATAACCGAGGAAATCAAAAAAGAAACAACAGAAAAGCAGTCCAATAGACGGCTGAAGGACTTCCTCGTAAAAAAATGTTATCACACTTTAAAAGATTTTTTTGACGATGTGGAAATAATATAAAAAACAAGTCGTAATGCATGCACAACTCTATTTGAATATAACAAAAATCTCAAATATTATAATTTATGTGTTTTTCCAATTTAATATGTAATTACTTGTTTAAATTTTACTAATACTAATACAGAATTATGTGTTCTAATATACTGTATGTTGCTACGCCCTATCAGGGCCCATGAGAAACTGTATATCTAACTAATTAAGACCTATTTACCATGGATGCAATCATTTAATAAATGAATAAATGAACACGTCTTAAGGTGGTTGCAGAGGAAACAAAACTAGACATTCCACGCTAGATGGCGCTGGGAAGCAAGATTTGTAGTTTTTGTGTATTATTTCGTATGTTACTTTAGTTTGAAGTAAAATTTGTGTATTGGCGAGTCCGCGTATTTGTCTTTTATTCATGTAGTATTAGTAGCACGTCATACATTGTTTTATTCTACCGTGTAATGGCAATTTGTGAAAAATCAGCAAGTACTCACACTAATAGACACTAATTGTGAGTGTGTGCGGTTGATTCATTCATTAAAGGGTCGCGTATCATCTGTCAGTTTGATAGTAAGCGCTGAATAAATAAGCAGGCATGATATTTGATTTTGATGATGAAGTAAAGATGCACCTCTAGCACAACTGTGACACGCAACTCTTTCTCGCGCGAAAAATATTTCCTATCTCTTTCTTTGCGGTACTGTAGGAGACTGACGGGCGATGCTATGTCGTTTGACAAGAATCGTGAAGCCTAGTTGTATTAGACGAGTCAAAATAAATAATACGAAGAAATTACAAATCTTTGGCAGTTCTAAATTTTTTAAGTATGTGGTGAAATTAAATAAGTATTTTTGTTGGGTTTTTGTTCTGATATATTGTGATTCTGATTTGTGATGTTATTGAGTTAGTCCTAAGTTTTTCTGAATGATAGATTGGGGTACAGCAAAAAGGGCCCAATTTTAGGACACATATTTTGTTGAAAAATATTTTTCTCATTTTTGTTACTTTTTGATTAGAACTAAAGAATACATTAAAATAAGTATCTTTTATAAATTACAATTGTTTGATTAACTTGCCCGATTAAGAACTAGAGTGGTCCTAAGTTGCCATAGAATTACTACGTAGCCTGGGACTACTTGTACTATCATCTATTCTGTGCTGGGACTTATATAAATTTACGATGAAAAAAAAACACAAGTATACCTCTGTTTTTTATTACTTAATGACAAGATCGGGCCCTTTTTGCTATACTCTGACCTGATATACAAAAACCCGACATCAAGTATAGTAGGCACTGATTAGGGTTGGGATTTTCGTGGTTCTAAATCGTGGTTCCATGGAGTCTCTAATTGTAAAAATGTTCAGTCTAAAAATATATAACTACTAGAACTACTACTAACTGAGCGCAGCACCAGTTGTTTGCGCCACGCTTCACGACACCGAGCTAGCTCGCGCCATATAAAAATATATGACAATATATTGTTATTATGTACATATATGGATTTTAGAACCACCAACCACTAAATAAAATAAAACAATTTTTGTTACGTGTAGGTTTTATTATAATACTAGTGTTTGCGTGAGTTGTAGACGTCGCTTAAGTTTCTGCAGCTTTTCTTGGATGAAGCCTTCATCTGTTTGAACTTTAATTGACATTATTTTTGTTGATAATTCAATGAAGGAAATCATCTTGCAGTAATCCCTTTTGATGAAGCTCTAAGCTGGCCTTGAATCTGTAATGAAATTATTTATTACGTCACAAAAATGCCGGCAATGGAAACGGCTGTATGCATGTCCTATCTTACAGGGTGTTAGGGTAATTAGTGTTATTACAGGTATCCTTCAAGGAGGAAACTTAGTCACTGAATCGATAATTCCCAAAAGGATTTGGTTTCCCACACCTATTGAAAAACATGGGTAGGTCTTGGTATCAATTCAGTCAGAGAGAAGAAACTACCTATATGAACCCACTATGCTTTTGATTATGCTATGCTATTGCTTTGTTTTTTTTTTCATCACCCAAAGCGAGCGATTGCGTTCAGTTTTTGTGGTTGGTTACGGTTGTCATCACGCCATGCTTGTCTTCGCCTAAAAATAAAATAGCGCGAGACACCTCTTTCACGGCAGGACGCTTCGATTTGTAATGTTTTTAAACACAATACTTTCCCCGCAATTTCTGACCCATGATATATCGCAATATCGTTTAGGGATCACTATGTCCTGAGTACACATGTTTATTATTATTATATGCACGTTTCATTATTCACACTTCGCATAAAGTAAAAAGTCACGAAACGAAAAAAATGTAAACCAAACATGATTCATTTTATACGAATTTCCACAATTGACATGACAGTATTGACACAATTCATTATTTCATTCACAAGATTCAGTGCGTTCGAAATCTGTTCCACTTTATTGTTATGAGCAAACAAACACAATAGGTATCTTTAAAATCCAAATGTTTCCAATTATTTGTTACATGTTTAATGAAAGCTGTAATCATTAAAAAAAATAAACTGTTCTGCATTCATATCGAAACATCAATTAAAATTTATTATCCTAAATCATAAGTTAAGTAGTATTATATTTCAGAACGCACTGTTCATGAATAGCTTTACGTGCGCTTTCGTTTGTATGTTGTGTAAAAGCAACGCACACATACATATATGGACAATATTTCAACGGGTTTTAAAGCTTTAATAACTTTGTAATTGTATGATTTATAGCAAAACTGATTTCATTGGCGAATATAAGATCGCTTAAAGATTTTTTTAAGAATGTTTAATAACCTAAAGCCATAACCGCCTAAGTGTGTAGTGATCTAACAATTTGTATGAAAGTGACATCTCTGCAACCACCTTAAGTAACCTTATGACTATGAGGGCTCTGGTATACTTATACTGTCTTAATTATAAATAATCTGAAAACATTGTTTTAAGAAACACAATTTTTTACGCATATTTACCTATAAACTGTTTTGATATTGTTTTTTTTTTGTGACTATTCCGAGACCACTGTCTGCGTCACTTCTATAAAATTAAACACTTATGTCTTGAAATTTCCAATGGTTTTATTTATCAATCCTTGTTTAAACTCCAGAGATACTCGTATTTAAGAAATAAATGACGCCCGCTAACCTGATATCAGGTTGTTGGGCGCATTTCCAGTTCTAGCTAATGGCTGCCTACTCAAGGGTGAAAGTACTGTCTGAGGTCAGTGCTCGCAATGTGCTTCCACATGTATGAAGCACAATCAAATTCAATCAGAGAGCGTTAAAAAAATAAGAGTGATTTACTTTTTAGGGTTCCGTAGTCAACTAGGAACCCTTATAGTTTCGCCATGTCCGTCTGTCCGTCCGTCCGCGGCTTAGCTCCGTGATCATGCGTACTAGAAATCTGAAATTTGGTATGAGTATGTGTATGTATAACGCCGACAGAACGGTAAAATAAAAATTAAAAATTTTTTTTTCGGGTACCTCTCGAACACCTAAAGTGTGGGTGATTTTTTTTTTCTTTTCAACACTAGTGTGTGGGGTGTCGTTGAATAGGTCTTGTAAAAATAATAGGGGTCTCCTAACATTATTTTTTGATAAAGTCAGCAGTTTTGTAAATATTCGCTCCGAAAACAAAAAAAATAGTGTCCCCCCCCCCCTCTAACTTTTCAACCACGGGTCAAAAAAAATCGGAAAAATTCATGTAAATGAGGCCTTATAAGTACTTTCAATGAAAACTATATTGAACAAAATCGGTCGAGCCGTTTTTGAGTTATCGCCAAATTTCATATTTTATCTTTTAAAGGACGTAAGTTGACTTCTAGAAGGTAATAAGTGATTACAGTTTCTAGGGCGTTTACGACCTTTTTATAGAGCTTAAAATCTTTCTTAACATAAAACTCGGGCTTAAAACAGCAGTTTATTGTGAATGATGAGAACTACGGAACCCTACACTGAGCGTGGCCCGACATGCTCTTGGCCGGTTTTTGTGTAAAGCTCCTGCATGTTTTGTGGTGCCTGAACTGCCTGCAATGAAGATGTGATATCGCTATTTTAAATAAGCAGGCGTCTATATAGATACTTATTCGTTCCCATATTACTCTTTAAGCGTTCTCTGAATTTGATGGTGCTTCATACATGTGGAAGCACATTGCGAGCACTAAACCTCAGGCAGTACTTTCACCCTTGAGTAGGCAGCCATTAGCTAGAACTGGAAATGCGCCCAACAACCTGATATCAGGTTAGCGGGCGTCATTTATTTCTTAAACATCTCTGGAGTTTAAAGAGCACATTGCTCGAATTTTGGCGCACATTTGGCACATTGCTAGCACTAACTCCTGACATATACCGCAGCTCCATTCGTTGATGTACAAACGAAGACACTGATAAGTGTTAATTTTTAATCTAATATAGACCTTAGTACAACGTGTTAGGGCCTTATCACACTTGCGATTTGCGAGCGTATTTTCTATACAAATAAGCGACGCGGCGAACACGCTGCGCGATCGCCTTCATACAAAATACGCTCGCAAATCGCAAGTGTGATAAGGCTCTTAAGGTCTATGGGTGTATAGTTAACTGTGTCTTCGTTTGTACAACCGCCATCCTGACGCTCACAATCCTTGAATCCTGAGTCTGGTTTCGCTGAGTCTGCTAGCTGCCCATTGTCCTTTGTCTAGAGGGTAGGATATGGCTCAGAGTTATGCATTCAAAAATAGATCATCATCTTAAATGATGCACCGCAAAAACAAATCAACTGACAGTTTATTATCGTTATTACTGTAATTTTAATACAACTGACCGTCATTTAAGAATAAGTTGTTTTGACTGATCGACGCTCCTAATGATGAATCGCTAACAGATTCGAAACATGACGAGCCATATTCTACGACGTGAGTAAATCTGTTTCGAAGGTATTTTAGTAATTAACATTTAACAGTAACATGCGACACTTGATGATAGAAATAACATAACATAATCACTCTAAATCAAGATAACATTCATTCAAATATTCTTATTCTCATTCAAAATAACATTTGCCTGTTTCTCAACTAATATCTACCTCATACATACATACAATGCCATGTGTTCCGGCTTCAATCGACTCTCCAATATGTAGTGTAATATGTAAGATTTTTGAGTAGAAATAAAACATCGCCACTAAATTGTACTTCTTGAATTGGTTCAAAATACTTACAATCTTGAGTGTGACAAACTTGTTATACAAATATTCAATGTATCTGTCCCATGAATAAACATAATTAAAAATAAAAACCCAAATGAAGGTTATCAGAACTTATTGATACTAATAGCGATTATCACTAGGACATTCGATCGTGATTTGTCGGACAACTTCGTAATTAACGTATTTTCTCTGTTCGTTTCACTTTGGCGGAAACTATTGATATAGAAATACTAGCTGTGCCCCGCGGTGTTACCCGCTCATCCCACGGGAACACTAAATTTATTCGGGATGAAAAGTATCCTATGTCCTTCCCCGGGACTGAAACTATCTATATACCAAATTTCATCTAAATCGGTTCAGCGGTTTAAGCGTGAAGAGGTAACAGACAGACAGACAGACACACTTTCGCATTTATAATATTAGTATTAGTATGGATAATTACAGGCTCATTTGACTAACAAATGCGGCATAATACTATTAAAAACCTGTACTTTATACTTAAGAGTCCGCAGCAAGCTCGATTCTTCATACAAACGTAGTTACGTCCTTATTTTAATATAACATGTCACATTATCATGAAATTCTCTAAATATAATGAGATAAGATATATCTAGGGCTCAAACTAGTTTATGACTCTTGAAATGTTAATAGAAAGAAAATAGAGCGAGTACAAGTTTTGCATTTTTAGACCCCAGAAAGTTGTTCAGTTTGGCGGCATACTACGACCAAAATATAGTTTAGATTGAAGTCAAAACCTATTTCCGGTGTCGATTAAACTATGCAGTTTGATAAGAAAAAAGATTTATCAAAATTGATCTCGTAGTTTTAAGATGAGAGCGTAACTACGAAAACCTTAAAATAAATTACAAAAAATTGTTGCGAAACTGCAGCGAATTACTCTAGCGCGGGGAACGGTCCGGGGGGGCGGCGGTAAGCACGCCCCCCGCTAGCGCGCTCTCGCTTTACTGCTAGCGCCCTGTCTTCCTCTAGGTGAAACAACAACATTTTAAAGCGTAAGCGCGCGATCTCAACGCGGAGTTGAGCGGACCTTGCTGTGGACTCTTAAATTACTAAGTATATAACATTTAGTGTACTCGTACCCTATACCAGTTACAGGTAAGTAGGTAGCTTTGAATATTGAAACTGAACTGAAGTCAATCACGAAGCAGTTCCTCCATCCACTGTTGTCTAAGAGCCCCGTGCGTTTAGGCTTACTTCGTCAACAATCCCGTTCCGTCCACATTTTACTTCCAAATCGTCCCACTTTCTTACACATTCCCTAATACACTTCCTATCTTGTCTACATTCTAATTTTATACAAGATATGTACAAATACAAAAAAAATGTCATGCTAAATATGCCAGCGCCGACGGACTACTACTGGTTTAATGCGTATTTGACGTAATATTTAGTACCTACAGTAGATAAAGTCCTGACGATGGATATAAGCTCCATTTTCATCTCAGAATATAAGACAGAACTGTTTCAGAGAGAACAGCTGTGAAGCGAACGGATTCCGCGCGAACGGAGGGCGGGAGGCAATATGTAAGTAGATATGTCAATTGACAACATTTCATATTTTTAAGACTATCATTTTATTACTTTTCTGAATTCTGCTTAAAAAGATGAAGTAATCTCTGTTTTTATTTATTTTCTGAGATGGTTATTTATTTTTTTATTAATTTATAAAAACATACTCATTTTTAAATGTGGCAACACCAAAACCAGAACTTAATGGAACGGTTACTTTAGTCGGTTATCTTATTTAAAAAAAACTTAATAAAACTCGGTATGCATGCATCTGTCATCTGTCAACATCAAATAAAAAAAATAAAAAAAAATCGCTCTGTGGTTTAGACAACAACCCTATTCAGCCCGTATTGTCTTAGATTGCAGTTATTTGATGTATTTTCTTATATTTATTTAAATACAGAAGAATAAATTCAAAGATTTTTTTTTAAGGTACACGACATAAAGCCCTGTCGATCTCTATATTAATTTCCACCTGTTATAAATATGAAATGTTGTCCATTATATTTATGAGTTGGTAAAGAGGACACTGGATGACATTGCATTGTTAACGAGCTATGAAGTTGACAAAGAGGAATGTAGACTAAAAACCTTCACAAAAATACAATTATTTATTTATTTATTTATTTGGAGAACAAACAGAGATATTCATAAGAAACAACTTAATTATAAAATTATACACTAAACATGTATCTAGCTCCTCAACAGTTCTCACTAAGACACACATTCTTATATTTATTGCTCTCTACGTATTTATATATTTCCTAACGACACTTACTTAATGTATGTTAATCAGAAGTAGGTATGTTGCAGAGAAAAAAAAATTATGAAGCGGCATGCTTATAAGGTACAAATAAGGTAAAACTTTGCATACAGATAAAAGTCATTTAATTAATTACTATTGCGTTATATTCGATATCCCATAAATAATTTGTATAAACGAGTCAATATAAAGTCGTCATCCGCGGGAACGGGTCGCGCGCTACAAGGCCGCTTTGTATATAACATGAGCCGGTGTTCTGTTTGGTTACAGTCCACTACTCTTCACACTCGACCACTGGTTCATCTCCCAGCACAGTGGAGGGAGAGAGACGACAGAAGGAGACAGGATTATCGTTGGACGCCTCCTCGTTTTCCTCGATGCTCATAAAGACAAGGCACCGGAGTCGGTGCATGTGAACTACGTTCTCGAGTAAATCTTTCTTACACTCGTCGCAGCATGGTATAGGTTTTCTTCCGTGCGAGTGAGTTCATGTTCGAGAGTGAATTCGTTCATGTCTCTTTAAGTGACTCGAATTCGTAAACTTCTTGTTACATGTTCTACAGGAAAACTGCTTTTCTCCCGAGTGAATTCGTCCATGTCTCTTAAAATTACTTAAATGCGTAAACTTCTTGTTACATATATTGCAGGAATAACATTTTTCCCCAGTGTGAATTCGTTTATGTTCTTTTAAATGCCCGGATCGAGTAAACTCCTTTTTACATATATCACAAGAATACGGTTTTACTCCCGTGTGGATTAGTTCGTGTTTCTTTAAATCATTCGATCCCGTAAACTTCTTGTTACATATATCGCAGGAATAACATTTTTCTCCAGTGTGAATTCGTTCATGTTCTTTTAAACTCCTGGATAGCGTAAACTTCTTGTTACATGTTGTACAGGCAAACGGCTTTTCTCCTGAGTGAATTCGCTTATGTTCTTTTAAATGCCAGGATTGCATAAACTCCTTTTTACATATATCACAAGAATACTGTCTTACTCCCGTGTGGATTAATTCGTGTTTCTTTAAATTACTCAATCCCGCAAACTTCTTGTTACATGTTCTACAGGAAAACGGCTTTTCTCCCGAGTGAATTCGTTCATGTCTCTTTAAAGTACTCAGGTGCGTAAACTTCTTGTTGCATGTTCTACAGGAAAACGGCTTTTCTCCCGAGTGAATTCGTTCATGTATCTTACAATTACCCGAATTCGTAAACTTCTTGTTACATGTTCTACAGGAAAACGGCTTTTCTCCAGAGTGTATTCTTTCATGTCTCTTTAAACTACCCAGCAGCGTAAAGTTCTTGTTACATATCTCGCAGGAGTACAGTTTTTTCCCAGTGCTCATTCGTCCCCGACTCTCCCCCCGCCCGCCTGCCGCCGACGGAGCTGCAATATAGAATGTCGTCGATTATTGAACACTTCAGTACCAGTATTATGCAACAGTTGTATAAGGGAGGTCAAAACTCGCAAGTGCCCTGGGTAGCATCGTAAAGTAGGCAAGGTGGTATAATATACTCGCCGATAAGCTCACTGACAAAACAATTTACAATAAATACGCCAAACTCACCATTATCAGCGACGCTTATCTCTTCCTGCTCTGTGCTTTGGTGTATATGAATCATAACATGTTCCATCAGCTGGGTCTTCAGATCAAACCTCTTCTTACAAATATCACAAACATAGGTTTCTTTTTCATTGCTAATGTCATTGCTACTGTGTATTTTGTGTCCCACATGAGCTTTGTTTCCAACACGTCTCTTGTCCCGGCGCGTGTCGGTGCCGAGCGGCGCCTCGAGGTCGTCAATGCGCTCGAGCCGCACAACACAGTCCTTCAGTTTGGGCTGTGCTGTAACGGCTAACGCCTGAGTTGCTACAAATGCACATGAAATAGATTAATGGCAAGTAATTGAAGTTAAAAGAGAATCAAAGATAAACAAAATAAATAAGAGATATAAAGAATCTATTCTGGCATACCAGAAGACAAACTGACTATGTCTGTCGGCGGCCAATCGCAAAATCCGATGTATCACGACATTCCTAGGCATATCATGAAACCCCGCCATTTCATGATTTGGCTAAAAGTTGACCAGGCATATCATGATGTGCCTAATAAAAAATACGGCAGATCGATTAGAGCAACGCATTTGTCGATATTCATAGCTCTATACCGGGCATATCGTGAAAACCCGGCAGATCACGAAATTCCTAGGCATATTGTGAAAACGAAAAATGTAGTCAGCGCAGAAAAAAAAATAACCCTAACCTACCTATCTCTGGGAGCAGTTTAGTTTTTAGGGTCATAAAAAAAATAACCCTAACCTAAGACAGTTAGGGTTTTTTTATGACCCTAACCTAGACAGTTAGGTTTTTTTTTGTGACCCGTAAAACGAAACTGCTCACAGAGTATTGAAACTGCTCCCAGATTATGCCTAGGAATTTCATGATCTGCCTAAACGTCACTGGTGGGTGTTACTTAGCCAGATCATGAAATGACGGCCTTTCATGATATGGATAGGAATTTCATGATCTGCCTAAACATCATTGTACAAATCGTTAAACTTTATGTTTTGAACGATATAGCGGATGTCATTTAGCCAAATCATGAAAAGGCAGCGTTTCACGATATGCCTAGAAATTTCGTGATCTGTCGGATTTTACGATCGGCCGCCGATAAACTCACTGACAAAACACTTTACCAATAAAAACGCCGAACTCACCATTATCGGTGACGCTCATCTCTTCCTGCTCCGTGCTTTGGTGGATATGAATCATAATCATAACATGCTCCATCAGCTGGGTCTTCAAAATAAAACTCTTCTTACAAATATCACATACATAGTTTTCTTTCTCATCTCCAATGTTAGAATTACTGTCTATTTCTTTCCCCACATCAGCATCGTTTCCAACACGTCTTTTGTCCCGGCGCGTGTCGGTGCCGAGCGGCGCCTCGAGGTCGTCAATGCGCTCGAGCCGCACAACACAGTCCTTCAGTTTGGGCTGTGCTGTAACGGCTAACGCCTGAGTTGCTACAAATGCACATGAAATAGATTAACGGCTAGTAATTGAACTTAAAAGAGAATCAAATATTACAAAGATAAACAAAATAAATAAGATATAAAAACTGACTATGTCTACAAACCAGATAAATTCAAACTTGATGAGAATAATACTACACAAGAGTTTTAAAAATTAAGTAAACGATTATGCCTTTGTAAATTTTGAAAATTTTGCCTTAAACTTCTTTACAGTATGAGCAATTTACCAAAGAGTGTGAAGGCTATGTCGCGTGGCTGCAGGCCCTCCGGCCCCAGCACGAGCTCATCCTTCACCTCGTGTCCAGCGTATAAAGAGGCGACATCAGCAGCACTATCTTCCCACTCCGCCTCCTCTTTCAGGCACTCTACAACTTCCTCCTTGACATGCACTGTGAACATACACACTATTATTAACAGAATTCAGAGCTTTCAGGGCCAAAGAGTGCAGAACATTAAATTTTAGAAAGGTTTTCTTAATATATTTTTTCTTGACATTATAGGTTCTTTATTTGGATCCAGAAACTACAAATTTTAAAATGTTACAGCTCATTCAGATGGTATTTTTAAAACCTTGATTGTAAATTAAAGTAAAAACACTGTCAATATCACAACTACTTATTTCTTAATTTACCTTGCTGATTCCTTGTACTAGTATTACTTGTTATGGACGGTTTTGGCCTGGAAGCTGCACTTTGTGATGGAAGCAAGCCGTTTTGCACAGTGATAATATAGACCAAAATAAACGATTTCACTCGAGGCGAAATTAGTTTCACCCCTTAGGAACAGAGATGGCGCCACTTATTCAAAAAAAGTTTAAAAAATTCTAAATCCTGAACGGATACTCCGATTTTGACGTAACAGGTGCCAATCAGCAGATAATTACCCAATTTAACATGAAAAAAATTAAAATCACGTAGAAAATAATTTTGGATACCTAAGAAATAATATTTTCTGAAAAAAATATTTAAAATTTGTGATTTTTGGAATTTTACTCGTAAAAATGTATGTACATGGTACTTTTTTTATTTATTTATATTAATACACAACTAATTTTACATTTACGAAAAAAAACCGCATATCATTAGCTCGTATAATTCCAAAGTTATTGAAGAATACAGACATGGCGCCGCTGGGTCAAAAAATCTTACAAAAAATGTAAAACCTCAACGGATATTCCGATTTTGATAATTAAGGTGGTAATCGACAGATAATTACTTAAATTAGTTAAAAAAAATAAAATAAAAATTCAAATAGGCAAAAAGTAATAATATTTCCAAAAAAAAAACATACATTTTGAAAAAATATATTTTTTTTGGGGCTTTTATGTAATTTCATATAAAAAAAATTATGAATATGGCTTTATTTTACTTATGTATATTATAACACTATTAGGTAATAGATCGTTTAATAAAAAACCGCATATCGAGAACTTGTACAGTTCCAACGGTATTGAAGATTTTACTATAGGGTGCCGGTGCGATGTTGCCGCCGCACGTGCTACTTATGTACATGTATATAGAAAAGTATTCTCCCATTTCGAAGGTACTGATTACCCTGAAAATATAACCACAATTGAAAGTACAAATCATAATCATCCCAAGTAGCACACAACACACTTATATCCCTTGTACAGCTTAAATTAGAGTTTTAACTGGTGAATAGGCTCTTATACAACCAGTTTGCTAATATCACAAGTATATTCTGCCTATTTTCACTAAACTGTGCATGTTAGGCCGTTGCATCGGCTGCAACAACGCATTTTTCCATAGCTCGATTTGCACCCATACTAACTGTTCTATTGTGGATCGCACCTGCAACCTGCTTCCAACGCCATTCCATTCCCAAAAAGAAAGGACTTGGGACAGGATATATCCAAATTAAGACGTTTATTTCACATTTGGCTCGCTTGAAACGCTACACGCAGAACATGTTGTTCAATGGCAGCTGAAGTAGTCGGCGAAAGGCTTGTCGCAAGCTCTGTGAAAGCATCGAAGCATTCAAATTGCAGTCGTCAGTGCAACGGTCTACTAGTAGCAGTTTACAAAACAGTTATTATTTTAAGTAATGAAATGATGACTGCACTTCAAGGCTTTCACAGAGTATGACAAGACGTCTAATTTTAATACAATAAGAAAAGAGACCTGTTTTAAAACTTGCATGTTATACCCTGAAATAACTACTGCTTTTGCAAGTAACATCGCTATCTATAGAAATTCTCACTCGATACGTAACGGCTCATGTGAAACGACTACTTAGGGCCATTTTTGTTTCTTTTTTTTAGGGTGTGTTTACATAATTAATGTCATTCATTATTATAACAAAACGGGATTTAACCGAGTTCAAAAATGTTTATTTACCGCAATTAAGTCCCGTTTTATTATTTTAATATAATGTGTGAAAATCGTGTAAGATTCAATCACTATATTAATGTCATTAATTGGTTCTCAATTAATCGTAACGTTGTTGGTCCCAGATTCACATGCAGGCTATACGATGCTCCAACAGAGCATATATTATTACTGTTAATGCGATTCGAAAAGATCTGTTTAAACTAAAAAACACTAAACTAAACAAGCTTGTGAGATACCTTCCATCTATTTCAGCTGCCATTGAATACCGTTTCATGCAAACCAAATGTGGGTTCACGTTTTAATTTGGAAATATCGAGTCCCAAGTCCTTCTTTTTGGGAATGAAACGGCATCAAAGGTAGGTGGGGTCCACAATAGTTGAAGGTTAGTTCAATTTGGAAACTCCTTGAACATTTGGATACAAATTAGGCTGTGGCATAATGCGTTGTTGTTTTTTTTATGATGCGACGGCCTAACTTGCACGTTACAATGCAAAGCCTGCAAAGACTAAAGTGAAAATAAAACGTAAAGTAAGTAAAATATTGATTCAGAAATGCTATTTAGCATCTAATATACTTGTGATATTAGCAAACAGGTTGTATAGGAGCCTATTCACCCGTTAAAACTTTAATTTAAGCTGTACAAGGGATATAAGTGTGTTGTGTGCTACTTGGGATGATTATGATTTGTACTTTCAATTGTGGTTATATTTTCAGGGTAATCAGTACCTTCGAAATGGGAGAATACTTTTCTATATACATGTACATAAGTAGCACGTGCGGCGGCAACATCGCACCGGCACCCTATAGTAAAATCTTCAATACCGTTGGAACTGTACAAGTTCTCGATATGCGGTTTTTTATTAAACGATCAATTACCTAATAGTGTTATAATATACATAAGTAAAATAAAGCCATATTCATAATTTTTTTTATATGAAATTACATAAAAGCCCCAAAAAAAATATATTTTTTCAAAATGTATGTTTTTTTTTTGGAAATATTATTACTTTTTGCCTATTTGAATTTTTATTTTATTTTTTTTAACTAATTTAAGTAATTATCTGTCGATTACCACCTTAATTATCAAAATCGGAATATCCGTTGAGGTTTTACATTTTTTGTAAGATTTTTTGACCCAGCGGCGCCATGTCTGTATTCTTCAATAACTTTGGAATTATACGAGCTAATGATATGCGGTTTTTTTTCGTAAATGTAAAATTAGTTGTGTATTAATATAAATAAATAAAAAAAGTACCATGTACATACATTTTTACGAGTAAAATTCCAAAAATCACAAATTTTAAATATTTTTTTCAGAAAATATTATTTCTTAGGTATCCAAAATTATTTTCTACGTGATTTTAATTTTTTTCATGTTAAATTGGGTAATTATCTGCTGATTGGCACCTGTTACGTCAAAATCGGAGTATCCGTTCAGGATTTAGAATTTTTTAAACTTTTTTTGAATAAGTGGCGCCATCTCTGTTCCTAAGGGGTGAAACTAATTTCGCCTCGAGTGAAATCGTTTATTTTGGTCTATATTATCACTGTACAAAACGGCTTGCTTCCATCACAGAGTGCAGCTTTTTTTCATAACAAATAGGACTATACACCAATCCATACTAATTCCATACTAATATTATAAATGCGAAAGTGTGTCTGTCTGTCTGTTACCTCTTCACGCTTAAACCGCTGAATCGATTTTGATGAAATTTGGCATAGAGATAGTTTAAGATACGAGGAAGGACATAGGATAGTTTTCATCCTGGAAATTATACCTAAAAAGATTGTAAAGTGAGTGAATATTTCGGTTGGGGTGCGGTGACCCTGTAGAAAATGTAATTATTAGACCAAAAGCAAAATTGCTCTTACATTTGCTTAGGCGCTTTTAATAATCCCTTTTATCAAGTTCCACGAGTACGTAGTCGCAGGCAAAAGCTAGTGTTGAATACATTTAAAATGAGAAGCTGATAACAACACAAATATGGCATATAAAGCTTTGCGACTTGTTGCCTTCTCTTCCCGCACCTGCACCAACCTTCCAGTAGCCGAGGTATCTAAACCATGGTAAGCAGCACAAGACAAGTAACCATCACACAACAATAACACAGACATTGATAATTTACAGTACCCCTGTACACATGACAAACATACTCTACTTTACCACTATGACTTATGCTTTTATAATTTAAATAAAGCAGTGTATTTTACTTAACTTTCACAAGGTTTATTGGCTATGAGCCTATGAAATATTAAAACCTCAATGCAGTCAATGAAACTCACTTATAAAATCACACAAAATTGTTAAATTATTATCGCACTTAAGGTCTTCACAGGACCGTATATAGGATTCAACAAGGGAACCATTACAGTGCAAATTCTAACACAGTTTCACGAATAAGAGAATAATAGTCAAGAGTATTAAGATAACTCACCTTGTTCGTTAAATATACACTCAGCACACTCAGGCTCAACCTTAGAGTCCATTGCATCCAAAGAACTGCTGCATCTGTTTTGTTCCATCACTTTCACAGTAATAATAAAATAACAAAACATTAATGAATGAAACAATAAACAAAGTCACTGCAATGCAATCCTTACTCCTAAGTCCCATCTAAGTCCTAAACCTAATTCACGATCACACGATTAAATACATGCCGCACGCATCCCATCCCATCACCCGCAAACTAGTGCGCAAACACGTAGGGGTTTTCTTTTGTACGGCCACGTTTTGTACAGCCACGTTTTCCGAGTCCACTTTTTTGGATTCGGAAAACGTGGCCGTACAAAACGCGGCCGAGCAAAACTGGCTTCGGAAAACGGGCCGAGTGCGGTTAATGTACGACCAAATAATGTACAGCCCAATAATTGGCGACCACTTTTTTGGACGCCAATTATTGGGATGTACATTATTGCCCTGTCCAAATAGTGGCTTCACATTATTGCCTCGGACCTCGGACCGAGCTTGTACAGCCAAATAATGCTCATCCCAATAATGCACGACCCAATAATTCGAATCCATTTAGTAGACGCCGATTATTGGCCGCACATTATTGGCCCGTACCGATAATGCTCGACCCAGGAATGTACACCCCAATAAAAGTTGCACCCCAACGTTGATAAAAGCAATAGTTGATAAGCTGGAATCAGGATACAAGGTTGCAATCGTACTATGTGACTTGTCGAAAGCATTCGACCTGGTAGACCATAAGCTCATTCTGGAAAAGTTGCACCACTATGGCATTCGAGGAAATTTCTTGAATATAATCGAGTCATTTCTGAAAAATAGAGAACAACTATGTGAAGTAGACATCAATGGTAATAAGGGAAAATCTATCTACCAATCGCTTAATTCCTCCTCCGTTCCCCAGGGATCAGTCATTGGCAATTATTTGTTTATTACATTGGTGAATGACTTGTCTGTATGCACAACCCATGGTCAACTGGTGGCATATGCGGATGATAGTGCGTTTGTAGTTTCCGGCACAAATTTCATAGAACTACGGGCTAAAGTAAATAATCTCCTACAAGATGTAAATAACTGGTTTACAATAAACGGTATGAAACTCAATCTCGACAAAACCAATGTGATCCAAATAAATCTTAAGGGCTTACCATCCAATTCATTCAATATCTTGCTACATAATGTTATCGTCCCACAGGTAAACAAAGCAAAATATTTGGGGTTTGTCTTGGACTGTGGCTTAAAGTGGAATGACCACATAGATGAATTATGTAAGAAGTTAGGAAAAGCGTGCTTTGCCATCTCACGTCTTACTAAAATGCTCGATGATCAATGTGTAAGAAATGCGTACTTTGCGTATTTTCAGTCGATCATTACATATGGGATTGATATGTGGGGACAGGCAGCAGAAAGACAGAGAGTATTTATCTTACAAAAAAGGGTTGTTAGAATAATGGCTAGGGTACCCTGGAATACTCCTACACGCAACTTATTTAGGACCTTAAAAATTATAACTGTTCCAGGCCTTTACATATTGGAGGTCTCCAAATTAGTTCGAAAAAACCTGGACGAATTTAAAACGCGTGGTCCAAACTACCGCAATGGAGATAAACTGCTTCCAAACCGACACAAACTAAAAAAGTCTGAGCAGTGTGTGTGGTATATTGGTCCAAAAATATATAACCATCTACCGGGTGACATAAAATTAGAAGAATTTTCTGAAAATGTATTTTTGAGTAAGCTTAAGGAGTATCTGATAGAAAATGCATTCTACTCGCTAGATGAATTTTTGGGTCAACCCGATTAGTTCTATATAAAATTTGAATTTGACACTAGGAAAGGAATCTTACATTTAGATACTGTAATGCTTATGTAATAATAATAGATAAGAATAGATTTTAATAAAATGCTCAATGTGAAATATGGATGCTAAATGTGAAATTTAAATAATAATATTTATATAATTATGTGTTAAATGACTTGTAACGAATGTTATGAATAAATAATTGAATTGAATTGAATTGAATTGAATAATGTACAGCCCAATAATCCGCGTCCATCATGGACGCCAATGATTGGGCTGTACATTATTGGGTTGAGCATTATTTGGCTGTGTACATTAGTGGTCCCCATGTCAATGTCAAACGTGTGTGTTCCTCTAAACCGCAACGCACGTGTTATATCCTTATATCCAAAAATATTAAATCAAATGTATTTAATTAGAGTTTAGTTAAAATGAAGCATAAAAGGTTTGAAGAGAACATCCTGGTTGATGAAGCGTACACAAATTACGGCGTAGAAGACAAAAATGCAGACAGTAAAAAGAGTGCTGGTATTGCGAAGAATTTTGCTGAAAGTCTCGAATATGGAGAGAGAAAGAAGTGGTACCAACAGGTAAATACGTGCAATTCTTCCTATTTAACCTAACTTGTCTTCCCATGTTCGAATTTTTATGTAACAAATCGAAATAACTAAAATACCGTGTAAAAAAGAAGTATGTACAAATTGCATATTTTTTTACAGATGCCTGAGGAGCCAAGTACAATAACTAAGACATTGCCACAAGAGAAGATCGAGGAAATGAGAAAAGAAGCAAGTAGTGCCTTACATGGAGACACTCTGGCATATGAAACAAGTAAGTGTATATTTATATTTAGTGTATACTGGATAAGTAAAAGAGATGGTGACTGTTGTGATTTATAAATTACTTAAGGTATGGTCCATCTATCTGTCTTACTGATGAAATCAAGCTTCATATTAAAAGCTTTTATTTAACTTGCAATGTATGTATGTAAGTATGTTTGTTCGGGTGGAATCTTGCAACTCAATTTTGAAGCAGATATCGTCAACCGATTAAGCTGAAATTTTGTATACTTACTTAACTTTGATGACAATACAATAATATGGTACCATGGGGTTGATCTGATGATGGAGCCGGAAGGTGGCCATAGGAACTCTATAATAGAAAAAGCAATCCTACCGTGTTTGGGCTCTTTAGAATCGTCTCAGTGAGCATTTGATGGATATCGAAAGCAAAGTATCGGCTTTAAAAGCTTGTCACTAAAATTAATTTTTTGACAGAAACTTATTAACATTGAAGTTTTTTTATTTTTTATTAATGCAGTAATGTCTGTTAGCGTAAACCAAATGTTTGTTTTGAACCAAAAAATTTTGAAAAATTCTTCTGAAAATTTTCACTTCAATATAAACGTAAAATGTAGATACCTATTTTATTCTTTACATTTAATTTTGTATGTTCTAGAATCAAGCAAAAATGGTTCATCAGATCACCAGTGGGCCCGCACACTTCTGAACAAGGGTGCAATTGGAGACAGAGTGGCAGCAGCTACTATACTAATTCAGGTTCTTTTAATATTGTTTAAAAAAAAAGTAGTTTTACATGTGTATAGTTCCATGTTTAAATTGATACAAAATGGACAACGTCTTATATGTTTTAATTTTTGTTGGTTGTTTTAAGTCACAACAATGTAAAATATGACCATTATGCTAAATGCCATTCTTGATCATCATTTTGTGAATGGTAGTAAGATTAAAAAGTCATGAAGCAGAGTGTGTCTGAAATGTAAAATTTAATTTTTTATCTCATTTGCAGGACAACCCTATTTACAACATGACAGCATTGAGGAACCTAGTCAACAACGTCAAGCCAGCCAAGAAGAAGGATGGGTTAGTTATTATTGGTAAGTCTACTGCCACTTAAGATACCTCTATATTTAAATTAGCACTCCTAATCATTGATGATACAACAAATTTCTTTTGAGCCTGAAGGCTCATTTTGATTAAGTAATATTATTGTTCTAACCTAACCTGTTTTTTTTTTCAAATTGGGATTGAAGACCTAGTTATACCTAGTTATAGCTGTTTATTTTTCTACTGTTCATATTTGTAGTAAATTCCTCCATTTGCAGGATAGGTCGCCACAAGGACAAAATTGGTTACTAATATTTTCCTTTTGATTTGAGTGTTTTAACCATCTTATTAGTATGTCTGAAATATTTGGCCATTTATAAAAGCAATCAAAATCATAAAATGCGATCAAAAATATCTGTTCACATATTTTTGATATAATTTTTGCTTATAAATTTATGAATTCGGCTGTAAGACTTCCGAAAACGGCGCCACAATTCATAATAGAGTTCTTCAATATTGGAGACAGAGTAATAAGACGGTAAAAATCAGACCATCACGCTAATATTATAAAAGTGAAAGTTTGTGGGTGTGTTTGTGTGTATGTTCGTTACTTCTTCACGCTTAAACAGCTAGACCAATGTTGATAAAATTTGGTATAGAGGTAATTAAGAACCTGGATTAACATATAAGCTACTTTTTATCCCGAAGAAAATTATTGTTCCCGTGGGATGGGCGCAACTAGTATAATGTAATACAGTGCAACTTTAACGTAACAATCTTTCTTCAGATGCGCTATCAGAGCTCCTAATCACCGAGCTGCTGATCCCCGATGTGAAACTGCGGACATTTGAGCAGCATCCGCTCGGACACGTTGACGAGATGACGTCGGGCAACAAGCAGGCCCGGCGGAACATACTTAAGTTGTGGTTTTATGAGGATCAGCTAAAGGAGCTGTATGGAAGTGAGTTGGTATACTGAAATTTATACAAAAAATGGCCACAAAAAACATATAAATCAAACTTGAGTATTCCTATCCCTACAACGGTTTCCGTACCTTGCTTCCGGTTCTTTGCGTACGGAACCCTAAGAATGGCCACAAAAACATGTAAATCAAATTTGAGCACTCCTACCCCTACAACGGTTTCCAAAGTCATAGTCCAATAGTGATAAAGAAAATTAACCTTTTGAACGCCACAGTCGGCTGTGGCCGTCAACAAAAAATCGTGCCCCTGACGCCACGTCGGCCACAGCCGTCCAAATTTCAATGATCAAAAACTTTGTAATTCTAACCGCTACAAGTATTTTTCAATCCCTGTTGATTTTGGGGCACATCTTTTTTTTTTACTCTTGCGTCAGTGGCACGGTAAATTGCTAGACCGCTTGGCGGTCAATAGGTTAAATTACGTTCATACTCTAAAAGTGATAAAAAAAAATACAATACTGCCCCTGCCTGTACCCAACATGACGGTTGTTTACCGCATCTGTGTCAAGAATATGACGTAGAAAACTTTGTAGGAGTGTAGCATAGCATTAATTTTTTTCACTGTATATTGCCAAAATTGTATACCAAACTGTTTACTTAGAAATACCACATGTCGTAAACATGTTGTTTTTTGTCCCCAGCATACGTAGAAGCGCTGAATAAGTTCGCCCATGATTCCGTGGAGGCCAACAAGGAGAAAGCCGTCAGCGCCATGTCTTACCTGCTCATGCACCACCCGGAGAGAGAAAAGGTATGATGGAAGACCTAAATTACTCATTGAAGACTGATTATTTTTCATGACAGCATATGAGGGAAGGTGGTTTCTAATCTATATAATTTAATTAACCCCTTTTCTTGGCAATATAGAAATTGAAAGTCCGCGTCTCAAGCCCTCGTTGTTATTGAGAAATTAACCCGTTGCCGCAGATATAAGAAAAATATTTTTTCAAATTTGAACCTTGACCTGTGCCAATAAGGCCGAAATTCTTATCTGCCATGTATGGTTTCGTATGCAGTAAGGGTTTAGCTGACACTGCCATTTATTGACACGCGGCCTTTGACCGCCAAAGACGGCAAATCACGTCATCGGGAATTCGTGCCACTGACGCCAACGACGCCTATTGACGTCAAAAATTTCAATGGTCAAAAACATGCTAATTCAAACCACTATCTGTGTTTTTCAATCTCTGTTGATTTTGGAGCACTTTTTTTTTTTGTTTGGCGTCAGTGGCACGGTGAATTGCTTTGCCGCTTGGCGCTCAAAGGGTTAAAACAATAAGTAGTAAAAATATATACAAAAATATGTTTAATCTTATTAAAAATTTCGTGAGACATATTTAATTATTGTAGTAAGGCGACGGGTAATGCGAAACTAGCGCCCCTTTCGATTTTTTTCTTATACCTTCATAATCTGATATTTTTAGGGTTCCGTACCCAAAGGGTAAAAACGGGACCCTATTACTGAGACTTCGCTGTCCGTCCGTCTGTCACCAGGCTGTATCTCAACAACGGTGATAGCTAGACAGTTGAAATTTTCACAGATGATGTATTTCTATTGCCGCTATAACAACAAATACTAAAAATAAAATAAAATAAATATTTAAGGGGGGCTCCCATACAACAATCTTGTTATTGATTATATATTATGTATAGGTACGGAACCCTTCATGCGCGAGTCGGGGTCGCACTTGCCCAATTTTTTTAGAAATTGCTGAAGTCTAGGAGCTAGCAAAACACCTTTAATATTTATTAAATCACTATATACAATTTGTTCACTGTAGTTTACCTTACAAAACTTGTTCACGTCAAAAGCGGTCACAATAGTTTTGGGCAAGTTTTTAGAGACAACTAAAGAACAAGAAATTGTGTATAACGATTTAATAAAAACTAAAGGTGTTTTTTCAGCTCCTAATATCTTGCAATTACTGAAAATTGATCTGGTTTGGAAGATATAATAAAAATTCGTAAGTGGCGCTATTTTCGCATTACCCGTCCCCTTAAGCGGTTTTACACTCACCTGAAATTGTCAGGAACGGCCCGACATGTTTCGAACTCGTATGGAGCTCTTCATCAGGGAAGGGACGGCTGCCCGTACACCGCCGCGGCAAACTCGTCACGACGACGACGTCGTAGTTGCATTACGCAATAATTAAAATATGTTTAAATAGAATGTATGATACATGATTATCATGATACATTGCCAAGAAAAGGCTTCGTAAAAATGAGGATTAACAATTTGTCAAACTTCCAGGATAGCGCCATCTCTCGGTGCGTAATAACTAATAACAAAGTTATTAATATAAGATGGTGGTTGTTGGTGGTTAATGATATTGAGAAGTCAACGTCGGATGTAAAGATTTTCTTTTATCAATAAAAACTTAGTTGCGGAAACCAAAGAAAATTATGGTTGTGGCTCATACAAGCGATTTCAGTTTTTGTAGCGGTAAACCTATATTTTACTGCTAAACACAAATTACTTACATTACATGTAGAAACACCACGTACTAGAAAGGATATAGAGGCCGCTACTGGCGCTTGTTAGATAACGAGGACGATAGATAATTTGGTGCGATTTACATAGTGATCACATGGCTCAGTTGATAACTACTCTACAAAAGTAAGCGGCGCGGGTTCGAATCCCGCTAAGACTACGTTGAAATTTTCCCTCACAATTAAAGTTTGAAATATGTACATATTTCAGAAAGTGTATTAAATAGATCGCCAACTTAGCTTAGCTGAATTTCCTGCATAGCTCTCAATATTGTGTTTCATCAATTGGAATATTTTTGCTTTGCAGGTAGATCGCCATTCCGTATTTACTCTGACGCGCTCCATAGCTCGTGAGGTCGCAAGCGGAATGACAAATCTTATTTTGTGAATAATCTTTTGATATCGTCTATTGTTTGCCTCTATTGTAATGTTAAGTATAATGTTAAGTGTCATCTGTATTTGTATTTCTTTCTTCTTGAGGTGTGCAATAAAGAGTATTCTATTTTATTCTATTCTATCTTTTTGGAGAGACTTTCTTAATCATTCCACTATAAAATGAATTTTATAGTAGAATGATTAATAAAATGTATTTATTTACTTAACCTTAATTCAGCTTTAATGCCTTAATTAAGGCATTCTCCACCTATTACTAAGCATCCACTGACTGTCTGCCCGTCTGTCACAGGACTGTATCTTTCCATCGGTAGGTAGAGATTGGAAATTAAAAGAAATTGAATAAAAAACGTATTATTAGGGTATTCTACGATATTTCTTGAATTTTTCATGAAATGAAATGAAATAATTTATTAAGTAAGTAGGCCACAAGGGCACTTTTACAAGTCAGATTGTGAATCTACCGGCATTTCCGAAGAGGAGACCGCTGCTCCTAAAGTCTGTATGATCACTAAAATTCTACAAATCCTAGATATAACATGTTTTTCTTCATGTGATGGTACGGAATCCTTCGTGCGCGAGTCCGACTCGCACTTGGCCGGGATTTCTTATCTTGATATTAAATAGCAGCGTATAATAATATCTCTGTGACAGACGAACAAAATAGGTATTTTACGCTGGGTGCAAGAAACCCCAAGGGGTGGGTAGTGTAGATTATTTACTTTTATCTACTCCAGTTTTATTTTCTATGAGTTATACAGTTACTAAGTTCGTGAGCCTTAAGTCTATAATCTGCTGCCCATAAAAACACTGAATGCTTTTTTGGCGACATTATCGTTAGCACTGTTGACTGATGCGTGTCACATGTTATCGTTTTTACTTTACACTTTTACTGGATTTTTTTACCTCTATTATACAACTATTGCATAAAATACTATTTTATTCAGATGCTGTTGACAAGTATCATCAACAAGCTGGGAGACCCGGCGCAGTCGGTGGCGTCGAAGGTGATCTACCACCTCTGCCAGCTGCTGTACAACCACCCCAACATGAAGGCGGTCGTGCTGGCTGACATTGAGAAGATGCTTTTCAGGTAATTTAGTCAATACGTGCATAATACTAACACAATGGAAACTTTTGCTCTTCTAGAGTGAACTGACACGTATTTGTTAACAGAGCAGTTTTAAGAGGGCGCCGAGCGTTTGCGACTGAACCATAGAGCGCGGGAAATGCGTATTTAAATCGGGCGCGGCCGCCATAGTAAAAATGAATGGAGAATTAAAAGCACTTTCAAATCTGGACCTTTAATACCAAACAATAATTGAAATATTTGATGCGGTCAAATTGTAATGTAAACATTCATCTTTTTTTTGAACTGAAAATCAGAACAGATTTCCATTGTTAAAGTATAAAAAAACACTTAACGCCTGCTTACGATTTTACAATTTTCGTCCAACTTTACTTAGTTCTCTAGGGTAAAATATTAATAATCTTATAATTTTTGCAAGGAGAAGTTGTTAACACATTCTTCGTAATGCTAAATATATAGTTTAGAAATGGATTAAACAATTAGTGTTGACGTTATCTACTTAACGGCAACTGCCTATTTTTTCACGTTTCGCTCGGTGCAGTCTTAAGCTGTGATATATGTACATTTCCATCGCAATAGTTAGAACAAATGTCTTATACCTTAAAACCATTTTTTTTTCTTACTACATAAATCAAATAATCCCTTGGGTTCCTAATAGCTTGTACACACTAAGGTATTTTACGCTGAGTACAACTGAAATTTTATTTAGTTTAGCATCTATTCTCAGATTAAAATATAAAAATGCCATATTTTTTTGACATTATTATGAATTTATCATACGCATTTTTGATATTAAGCTGTTTGAAGTAAATGTACAAAGATTGGTTATACCGTAATTGCGGCTTCACACTACTCGCGGAGTTGACCGAAGTTGGGCAAATACGATAGTGTGGAGGGGACTTCGCTGCGGAAACCCATATAAAATATCTTAGTGTGTACAATGAGATGCAGAATTCATTCATAAATGGGCCATGCATTTGTGTAGCTCGTAGTACATTACTCATAGTCATAGGGCAGTGAATTCGTGAATGTCCCAGACCGCAGATGTTTGTGCCCGAACCGAAGGTGAGGGTCATAAATATGCGATCTGGGGCTTTATAAATTACCGCCTGTGGTTTGTCAAAAGTTTTATCTTGCCTTGGCCAGGAAGCCAGACTTTCTCCCCACAGGGGAACGGACGGAAAATCCCACGTAAATTATTTAACTACTAATATTCTCTGCCTCTTGTAGAACGAACATATCTCCCCGAGCGCAGTACTACGGGATCTGCTTCCTAAACCAGTTCTTCCTCGGGAAGGACGACGCCAGGATAGCGGAGAACCTCATCCGGATATACTTCTCATTCTTCAAGGCATCTATCAAGAAGGTAAGTACTCGGTCTTGCAATGTTTCCGAACTAATATGTGGTTTATTTAATGAAAAATTAAAAAATATATATAATTTACTAAAAAACACAACATGAATAAGGTGAACGTCGTATCGTACCGGGCTGGGAGAAGGCGCAAGGACGAGATGCATGGAAATTTCTCCACCGACAAAAGCGTAGCTCTTAAATTTATGATGATGATGAATGATTTATGCCTTTGGGTCCTGAGCTACGATTCTCTGTGTTACAGGATCCAGTAGGTCTTTAAGTAACCCAACGATTCAGACGCTTTTATGTTTAATGTGTGGTCGTGCCACAAATGTTTACGTTACATTACGTAGATTTCTGTATCACGACCAGCTAATTAGGATATACGTAAAAAATACTATATTTTATTAAAATACTAAAATATAAGAAAATAATTTTATCCGTTTGCCAATTCGATACATTTAATTGTTTTTCTCCTTAGTAATTATTTTGCGGTGACGTCACTATTGACTTGACTGGTGCTGCGAAACGGCAAGGCCAAGTGAAAGGCGGAAAATAAAATATGAATAACTTTTCAAAGGTGTCATATTCTCAATATCTAATCGTTTGTTGCGGTATAAAAGCCCTATTACCAGTTTTTTTTTTATTTAACTTATAGGTCGTCAAGAATTGCATACCTATCCCAGTAGGTGGAGAGGCGTGGTTAATTAAGCCAAGTAACCGCGATAATCACTATGTATGCTTAAACACAGAGCCGTGCGGGACATTTCAACTTTACGTTAAAATATCAGTTACTTTCAAGTTGATTAGCAAACTTTTGACATTGCATCATCATCATAAATTTAAGAGCTACGCTCTTGTCCCATCTCGTTCTTGTGCCTTCTCCTTGACAGCCTGGTATGACACGACGTTAACCTTTTCCTTTATTTGGCCCATGTAAACTCTCCTTGGTCTTCCTCTCTTTCTCCTCCCTTCAATATTTACTTCTATTATTTATTTAAACTTTATTGCACGAAACAAAAGTCATTACAAATGGCGGACTTAATGCCAAGTGGCATTCTCTAACAGTCAACCGTTGGTGCAAATCGGAAATCTAATTGTACAGAGAGCATCTAGGGTACAAGTAAATAATAAATAAGATTACTGTACTATAGTTTTTATATCGTCGTGTGCGTAGGCACGAGGGGTTATTTCGTAACATTATTTCCAGGGCGACATCGACTCCCGACTAATGTCAGCCATCTTGACGGGCGTGAAGCGCGCTTACCCGTTCGCGGACAAGGCGCGGCTCGCGGAGACGCCCGCGCACATCGACGCCATCCACAAGCTGGTGCACATGGCCACCGTCAACGTGGCCATACACGCGCTCGCGCTGCTGTTCCATATCAGCGACGCTTCCAAAGGGACCTCCGACCGGTAACGTGTAGACTAGCATGACACACATACATACACATCCACAAGCTGGTGCACATGGCCACCGTCAACGTGGCCATACACGCGCTCGCGCTGCTGTTCCATATCAGCGACGCTTCCAAAGGGACCTCCGACCGGTAACGTGTAGACTAGCATGACACACATACATACACATCCACAAGCTGGTGCACATGGCCACCGTCAACGTGGCCATACACGCGCTCGCGCTGCTGTTCCATATCAGCGACGCTTCCAAAGGGACCTCCGACCGGTAACGTGTAGACTAGCATGACACACATACATACACATCCACAAGCTGGTGCACATGGCCACCGTCAACGTGGCCATACACGCGCTCGCGCTGCTGTTCCATATCAGCGACGCTTCCAAAGGGACCTCCGACCGGTAACGTGTAGACTAGCATGACACACATACATACACATCCACAAGCTGGTGCACATGGCCACCGTCAACGTGGCCATACACGCGCTCGCGCTGCTGTTCCATATCAGCGACGCTTCCAAAGGGACCTCCGACCGGTAACGTGTAGACTAGCATGACACACATACATACACATCCACAAGCTGGTGCACATGGCCACCGTCAACGTGGCCATACACGCGCTCGCGCTGCTGTTCCATATCAGCGACGCTTCCAAAGGGACCTCCGACCGGTAACGTGTAGACTAGCATGACACACATACATACACATCCACAAGCTGGTGCACATGGCCACCGTCAACGTGGCCATACACGCGCTCGCGCTGCTGTTCCATATCAGCGACGCTTCCAAAGGGACCTCCGACCGGTAACGTGTAGACTAGCATGACACACATACATACACATCCACAAGCTGGTGCACATGGCCACCGTCAACGTGGCCATACACGCGCTCGCGCTGCTGTTCCATATCAGCGACGCTTCCAAAGGGACCTCCGACCGGTAACGTGTAGACTAGCATGACACACATACATACACATCCACAAGCTGGTGCACATGGCCACCGTCAACGTGGCCATACACGCGCTCGCGCTGCTGTTCCATATCAGCGACGCTTCCAAAGGGACCTCCGACCGGTAACGTGTAGACTAGCATGACACACATACATACACATCCACAAGCTGGTGCACATGGCCACCGTCAACGTGGCCATACACGCGCTCGCGCTGCTGTTCCATATCAGCGACGCTTCCAAAGGGACCTCCGACCGGTAACGTGTAGACTAGCATGACACACATACATACACATCCACAAGCTGGTGCACATGGCCACCGTCAACGTGGCCATACACGCGCTCGCGCTGCTGTTCCATATCAGCGACGCTTCCAAAGGGACCTCCGACCGGTAACGTGTAGACTAGCATGACACACATACATACACATCCACAAGCTGGTGCACATGGCCACCGTCAACGTGGCCATACACGCGCTCGCGCTGCTGTTCCATATCAGCGACGCTTCCAAAGGGACCTCCGACCGGTAACGTGTAGACTAGCATGACACACATACATACACATCCACAAGCTGGTGCACATGGCCACCGTCAACGTGGCCATACACGCGCTCGCGCTGCTGTTCCATATCAGCGACGCTTCCAAAGGGACCTCCGACCGGTAACGTGTAGACTAGCATGACACACATACATACACATCCACAAGCTGGTGCACATGGCCACCGTCAACGTGGCCATACACGCGCTCGCGCTGCTGTTCCATATCAGCGACGCTTCCAAAGGGACCTCCGACCGGTAACGTGTAGACTAGCATGACACACATACATACACATCCACAAGCTGGTGCACATGGCCACCGTCAACGTGGCCATACACGCGCTCGCGCTGCTGTTCCATATCAGCGACGCTTCCAAAGGGACCTCCGACCGGTAACGTGTAGACTAGCATGACACACATACATACACATCCACAAGCTGGTGCACATGGCCACCGTCAACGTGGCCATACACGCGCTCGCGCTGCTGTTCCATATCAGCGACGCTTCCAAAGGGACCTCCGACCGGTAACGTGTAGACTAGCATGACACACATACATACACATCCACAAGCTGGTGCACATGGCCACCGTCAACGTGGCCATACACGCGCTCGCGCTGCTGTTCCATATCAGCGACGCTTCCAAAGGGACCTCCGACCGGTAACGTGTAGACTAGCATGACACACATACATACACATCCACAAGCTGGTGCACATGGCCACCGTCAACGTGGCCATACACGCGCTCGCGCTGCTGTTCCATATCAGCGACGCTTCCAAAGGGACCTCCGACCGGTAACGTGTAGACTAGCATGACACACATACATACACATCCACAAGCTGGTGCACATGGCCACCGTCAACGTGGCCATACACGCGCTCGCGCTGCTGTTCCATATCAGCGACGCTTCCAAAGGGACCTCCGACCGGTAACGTGTAGACTAGCATGACACACATACATACACATCCACAAGCTGGTGCACATGGCCACCGTCAACGTGGCCATACACGCGCTCGCGCTGCTGTTCCATATCAGCGACGCTTCCAAAGGGACCTCCGACCGGTAACGTGTAGACTAGCATGACACACATACATACACATCCACAAGCTGGTGCACATGGCCACCGTCAACGTGGCCATACACGCGCTCGCGCTGCTGTTCCATATCAGCGACGCTTCCAAAGGGACCTCCGACCGGTAACGTGTAGACTAGCATGACACACATACATACACACCGGTAATATATTCAGTTGACTAACAACACACTTAGTGTCCGACCGAAACACGTTTTTTTTTGCCGAAACTGCACGTTCGGTTCTGATTATAGTTTCGGCAGAAACCGAAACCAAACCTTTTATAAACGTGATTAAAACATTGTATAATATGAATACAATGAAACATCTCGCTGGCCTAATTGACCGATGGAGCAAAGCGTCTCCGTTTCAGCTTGGTACAAAATGATTTCGTGTGTTTCGTACGTTAACATTATTCGGGGAACAAACACAAACGTCTCTTCACTAAGCAAAGCGATTCAGCGGCCGGCGGAGTCAGGCGAGCGACGCCATATTGCCAACCTAACTTCGGTCGGACACTACACAGTATACACACTAAGGGCCGCCACAGACGTTCGTTATTTTCGTTCAGTTTCCGTACGGAATGACGGCCCTAAAAATGTCGTTCATTGGTCATCAAATGGCGGACATCACTTTTTTTTAGCTGCTCACTAGAAACCTGCTATACTTTATCTGTGACGCTTTATTGAAAAAGAATGCTCACCGTCTAAACCTTTGATGATACGATTACGCACGGCTTTGTTCCATTTGTCCTAATACTGTACAATGAACTCGTCTTAGCTAAAAATAAAACATCTCATTTCAAAGCACATAAGGACTAGCTGTGCCCCGCGGTGTTACCCGCTCATCCCACTGGAACACTAAATTTATTCGGGATGAAAAGTATCCTATGTCCTTTCCCGGGTCTCAAACTATCTCCATACCAAATTTCATCTAAGTCGGTTCAGCGGTTTAAGCGTGAAGAGGTAACAGACAGACAGACACACTTTCGCATTTATAATATTAGTATGGATAGTATGGATTTGACAAACTATCTATGTATTTCCAGTTACTACACCTCCCTGTACCGCAAGCTGACCAGCCCCGATATCTTCACGACGTCTCACTCTGCTCTCCTCTTCTCGCTCATCTACAAGTCGATGAAGCAGGACGACAACGTTCCAAGAGTGACAGCTATCATAAAGAGACTACTACAACTGTGTTGTCAGATGACTCCTGCTCAGGTAATCAAAATTTTCAGGGTTAGAGATGTTTGGGTTTGCAATGTTTGGGATTAGAGATTGCGTGTCTCTGTTATCATTTTCCTAGAAAATTATTGGACCGAATTTGATGCGTTTTTATGCATTAAACAGCTGTTATTTCAGAGCAGCCCGTCTAGGACAACTACGCTTCGCGACTCCTGTCGCGCGACATATCATCGCCCGCCACTCTCTCACAGTACTGCGAAGATAGAGATAGATAATATTTCTCGTACGAGAAAGAGTCGCGCATACTGCGAAGAAAGAGATAGATAATATTTCTCGTACGAGAAAGAGTCGCGCCTATTTTTTCGCTAGTTGAGTGACTTACACACAGAATAGACATCGCAGACATTACTGCGTGGATTTTCTTTTCAATCTTTAACTTATTTAGCGACGTACGTTAGTAGGCGCCGCAGACTTAATGTAAGGAGTCGTCGTTTTGTGCATTCACTTTGAGATCTACGGATAAATACGGAAATATGGATCAAATAAAGACAAATACGGATCGCTAGGGAATATGTCTCGCTCTAGTCTGTGGTTGATAGATACATAGATAGCTGCTATAACTCCTACTAGATTCTAGATCTTACCTATCTCCATTTGTCTTAAAAAATACCTGCCTAACCTGTAACATTGATTATTAAAATTATCTGTTTATGCTGTTGCAGGCCTGCGGCATGCTTTTCTTGGTGTCGCAAGTTTTGAGGGATGGAGCGAAGAAAGAAGCAGTCAGACTGGCTTGGACTGAAAGGGAAATCAAAGAAGTAAGTTTAGATTTGAAAATCAATGTTATTATCGGATAACTACTGATATATGGTATCTATAGCCATTAGATAAGCGAACGACTGCAGCACCGATAAGTAATATAATCGTTGAGAAATAATAATCATCATAATATGGGATAACCTCAACAAATCGACCTAGTCTCTCAGTAAGCTCTAGACTCTAGACTTACTGTGGGACTAGGTCGATTTGTAGAGGCTTGTGCTATGGGCACTAGACGACGATATGAATACTTACAAAAATACATAGAAGACATCTATAACCCAGGAACAAATATTCGAGTTAATCGCACAAATATTTGCCTTTGCCGGCCAAAAATTGCCGGAAATATTTCAATTATTGTTTGGTATTAAAGGTCCAGATTTATCAAAAACTGCTTTTAATTCTCCATACATTTTTACTATGGCGGCCGCGCGCTGATCTAAATACGCATTCCCCGCGCTCTATGGTTCAGTCGCTAACGCTCGGCGCCCTCTTAAGTAGAGATGTGACGTTCTCGAAAACGTTTCCCGATTTATGGGCACAGAACTTTCTCAAGAATATTGCCCATACAAATCGGGAAATAACAACTCTACTCTTATGCAAACTTTTCTCTTTCAGGAACCGAAAAAAGAACCTGTAGAGATCAATGAAACGGTGACAGAAGTAAATGAGACGGTGGCCAGCGATGAAGAAGATACAGAACCAAAGGAAGAAACTGAACCGAAAGAAGAAGATAAGGTGGAGACGAAGAAAATTGACTTGCTGAAAGGAGACAAGAAGGATTTGCTTATGGGTAAGAGAGAGGAGATGATGAGTGTTTTTACTACTTACTTAAGGCATTTAACACAATAACATACGCTATTAAGTTCCGCTTCCCAGATAACTACTTATATTGAAAATATACTTTTATTTTGCAGTTCCTTCCATTTGATTCAGTCCGTGAGCTGTAATTGGCCTTTGGGTTATACTTTTCTCTCTCTTGTATGCAAACGATATGTCAACCGCTCTCTTTCTATCTTCTCTTTCCTGTCTGATTTAGCCAGAAGCTGAAGCTAAAACCTCCTCACGTACTTCCATAAAATTGCAATCGTCAATAGGCTAGTTGACTCATGTCAAATTGTAATAAACTAATGTTTATTTCGTATAGTATTTAGCAAAGGAAACCTAAATATATATTTTGCAATTCATAAAAGTGAAAGATGGCTGAAAAAATTGAATTTGAAAATATGGTTTTTAATCTGTATTTTGAAATGCTTAAAACGCTGTCCGCCATTTTCGCTTATGATAGTGACGTCATCGGTCATGTAAACAAAACTGAAAGTCTACTTTGACGACTTCGAATAGTGCAGTCCCTCTCGATCTCCTGTCAAAGTATATCGGAGTGAGCGGAATGGCACTATACGACGGTCGAATTTCGAATATTTACAGGTAAATTCTACGTTACGCCACAGATTAGCAAAAGGGAAAAATGGCGGACGGCGTTTTTGACTGTTCATGAAATTTCTAATTTTCAATTGATAAAATTTTGCTTTCTAGCTTTCACAAAAATACAAGACATTTTTTTTAGATCTAATAAGATCATTATTAACCATTTGAAATATATTTCAAAACTGGGTACTAGCCTATTCATGTTTTTTAGATGATGACGAAGAAACGTACGTGGATCTCAAAATAGACGACCAGGGCAACATAAAACCGAAGAAGCGTAAACCGACCACCGCTGTTGCTGGTTGGTTCCACGCCAGGGTCAAAGGGGAGGCGGCGGAACCACAGGAGGATAAGGAGGATAAGGAGGCCGCTGCTAAGATACAGTTGAAGAGGACTATCAATAGTGAAAGGGTGAGTAACATTCAGAGTGACATAATAATCCCATCAAAAACATACCATGTAAAAAACCGACCACCGCTGTTGCTGGTTGGTTCCACGCCAGGGTCAAAGGGGAGGCGGCGGAACCACAGGAGGAAAAGGAGGCCGCTGCTAAGATACAGTTGAAGAGGACTATCAATAGTGAAAGGGTGAGTAACATTCATCATCATCCTCCTAGCCTTTGTCCCATTTTTTGAGAATGAATTCTCAATCGGGGTCGGCTGCCTAAATCCCAAGATGTGGCGTAGGCACTAGTTTTTACGCAAGCGACTGCCATCTGACCTTCCAACCCAGAGGGGAAACTAGGCCTTATTGGGCTTAGGTGGTTTCCTCACGATGTTTTCCTTCACCGAAAAGCGAGTGGTAAATATCAAATGACATTCCGTACATAAGTTCCGAAAAACTCATTGGTACGGGCCGGGTTCGAACCCGCGACCTCCGGATTGAAAGTCGCATGTCCTAACCACTTAGGCATTCAGAATGACATAATAATCCCATCAAAAACATACCATGTAAAAAATTGCAAGTCTCGCAACCTTCTACCGCAAAAAGTTGTGAGATGCAATATAAATTAATTGTTAGTTTTTAAACCGCGGGGTGGAGTAGTTGGCACGGTTCCAAAAGTGTCACTTTGTGGTAGTGAGCTTGCGCGCGTGTCCAAATTTAAATACCTGGGTCACTGGGTGACGGATGATCAGTCTGACGTGGCTGACATTGAGAGGGAGCGCAGGGCCCTTGCAGTAAGAGCTAATATGCTGGCTCGCAGGTTTTCACGCTGTAGTAAGGAAGTCAAATTGACGCTGTTTAAGGCATATTGCCAAACCTTCTACACGTGTAGCCTGTGGGTCAGCTATACCAAGGGTTCTGCAAACGCACTGAGGGTGCAATACAATAACGCGTTTAGGTTGCTGTTAGGGCTGCCGCGTTACTGCAGCGCATCGGGAATGTTCGCCGAGGCGCGCGTTGATGGCTTTCATGCTATTTTACGCAAGCGAGTAGCCTCAATGATGCGACGTTTGCGCGGCAGTGCCAACAGCATCCTAAAGGTTGTGGCTGGCAGGCTGGACTGTCCCATACAGGCACATTGGATGCAACTCCATGTGCATGGGACGACTGACTTGTGAGCCACGCTCCCACTCTGTCTTGTGTCTTTGGTTTGTTGTACTTTATTTTTAGTTTTTGTTTTTGTATTTTCGTTTTTATATTGCTCTGTCTAACACTAGGGGTAAGTTCTATGTTACTAACACATTATATGGAGCCAAGCTCTGAAATAAATGATTTTTATTTTATTTTATTTTATAAAGCCTGACTGAGGATTGTCAAGAGGGCGCTATTTATAAGATTTACATGGCAACAATTTTGCAACCAATCGCATCCCACTATAATGACATTAGTTTAAATACCTGTCAGTTCCACTATGCCTCGTAATATTATTTAATGGAATGTACTCTTTTCCTGACTGTTTTTCGTGTAGTAAACACGTGTAAACTTTATTTATAATCTTACGTTCACGACTGTAAATGGTTTTAGGCGTTTTCTTTGGATAATTTTAAATATTTGTCTTTTAAAGAAAGCACCGCGAATGACATTGACGTTGTTGACAAACCATCATTAAATCATTGCCAGTGTAAGAAATTAGTTCCAGTGAAATTTCGCAATATGGCGCACCCTCATATATTTCAGGTCAGGCTTTAAAACCAAGTCGGTTAATTTATTCAGTACCTATCAAAGTGACCCGCCTATATGACAACTTTGACATACAATTTTAGCTGATTGTGATTACCAATCCGTTTCGGCGTGTTGAGAGGACGATAGAAATGGGATATTATTAAATGCACATCTGTATAATTTTTCAGCACACTAGGTAACTCCACTAATTAACTGAATGCATACCAGAAAAACTAATGCTGTGCAAAAAAAAACAATTGATTAACTGAACAATGAACATGTCCTACAAAAAAAACTTAAACATCATACAAAACGAGATGACCTTTTTAACCGAATTCACACCAAAAATATGGTTCGTACATCGGATCTATTTGAAAGTTTCACCAAAAATACTGACTTGCACACTAATTATCCCCGCACTGCACACTAAGATCCGACTCGGCCGGGTTAGGTTAGGTTAGTTTTTTTTTTTATATCCAGTAAAACAGTTTTGCAAGTACCTTTAAATAGTATATTGAATTCGCATTATTTAGTGTCCATAATTAGTGTGCAAGTCAGTATTTTTGGTGAAACTTTCAAATATTTTGATCGAAAAAAGGGAATATAAGTAAGTAAGTAAGTAAGTAAACACTTTATTGTACACAAAAACAGTTAAAAATACATCTATTACAAATAACATATAGGTACAAAGGCGAACTTATCCCTATAAGGGATCTCTTCCAGTTAACCTTTATACAGATATCGATTTAAATACATGCCGATAGAAATTATGACCAACACAAGGCGCCATGTTGGCAACGCCGCGGGCTCATGCATCACGCTATTAAGATTTTTCCTGAAATAATGACCTCCCTCCATAGCAAATTAATTTTCATTACAAATTTAGGATTTTATAATACGAGGGCGAATCAAAAAGTTCTTAGAACAGCATGGTGGTAAAACCTTTTTAAATGTAGTTTATTTTTATTTTATTTTAGCTATCCTTACGACATAATATGACGACAATTTTTTTTTGATTACGTATACAAATAACACATAATTAATTATTTTGTGAAGCAAATCGCTCAAAATCTGTCATAATGGACAAAAATGAGTTATGTGCCGTGATTAAGTATGTGTGTTTGAAAAAAATGTCCACTAAGGAAATTCATTTGGATATTCAGCAGACTATAGGTACTAATGCTGTACCATATTCCACGGTTGCTTGCTGGGTTGCCGAATTTAATAGAGGTAGGCCCAAGTGTGAAGATGACCTTCGCTCCGGCCGGCCTTCCACCTCTGTTACTGATGACAACGTGGCGAGAATCAAAAAATTGGTATTAGAAGATAGAAGAATTAGCATCAAACAGTTAGCAGAGATCCTACACATTTCTTTTGACAGCGTGCAATCAATATTGACGGACGTTTTGGGGTTTAAAAAAGTTTCGCTAAGATGGGTTCCGCGAATGTTAACTGAGGTAAACAAAGAACAGCGTGCGGAGGTTTCGAAGCGGAATCTCGAAATCATCGAACGTGACCCGGATGCGTTTTATCGCCGATTTGTAACCCAGGACGAAACATGGCTCCACCATTTTGATCCCGAAGCAAAAAAACAAAGCATGTCCTGGAAACGACCATCTTCTTCAGCTGATAAAAAATTTCGAGATTTTCCGACGGCGGGCAAAATTAGGGAATCTATATTCTAGGATGCGGAAGGAATCCTGTTTATTGACTACCTGCCGAAAGGAAAAACTATTACAGGTCCCTATTATAAAGAATTAATCCCGAAAGTGCGGCAAGTGATCATAGAAAATCGCCGGGGAAAATGGTCTACAGGCGCACTGTTTCACCACGACAACGGCCCAGCTCATCGCTCACAATTGGCAATCACTGCGATCCGCCAAGCTGGCTTCAAGCTGTTCGACCACCCGCCATATTCTCCGGACTATGACTAGGAAATCATTTTCACATATTCCCGAAATTAAAAGCACATCCGCGGAATAAAATTCCGAGATGATAATGCCATAGTGGGTGCTGTAGAGGAGTTTTTCGAGTCCCAAGGAAAATCTTATTTTATGATGGAATAAAAAAAAAATTAAAACAGTGCTTAAAGTGTATAGAATAACAAGGAGACAATGTAGAAAAATAAAAGATAGAAAAACAATTTTCTTTTGTTTCTCACCCTTATTCTAAGAACTTTTTGATTTACCCTCGTAGTATACATATTTACCAATATTAATTTTATAATAGTATATATATTTATTTATTATGTCTAAGTATTTATGTAAGTATATCTGTATATTTTTATTTATGTATGTTTATTACTTTGTCTTTTATGGTAGTCGTTCATTTAGTCCTATTATTATTATGCACCACCTACTAATTTCAAATATTAATTTTTCAACTACTCCGCTACCTAAAGGTTGTCTGAAAGAGATCGCTATTTAGCGATAAGACCGCCTGTTGTTTACCTCTGCCTGTTATTTTAATGTAGCTCATGATGTGTTGTATTTTCCTTGATATTGGAGGTGTGCAATAAAGAGTATTTGTATTTGTACGAATGTATTGCAGGAGATAACCGAGTATAACCCGTACGCGCGCAACCCCGCGTTCGCGGGCGCGGACCGCACCGCATACTTGGAATTGCTGCCGCTGCAACAACACTTCCATCCCACCGTCAAATTGTTCGCCGACAAGCTGATACATGGTAAGTAATGAAATAATTTATTTTTTATTTATTTTATTTATTAGGTCTGCCAACAGCGGTTACAATCTTACATGCTTACATATTCATGTATTATATACTTAGACTTATTGCACAGCTAATTATAGGCAAACACAGCATGCGTACAGTTTACGAAAAGGAAAAAAGCTAGTTACATAAAGATAATAATCACTATGAAAAGAGAAAAGTTATAAACAATTGTTTAGTTGGACAAAGAGTTTAGGGTCTGTTACAATTAATTGTCATAAATCCACCCAGCCGCAATCAACATTTTGAGAATTCGTTACCAGTTGCGACTTGCGACCTAATTGTAAGACTTTCGTTATTTTACGATTCAACCGATGATGCTATTCTCTTGAGTAACAAATAATTAATTTAAACTTCGGCCATGGGGAAAGGGCGGGAGAGGATCGAGCCGCCAAACAAGTGCATCTGGGACGTCTAGTGCACGTCCGGTGGCATCCTACGTATTGCTGGATCGACGAAGCCCAGAAAAATCTGTGCTAGCTTTGAGGACCCGATTTTGATCGGCGACACAGAGCAGGGAGAACTGGCGTAGCTTACAGTTAGTGTTCTGACAGAGGCTAAGATCTGCTTTGGATTGCGGAGCCAGCGTTGTAGTAATACAAGTAATAATTAGACCCCGGATTTTTGTCGCAGTCACGTGATAATAGGGTAGTTTGGGGAGTAAATGGACCTGTGTTAATTAATAAGGAAAAACTAACAGTTTTTAACCCAATAAATTTTAAGATTTTCTTTTTCAAAAATGATAATCACAAGGTTTTCGTATTTTTTATTAAGTAGATACACTCCATTTGTTATTAAATTTTTAACATTAAAAATTCTAAATCCATAATATGTTAGATGCTTTTTGTCTCTGTGTATGTTTATAAACTTAAATAATTTACGACAATAATTACATAATTAATTGAATTAATTGATCAATATAATTTTTTGGTCTATTAATGCAAACCAAACCTTTTGATTTGTTACGGAGAGTCAGTTAACGAAAGAACAACGTCGATAAATAAATCAATTCACAATTGACCTATAGGTAATATTAACTAAAGAAGATTAATTTATTTATGTAATTTATTGTATTAATTAACACCGGTCCGTTTACTCCCCAAACTACTCTATTATGACGTCACCGCGACAAATGTTCGGAGTCTATTAATAACTGACAACATTTCATATTTTTAAGACAATAATTTTAATACTTTACCGTATTCCGCTTAGAAAGAGGATGTTTCACTGTTTTTATATTTTTGCTGGGTTTACTTATTATTTTATTATTCATTTATTTAAATGTACTCATTCTAAAATGTAGTAAGTTCAAATTTATGACACAATGGAAAGGTTACTTTAGTCTGTATACTTTACCTTAATCTGGGGTATAAAAAAAACACAACGTTTTGTTTGACATTGTTGATAGCTTATTTTTTTCGCGATTAGGTCGAAGATGACAACTCTATCCAGGCATAGTTGTCGTAGATGTCGGTTATTTTATGTATTTTCCTATATTTATGTATTTTCTTATATTTGTTTATACATATATAGAAAAATTTATTCATTAAATACTTTAGCGTGTACAGGACGCAAAGCTCTCGATCTCTATATTAATTTTCATCTGTTAGAAATATGAAATGTTGACGCGACCTGTGACGATACTCTGTCGGTGTCCCATCTTCGTGGCACCGCAGTAAAGGCTGGCTCGGCTGCCAATTCGGCCGAACTCCTCAAGCTCAAGCGGCGCAAATATGCAAACATAAATAGCGGATGCATATTTGAGCCGTTCGGGGTTGAGAGTCTGGGGCCCTGGGGTGAAAGCGCCCACAGGGTCTATAAATGTCTTCGGACATTATAACAACTCAACGGCGACTCGATTCTATGCCAAATATTGAAATTTAAGCCCTATGTCATATTTACTAGGTTTAATTTCGACGATGCACCGACGCGTCGTCCACTACTTATATCATTTTTTGAAATTAAACCTAGTAAGTATGACATAGAGCTTAAATTTCAATATTTGGCATAGAATCGAGTCGCCGTTGACTCAACGGCGTTGAGTTGTTATAATGTGCGAAGACCTTAAAGAGTGTAGCCGCAGGTTAGTCGAGTTGACGCGTGACAGGGCTGGTTCATATCTCGCACAGCGGATCAGCATTGCCATTCAACTCGGCAATGCTGCCAGCACTTCCGGGCACGCTGCCAATAGACGGCGATTTGGGCATAATTTTTTATTTATACTTTATTTTTAAATTTTAACTTTAAAAATTTTATTTTCCTGTCATATCTATGTTGTTTTGCTGATTTAATAAATAATTTCCGGTTTTATACGCCCACAGAGCAAATTATCCAGTACAGCGGCGACCCGCTCAAAGACTTCTCCGGCATCCGGTTCCTGGACCGATTCGTGTTCAAGAACCCCAAGAAACGAGAGGATGATGTCCGCGGGGAGCTTAAGAAGGTCAAGGGGTCACATCCCAAGTTTGCTGTCAGGAAGAATTATACTGCTAAAGGTAATACAAAGATCAAAGCTCAAAGAAAAATAGAAATGAGTTACCTGGTGAGAGACCGAGAACCGAACCCCGCCCTAACTCCCAAGCAACCTTTTCAGTTTTTCCTAATGCTTTGTGTGTCGATCTTTGCATTGTTTATTTGAAAGGCTTTTAACTTAGCGACCTCTATGTGAATACGTTAATATTCACATCTTACCGAACTACTTTTCAGCAGTGAACGAGCAAACGAGAGAGGGCGCTGTTATTTTATAAATTTATGAAACAATGAAAAACATTACATGTAAGACAAACATTAAAACCTAAAGTAAACATTATAAAGGTAAGATCGCAGCTTGCGTTTGTCGGTCGGCTCAGCATCGCCCGTCTCACTCGACGCAGAGTTGTGTGTCACTGTAATCGTAGAAATTACCAGTAACTCACGACACACCTAGGAAACAGTTGATGGCCTTTACGCAGCTAAACCTAAGTTTTATTCATAGCTCAAGGTCATCAATACACTTTCATTCAAATCACGTTTCAAACAAACAAAAAAAAACTAATTTGGATCATCCGGTTAGAGCATGCTACAATCCGAGTATAGGTCAACGACATAGCTCTTATCTAATCTTATCTTATGATAGGGGTTCTTACGGATACACTTCGCCCCAGTGGGATCTTTTGTGTAATTACCATACCCTAGGGTTTTCAGTGCACAAATGATTGAACACTAGAGGTTGACAGTAGACGTCTAGTCATAGTCTAAGATCCCGATATAAAACGACCTTCACCGAGATGTTTATTTGATGAAATGTATTTTATATTTAATTTAATATGTCAATAAATATATTGCATATGGGTTGCCTAACAAATTTTAGTCCAGGGTACGTTTAATTAATAATTAAAAAAGAAATTAAAACATTTCACCGGTTTGATTAATATTAGATAAATTCTATACCAATCGAAAGTATGAAGCCTATAGAATATGCAATCGTTAGGTTGCCTATTCTTTTCCCGTCACAACTATCGGGTAGCTGGCTACCTAAACCTGGGTATAAACAGGTAAATCTATACCTACTAGCATTTTGCAACGGTCTGATTATTGAATTGAAATTAAATAAAATTAAGATTATTTTATTATGAACTAGCGTCCCGCCCGGCTTCGCACGGGTGCAATGCTGATAAATTATGCATATAAATCTTCCTCTTGAATCACTCTATCCATTAAAAAAAACCGCATCAAAATCCGTTGCGTAGTTTTAAAGATTTAAGCATACAAAGGGACATAGGGACAGAGAAAGCGACTTTGTTTTATACTATGTAGTGATTTATCTAATAATCAAACCGGCGGTGAAATGTTTAAATTTTTTTATTTTAATTTTTAACTAAAATTTGTTAGGCAATCCATATGCAATATATTTATTGACATATTAAATTAAATATAAAATACATTTCCTAATAAACATCTCGGTGAAGGTCGTTTTATATCGGGATCCTCTACTATCATTTGTGCCGCGAAACCCCCGGGACATGGTAATTACCCCGTGTTGCTACTCAAAGGCTTGTTCCACTAACTCTATATATCGGATGATGGAACCCAATCGCAGTGCCTGGCATTCCTTCGGTTCAAGATAGCCACCGAATTGCTTAATTCTCAGTCTGGCGAGGGCATGCCGCGCACTATGTCCTTCATTGGTTCTGCCTCCTCCACACATACTACAATCAGAATTGTAAGAAAAGCTCAGCTTGGCCAATAGTCCTTTGACTTTGAAGTGACCAGTAAACACCCGCGTTACGATTCTGAGCTGCCCTTTGCTGTATTTCCATAATGAAACATAGATCACACACCTACAATATGTACTTCTCGAACTGTCAAATCGAAACTTCAAAGGAGTTCATTAAAGATCTTTCTCCGTTTTTGTTTAATTATAAATGATCTAACAACCCCGTTCTGTGTTCTTCATTTCAGGACTGAAGAGTCTCCCGGTGAATTCGTCATCATACCTGAACGAAGACGCCAGCAAAATTCCGGTGGATGAAAGATTCCTTTACGAGTGAGTGAACCAAAGGCTTATGTTATATCGACATATTGTTTACTTCAGTGACCGCATATCATTTCAACAAAATAAATCCAAACTAAACTAACGGTTTCTATAGTATGTGTTTATGAGAAATTATGGAAATTGTATGCTTTCAGGAAAATGGTTGACGATTAAATGAAAATAAATATGAAATGAAATACGAAATTTATCCTGTACAAAAATTTCGGGTTCGGATGTAATCAGAGATTCCAATCTCAACCGCATATGATTGATAATGAAGCTTTTTCGCTCGAAAATGAAAATTTACGACACAAAATAACCCGACCAATAACCAAGGTAGCCTGACGAGAAGACAAACTAACGCGGCTTTACGGTATGTTTGATTTGATGGTATTTTTTTCAGTTTCCTTCAAAAGCGTCGCGCTGCCGATGACGACAGTGATTCCGACAGCGACGCAGATTCAGTCACTAGCGAAGACTTCGAGAAGTACCTAGATTCTGTCACGGGGACCAAAGCGAATGGTGAGATATTGTGCGGTAGTTCACGGGCCTAATTCGATAGTTATTGACATAGTTATCTGGACGTTGTATGCTGATATATAATTTAAACTTTATTTCTATTTTCACACGTTATTATAACACAACGGGACTGAGTCGCCCTCAAGGAGGTGTTTATTTCATTACCTCGACGTTTCCATGAGCGTAAAATCACGCCCGAAACATAGAGGTAATTAAATAAACACTTGTACTTATTGCTCTTGAAGAAACATAAGTCAAATGGGCTCGTCTTGCCGGTACATCGCTAAAGTAGGCATTTCTTCGCCATGTGTCAATAGAAAAGATCCAGTTTAAACATTAAACCTAATTTAAGTATTTATCTGTAGGCATTTGATGCCTGCAATAAAAATAATAATTTATTTTAATGAATTTGTTTTTTCACAGTGGACTCGGATGAGGAGTTAGACTTCTTAGCAGACATGGAAACCACGAAGCAGAAGCGACCGAAGCAGAAGAAGGGCGATGAGAGCGACGACCAGCTCGGCAGCGAGGATGAGGATGAAGATGAGGATGGTGAAGATGAGGATGGTGAAGATGAAGTGGCAGATGGGGGTGATGATGGAGGTATATATTACATTGCTATAAAAAAAGTTAATAAACCGATTTAGGTTTCGTCTTCTTACGGAGATGCCGCGGCTTTGCGCGGCGAGCGGTTAAGCGAAAGATCCGAGCCCGGTGGCCATACGAGTGAGCGAGACACACGCACTGCGCACCGCTGCTACTGTCGCGCAAAGTCGTGGTAGCTCTGTTAGTTGTTAGAAAAGAGTTTTTGTCGTAGTCTATTTCGTAGTCCAGGGATACCCACCACGTGTCGCAGAGAACCCGTAGAGAATAAAAAAAAGAGAACCTCGTGTGAAACCCATTGACGTTGATTACCATATTTATTTAGTAGCATTCGATGCGCCCATATCATAGATGTGCGAAGGTATTGCCTATCCTGAATTGACTGCGTAGTGTGATTACAATTTCAAGGTTTTCTAGCCTACCCCAACCTCGAACCCTGTGCACTATGCTCAAATTGATTCTGTCAACAGATAGCGAAGATGGCGAGCTGAACATCTCTGGTGATGAAGACGAACCCGTCCTCTCTGGTGAAGAAGATGGTAAGATACCTTAGTTCCGACTTTGTTTAAACGATTATACTACAATATTATCTATTCACAGCCCACAGCGTCATAATCATGTCATAATCATTATAAGGTGTAATAACAAGCAAATTGAACGGGGATTCAAGTTTTAAGATTAACTTCCTTTGCTAAAGTTAAGAATGATCAGCCTCTCATTATTGTTTCAGAATTACTCCTGGAAGACAGCGACGAAGATGATGAAATTGGCATTCCCGGCGAAAAGTCCAAAAAGGGCAAATTGAATCTGAAACTCAAAGGTAACTTATAAAATCTAGCAAATCATATAATTCAATATAGATACAGCTGCCGGCAAACTTTTAGAGCATAACCTTGACTGCGCAGTAGCCGATTTACGTACAAATTTACATGCGCAGATCCGCCATTTTTGTTCTAAAACTATAGAATACTGCACACCTCGACACGAAAAGCTTAAAATTACAATAAAGGTGTCGGTCGCAGTAAATATGAATCGGAGTGTGTGGTGTTGTAATGGTTTAATTATTTGTGTTTTCCCAGGTAAAGACGATCTTGGTTCGTTATTCGCTTCAGCAGAGGAGTTTTCAAGCCTCCTGGAAGAAACTGCTGCGAACAAGAAACAAGGGTCCAGCCAAGCTGTCGCCAATACAGACAACTCTAGCATGAAACAGCTGGCGTGGGAAGACAAACGAGACCAATGGATGAGGGGATACAACAGAAAAGTGCACGGCGCTAAAAATAAAAAGTTCAACAAGAACAAACAAAATGGCCGACCCGGGAAAATGGCGGACAAAAAAGGCGGGAAAAGAAAAGGTGACAGTTTCGGCGGCGCAGGCGGGAAAAAAAAGAAATTTAAATAATAGTTTTGAATAAAGTTATTCAAAAACCTCATTCGATTTATTTCCTGTTAAGATTTGTATAAGGCTACAAAAATGTATGTATGTATGAATAAAAATGTTGTTCCAGTAAGTGTTTTCCTTATTTTGTAATGAATCATATAGATCTGTCAAACGCAACCTGTTGCTAACTCGACGAAACAGCGTTCAGGACGCAAAAAATACATACATAGTATGTTGTAATATATGTAGATTCCTACATAAAAAGAGTAAAAACGAGCCGAATACCATAACCATGAATAAGATTGCCAATTGCCTAAGTTAGACGCGAATATGAAAAAATTACAAGGCTTGCCGAGCTTTATCGATCTGACCTTGAATCGCCTTTAGCGGCGTACAATACATTGCAGTGTCATGTAAGCCTTCTGGAGTTTCAAGTTCGTCATTCGATTTAAAATGCTGAGTTGGCGATAGATTTCGGGCCGCGTGCCGCGGCGCAGCGATTATTTTCCGTGTCCGGGCTGGACAGCGCAATGCCGCCCGTCTTGTTTGTTGACAACTATCATATAGCTACGCGTAGTGGTATAGTGGCTGCACAGCAAGCCGTATCACGCATTTATAACGCGATTCGACTCGTATTTTATCCGAAATAACAGTGAGAACGTTTATTTAAGTGCTCTGTTGACGTTATTGGACATATTTACGACCGTTCTGCCCGTGAACATTGGGATTTAGCAAAAAGGCGGGCAAAAATCAGTGCAAGTGACGATTACTAGGCTATTTATAGACCGACGCAAGGCAAGATAAAGCCGTATTTACTGATATAAGAATTGTGTTGTGAGAAATACACATTTTGGATGGTTTTAGGGACTGAAATAGTGTTGTTTCTTTTCCAATTAGACTATTTTTCTATGAAGAAAACGGCGCCGCGAAACTAGTTTGACAGCTCACGGATGCACACAAACACAGATTGCGGCATTGCGCACGTGTGGGTGCGCCACGGAGTTAGTGATGTGAAATTCTTGCGCTTATCGATTCAGCGCGATTAAACGTTAGTCAAGGACGATTGTTGAATATTGAACGGTATGCTAAAGCTAAGCAAAATATTGTATACACAGCAAATTGAGTAGGAAACTGTTTACTATTATTATAAAAAATATGAATTCTACTAAATACGAAAATCAAAAAACTGACGAACCAATAGCTCGCGAAAGAGTTTCCTCCTCCACAAGTTCTAATCAGCTCTCTATTGCCGACTTGCCTGACGACACATTTCGCATGAGTCTGGATAGTTATTCAGTAATAGGTGAAAATGTAACAATAGAAGACCGGGGCCCATCTATAGAGAGCGGATCGGATTGCATGGCCACTGAAACTCCGGTGTCAACGCCGGTCGTTGATACTCCTGAAACTCCTATAGTTGAGCCGTTCACACCGCCGCTACAAACTGTAACTACGGGCCCATTCACTCCGCCCCCGAAAACGTCTCCATCAATTACAGAAACACCGAAACTAAAAGAAGAGGTCACACAACAGGATAAAGTAAAGAAACCAGAGAACTTGTTGAAGTTATCACTTATTAAGAATACTGATGATGTTTTCGTTAAGCCCTCTCCGGTCGCAGAGGTCATGTCGCCGGCAAGAATGCTACAGTTTGAGGTAGACTCCTGCTCCACACCAACTATGAAAAGAGCCGCCATCAACTTCGACTTCTTAAAACAAAATAAATTTGAAGAATACTTTGAAGACAGTTCTAAAGACGATAATGAAGATACTACGGAAGAAGTCGCTAAAGAAGAGCCAACTGACAAGTCATTTGAAGAGACCGCTGTTATCGTGAAGGTCAAGGACACGGTTCGGCATGAAATTGGATATGGTAAGTAGCTGACTAGTTATTAGCTATTGTTAATACTGATATTTTTTATTATTTTAAAGCGGATATCGTTACAAGGTCAATATAGTTAAACTATGTTTACATACACAAGGACTTACATCTTTGGAAAACTGATAGCAGGCGCTAAAAAGTAAAGAAAGCAGAATAAGTAAGTACATGTATACCTACTTATATATCTTAATTAAAACTAGATTTCAGTCAGTTAGTAATCGGACACTCCATAACTAGCAGTTTGAATATACTCCAGTTGCGACTGGAAAAGGAACATTTTATTTATTTATTTAAACTTTATTGCACAAAATACAAAAGTAAGAGTACAAATGGAGGACTTAATGCCATAAGGCATTCTCTACCAGTCAACCATAGGGCCAAACAGAAACTAGCAGTTGGTGCAGGATCATAAAAAGTCGTGGCTAAAAACGAGACAAAATTCAATAAGTTTGATATATATATATATATATTAACGATATACCTATACATACACATATATGCAATACAATACACATACATAAATACAAATATATATATAATATAATATAATATTATATTATATATACATATATATATATATAACATTTTGTATCGTAAAGACCGAAACCGCTGCAACTTATCTTACCATCCGTAATTGCACCGCTAAGAATTGAATCGAGAGTAAAATACCACGCGTACGGGCTTGTAAAATCGGGAATGGTTGAGAGTATTCAGACAAATCGTTTGTTATCGTTAGAGATAACGATTGTTAATGACAGTGATAATTAAAATGTTTGTCTTGAAGCCTGACATCTCTCTCGAATTCTCGATACAAAGCATCATAAACCATGCGCTATGAAACGTGAGTACGAACGAAGTATTGATACTAGTAACTTAATCGTAATTGTTTGCGACTTCCACGTGGCGTTGTTTATTTGATGATTAAATTTTAAACTGCGATGTTAAGATTTTTTGGAATCATTATCTCCTGGCATGGAATATTTTCCATAGTTGACTAGTTGTTGTGTAACTAATTACAAACTTGAGATAAGAGTGGGATACCAAATAAGACAAGAGACGGCGATTTGATCGAGATCTGATGACAGGTGTGGTATGGTACTTCACTAACTGAACCTTGCGTATATATGTAGTACCTACAGAATACAGTACAGTACCAATGTAATGATTTATGCGGCAAAAGAAATTTATCAAACTACTCGGATCCACTGCAAGCATCTGTAAATTCTCAAATCACTGAAGTGATTGCTTTAAAGTTGAGAGACAGAACGATGGTGAGTATTGGTAACATATTTTTATTTATTAGTTATAATTTTGATCAACACATACTAATGACACGATTACACGTTTTTCATAATGTTGTGCATTGAATTACATAACAATATGAATGCAAAATCCATTATAATGCGTAACATTAAATCTTCCAGAACTTTGTAATCATATTTTATCTCGATAGTATGAAGACAGGATCTACACGATTTTTAGGAAAAAAAGGAAACTAACTTTTTAATTTTTCCCTTATAAATCTATAACGATCAAAGTAATAAGGTATTCAGTTTTTTTTGTTGGACTGAAATTCAGTCCAACAAAAAAAACAAATGTCACATCAATGCCTCAAACAACAGAAATATATTCGTAAAAATCATATCTTTTTATCTGAAGATTCTAGACTCATAATGAATTAATGAATTAACGTATATTGCTAATTATTTACTAAAATAAGTGAATGCCTATTAGGTTAAGAAAAATTAAATTAGCAGTCTTCAACACGACAGTACATGGGTATTTTTCAAATTAAATATTTGATACAAATATCGCTATCCCATGACTTTGGACTACTTTTTTTCTATCAAATATTTTTCTAAAGTATAATGTTTGTTTGTCAAAATTGTGAAGTAACTTATTTACTATATAATTAAGGTAAGAACTCCCTTTAGAACCCACAGAAAGTTTTTTTTTTGTCAAAAAAACCGAAGAAACGGTACCGATTTTTGGGTGTCCCACGTACACTTTGCTAACTTTGAAGCGAAGTTTAAATATATCTGTCTCGTTCTAGGCCTGACCATGGCTATTGTGTGAAATGATTATATCGTCGTAAACTAATTTTGAACCTTATCTTTTAACGCCTAGTGCAATAAAATTGTAAAATTACAATTTATTTCATGTCCTCTACAACCAGCATGGTGGAAAATTCCACTACGTCACGGCATTTCTACCCACTTAACAACAAAAAACTACCAAAACAGTTGTGTTTTTATATCAATGGCAACATTATGATCCTAATTATACCCGTTGGTTAGGTATGGCAGTCAGTTTCGCTTTGAAAATGTAAAAAATTGAACGTGCGTCACGCTGTGTAGTTTTTTTTTCCAATACGAACGGCCCAAACTGAAGGTAAGTAAGCTACTTTTTCTTTTTGATTCAATGCTTATGAATTTTGACATATTGATATATGAAGTTACTTATTAAATCGTTAGGAGTAGCAGATTGCAATAAATCAAAGCACTATTGCACTTTAAATAACTGCTGGCATGCCTATGCCTACGTCACATCCACTACGATACGTATTGTATTAGGGAAACAAAAAACGTGACGTATGGAACGAAAATACAGGGTTTACATGCCACCGGTTTTATGTGCACGGAGTGCCGTTAAAATATATTTATTCATAGTAAAGCCGGAGTAAGAAAATAAGTAAGTGGGTATGCATAACTATAGATTAAAATTACCTATGAATAAACAAACGTTTAAACTTATAATATTATTACGATTTAAAATTTCAGTTCAATAATTAAAACCATTATTTAATAACGTATTTAGACTACTTTAGACCTTAGATATATTACAAAATTTGATAATTGAAATTTTGGAATTAATAATTAAAGAAATGGGTATAAGTAAAAGTTGATTTGATTTGACTATAGCTCGTTTAATTTGTATACCTAAGCATTTCTCAAAATGTTTGCCTACAATTAAGACAGAAATTAAGCTCCAATATAATTTTCCTATTTTATTACCAATTATTTTAGTAATTTTATATCAATGTTACGGCTATGTTCAATAATTAAGGTTCTGTTATGCTTATACGTTTTTAATTATACATAATCTGATATCAATGTATTGGAAATCACAAATAAGATTGGTAACAAAATAGGAAAATTATATTGGACCTTAATTTCTGTCTTAATTGCGGGCAATTTTTTTGAGAAATGCTCACCTAACGATTAAATGCGCTGCAATTCAATTCAAACATTTATTTATAAAATGTTATGATGGTATACCCGAGGGGCATGTATATTTATATAGGATGGATATCAGAGGGGTCTGATGATAGGATTGTTCTTAAATATCTCGAAAACCGTAGGACTGCATGGAGGTAAAATTCTTGTACACCACTTGTACTACTGTAATGCTCTAATATGAGTATGAGTTATGCAGCTTGCAAGCTGCTGCTGCTCAGCTTTCATATGAATTTTGTACTGAAAACTTAGTAGTTGTAAGCAATTTTCCACGCATGTAAACCTTTCACGTCGTTCCTAAACGTGACAAATGATTCAATAACGTCACTTTGTCTTACTTTGGCTGTGATTGTTTTTTAAAGAATTTATATATGTATCTTATTAACAATAATTGGTAGGCGATCCAAGAGCCAAGCTGGACGACATTATACCGAAGACATCCCGGACATCAGTCTGTACGAGGTTAGGATGGCCCTGAAGCAGCTTAAGAACAACAAGGCGCCGGGCGAAGACGGAATCACCTCAGAGCTTCTGAGAGCGGGTGGAACACCGGTACTTAAGGTCCTCCAGAAGCTCTTTAATTCCGTCTTGTCCGAGGGCAAAACGCCTGAAGCATGGAATAGAGGCGAGGTGGTAATGTTCTTCAAGAAAGGTGATAACAGCCTATTGAAGAACTACAGGCCCATCACGCTTCTAAGCCATGTTTATAAGTTGTTTTCAAGGGTCATCACGAACCGTCTCGAACATAGACTTGTTGACTTCCAGCCTCCCGAACAAGCCGGTTTCCGAAGAAGCTATAGTACCATAGACCACATACATACGCTGCGGCAAGTTATACAGAAGACTGAAGAGTATAACTTGCCATTATGCTTAGCGTTTGTGGACTATGAGAAAGCCTTCGTTCAGTGGAAACATGGGCGGTGCTCGAGGCGCTTCAGCGATGCCATATTGACTATCGGTACATTGAAGTGTTGAAGTGTTTGTATAGTAACGCCACCATGTCGGTCCGAGTTCAGGAGCAGAGCACAAAGGCCATTCCATTGAGAAGAGGCGTAAGACAGGGGGACGTTGCGTCCCCGAAACTGTTTACGGCCGTTATGGAAGACGCCTTCAAGCTCCTGGAATGGCAAGGACTTGGCATCAACATCAATGGCGAATACATCACTCACCTTCGGTTTGCCGACGACATCGTAGTCATGGCAAAGTCGATGGAGGAACTCAGCATGATGCTCGATGGGTGGGCTTAAAAATGAACATGGACAAGACGAAACTCATGTCAAATGCCAAGGTTGTGCCCATCCCAGTCTCTGTTGAAAACTCGGTACTCGAAGTTGTTGACTCATACATCTACCTAGGACAAGTGGTCCAATTAGGTAGGTCCAACTTCGAGAAAGAGGTCAACCGCCGAATCCAACTCGGCTGGGCAGCGTTCGGGAAACTACGCAATGTCTTTTCGTCCGACATACCTCAGTGCCTCAAGACGAAAGTCTTCAACCAATGTGTGTTACCAGTGATGACTTACGGCGCCGAAACGTGGTCTTTCACTATCGGCCTCATCTCAAAGCTCAAAGTCGCTCAACGAGCAATGCTGCCCTATTAAACCAATCTCATGTATCTTCGAAATGGGCATTTCGAGAAAAACGCTGTTAAAGTTTTAGACAAGAAACTTATCATAACTCACTAAATTGTGGATGTTTTTTTTTTCTGATTTTTTATGTGAATAAAAATAACAATAACTAATGACATGTCAAATTTCAACTTTTACAGCATTTATATGATTTAATTATCTAAAATTAAAAATAATGACGGTCTAAAATTGCATACATTTTAAGTTACGCAAAATATGGTATCTACAGATACGTTAATATGCCCTCAGCCTTCACTCAGGTGGAAGCCCAACGGTTATGCTGATCTCCTGTATCTTAGTGTTGCTTTGGATAAATTTGACGTAATACTAAAGAAAAGTCTCATTTGTAGAAAAAATCTTTTAATCATTACAGTATCTTGTACCTAACTTAATAATTGTTATCACTTGTCTTAGAAAGATAAAACTAAAATATTTTGGTCACTAAACCTCCAGGAACCTCCTTAATTATGCAATATCTAATTTAATATAAAATAAACATCTATCAGATATATATTTAACCATATTTGGTGTACTTTTGTAAAAACTAATAGGATTCACTATCTAAATCATTATCATTTATAGGCAAATTTTCAAAAAAAGTACGTCGATCAGCAGGCTTACTTTTACATAATTTCAAAAGATCCTGTTTCTTAGCAGCATTTGTGCCTGTAGATTGATTGTCATTATTCGCATTACTTCGAGTACTTTAACTCGATGACATTACGCTCGCGACAGGTTCATACTTGTGTGGTTTTGACAAACTCGTGTAATGAAAGTTACCGCAAATTGACAAAACTCAAAAGTATCGCGATAGTTAAGCGTATTTGTGGTAACTAAAAATACAGCAATGTGCATAAATCCATAGTTGAAAATCGAAGTTACAGGAGTTTGCCAAGTCAATTATCTACGAAAATTGAGGGTAAAAATTAAAAATCTTTAAAGTATATATAAAAGATATTATTTCGAATCGATTAAGCCCGGTTAACCTAAACTACTGTAACTCAAGATACGTGAGTTTGGCTTAACACGGCAGAATGGAGAGGGCTATGCTCGGGGTGTCTCTACGTGATCGAATCAGAAATGAGGAAATCCGTAGACGAACTAAAGTGACCGATATAGCTCACCGGATTAGCAAGTTGAAGTGGCAATGGGCAGGCCACATAGCACGCAGAGCAGATGGCCGATGGGGCCGTAAAGTGCTCGAGTGGAGACCTCGGACCAGCAAGCGCAGCGTAGGACGTCCACCTACGAGATGGACAGATGACCTTGTAAAGGTCGCCGGAAGGCGCTGGATGCAGGTCGCTTCCAACCGGTATATATGGAAGTCCAAAGGGGAGGCCTATGTTCAGCAGTGGACGTCCTATGGCTGAGATGATTAAGAATAATGTCATTTAGATCTCAATCGTTAGAATAATATATGCCAATTATGATAAATATAACTTGTGATAGTTAAGCTATGATGAAAACCAAAAAGTAACTTTTACTGATTTACAAACAACACATTGAACTTTACTAAAAAGATACCTAAAGTTCGTAGCATAATGGAACGTCACAGTGGTAGGAGTTAGGTGCAAAGTAGATTTATTTATTTATTTGCCAAATTAAGTAATTTACATTGAAACACGTATTATTTTCAAAGAATATAGAAGAAGGAGAATTTATTAGAAGCGTTTTTATCAACAATTTTTTTTTTACTGGGTGGAATTCCAATACGTCACGGAACATATTTTGAAAAATACTCACATGAAATCAGCAAGTAAGTTCTATTTGAGACATTACATTACGATAACTTTTTAAGACAGTCTGACCGATTGTTATCTCTGATCCCAAAGACAAATCAAAACAAAATGAAGATTACGTGATTTTTCTTCAAGCCGCGAGGCCACCGTTCTTCCGTGTCTCAAACAGCCTTCCTTATTATCGCGATAGATAGTCTAACCATAGTAATTACACGTCTGCCAAAGGGCAATTTCACAACCTTCCGACTAATCGTTATCTTTAATTGATAAGTTTTTTTTATTGTTTTAATACTTGGCCTTTATTGCCTGCTGGTTGTAAATACGCTGTGATCTCGTATAGATTTTCTTAACATAAAACACATTAATTAAACATGTATCTTCTAAGCGTATTGCCATTTTCAATTTCGAAAATAAATATAAAATCGAATATCCAATATCTTCAGCAGTATGTACCTAATACACAGTGTCAATTTCATTATACATATAGTACGTGTTACGTGACCTCATTTTTTTTATATATTAAACAATGTACCTATTACCTAGATTTTTGTGATATGGTATTTGTCATTTTCAAAAAACATGTACATAGTTAAGGGCTTCAAAACTTAATTGATTCCTTTGTGTGACGATAGTTACCCATATCTTTTGTATGAGTAACTTTCGTAACCCAAAAGACGCGATCGTAATTTTGTTTTTATTAAGCCTCTAACTATGTACATGTTTTTTGAAAATGACTAATTTTGCATTACGCTGATTGGCCATTCATTATTGCCTAAATATTTGATTGAAATGTATCCATGTCAATCTACATTATATTGCTCTATATGAATACCATACTAATTCGTTTTTTAACTAAGTAATTAAATTAATTTTGGATGAACAAGTTAAACGTAAATTGGGTATAAACTCGTTCGATTATGATTTTTTGTCATTCATAATCCAATCTAAATCGTATCATTTGTCAATCCCTGTTCAAAAGCTAGTCTGCAAAGTATGTAGAAAGAGACAAGGCGACTTTCGTCACTCACACTCGTTTCGCGTCTCTCTCGGTTCCATGGATAACCAATAGCTTTGTCTCTTTTTATTTACGTCCATGAAACGGTGACTCCACAGTATATGCGAAAAGAAACGAAGCGACAGAGAGACGGGTCGCTTTATTTCAAAGAATAATCGTCAAAAAATAATATCTTTTATTCATTCCTTGCAAAAATTGTCTTTTTATTTATATGCCTTTTGGAAAAGATCAAATATTTAAATTTATATAATTTATTTGCCGTTCTGACGAGTTATCGATTGATGTCGATGTTTTGCATTCACTACTTGGCCTCGTAAATCGTGGTGGGGGAAGCGCTACTCGCACGGTTTCTATTTTGCTTTTCTCGATTGAATTTCAGTTATTTTACCGCGCTGAGTGAGTCCGTGTCTCATTCGCGCGTGCATTTTGTAACTTATTTATATATTATTAATTTAGTGTACTTAGACGTTAATGAATTAGAATAGTGATTGATAGTGAAAGGTTACAAAACTGATTTGGACTGTTTAAGTGGTGACGGACTGTAAAGACAGTGTAGTGCAATTTTTCTACGAATAATCGCATGGATTGACGCAAATGCGTAACCGCAAGTAACTGGACGACGAAAAAGGCTGTGATTTTGTAACGAAAGCATACAAAAAGGTAAAAATAATAAATTGACGTTTGAAAGGTGTGAAAGTAGACGCAAGTGAAATTCCCGACAGCCGAATCGAGCGAGTACTCTGCGCAAGGAGTCGGCTTGGGTTCGGAGGACTCCCAAATTCGGCCGGTTAGTATCGACACTGCCGCGCCATCTAGAGCTCGTGTCGCATCAACGCGAACCGAATAATGTTCGCAAAATTCGACGTGTCCCGTACTTTCGCTGACAAAGTTGAGGAGTTGTGAATTATTGTTTACGGGGGGAAGCCGGTTCGCGCCGTGGCCCATGCGTCAGAGTGGCTGCTAGCCTACATGGTTTTGGTGAGCGGCTGAGCCATGGCGACCGCCGAGATGAGTGTGCCAGACAAGAAACCTGAGCACGAGTCAGGATACTACGAGGGCAGCGACCAGGAAGGCAGCATGGAATGCGGGTGTCCGAGCCCCGTGAGCAGCAGGAACAGTTCCCATTCCACCAAGCTGAAACGGCGACACACTGGCCAGAAACATAAGAAGGCTCCTCAGAAGAAAGTGAGGACGGAGCACCCTAATGGACATGAGAATAGGGACAAGAGTGTTGAAATAGTGGAGTGTACAAGTTTACCGTCGGTGAAGGAGAAGGAAGAGCCAGCTCCGATAGCCGGGCCTAGTATGAAACGGAGCAGCTCTGTGGAGCTGATCGGGGGAACGGTGCCTGCACCTGCCCGGGACTCTGTGGATTGGAATCTGGTAGACGCTAGTAAAATTAGGAAAAGATATAAAGGTGAGTCTGATTACTTTGTTACTACACCGTGTGAGAGAACAATACTTATAAAAAAATTGGTTTGCCAATAATTAATAGTTTCCTAAGGGGTTTTGCTGACCAATGAAACAATTAACTGGATAAATTATGCATCTATTCAAACTAAGAATGACAATAATCTTGTTTTAAAATATCATACTTGAGAAACAATTGTATGATAATGATATTTTATCTATACAAATTGGTATATTTGTATGTTTTAGAGGTCACACAAATTATTTAGATTCATTATATTACAAAAAATGACATTGTATCAACTATAAGTTTATTGCCGTTTTGAGTAATTTAAAATACATGAAAAAAGTCATTAAAATTTCAGACAATTATTATAAATGTACAAAATTGAGTTTATATGCCATCATTCAAATTAAGCAAAACCATTGTATTACACATAGGTAGTACAAAATAGAAGACTGCTATCAATCATTATTTTTTAGTGATCAATGGTGGAATAAAGGAATATCTGTATATTATTCCACTTTACCACTGTAGTATGGAATCTAAAAATAACAAAAGCCTAACAGAGTTGACTAAAACATACAAACCTACTTATTCTTAAATTTATTTCTTTAGTCATTGTCAGAGACCTCTGCACCCTGACCTACCACGTACATCTATTTCCCCAAGGTATTTTAAAGCTATTTTTATCAATATTAATTCACATTTTGTCCTCTAAAAGATATACAACATGTTTTATCTTCAAACATTATCTTCATAATATTTATGATTAGGATTTATGAGGTTAGCTGTATTACCAATTACTAAATGTAATTACCAATTACAGGAAGTCAACTTTATACATATTATAATTTTATATATTAGATGTCAGTAATAGGATGAGATTTTAATTACCATTAATTGCAAGTAATCTTTAGTGATTGGAAATGTTAAATCCCCTTGGGCAAAACCTATTATAGATCTCACTTGATAATTATGAGAAAATGTAAACAGGAAAATACCTTGTTATGTATGACAATAACACAGTTATCAAGTATCATGTAAACAAACAAATTATGTAATTAACTAGGCATATAATATATAGGTACTAGTTCCCAGTAGAAGTGTAACACAGTTTTTGTATGACCAGACCTGAATTATTAAAATTTTCTAAATAATCAAAATTCAAGCCACTAATTATTCTATGGAAAAACTTAATGTACATAAGTATATATTTATAATTTATACACATGTATCTTGAGCACTCAGAACTATTTACATTATTACTCGGCACACACTTGAAGTACCTATCCCTGTTTGATCCTATCGTTGACTGGTAGAGAATGCCATTCGGCTTTTTTGTTCATACCATTTCAATAAAAAAAAAAACATAATTAAATAAATATCAAATCATGTTAGTAATAAGCAAAACTATCAGTTCAAAATTATTATTTTTGAGATATCAATTAGGTAAATTAAACATAATTTAAATATTTTTTGACTGCACAATTGAAAAACACCCGAGTCATGACCAAATTTTATAGATGGTAAACACCAATTGAAAAATGTTGATTCATCCTAAAACTTGCCAGATTGTAAACAATCTTGTATTGATAAAAATAGGGCTGTTTTAATGTTTCTGTTTTCATTGATGCTGATAAAATAAGAAGTTTGTTAAGTGTTAAAGCAAAAAGATGACCTTAGTTGTTATAGTGTAGTGTAAAGAGACATAGGCAATTATTATTGTTAGGTAGTATGGCTTAATTTATGTCAAAAATGTCATACTCAATTGTCTCTATTCTGTCCATTTTGTTACTAACTTTTTCATATGAAGTGTCTTAGAAATAGCAACAAAGTGGAATGTTTTTAACATTTCTTAAGAGGATATATCACTGCTACTTTTCGATACAAATGAGGTGCAAACTTAACTGGGTTATACAAAACGAGGTTTTGTTCTCGACTGTTTCTTCCTCCATATCTTAAATTAATTTTTACAAAATTTTAGGAACCAAATGGGAAGGAAATGTTCTATGTTGGACAGTTTCGATTTTTGTTCAAATTATTGTAGAATTTGTATACTATGCGTGCGTTTGCAGTGGAATTTTGACCAAAAACAGACGCCTAGTACACAGAATTTATAATAACAAGCGCAAAAATCGAAACTGTCCGACAACACAGAACATTTTCTTCCTATTCAGTTCGTAAAATTTCGTAAAGACTGGACAAGTTTTGGAGGAGGAAACAGACGAGAACGAAAACCCGATTTGTATGGAAAAAATAGCAGCGGTGTTCTTCATGTTTGCCAATCATGTCACATATTGCATCACTTCTCGCAAAAATGCCCATGATGAAATGCAGCATTGGATTCGAAAATTTTATATTTCGATAGACAATATAAAATAATATACATATTATGGGGTTCTTATTTTGATAATTATAAATAGGTGAGACAGGAAGGCTTTATAGCCTTCCTGACCATTGTCTCAGCCAAAGCAAGGATTGTTCTTAATATCTTTTTTAGGGTTCCGTACCCAAAGGGTAAAAACGGGACCCTATTACTGAGACTTCGCTGTCCGTCCGTCCGTCCATCCGTCCGTCCGTCCGTCCGTCCGTCCGTCCGTCTGTCACCAGGCTGTATCTCAACAACGGTGATAGCTAGACAGTTGAAATTTTCACAGATGATGTATTTCTATTGCCGCTATAACAACAAATACTAAAAATAAAATAAAATAAATATTTAAGGGGGGCTTCCATACAACAAACTTGTTATAGATTATATATATATGTATAGGTACGGAACCCTTCATGCGCGAGTCGGGCTCGCACTTGCCCAATTTTTTTTTCTACTCAAGTTGTAAACTTGTTACTAGGTATAATCTGATTACCTTGATGAACTGCTGGCTATTTCATTCAAATTGGAACACAATTGTTTTTGAAACAATTAAGTTGTTAAAATGGTAGAAACAATATGCAGTATACCTGCTTACCTGTTTCTTTCGTACGTGAACAATTGATTTTAAAATATTTGTTGATACCTGTTTTTTTTTAACATTAACAAAGCGAAACAAATTAACCAATACTAACAATAAAAAAAATAAAAACAAGAATAGGTAGTTACAAACTTAAGAAATTGAATTAAAAATAAACTGAAATTAATAATGTAAAGTAAAATAAACTTGATAATTTTTCTTTAGAATAGTTTTGCTAAAATTATTTTATAAAAATGTGTTTGGAAGTGTAAACCCTTGACATTTTATGAAAAAAAGTAATAACAGCAATATCGTTGGAATGTAGGTATAGCACATCACACAAGTAAAATTTAGCCCATGAAATAATAACTATGGTTGAACAAAACAACTTTTCAGTGATGGTTAACCATTATCAGGCCTTGGTGCGATACGCTTATCAACCGCGCCGCCATTGCGCAGTGTTGCCATCGTGAAACTGGTACAAGGTGTTAATTGTTCTCTTGTTTGAAATAACTACCTATTGAAATATTAAATAATGTAAATAGACCCGGAGACAATATCTAGTGATTTGTCAGTCACATTAATATTTCTCTAATGAATTCCATATTCCTGTAGTTTTTTTTATATAAAAAACACATGCCACACAACACACCACACCATACTTCTCTCACCAGGTGTTATTTAAATTTAAAAAGTCCAAAGGAGCCCTACTTTTAGAATAAAACTGAATTTTCACAAACATGTAATAGTAAAGAAATAATTGAGTAAAAGTGACAGGAAAAACAAAGAATGATGAGAAAAAAAAAACGGATGCTATCGGCTGCAATGCGGCAATGTCTGAAAGTCCAAAATAAATCAAACCTATAGGTAAATTTCTTTAAATTAGTTATATTGTGTTTCTAGTTTTAAAAGTGATACAAACTACTTTTGATCGCTAATAATAGATTTTTTGACGAAGATCATTTCACTGGATTCTAAGACAGGTGTTTATTTATTTAATTTTATAATTTAGTGAGATCTGTGTATGTCATTTAAATTAAATATGATATTCTCAGGTAGGTATCTACTGTAACTGGTATAATAAAATATCTGTTTCTTTAAAAATATCAATACATTTCTTTAAGATATTGAAACCAATGAAAGAATTCACATTTTTAGGGTTCCGTACCCAAAGGGTAAAAACGGGACCCTATTACTGAGACTTCGCTGTCCGTCCGTCCGTGCGTCTGTCACCTGGCTGTATCTAAACAACGGTGATAGCTAGACAGTTGAAATTTTCACAGATGATGTATTTCTATTGCCGCTATAACAACAAATACTAAAAATAAAATAAAATAAATATTTAAGGGGGGCTCCCATACAACAAACTTGTTATAGATTATATATATGTATAGGTACGGAACCCTTCATGCGCGAGTCGGGCTCGCACTTGCCCAATTTTTTAAGTGATGACTTTTATGTAGAGTAGGGTACATGTGGCAGTCAATTTGTAATTGACAACATTTCATATTTATAACAGGTGGAAATTAATATAGAGATCGACAGGGCTTTATGTCGTGTACCTTAAAAAAAATCTTTGAATTTATTCTTCTGTATTTAAAGAAATATCAGAAAATACATCAAATAACTGCAATCTAAGACAATACGGGCTGAATAGGGTTGTTGTCTAAACCAAAGAGCGAAAAACTATATTTTTTTTTTTATTTGACGTTGACAGATGACAGATGCATACCGAGTTTTATTAAGTTTTTTTTAAATAAGAAAACCGACTAAAGTAACCGTTCCATTAAGTTCTGGTTTTGGTGTTGCCACATTTTAAAATGAGTATGTTTTTATAAATTAATAATAAAATAAATAATCATCTCAGAAAATAAATAAAAACAGAGATTACTTCATCTTTTTAAGCAGAATTCAGAAAAGTAATAAAATGATAGTCTTAAAAATATGAAATGTTGTCAATTCAACACTAGCATGCTGATGATAATGTGTCTACATAATAAGTGGTTAAATCTTACGTAGTATTACATAATCTGTGCCATACTTGCATGATTTTATTATCAGTATGTGGAAGGCAATGAACCATTGACCTATCAAATTGTCAATAATTGGCGTCGCGTCCGTTGTTTGTGTTTATTGTTTTTTTTTTCTAGAATTTATATGTTATTGTTTTTTTGTTTGTTTTGAACATACATCATGCTGTGATAAAATTTTTAGACATTTAAAAATTCAAAAAGTAAAAGCCGCCTCTAATTTGATTAACTATGTATGTATACTTAAAAATAAGATATAATGTTGATATTTAAACTACATATTCGGCTAGAATCTCTAGTAATTTTCTTAAATAGATAAATGAGCTTATTGCTTCAATAACAAATTATGATATTTCAGCCTCATATCATATAAATAATTGCCAAGTGTAGCTTAAGTAAACATAACTGTGCTACCTACCCCAATAACATAACATGTACAGCACAGATGAAGTGGCATACTTAACTCTGGTATAATAATGGCGTTAATGACATTTCTTGATATGGTTCTTTCGACCTTTTGATTTAAAAATATCCTTAAAGACAGTTCAACGAACTTTCGTCATTGTAGGTTTGTAAAGGTAAAAAGTATCGTTATCAGTTCTTATGTAAATTATTATCGGGTACATCTGTTTTTAAAAACATTCGCTTCTTGGTCGTATGTTTTCGTGTCGGTTCATAGGTGTTTATCGTGAATAATGTTTTAAAGTAAATATTGTGATGATTTGTAATGTGCGGCCTTATATTGTCATTTAATTTCAACGTAATTTAAATAAATCCTACTGATGCCAATTCAAAAATTTGCGGCTGAAATATAAATTAAATAGAAACCTTTGGTTTTTTTCTTTGTATTCATGGTTTAAATAGAAACCTGTTTATCACGAAAATGAACACAAATTATTTAAAAATACAGTAATACGTAAATTTGGGTACAATTTGCATCAACAATAACATTTGAAAGTCAACATTTTTGGTAATATGGTACCCATCTCAGCATGTGCTAGGCAGCAAGCAGCCCAGTGCTGATTTTATTGATCAGACAGGCCTAGTGATGGGCCGCGAGAATATTCCCGTTCCCGAGAATATTCTCCTGGGGAATATTTCCGGAAATTTCCTTTGTTCCCGAGAATATTCTCCAAAATGGGGAACATTGAACTTTTCTTAGTACTAGAGAGAATTTTAGTACCAGAAAGTTATAATTTGGCGTGGTTATACATATAAGTCATTTTGACAAATTGGTAGAACAAATTCTTGGAAAAATACTTTTTTACTTTACCTCCCCCTATAATAAAGTGGGGATGTCTTTTTTTTTCTAGTCTACCCCATGGTGTGATATGTCGTTGGATAGGCCTTACGAAATGTTGCAGGTTTGTTGCAACAATTTTCCGATTTATAGATCTGTTTGTGAAATATCAAACTTTAAATTGCAAATTTTGGGAGTACTTGGGTATTGGCTATATAAACGCTGCTAGGGTAGGCTTTACAAGTTTACGAGTAATAATAGTCAACCAACTCATAAAGGGTACTTAGAGAAGTAAAACTTGAAACTTGTATGACTTTGTTAGCAGTTAGCAGAAAAAAATCATTAACACTGACGCGCTGCCACAAAACGATTCATCTGGCCCAGCATGACATATTTTATGAATCCGCAATCAGATTGGTTTCGTGTTTGTGTCCATTTTACGGTAGTATGATCTAGTGTTTTTGTTGGTAGGTTAATTCAGAAGCTTCTCGCCTAGCTACCTCCTACTCCAATAACACCATGCTGCAGAAATAATTCTAAGAGCTGAAAATTTCTTGAACACAGGTTATCTTCCCGCAAACTCATTTTGTAATGACACTGCTGTAGACATAGACTGTGCCAAATTTAAATCTGAGGCAGACACATATTGAAGTTGTGGAAGCAGTTTTCCAAATCGAAGACGTGTACAACACAGCGCAACAACTTCGACCAAGATGATATCTGTTCAGCTATTACAAGGAAGAGCGGTAAGTCAATTAACGGATTTGAAATCAATGCATGTGTCTTCTCTTGGCTGGTTTTGAAACTACTGACGGATCAAACGAGGTTACCGACCAGTCGGTAGGACCTCGCTGCATTTAAGAAGATCTTTGAAACCAGAAGTTGGCCTGGAATCTTTAAAGACGTCAAGCCGCGCGAAAGACAGTCGGCATGATTTTCCGCTACAGAGACATGGCAGAAATAATCCACTAAAAGTGCGCTAAATATGCGCCTCATTGATGGGGCGAATAACGTTTCCAGCAATAAGTTACGGTTGAATCCGAAAATGAAAATGAGAAGATGTCTTCTAATTCCGTAAAATCTACTGAGGAGTCGAAGACTATAAGATAGGGGAGGAGCCTAGGGGAGAAACCGAACAGAAGGGAAACAAGATTGCTAGTCTTTTGATTATTTTAAGTCAACTTCGGAAACGATGACTAAGATATAACTTTGAAGTCACAAGTGGAGCTAGGACAAGCGGTGGCGGCACTCAAATCAAAGCAACTACCAAGAACAGAAACATGATAGCTTAAATCCAAAGTGATGAGACGATGACTCAAGAGACACTCTCGGAGGCAGAGCCCCCGTATTTAGATAATAAACACAACTTTGAACTTTCAAGTCACGAGTAGATTTACGAAGCGGAGGGCTCGGGGGGGATGAGCCCCCGCACCAAAACAAGACTTCTCTTCTTGATCTTGTAATATATTTGTGATAGCGGCTATGGAACCCTGCCTGGAGCATCAACATTGGCTTGGATCCAACTGATTAAAGAAAAATAATTTTATCAAATATTGCAAAAGATTAAATGCTGATATTCATTTTTTTTATTTTATGTTTCTGGCAGTGTATTTAAGTAATGAATTATGGCATGCCTGTCTTTGGTACTACTATACACTACCTATTTAAAATACTATTGAAATAATGAAATAAATATATACATAAAAACGATAAAAACTAAATAAAATACAATTATTTTGCTAATTGCGTTGACAACACACGTTTTCTCTATTCCTTCTCTATCAGAAATTAACTTGCTTGTCTCACTGGTATTTATTTTACCATGTTATTCCTGAGAGCAATTTAAAAACTTGCGGAATATTCCTCGGAAACAATGAGAATATTCCCGGGAACATTGAGAATATTCCCGGAGAACAATGAGAATATTCTCGAGAACATAGGAAATTTACATTTACAGCTGACTTTTTATATTTTTTTCTATTGAATTGATAACCTATTAAATAGATAAGCATTTACTTATATAGAGAATGTCATAAAATAAATGTTATTCATATACAAATCCTAAATTCCCCTATATTCCCCTCATGGGGAATGTTTCCGAGAATATTTCCGAGAATATTCTCGCCTGGGGAATATTCTCGGAAACGGCCCATCACTAGACAGGCCTCTTTAAGAGGCCTTATTCCTTTTAAAATGCTGATTGTTTAGACATTTTTCTCTATGATCAAACATGTTTCTTAACATACTATTGATGTTACTTTCTAGAACAGGGCTATTGGGATTTATTGGTTTATATTTAAAACCTACAGTTTGAATTTTTCATTGATAATTTTTGTTTCAAAAACTACTCGAAATGGACAAAATTCACGATGAAAATTAGTTTTTTCAACTTATTTTCGACTGCACGCAATAAAAGCATGAAAAAGCTATGTTACTTCCCAGAACTCGGGGAAAAGTATTATTCACTTCAAAAAGTTCGTTGAAATTATCAATATATTTGTCATAATATGAAAAAAATAAATTTCAAAAGGAATAAGGCCTCTTAACAGGTCTGGCTTGGTCGTAACATAAATCGTAAGGTCGTACATTTAAATAAATATATAAATTTGCTAGATTATTAATATTTTTAAATGATGTAATGTATGACATTGGTCTGGTAATTGTGCCCTAGCCAAATTTTGAGCTAAAAATTGCCTATTTTTGTACCTACGAAGCATAATACTGGAAGTAATTTAAAAATTTCCTATTTCAAATATTGGTTTGCAATAAAGTATTGTTGTATTGTATTCAAATAGTTAATTTCAAAATTTGAACGTCGGTAACGTTTCGTTTGCACCAAAACTATTTTTTGCTGTAAAAGTAACCGGCATAGGTCCTGAGTCCTGACTTGCCCTTAGTTAGTTCTAGTATTCGACGCCACGTATCTAAATCCATAGTTTAAGACTTTTATGCAAAATTTTGAATTTCTTGAACAAGCCGGTGGCAATCGACGTTTATAAACACCATTTCTCTGACAGCTATGTATAAAAAAATAAAATGCATATGACAACTAAGGGTTTAATTACACATTTATATGCACATAAAACAATATTATTTCACAACAAGCTATGCTGTGAGTGCTTTGTTATTAAAAGCTGCAAAAACCTCGAACGAATAAATATTTCATAAGAACAATATGTGTGTACACATATATTTACAAGTAGAATGACTCCAATGATGTTATGATATAATAGCCAGTATTTTAACTTACGAAAAACGCTTAAATTACTTTTAGGTAAGGACTTACTATCAACTGGTTTGGTATGGCATGTCCCTATCCTGAGATAGATGTAAGAATGCTATAGTCATTATCGGTAATGGTACTTGTCATTTTCATATGTGAAAGAGTTAAATTGCTAGTACTCGTAGTTAATAACAGTGTTACCTACTCAAAATTCAGTGCATGTCTCTCCCAAGACAACATTCATCCGAATTTTCCTATTACTGTAGGTATGTCATGTCCGTTTTTGTCCGGATTTCCGGTTGTTCTCGCCTACGGGTCACATTTCCCAACCAAGTCTCGTGAAATTTTGTGAGCAGGTTCAATAAATCCAGATAGGTTGAAAAATCATAAATGTCATAATTCTTCCATTTAGAAAAAATATCGCAAGGTCTACCTCAGCTCACAGAGAGCCACTAGTAGCCACATGGAGTAATGAAAAGGGTCTGGCCGGAATGCTATAGTAAAATCGCCCCTGGCTGATTATGGAATATTGTTATGCACGATTATTCGTTTTATTATAAGATATATTTTTGCTGAATATTATCCCTTAAAAACTTACGGTTAGTGAAAAAATAAAAATCTTTTTTAATTTTTTTTTAGCCATACTACTTTACCAATTCATTTGGTTTTTGGATATTTTACGCATATATTTAAGATACATCTACACAAAAAAAATAAATTATTAATAAATGCCCTAGGTGGTTTTGAAGCACATAATTTTGACTGTGTAAGTTTTTATATATTTTTTTTTTATATTTGGAAGTTAGCGACACCTACCATATTTTGATATAAAATACGCAATTTTATGTTCTATTACATATATTTTTTTGAAAAAAATTTGTTTGGATCTACATAGTGGAAATAAGTTTTTTTTGTATCAAAGGGTGAAAATAAAGAAGAACACCCCTGAACTGCAACCACCGTAAATAATGAAAATTGTCAATGATACGCAAAATAGACACTTTTATTTTTGAAAACAACCAATACTACAGCCGTATTTTTTTATTCATTTCCATTGGTTGGGAATCGAACCAGTCAAATATGATGAGAAAATTAATCATGAAGTAATGTATGATACATCATATGCCTTGGCTGTTGATAGGTACCTACACTGCCATTTTTTTAATATTATACTAGGTGTCCGCTTGAACTGATCGTAAACAAAGTAGAAATAAAATAATCGTTCTTGGAAAGTTGTGACAACAGACTTTTCTTACGATTATAAACTAAACCTGCATCACATAATTAAATAAATATTAAGGGACAATCTTACACATATCGACCTAGTCCCAAACTAAGCAAAGCTTGTACTATGGGTACTAGACGACGATATACATAATATATAAATACATACATATACAGCGTGTATATTTGATATTACCGCAAACTTTACGGGGTGTTAGTATAGGCATTTATTAATATATTGCACCGTAAATTATTTAAAAAAATCTAACTTTTTTTTTCCATATAAAATAATTCAGCACGCAATGTATTTGTTTGTTGTTGTTTGTTGACACTTAACATCGTGATATGACAACTGTCACTAGTAATAACTACGCCATACATTGCTGCTCAGAAAATTTTCAAAAATTAATTACGCTGTAGCAGTTAACGCTAAATTAATAATTGTTATAAATATCAGATTATAGCACTAAAATCTCCGTCTGGCTTCAATTTGCGGCTATATCAAATATACACGCTGTATAGATAACATCCATGACCCAGGCACAAATAGTTCATCACACAAATATTTGACTTGGCCGGGATTTGAACCCAGGACCGCCGGCTCAGTAGGCAAGTGCTTACAAACTGAGCCAACCGCGTCGTCAAAAAATCTAATTCTAATCAAGTTCAAATTCTCTTTGAAACTCTGTGAAAACTGAAAACTACTTTTAGTAGTTCTTTCATTTTAGGCGAACAGCTAGCTTATAGAGGGCTCATGCACTTATCAGTACGGCTAAGCCATGTCATATTTAGCTGAGATTTTGGATGAAACAGGTAACATAAATATGTCATATGTAAAAGACCAAACAAATATGTATACAATCGCGTCATATAAAAAAGTAATACAAATGTTTTGTAATGTATAATCCCGACAAAAGATGCAATTGAAAACTATTGCTGTGAATGTGCTAATGGATTAAGGACGGTAGGCTGTTGCTTGTCACATCGCAGCTATGTATAATTTTTGCCATATGACCGATATTTATCAAAAATCCCGCGTCCTAATCTCAAACTGAGCTCTTTATTTAAAAAACGAAGGTTTCAATATTGCCATCGAAAGTGACAGCGATAACGATTAGGTTGTGTTTGGTAATAAAAGCATTCTAAGTATTTGTTAATGAATAAATAAAGTCATGTTTACATTTTTTCGTTGTTAACTTTTATTTGTTTACACGGTAGTACAGCTTAAAACTCCAAGAACATGTTTATTATTCATGTAGGTATGGTGTATGAGCCCTCTATAAGCTAGCTGTCCGCCTAAATTTCAAGAACTACTGAAAGTAGTTTTCAGTTTTCACAGAGTTTCAAAGAGAATTATGTGACGCAGGTTTAGATTTATAATCGTAAGAAAAGTCAGTTGTCACAACTGCAAGAACGATTATTTTATTTCTACTTTGTTTACGATCAGTTTAAGCGGACACCTAGTATAATATTAAAAAAATGCCAGTGTAGGTACCTATCAACAGCCAAGGCATATGATGTACCATACATTACTTCATGATTTTCTCATCATATTTGACTGGTTCGATTCCCAACCAATGGAAATGAATAAAAAAAAATACGGCTGTAGTATTGGTTGTTTTCAAAAATAAAAGTGTCTATTTTGCGTAGCATTGACAATTTTCATTATTTACGGTGGTTGCAGTTCAGGGTGTTCTTCTTTATTTTCACCCTTTGATACAAAAAAAAACTTATTTCCACTATGTAGATCCAAACAAATTTTTTTCAAAAAAATATATGTAATAGAACATAAAATTGCGTATTTTATATCAAAATATGGTAGGTGTCGCTAACTTCCAAAAATAAAAAAAAATATATAAAAACTTACACAGTCAAAATTATGTGCTTCAAAACCACCTAGGGCATTTATTTTTTTTGTGTAGATGTATCTTAAATATATGTATAAAATATCCAAAAACCAAATAAATTGGTAAAGTAGTATGGCTAAAAAAAAATTAAAAAAGATTTTAATTTTTTTTTAATTTTTCACTAACCGTTAGTATTTAAGGGATAATATTCAGCAAAAATATATCTTATAATAAAACGAATAATCGTGCATAACAATATTCCATAATCAGCCAGGGGCGATTTTACTATAGCATTCCGGCCAGACCCTTTGAAATATTAATTTTAGTTCAGGCGAATATTTGTTCCGAAATGTCAACACAACATTATAACAATTCAGGTGTGTAATGAACATTGAAAAACTGCACTTTATTTTATCTGTGTATAAATATAACATGACAACCGAGCCCTACAGTTATTTCTCACACCCAGCCGCATAATGTATGTATATTATTTAATTGTCCATTCTCTTGATTTTAAAGTAGGCAAATATTTAACTGTATTTATTAAAGTTCTCAGGGTATTTTGTAAGAAATGATGTGTGACTTTTGTGAGAATGATAGAAACTGGGTTAAAGTTTTACATTAAGCTAAATTCGAGTAGTTTAAAATCTTATTAATACAATGTATATTACATACCAAGAGCGGTGAATTCGTGAATGTGTCAGATCGCATGTGTTTGTTCGAACCGAAGGTGATGGCCATAAATATGCGATCTGGGGCTTTACGAATTACCGCCCGTGGTTTTGTCTAAAGTTTTACGTCTTGCCTTAGACTAGACAGTACGGCCTGGGGTGATGTAAAATATCGCAGTCTAGTAAACTTCTATATTAATTAAAGTTCTTGTAGTTTGACCGTCGAACTTACAGAGACACTACTTAGTCTGTTTTTAGGGTTCCATACCCAAAGGGTAAAAGTGGGACCCTATTACTGAGACTTCGCTGTCCGTCCGTCCGTCTGGCACCAGGCTGTATCTCAAGAACGGTGATAGCTAGACAGTTGAAATATTCACAGATGATGTATTTCTATTGCCGCTATAACAACAAATACTTTAAATAAAATAAAATAAATATTTAAGGGGGGCTCCAATACAACAAACTTGTTATAGATTATGGTACGGAACCCTTCATGCGCGATTCGGACTCGCACTTGTCCAATTTTTTAAGCATGACTTGTATCATGGTTGTTTAGCCCTCACTACCAGTGAGTCAGACTTTGTACCACACAAACCCACCAACGCGAATGTCTCCGCGCCACAGGAGTGTTTACTAGTTTGTTATAGTTAATAGTAGTTTTATAAATTTAATCTTTATAGAGCATTATCTTGGTCTATCTAGAATAGGTAAAAGCAATACCAAATCTGCTCCGACTTCTCCAAAAGTACACTTAGTACGTCGTCACCATTGTATGTAATTTAGTGACCGACCGAAACACGTTTTTCTGCCGAAACCGAAACCGAAGGTTCGGTTCTGATTACAGTTTCGGCCGAAACCGAAACCGAACCTTTTATAAACGTGATTAAAACGTTGTATAAAATGTCAGCGGGTCGTTCTTTCTAGATCTAACATGAATACAATGAAAAATTTCGCTGGCATAATTGACCAATGAAGCAAAGCGATTCAGTTTCAGCTTGGCCCAAAATTCTTTCGTATGTGCGGACGATTGGATGCTTTTTGGGGTGTTCTCGCCTGGAGGGTATTTCTTAACCGATTCTCATGAAGTTTTGTGAGTAGGTTTTATTAGATTATTTTTGTCGATTAGAGAAATTTCAAGAAAGTGGAGATGTATATAGTGTGGAATGGGGGTGGAAAAGGTAAAAAAGTACAAATTTCAGCAATAACACAACAAACTCACGTTTCACTTTTTTTCAATTGATATTTTAACATTGACACTTGGTCTTGGTTCAAATTAAATTATCCAAAAAATGAAAATGTAGCATTAACAGCTGTAATACTGTACTGAGGCAGCGATCTTTTAATTGTAGATGGTCTAAAATAAAACAAGTGTAAAAACATAGCAACAAAATAATTGATTGAGTTTAAATTATTATAATTGCAATCAGGTGGTCTCGTAACGCTAACTCAAACGTACTAATTTTATTACATACACGCAACAAAGACGAATTCTAGTCATTTTATGAAATAAGTAAACCTCACTTTTATTCTAAATAACCAATATCGCCGTCAATTTGTTTGTAAATTTAAGAAAAGCGTTGAGAATTACAATATGAGATGACAAATTCATAACAAAAATAAAATTAAGTAGTGATGATTTTACCCCTCCTAACTCCGCTATTTAGAAAATTTAGAAAAACAGAATCGACGAAAAAATACTATACAGGGCGTCCCAAGATTATGGGACATCAAGGGAAAGTACCTTAAATATCGTAGATAGGATATTTTGCTGAAAGAAGACTTTATGTTATTTATAAAAGTTAGCAATTCTGTATTTAAAGATTTTCTAAGAATTACTTGCTTCGTCTGGGAATCGAAACGACTTAAATCTGAAAAAAAATCACCCCTATTTTTATGCTGCCAATCGAAAGAATGGACATACAATAATAATTCTTAAAAGAAAGGAACAACTTAAAATGTTTGAGTCAAATTACAAGAAAATTATTTTTTGCCGACGACGAATAATTAAGCAAGTAATTCTTAGAAAATCTTTAAATGCAGAATTACTGACTTAAAAATAACAAAAAGTCTTCTTTCAGCAAAATATCCTATCTACGATTTTTAAGGTACTTTCCCTTGATGTCCCATAGTCTTGGGACGCTCTGTATATGTACTTATCAAACATACTCAAAAAAAATCATGAGAATCGATTGAGAAATTCGACATTAAGGCAAGAACAGCCGCAGAGCCAGTTAGCGCATGGACATCCAAACGTCCGGGCATACGAAAGAATTTGTGGGCCAATGCTGAAACGGAAATGCTTTGCTCGCTCGGTCAATTACTTAACATAAGTGGGGGAACAAACACAAACGTCACCTCACTGAGCAAAGTGATTCAGCGGCTGGCAGAGTCAGGCGAGCGACGCCATATTGCCAACCGTGCCGACTGCCGAGCGCACCCGACGTTAACCGAACGCGACCCGAAAGTACGATGCTGGAAGTTTCGGCGCGGCCGAAAGGTTCGGCTGTTTTTTGGCCGAAACCGAACCTTTGGCCGAAACATGATTTTTAGGCCGAAACTGGCCGAAACCGTAACCGAAACTTCGGTCGGTCACTAATGTAATTATATTGTGTTATTAATTTAAATCGTGTTATTAACATGTGTTATTTGTTTCAGTTAATCTAAACGGCCAATCAAAAGTGGACATATCACATTTCGACCTGCTCAAAGTACTCGGCACTGGAGGTGAGTCATATTTTACTATTACATATATGTATATCAAGACTGACTTTCTAGATATTTCTTGAAACTGCATTTCTAATTATAAATGACCATAGTTAAATAGTTATGCAGAAAGCGACCAGAGCACATTTTATAAGTATTGCAAAAACAGACCAAACTCTTGAGTCGTTTTGACAAAAAAAAAACTCTGGTCGCTTTTTTTTTTATTACTCTGGTTCTGCATAACTATCCATACTAATCCATACTAATATTATGAATGCGAAAGTGTGTCTGTCTGTCTGTCTGTCTGTCTGTCTGTCTGTCTGTTACCTCTTCACGCTTAAACCGCTGAACCGACTTAGATGAAATTTGGTATGGAGATAGTCTGAGACCCAGGAAAGGATATAGGATACTTTTCATCCCGAATAAATATAGTGTTCCCGTGGGATGAGCTGGTAACACCGCGGGGCACAGCTAGTGGACAAATATTAGTGTTACGAAAAGTAATTCCAAAGGGTTTTTTTTTTTACAAACCTGTACCTTTTCAAGTTACACATATCAAGAAGCTTGTTTTATAGAAATAAATATTTCCTGATTGTTTACATACAAAAATGTCCTTAGGCAATAAAATATACTGTACGGTGAAATACAAAATACCGTAATGGCCGAAGTACATCGAAAGTTCTTGTCTTTTAATGTTTTTTTAAAGAAGAAATGTTCTTTTAGTCTTTACTTTACCAACTCATTTCATTATACACAAGCTAATATTCTACAGATGCAAGCATATGGCATGCATTAAATAACAAACGAGCGTAGAGGTACATATGTCAAAGTAAAAAAAAAAAGAATTTGCAATTTTATTTCAATTGCAAATTCTGTTGCATTTTCATTATCCGGGAATACTTAATTTGTCTCTTACAAAAAGTTGATTAGGGTGAATTTAGTCCTAGTTGACTGGAGTAGCGTGCGGCACGTAACGTCACGGTTCACAAGGAACCCATCACATGCTTATGGATGGAGGTCAATGACCTTCTCTTCGAGGGTGTTGATTGGTTAATTGTTCTCGAGCTTTGCTAGGTATGCGTTTACGCATCTGAATCTGACATGAACCCGGGAAAAGATACGATGACTCATCAGAAATACTTCTACGGTTGGACAAGGGGCTTCTAGGAATTATGCTAAACAGCAAAACAAACCCATCGTGTTTGGACTCATTTAATTGATCTGATGAGCAATTGGGTGAATCAATTTTTAAGTGCACCTTGTTGCTATGGTTACGCAAAATTTGTCCCTCGGACAACCTTACCATTTTTCTATGAAGCAGTATGAAGATGTCACTTGGACAACGGGGACAGAGTAAACAACACAAAAAAGTTGATTCACCCAATTGGGTATCCCAAAAAAAATTACCCCCCCTTTTTATATTTTTAGTCGATGAAATAGGCCATTTTACAATACCAATTTCATTAACTCTTCATTAGAATAAGTAGTTATTTTTTTATTAATTATTTTAAGAAGGTCACAAGATGACGTCATGATTTCCGCGTGTGTTTGAGGATAGTAAAAAAACGCTATTCAGCGCACTCTTATTTGTATTTTTTACTATTTCACTGGTAAACCTACGCATTTCTGAAGTTGTGAAACTGGCCATGAAATTCCCAAAAAAAATATATTCGATATCTTGTCAAAGAACTGTCAGGTGACAGTTTGTAAATAACCAACAAAAAATGTAATTGTTTTCAAGTTTGTTTTCATTATTTTACTACAAGTTATATGTGCTGTGCTGCTTTTCGATAGCTCGGTCTTAATTTTGGACTTATTTTTCACGCCAGGCTAGTCTCCATGGCTATGCTTTGACCGTACCAACAAATATTTGACTTGGAATACGATAAAAGTATTTGTGTGATACTAGATAAAATGGAAATAACAGTCCTAAAACCTAAAAATTTAACATCCCAACAAGCTTCATGGAGCAGATTATTGTTAATACTTTAAAACAGTCAAAGGATTCACTATGCAGAATAATGTTTAAGGACGAAAATATTGCTGTCAAGATTCCTAGGAAAATCTCATCACGTCTAACAACATTAAAGATAGAAAACTTGCTAGTAAATGGATCCGGAAGATTAAATTGACAAAAATGTACAAACTATTTACTAAGTGTGAATTACATCATAGTTCTATTTCATTCCTATATATGAAGTAAAGTTTTTGGATGATGTATATGCTGTGTCGTAACTTTAATGAATGTATAATGTAGCAGAAAAAATTAAACTCATGTTATTATAACAGTTTTTTTATTGAAAGTAAATAATCTTTGTGACATTTTCAAGAAAAAATTCCTCGATCGAACCTTCCTGTCCTCTTTTATGTTCATGCTGGCTTTAAACTGTCTGCAAGGTGGTGAGAGTTGCGGTTGCCCTTTTGGGTGGGTGTTGACTGTTGAATCAATGAAAATATTCTTGTAGTGTACTTGTAGTGGATCTGATCGAGATTCATCTCTCTGAAAGTATCGAAGGTGTCGAAGGGCACGTTTAAGATTTTCTTGGGATCCAACATACCATCAAAGTTTTGGTTTTGGTCATAAATACAAATATAAAACAAACCTCAAATGTTTTGAGATGATTACCTTCTTATTAAATCAGCATTTTTAATAACCACCGATGCATTTCTCCTTCTAAGCTCGGTTTGGTGCATTCACGCAGTCTTTGTTAATCGCAGTTAATTGACAAGAAATATAAACAATATAGGTAAAATCGCTTGAACTATTTCTCGAGATATTAGTCTGCATCCTAATTTTTTATAACCGATGTTATTTTTATTTCCACTCATCGTCTCGTAAGTGTTTAATAAAACTCTTTTTCTTGTTGAACGTAAGTTACACTACACTAGTTAAGAGACGATGTAAATATATATACATATATATTAATCCTGGAATGGCAGCTCCTGGTTTTTACAAATGTCAGTTTTTAATAAATAATCTGATTCACTTTATAAAGAATAATAAACCATGCTTGTATATGTTCAATACCATTTCTAGAAAATCCCGATGTAAATATTGAAAATGTAAATAAATAGTTGTCATTGTTACTGTCAGACGAAATATTTACCGGTCCAAACATAAAATCTGTGATAATTTGTGTTCAATTTAGTTTCAATTGCCAGCGCAATCAAGTATTTAAAATATTCTTGAATGTTTGATTCACAACTTCAACATTATAATATTAAAGAATTATCATAATTATTGAAGGAAAGGGCAGTATGATAGCAGTAAGATAATAATTATAATGAACCGTTAGTATAATTTGGACCGAGTATTGGGGTAACCACAGATAACACCACCTGTACCTTTCCAAACTACGGTGACGTAGTAAAACCCCGGTTACTGAAGGTCAAGTGAAAAATTGGGTAGTATATTTTTTACGAAATTTTTGTAATTTTTTTCAATAACTAGAAATGGTTCAGAAAGAACCCAGCTCGTCAGTCATAATCGAATTAACGGTTTTGAAAAAAAACGGCACACCCCAATTAACATTTGTGTAAGAGAGTACAGCCGGCAATAAAAGCGTGTCTCAAAAATTTAATATTTTTTGACAACAGCTTATTTTAGAGAGATTTGTAGGCGACTGGTGAATTTAGAAGAGATACGAGGGGCTATAATTTTATTAAGTTTAAGTATCCCGTCTAGCACAACTATGCCTCGCGAGTCATGTCGCGACATAGCGTCACCTGTCACTTTCTCACAGTAAAACACAGAAAGAGATAGGTATATCTAGATCGAAAAGTAGTGCTATAGCGGCTGGTCTAGGAGAAACAGATAACTTTTCGGCTTCATGACCTCTTCCTGACACGAAGACTGTAGCTGTAGAGTAGCTTGTATACGAGTTTCCAAAGTTACGGTGACATCACTATCACTACATAGTATAAAACAAAGTCGCTTTCTCTGTCCCTATGTCCCTTTGTATGCTTAAATCTTTAAAACTACGCAACGGATTTTGATGCGGTTTTTTTAATAGATAGAGTGATTCAAGAGGAAGGTTTATATGTATAATACATGCATAATTTATCAGCATTGCACCCGTGCGAAGCCGGGGCGGGTCGCTAGTTTATCATCATCATCATCATCATCTCAGCCATAGGACGTCCACTGCTGAACATAGGCCTCCCCTTTGGACTTCCATATATACCGGTTGGAAGCGACCTGCATCCAGCGCCTTCCGGCGACCTTCACAAGGTCATCTGTCCATCTCGTAGGTGGACGTCCTACGCTGCGCTTGCTGGTCCGAGGTCTCCACTCGAGCACTTTACGGCCCCATCGGCCATCTGCTCTGCGTGCTATGTGGCCTGCCCATTGCCACTTCAACTTGCTAATCCGGTGAGCTATATCGGTCACTTTAGTTCGTCTACGGATTTCCTCATTTCTGATTCGATCACGTAGAGACACCCCGAGCATAGCCCTCTCCATTGCTCGTTGAGCGACTTTGAGCTTTGAGATGAGGCCGATAGTGAAAGACCACGTTTCGGTGCCGTAAGTCATCACTGGTAACACACATTGGTTGAAGACTTTCGTCTTGAGGCACTGAGGTATGTCGGACGAAAAGACATTGCGTAGTTTCCCGAACGCTGCCCAGCCGAGTTGGATTCGGCGGTTGACCTCTTTCTCGAAGTTGGACCTACCTAATTGGACCACTTGTCCTAGGTAGATGTATGAGTCAACAACTTCGAGTACCGAGTTTTCAACAGAGACTGGGATGGGCACAACCTTGGCATTTGACATGAGTTTCGTCTTGTCCATGTTCATTTTTAAGCCCACCCGTTGAGAAACTCGATTGAGGTCATCGAGCATCATGCTGAGTTCCTCCATCGACTTAGCCATAACTACGATGTCGTCGGCAAACCGAAGGTGAGTGATGTATTCGCCATTGATGTTGATGCCAAGTCCTTGCCATTCCAGGAGCTTGAAGGCGTCTTCCATAACGGCCGTAAACAGTTTCGGGGACACAACGTCCCCCTGTCTCACGCCTCTTCTCAATGGAATGGCCTTTGTGCTCTGCTCCTGAACTCGGACCGACATGGTGGCGTTACTATACAAACACTTCAACACTTCAATGTACCGATAGTCAATATGGCATCGCTGAAGTGACTCGAGCACCGCCCATGTTTCCACCGAATCGAAGGCTTTCTCATAGTCCACAAACGCTAAGCATAATGGCAAGTTATACTCTTCAGTCTTCTGTATAACTTGCCGCAGCGTATGTATGTGGTCTATGGTACTATAGCTTCTTCGGAAACCGGCTTGTTCGGGAGGCTGGAAGTCATCAAGTCTATGTTCGAGACGGTTCGTGATGACCCTTGAAAACAACTTATAAACATGGCTTAGAAGCGTGATGGGCCTGTAGTTCTTCAATAGGCTGTTATCACCTTTCTTGAAGAACATTACCACCTCGCCTCTATTCCATGCTTCAGGCGTTTTGCCCTCGGACAAGACGGAATTAAAGAGCTTCTGGAGGACCTTAAGTACCGGTGTTCCACCCGCTCTCAGAAGCTCTGAGGTGATTCCGTCTTCACCCGGCGCCTTGTTGTTCTTAAGTTGCTTCAGGGCCATCCTAATCTCGTACAGACTGATGTCCGGGATGTCTTCGGTATAATGTCGGGACAGCTTGGCTCTTGGATCGCCTACCAAGCTGTCAACGGGCTTTGCGACTGAAGTGTATAACTGACCATAGAACCTCTCGATCTCGCCTAGAACTTCTGCTTTGGTCGACGCTATGCTGCCATCTTCCCGTTTCAGCTTGGTCAGCTGGCTTTGTCCAATAGACTTGTCCTTTGCGAACACTTTGGAGCCTTTGTTCTGCTCAATGGTCTCTTTAACACGGTTCGTATTAAAGAGCCGCAGATCATGTCGCAAGGACTTCGATATACGTCTATTAAGCTGCCTATATGACCTCGCATCATCGGGAGACTGCAACTGTAGCGAGCGTCGTTCAGCCATGAGGTTTAAGGTTCGATCAGACAATTTCTGAGGTCTATCTTTACGGCGGGGTCTGAAAAACTTAGACCCTACCGTGTGGACAGTTTCCACTAGCCCGTCGTTGATCTCGTCCACTGAGGCAAAGTTCTCCAGATAAGCGAAGCGGTTGGAGAGCTCGAGTTGAAAGCTCTCGGGGTTTTGAATATGGGCCCGAGTAGGTCGGAGCGTAGACTTCATCAGACTGGACCTTTCCAGTTTAACATTGATATTCAGTGTGCCTCTTACGATTCGATGATCACTGCCGGTCTTTACCCTATTGATCACAGACACATCACTGAAAATCCGTTTCTTGTCGGTCATGATGAAGTCAATCTCGTTTCTCGTGGAACCATCGGGACTTATCCAGGTCCATTTCCTGTGAGGCGGCTTCTGGAAGAAAGAGTTCATCATGAAGAGTTCCTCTTTCTCCAGAAAGTCGGCCAGCCTCTGTCCCCTAGGGTTCCGTTGCCCGTATCCAAATTGCCCCACTCTCAACTCATCACCGCTGTTCTTGCCCAACTTTGCATTGAAGTCCCCCATAACAACAGTGAAGTAGGTTTTGGAAGTATGTATGGCCCTACTTACGTCCTCATACATAGCCTCTACTTCCTCATCAGAATGTGACGAGGTCGGTGCGTATACCTGAATGACCTTCAACGAATATCTTTTGGATATTCTGAGTATTAGGTATACCACCCTGCTCGATACACTGTCGATGGTAGTTATGTTGTTAACGAGGGACTTGTGAACGAGAAACCCGACACCGCCTTGGGACTGTTGGGCGCCCTCCCGGTAGTAGAGCAGGTTACCAGACTCCAGGGTTACGGTGTCCTCCCCCTCTCTACGGACTTCGCATAATCCTACAATGTCCCAGTGTAACCTGCTCAGTTCCTCTTCCAACTCGCAAATCTTTTCGTCAGTCCTCATTGTGCGTATGTTGTGTGTTACCAGGGCCAGTCGTCGTGGGGATGGGTAGCCGGATTTCGTCCGGGGATTCTTAGCACCCCCTGCTCCGCCATTACCTTGGCCGCTACCCACGCCAGGGATAGCGGAGCTGCCGGAGACTGGGGGCCTGGTATTAATGTGACTTATCATAAAGGGGGTTTTGCCATACGCGCCACGCTTGGCAGGCGGGTTGGCGCGCGCGGTTTTTTTTTTTTTTTTTAAAGGTCTGGAAGACGCTGCTGCCCATCTCCCGGTATATTATTATTCCCTTAGCAGGCTTCTACTGCAACCACGGGACGATATGGTGGGGGACAATTCTAAGGCCGATCACCCCACGGCAAAGTGCACGGCAGTTTATACTATTATAAAATTCTAGATCTGTATTGAAAATCAATCGCGCGGTGCCATGCTAGTCTGACGCCATCTGTTGGTCCGAATTTCCATTGTCCTCTCATCATATATACACATAAACTGACTAAAAACTGGATTCGCCTTTAACTGTTGTTCCATACATTTTAAACCTGCTAGTTGCAATATTAAAACATACTCTCTTTATTGCACATTTCACAAAATTAAACACGAAATAAATTTCATTATCATTACCTTCATCCAGCCATATGTTGGGTGTTTCTAAACGGATTATGTCTCTATTGTTTCTATAGAGAAATACGCCCTTTTGAAACCGTACGACAGATCTGACGTGCAACGGCAAATGAGTCGTATCTTCGTATGGATTGCATAGTAAGATACGACTTTTCCGTAGCACGGCAGAGTTCTCGATTCCCCACTGGGGTGGCCGGTGTACTGGAAACTGCGTATTAAGTAATAGCTGAATTATACCGTTGCATAACTGTTGCAGTAATTAAAATACGCACGCCATTAGGTACGCTAAAGCCATGAGTCTGCCTGTATACATGATACACACAATGCTAAAGAGTGGCTTTATTTTTTATACTCGATTGCGAATCGTTTAACTTTGGGGTTCAATTAAAACAGAATTAATATAGGTGGAAATAAATTGGTATATCGCGATATAACTCAATTAATTCAGAAACCATTTCTGAAAATACGGTCTACTATACTGCAATAAACAATTCGATTGTGACAATATGAATATGACACCTGTTTCGTTTACAAATTGTCTGAAAATTTATGTCATTAATATTACCTAGTTAACCACCTGTTATGTTTTAAAGCAGACGCCTACTGAGAGGCGGTCCTGGGTTCGAATCCCGGCAAGGGCAAATATTCGTGCCTGGCTCATGGATGTTATTTGTATTCAAGTATGTATTTATCTATATAAATATGTTTATCGTCGTCTAGTGTCCATAATAAAAGCCTACTAGAGCGTACTGTGAGACTAGATCGATTTGTGCGAGGTTGTCCGATATTTATTTATTTTATTTACCTATATACTCGAACCATTAATCAAGTAGTCAACTCCGCTAGTATTCTAGGGACCTTTGAGCCAGGCACCTTCCGGAACGGTTCGTAGAACCCTTTTAGTTTACTTATTATTAGTTTTATAGATAGCTTTAGTTTATTATTAAAGTGTAATTACTGTTTTGAGTTTTGTGATAATATATGAAGGATTTCAGCAGTCAATTAGCGCTGGGTCACACGAGCAGTGCCTTTACAAAAGAGCTTATTTCTCCCTCCTCATATGTTGACTTAGGGCCTTATCACACTTGCGATTTGCGAGCGTATTTTCTATACAAATAAGCGACGCGGCGCGGCGAACACGCCGCGCGATCGCCTTCATACAAAATACGCTCGCAAATCGCAAGTGTGATAAGGCTCTTATCGCTGATACTATTATCTGTCCATCATACGTATACAGAAATGAGGGTATTTCTGCAATGATACTATAATGTAAACATAACTACCATTAACTTTGGTACCTAGAGACACTAGGGAGAGACCCTACGTGTTACCAAATTATCTTCGAATTTAATATTACAGCTTGCAAAAAGTTAGTAAACCACGCGCGTAGTTTGACATAAACTTAATACGGGAAAATTTACAAAATTACTTTCTAATTTAATCTAATTATTGTTAATCCTTAATACTTTATTCAACTAAATAACACAATTAGTTAACGACGTATTCGATACGATATTATAACTTGTTTACACCTGTAAACAGATGTCGCAAGTTCTACCGAAATGGAGTTTCCAAGAATTTTGGAAGACCCACAATGTGATGGAAAGATGGAGAGGTAGGGACCGGTCGGCCATGTCAAACGTGACTTGGGCCACGCGCTCCAGCGCACGTGGTGACTACGTTTTATGGTTGTTTCTGTGTGCGAAATTAGACTATTCCTCATTGATTTGGAGCCTGCCTGTTAAGGTCATGTTTATGTATTGTATTGTAAACACTTTATTGTACACAAGACAGTATTGTACATAGAAACAACTATAACAAAATAACACAGGCATAAAGGCGAATTTAATGAGAAACCTCATCCACTTGATCTTTGAACAGTTAAGTGAATATGGGAAACCATACATCGTGTACAAAAAAGTATTATAAATATTTTACTACAAGTACAAAAACTGACTAATAAATTAATAACACATATAAACTATTTCCTATATATGTCTAGAACATAAATATAAAACGTATAAACATATAACGTTTATCACACAGTGAGAAAGCATCTGTATCTCTCCGACACGTATGGGTGCGAGAGTGACGGTTGATGTATCTATCTGTCGCATAATAAACGCGCTCGTTGTTGGCCTGCTGGAACGTTAGGAATCTGTCAATAGCTGTACATGTTCAATCTACAAAGGTGCGTTCCACAACAACGTGTGCAGGAGTTCGCACAGTGTACAATGTGGCGTCCTCGCTGCGAACTTGCTGCGCGCTCGCGGCGAATTCGCTATACGCTCGCTTCGCTTTCAACTCACTCGCAAATCGCCAGTGTGCTAAGGTAACCACACTTGCGATTTGCGAGTGAGCTTTCTATATAAATAAGCGTCGCGGCGAACTCGCTGCGTGATCGCCTTCATACAAAATTCTCTCGCAAATCGCAAGTGTGTAAGGCCCTTAGGGTCTAAAAATCATATCGACAGTTTTGAAACGTATAATAGAGATAAAATTTGTTATGGAGTTACACCTATATTATTGTAGGCGCTGAAAACCTAACTAGATTACAATTTCCTTTTTGACCCTGATTAAAAATCTTCATGTTTAAAAAAAGAACAATATAACGGACTGTCCGTCCGTTATATTGCTTTTTTATATACTATGAATTGTAATGTAATGTGTCGGAAGGTTTGCTCGTACGTACCTGCCCTGTATTTACACCAGCAGAAAGCAATTTAATTTGAGAGGTGAAAGTTTTCCGAGATGATAGATATATAATATCGATAGTGATCGATTGGCATTTTATTTGATCGAAAGTCGATTAAATCAGGTGAGCGGATCTGTTATTATCTTGATTGAGCCCCAATCTGCATCCTATACAGACTATCCAAAGTATGAGATTGTTTTAAGTTGTCACAACCACAGAATTAAAATGTTCTTTTGTCGTTCTCTAAAATCGCCTGAGAATTGTATTTTACGTGGGCTCTTATGGGATCTTAGCTTAGAGATATATTCCTACTGACCAAAAGAAAATAAGGCCTAATTGAATTCCACACACTTTCTTTCAAAGTTGTGATTATCATATCTGTACCTTAGAGCACAGTCGTATCTTTTTGGAAAAAAATTGTTGCAATTAGGACGTTAGTGCACAACTCTATGTGGTTTAAATTTCCTTGGCAATTTTTTTTTATTAGTACGAGTGTGAGCTAAGGTAGCTATCGATATACAAACTTTTAAATAACAATAGCGGGTTAAAACAAAATAATTTGAAATCCCAAATTCATCTTTGTCCTTATTTATCATGGTGTATTTAAAGAGTTTATCTACGCACATATCATTAGTGCTCTAAAATGCGTTCAGAAACCGTAGGAAATGGCCAGCATTACTACAACCAATTTTACTATGAGAACTTTCTTATCTGTGGCAGTAGGTAAAATCTGTACTGTAATGTTATAACAGTATCAATTTTTGTAAGGTTATGAGTTTAAATTTGGAACAGCTGTCAAAACTAAAGTAGGTCTCTATTCTAGTATCCATAGATATTAATATTGTTATCGATACGAAACGTCAATTCAGTATGTTTTTTTTATAAAAACCGCACGACATTTGATCTCGAGTGACATGAGAATATGGATACATTCGTTTGTATATGATTTAGAAAAAAAAAACATTCGTCTTGACGGAGGTTCGAATTGCCGCCATTATTGTTGTCATTTGTTTGTTGGTTCTTTGCTGTTACGAAAATATAATTGTGATAAGTTTATTGTAATTCACATTTTAGTTGAAAATATTGTTTCGATGTAAATGTAAATTACAACAAATAATCTGTTTATGTATTTGTTCAGATTTATTTCTTACTGCATTAGTATATGTCGTTTTTAGATATTTTACAGATAGCACTAGTGGTGCCGGTCATTTCCTTATGGCTTCTGAACCCATCTTAGAGTACTTATGATATGTGTGTAGATAAAGTAGTGTATACAACTGTACATAATTAGGCCTTAAAACACTCGTGTGATCCTATTATGAAACTCGCTGACGCTCGTTTCATAAAACCACACTCGTGTTTTAAGGCCCCTCATTATGTATCAGTTGCATAAACTACTATTAAAATCGGCATCAAGTGTTACAATAACCCTTATAATATTTTAAGCAGTATAGAATGTAATTTGAATAGTCACATACACTACTTTATTTGCCTAAAAAATATCAGCGCAATACATACCTACCTATAAATACGGGCATCGCGTCGGGAAAGCCTAGTGATGCATAATTTACTAATGGTGCTTTAGAATTATTATGAGCATCTAATTTGTTAATCACATTTGTCTTATCATTCCGAATAGTCTTTATAAGTCAATTGACAATACATCCCACAATTGACAACGCGTCCCTAAATGAGCTTGGATATTCTTGTTTCCCATTTTTTACCGTATTGCATACGGATTTCTAGGAACTGTTAGCCGTTATTGCCTGCATTGTTATTGTACTCGTGTGCGTAATGTTTTGTTTCGTGTTGATTTTCGATATCGGCATCTGGTCATCCTATCACCTCTGGGGTTCTCATTATGACGGCTTTTTTGTTAATAGACGCTCGAAACCACTAATGATGTTGTCGATTGCAACGTTTATCTTATCTATGTCAATCATTACCATAATAAATAAACAATCATATCGTATGAATCGACTTTGTCAATATCATATTACAAAGGTCGGGAACCTTGCTTATGTAAAATATACTCTATTATATTTGTTGCCGGGCGATTTATAATATGAAAGCAAACAAGACTATGAGTACTTTCAATGGTTTCGTACAATATAACATGCAATGATATTGATTGTAATTTCACGTACTTACATACAGTCTACAACTAAAGCTATGCATAACTTTTTGTACATTAGAAAGGCAATAATTGTGTGTATTTTCGCTGATGATACATATGTCGCTCTATATGCAATTCGCTACGCTAACCTTTTGTGCGATAAGTTACCTAACGTATGTGTTATAGCCATACGTCACTGTACTGTGTCAAATGATGAAAATCAACTTGCGTCAACGTCATTTTGTGCCGTCATGATGTTATGAGTCTCTTTTGTTTCGTTCCAATACAATGCTTTTATCATTGAACATTAACTTGTCTTGTTTAAAAGCCAATACTTATTTCTAGTTGATTAGGTTTATGGAGGCTAGTTTTATTTCTGAAATGTGAAGTCCTCGGGCGGGTATTAACCTAATAAAGAGCACCGCGGTTTTTTAACCTCGATTGGCTGTCTCTTTCTATACGATGGATGTTCGCATGAGATGAGAATCAGACCTACAAAAGAATCTGGAGGAATGCAGCACACGTTGTTTCTTATTCGAACTTGAAACAATATAATCAAATTGGCAGCGTTCAATATAGACTCAATAAAAATGGATGAACTTTCAACAACCATGAAGTTCCTAATGCGCCGAGAAGAATTCGTGATCTTTATGAATTTCCATGCAAAAAACTGTATAGCAACTTGGATGGTCATTGGTCTCTTGGTACAGTTAGTAGGAATTAATTTAAAGTTGAATATAAATTTGAATCAAATTATCGTTCAATGCCGAAAATACGTCAATGACATCTTCTAAAGGACCTGAAATAGTAAACTATCGCACCTGCCACGTTCGATTTTAATATGGTGTTAACGTCCTCGACGAGTGGCCTCATCACTTGAAATTGAACTAGAATATTCTGAATACCATTAGGAATTCTCCATTTATGAAAATGTTAATAAAATCTCTGGTAAAGCCGTTTTATCTTAGTTTAATCGTATTTTGAACATGCGAAATTGCGACTCAGGTACCAGGGCGCAATGCTAACGTAGGAGTAGGAGGTTGTCTCAGGACGTCGCGGCCGGTCGACGACCCCCGAAAACTGGCGCGTAGCGGTGCCCGGTCGTTACCCGGCCGTCCTTACGCTTCTGACCTTATGAAGCCCTGGTAACTTTGAGATCACTTACTCGTTTTTTAAACGTAATAATAAAAAATATTGACATTCTTGTTGGTCTTCAATTTGAAATTTAATTGCCGTCATCGGTACTCCAGGGATTATGAAATTCTAATATCGCACTTTGATATAAAATCTAATGCGACACGGTGAGTATATAAGGTTCAACTCATTTTGGGCTGAAGACATGACGAAAGACAGCGCTCATTAAGTTTTCGCCAAGTGTATTCACTTAAGGTTCTATTTGACGAGTGAATAAACTACAATTAGTCGACAAAGTAGATCCTTATCCAACGAAGACTGACCTAAATGTAGACAATAGCCCAATATATATTTACCTAATTGATAAACTATTTACAGAATTTGGACGTTATAAAAATGAGCGATCTGATAGTGCTGACCGGAATTTGAGGTTGTTACCCCCACGCGCGGTATCATAACAAAAAATATCATCACGCTACTATAAAATCGGAAGTCGAAAGGGATGGTCAGGTCCTGCCCCTCCCTTTATCCCTTTCGGTCAGGATCAGTTTACAGGACAAAATACTGCTATCTGATTTAAAAAAAACGAAACCCACATATCCTGGTTTTAGCTCTTCAATCGTAAATGAAACTACTAATTTAGCTTCTCGTTTTGAAATAAGGACGAAATTTCATTATCCTATCCTATATAAGTATGATCAAATGCCATAGTTTGCTGTCAAAGTAGCACAGTGGTTTTTACCATGGACCAGTGATTGGAGTGGGATCATATAAATATGATAGTGGAATACCGGCCTAAACGGCAAGCAACAGTTGGTGCCTTATCTGGTACGCACTTGGCTAATAGTAATAACACTGCCCCTGTCACTCGCACATTCCTTGTGTTGCCATGTTTTAACTTGCGTCAAAGATCTCCATTAAATCGTGACGTCTTTATAAAACCATAGTGTCATCACATTGCTGCTTTAAAAACATACTTTATTGTTATGACGTCATTAATGTTTACGACCACAAGAACTAGGTGATTTATTTAATGTTAATAATAAAATAATAATATTCAATGAATTTCAATATTGCTGGTTCAGTAATTCGACCGATAAACGGGTGCATTGTGTTATAATTAGTATTGTTGAATGATAGGCCTATCAATAATTGCACCAAGTCTCAATATTAGGTATAATTTACCAAATTAACTCACATTAAACAAAATTATTTGTATGAATTCCTGGTAATAATTAAATGCGTTTGGTCTCATGGCCCAGCTATTTCTGTCGAATTATAAATGAACAAATCCTTGATAATCTTTTTAAAACTTTAAATTTAGAATACAGTTTAAATTACTTGTGTTTTAAGCCATTGATTGATTTTTCTATAAATAGTACTTGCTGCAGTCCCCTTGTCCCTTTTCTGGACGACCTTTTTTTTTTGGATCCATAGACTAGGGGCGTAGGCCGTTGACACTGACAGCCCACCCATATGTCGAGATAAGATTGTTACATTCACCGAGCGTGGCTACCAAAACTTTTCATATTTTGAATTTCGGATGTAACCTGCCAGTCTTATGAGGTTTTTGTTTTATGCTTGTAACGTTTATAACCAACCAGTATATCGAGAATTCATAAATCTCTAAATAGTATGCAAATTTGTATCGACAGGATATCCATGCCGGTGAACTACATTTAAATAATAGTTTCATTTAAATGTTTAATGTGACTTGAATTGTAGCGTAGATAATCTAGTTGTTATCGGGTAGGTCAACCCGCTAGCCTTGTAACGTATGTAAATATACTACATTATTTAATTTAAAAATCAAGACTTGGTGTGTATTGAAATCTATCAAGACATTGATAAGATGAAAGTCACAATTATCGTTTGAGCTGATGGCTATCTAAATTTCGCGCTGCGCCTGTATTTGACAGACTTTTCCATTGTATTAGTGTTCAAAATATAAATGTATCTCTTGACACGTGCAGACACTACCTTTAAAACTATGTAACATGATAAGCAGACTTCGGTAACTGCGATTCACGGCAACGTTAAGGGACGAAGGCGACAGTGTAGGAATTTGAGCTATTATTCCCTTTAAGTTTACTGCGAAATAGAAGACAAGTCTCCGAAATTCGACCGACAAAAACATAGCGTTTGAGATAAAATGTTTGCCAACTACGAAGAAAATTACGAATAACAAGTTAGATACGGCTGTTAAGAAATAGCTGACAATATTGAAAAGCCGTAATTTTAAATGAAATTAAGTGTTTCAGATAAAAGCTAGTCGGACTAGCACCTGACTGACAGTTAACCGGCCGAGATATAAATAGCGCATCGATTTATAATTAGCCAGCTGTCAATCCTGTCTCGTGTCCCGATGCTTGTCGGTACAGATCGTATATGTATGAACTAAACGCCTGTAAAGGTTAAATAGTTCGCGATTGTTTTGAAAAGTCTGGTACGCGTGTGTCAGGCCAAATGGTATTTCCAAAAACTCACAATATCCATGTAGATATCCCGCTAAACATTCCAGTTAAACTGATCCATATCCAAATTATAATTGCGAAAACATGTTTGTCCCTCCTGCTAGGAATAACGCAACCAAATTTACTTTGCCACGAATATTTAGACGCTACGCCACTGGTACATCAGTAAAATTATCAATTAATTAAGGGCCTTGACATTGAATGCGCATTACATTGAAAGTATTTAAACTTTGTCTGAGATATCCCAAAGAAAATGTAACGTATCTTCCGATTCTTTTAATTATAACCTTTTCATTGCATTAATTAACAAGTGCAGAAAGTCACTAAACAACGATGACAAAAATTCACATAACTCCCTTAGAAGGGTGCATTATAATACGCACGCCACGAAATCCATATTCCATGAGGTAAATGCCCATAGTGAACATCTGTCCGGTAAAAAAAACTCACCACCTGGCAGCAAGTTCAATGCGTCGGGGGCGACCTCTAGTGCACCTACCCCAGCTTTACAGAAGTTAATATTAACTTTGTTGTTTAGAAATAAGGATGATTTTCGATTGAGACGGGAAGTTGGATGGTTTGTATGAGAATGATGCGACAGTTAGCTGTGGAATTGTTTTGCGGATAGGTGTGTGTTTAGAATGATTTAAATTCGATTAAAAAAATATATGTATAGTATCATCCATTTTGCCCTTATAACTAGTATGTTCGGTCAGTCAAAATATTGAATGTCAGAATTAAAATCTTTAAGGCAGGTATATAGCGACATAAAAAGTATTACCGTATTATAATCATATTACATTAAAAGTTACGCAAGGCAAGCCAGTCGATGCACTTTTTTTCGTGCTGATACATTTTTAACGGCTATTAACACTATCAGCAACGACCTTCACGTGATCACACGAATGATAACGAGAATAAGGAGATTTTAAAACGTGATTATAAAACGTGATTTCATTGCACTTAAAATACCTACGTACATTATTCTCGTCTTTTCACGTTGTATTCTTAGCAGCGCAAGGTCTTGCCATGGTCGCGTTGAGCGCAGTGTATGAAGCATCTGTCACTTTCGCGCTTCCGTATTCGACGGGCAGAGACGGCTGATAATAAAGTGGTAACAAATCATGTGCTCGTGGTGTCACAGTGATTTTATCATCATAAAGCCTCTAAATCTTTCTTACATTAGTAAATAAATGTGAGACAGAGGCTTTGTACAATAAACGCCAGCAAAGCACAACCACTTAAATTCAATATTTATGAAGATCGAAATAATCTTGACTGAATGAATTTTTACTTTGCGACGTTCTATGTCATGACGACGTAGCGCGGAATAGTTACTTCCAAAGTAGCTTTAAAATTAAGTCTAAAGGTATCGGTTCGTAGCCGACCGCAGATAGCAGCAGTGAACGACGTGTCGCAGCAGCACGTCGTGGCGACATGTCGCTAATCGATATGTTATGATTGCGAACCCGACTACCGACGGCAGGTCCGTATCCAGTTGGTTCCGAGTGCACTACCTACTGACCTGCGGCCGGGCGACTCAACGCGACTCTGCCGTTCGCGCGCAACTAGCTTCGTGTCGCTAACTAATGCTATTTGATTAAAATATATAGACACCAGTAGTGTCGTATGCTGCTGTCTGCGATCGGCTACGAGCCGTTACCTTAAAGCGCTCGCACGGTCGCTGCGCTTAGTTTCACGCGATAGTTCAATTTCAAAGCATAGTCACTTTTTAGGGTTCGTGAGTGCCAGAGTGACCATCGTAGGCTCACTGATCAGCAACTAATACGAGAAACATTTTTTTCAAGACACACCAAGACTCTCGATAGCCGTCACTTGATCCGATTAACTGATCAAACGCACGCAGGTCAGTCAGCACAGGTGGCCGCCGCGGGCGCATTCTCGGGCGGGGCACGCAACCGGCCGGATGTCTGGACCAATACATGTGGGACTTCATTCGACGAGACTACAGCGTCTGCAGCCTCTGATCGAAGTGACGACGTCCCTATTTTGACGAGGCTTTGCGTTGTGATTTAGGAATTTTCCGCTATAAATATCTCTTAGACAAGAGCTTAGCTCTTAAATATATGATGATGATGATGATATCTCTTACTGACATGACATGTGGGCTAATATTTTTATTTTATCGACATAAACCAGCCCGTCTAGCACAACATGCTTCGCGATGTTTGTCGCGCGACATAGCGCTACCCGTCACTCTCTCACATTACTGCACAGAAAGAGTCAAGCGATTATCTCGCGCGAGGAATAGTCACTTGACAGTTGCGCTAGAGGCACGTCCACAATTTTTCAACTTTGTTGTCAAATTACACTTTTCCTTTAAATAATGGCTTCTCTATGTTTAAATTTATAGTGTACGTTAAAACGTTAAAAGTCCCAACGTAATAAATAGAAAATATTTATATTAGAATCTCGATTTCTTGGAATTCTTGGTAACTCGAGAGACATTTTGAGTAACGCCAAAGATAGTGTATGTTGGCCAAAAAGTTGATTCGTCTATGTACCTATCGATTTTGGCTCTTCGAGCTATATCGAAAATAAGACTTAATCTCAGCAATGAACCTTTAGGCCTTACAGAAAAATCATGTACCAATTTATGCAATTCTATGGCGATCCCTAATTTAGCTTCAAAATTGGCCTACTGAGTACAATCTTGTTATCAATCCGGTGTGATGATCTACATACATACATTGCATTTAATATAGACTATTAGTTCGATTAAACTGTTCAGGTGACTTTTATTAATATATTATTATACTATTATACGAGTACATTATATTTCCGCGGTTCAAATATGAAACGTATTCGCCGCAGTCATTGTTCCCGGGTTCAACGCTCCGCCGGAACACGAATTTACATTTTATCAGTTACCTCAAACTGTTGACACGCCACGCTAAAATATCAATCAAACTTACTAAATATATTTTATTTAGTACTAAAACGACATGTTTTAATTGGTTAGATTGATGGGGTTTGGTCTAAACCTTTAAAGTTAGGTTTTAGTGGCGCTGCGTCAAATTTAATCGTGGGTACAACCCGGTTGGCTTACTTTTTCTATCAAAAAGTAATAAGTATTTAGAATAGATAATCTGATGGAAATCAAGGATTTTGAAGCCACTGCTAGGTTAAACTGAAAATCTACGTAGATTCTAAAATCGTGACCCTACAAAAACATAGATTGATAGAATAATCTTTATTACACATCTCAACACGAAAGAAATACAAACGCAGAAAATACTTAAAAATACAATAGAGACAACAGGCAAAAAAACCTGAGTCTATTCACTTCATGAAATAGCGATACTTAGAGAAAAGTTACGTGGTGTCATTATTTATTCATTTTTAAAGTATGATGACAGAAAATGTCCTAATCAGACATTAGGACTACCACAGTATTGTGCAACATAAGCCTATAAAAAGAAAAACGGTAGTAACTAGTCGATATCGACGATATCATACACCTACTAAGTATCAATGTTTTGTTTATCCTGCTTAACCTTTTGACCGCCACAGTCGGCTGTGGCCGTCAACAAAAAATCGTGCCCCTGACGCCACGTCGGCCACAGCCGTCCAAATTTCAATGATCAAAAACTTTGTAATTCTAACCGCTACAAGTATTTTTCAATCCCTGTTGATTTTGGGGCACATCTTTTTTTTTACTCTGGCGTCAGTGGCACGGTAAATTGCTAGACCGCTTGGCGGTCAATAGGTTAAGATATGAATCAACAATCTTTCGTAGCCACTGGACTTTATCTAAATATGAATCAACCTATGTGTGACGCTTATGAATTTACTGCACTTCCTATTTGGAAAATTTTCAAGACGTGTTACTATAGACATATCCTAGTTTTTGCCATTTCAATCCTATTCTGCGTATATTTCTGACATTCGTTCTCATTTAAAATGTACTTTTGTCTAAATTTTTCTTTATACGAATTGCCCTTTAAACCTTTATTGATTTGATTACCTTATGTCTGAAAACAGGGCGTTTGATATACATTTTATTTATTAAATAATTCAATCGACCTCTCATGAACGTCTCACGTCAATAAGACACTCCTTATCGTACCTGGCTGTATTCTAACAGAATACTCGCAATGGTTTATATTATGAACTTGTTTTTATGGTATAAAATCTTGTTCCAAAACATTACATCAAAACAGATTTCTGAGCACTCTTTAATTACTAGTCTGGAAACAAAGGAAGAAGTCATAAAAATCTCAGAAACGAGTTCAACGTTCGTCCTAGTACTAGGACGAGTCGGCGCGTTACCCCTTGGCTGCGAAGCCGAGATTATATTAAGGTGTTTCATTGAGTTCGACACAACCTTGACGATTCAAGAGCCGTGCTTTCATCGGATACGTTGCTATGCTATGTCACCTGTAGGTACCTGTAGCGTATAGCTGTAGCGGTTTTATGAATTTTCTTCATCTCAGCGCGCCGTTTTGCTGCGTTATTCTTTGAATGGTTTGATTATGACGATATTGACATAGAATAGATAATAATACAAATGGCTCTTTCTTGTCTGCCACACGTGCAAATGAGAGAACGAGCAATTTTTCCAACCGCAAAAAGGTTATGTTGATGGGTTACGCGCGACGATCTTCCATCTGTACCGATCAGCTTCACTGCTGAGACCTGTGGCGCGCCTGGCTGAAAGTACAAATACAAATACAAATACAAGTACTCTTTATTGCACACCTCATAAAATATACAGGAGAAATACAATGCAAGAAATTACAATTAGAGGTAAACAACAGGCGGTCTTATCGCTAAAGAGCGATCTCTTCCAGACAACCTTAGGGTAGTGGAGAACTTGAAAAAATAAGATTTTGTTATTAGGCGGTGCAAAAATCGGAAAATGATAATAATATATACATAACAAAAACAAATAAATACATAAATATAATAAACAATAAATACATAAATACATACATACATTCAGCCAACAGGTAATAGGACCATTTGAATAAAATACGAATTATGAAAGGGATAGATAATGTTCTTTCAGTTGAGTTTTGAAAGAAACAAGAGATTTAGCGCGCCTTAAGCTCACAGGCAAGTACATTGAGGTTCTTTCATTAATCTTCAAAGCAGTGATTTTTTCAATCTCCAATCAGTTCCATTGAAGCCTTTGCTGTTCTGTGCATCCAATCCAATCCACTAAACTGATCACGATTACCGCCCATTTACAGTCCGTACCGTACCTACTTTTTAAGACCAAAGTATACAACCATTCCATACGTTTCCAATGTTCCCATCATAGCTATCTTTATCTACGTTTACCAATATATCAGGCTTGTGCAATCCTTTGATGACTGTGTCTTTAGTTGCATTCAACTGAGACTGAATCAATCTTATTTTACCTCCTTATTCCCACGGGTACATTCATTCATACTGGAAATCCTACATACAGCATTTCCGCCACGTATTTTTGGCATCGAGCTGTTATTTACTTGGAAAATGCGAGATCATCGACCGCTCTAGGTCGTACAAGCAATGCACTCTTACAATGTTATAAAAACTGTTGAACGTTCAGTTTTCTTAATATTTCGTTATTTCATTTGCAGTTCATATTAAAAGGTCTTTCCAATATGATCGTGGTTTTCTTCAGATCTTATAATTTATTCAGTTTAATTAAATTTTACTATAATTAATACATGCCATTTAAATCGGTGGCCTTCGGCATTGTTCCAAAGATGCTGGCGGCATTTCCTCGCTGTATTGCTTTGCTATGCAAATACTTTGGGCGAGAATGGCACCCGCCCTTTGGTCACCAACTCACCAGTTGTGTGGACAAGATGGTGGATGTTTGTTTTTTTTTATTCCATTACCTTTTTCATGGACTTAAGGTAGCCTTGACATGTGTCGGCAGTCGGCACGTTTTCACTGATATAAAAAAAATACTTATATAAATTTCATGCTCACTTACTTTCCTTACTTTCTTTCATGTTGAAACACCATTCAAATAATGTCTACTTAAGCTAATCACCTTAGTCATACAAAACGAAAGTATACCTAAAGTAACTTAAAAATCTCAATTGGTTGCGGTTGAGAATTCGGCCATTATTTTGCAATTTGAACAATGCTCGCTGGATAAACATCCTGGTCGGTTCTTATTTCTTGATTTTCTTTTTAGGCACAGTCCACGTGTAACGTCAAACGTAGCTTGTCAAGTGGACGTTTTTTATTAGAGCAAAGAGCCTGCAGAACCGGGAAATTTTAGTATGTACCTGGAATTTCCGGTACTGATTCTCAAATTTCTCGGTTCTGTAGGGCCTGCAGAACCGAGAAATTTTCGCACAATCGTCCAAAACTGCCCGGGTGGTAAAAACTGTATATTATAAGAACTCTGACAGCGGTTCGAGATAAAGTAGCAATTATGATTTGGTGCGATATAGTTGCGTGCGATTAAAAAAAATACTGACTGTTGATTTTCTTTCGGCGTTTCTTCTGAACAGTAGTCTCTTCTTGTGAAATGCCGGCAGAGTAAAAGTACCTGTTGTGGCTTACTTACATAATACATTTCATTATTTTGTTATTAGTAAAAAATTGGTAGCTAGATAGTTAATAATGTCAAAAACGTGATGTAATGTGATGTCCTTTTCTTCCGCAACAGCACTATCTACCTAATAATTAACGGGCAAAGTTCTAGTATAGTTTGGACTAATAAATTACCTTTTTGCATTTGATAGTTAACCTCAATCGTGAATGCCAGCTATACTTACTCGTATTAACAAATACGTAGTTAACTTTGTTTTCATCATCGGCCACATTGTTTTACCCCGTTCGAACAATTGATGTAGAAAACGTTGAGTATCAAGTATACCGTTAATTCAATTTACAAGGATTAAAGCGTCGGTCTACTTCTGATCTAGGAGTTTAAAGCATATTTACTAGCGTTATAATGCACTATATACATTTTGCCGTGCATAACCTAAAGTACAGTAGTAATCTAAATGCGAAATGTATTAAACTTACTGTACCTTCAGTACAGCTAGTATAGCTGTAGTTACAAGGCATAATTATGAAAGCTTTGAAACCGAAGTACTGTCGTAATATACTTCAAACTTAAAAAATAATACCGTGTTATTGTGTTTTTTTTTTTTCTCAACGTTCTTATATAGGTATGTCAATTGTATGTACAACTGAGTGGACCCTGCTGCATTTGCTCATTCCAATGATAAACGATTTAATAGAGTGCCATCATACAAGAACCTGTATATTCAAAAAAATAAGAATCTTCAATATGTATGACTTAAAGGAGAATCAAGGCATTTTTGTGCTGTGTTTACCCTTAAATGATGCCATTTACTACTGTGTAAACAAGACTAGTAAATGTCATCATTTGTTAAGATTATGACCGATTATTTTCAAACCCAGTAGGTATTTACCTTGATTACTGTTGATCTTATACTGTATTAGTACACTTCCTTCTAGAATCTAGGATTGTTTACCCAGAATCCAGATGCTAAAGATACTGTCAATCAAATCAAAGATACCTAATATCTCGATCATATTATGTTTATAATGAACAAGCGCTTGGCCAAGCAACGGTTTATCTATTTAATAAGTCAGTGTTATCAATTTCGCCCTTTCATCGCTGGGTAAATAATTTCTTGAGTTGTTGACGCACTGCATGCAGTATTGATTGATACTGCCACCAGTATTATAATAGTAGTTTATTTATCCAAATATCATAAACCCTCCATGATGCGTTCAAGAACTGCACATTATGACCACCATAAAAACAGACTGTTTTGTTACAACAAATTTCTTATCTGTAAAAATGTTATTATTGCTAAATAATAACATCGATTTCGATAATATTATTTATTCAAATTTCGAACATCTCTGAAAAACAAAGAAATTTGATTTGACCTCTATTCTAATCAAAATCAATCAAAATTCAAATCAAAATGGGTTACCCCTATTATTATTATAAAACGTGTTTATTTAACGCTTTTTGAACGCGATTACGTCCCGTTTTGTTATAATGTGTGAAAATCGGGTTACCCCTATAATTGTGTTGTAATTGCACTGTTTGTTTTGTCTTTGGGTAATTTGGTAGAAATCTCTGATCTTTACAAGATTTTGAAATATACATGCTACTGGGATTTCTGACATGATTCTTTGAAACGCAGTCATGTAAATTAGAAACATTGTAGGCACGACTGACTTCGCAATGACACGACCATCGAAGTCAGAAGTTGAAACGCATGGAAAAAACAAAACTACTTTTGGCAGCAGGTTGCATGTTTCACAGTAAACTGCCTTCCAATGAATGGCCACTCATGAATAATATAAACCGACCCACTTACAAAGTAAATTAGTTCACGAACTAACGTCCTCTTTCCTCTTGTTTCAGCTTACGGCAAAGTGTTTCTAGTTAAAAAGAGATGTGGCGTCGACGAAGGCAAACTCTACGCTATGAAGGTGCTCAAGAAGGCTTCCATAGTCCAGAAATTAAAAACGGCAGAACATACGAGGACGGAAAGACAGGTTTGTTTTTAATTTTAATAACGCCTTACACTCGGGCATCTCGATTTAATAGTGGAATTGTGTGGACGGTCATCAACGGTGGGACTTAAATCCTAGTGGCGGGAGACGAGCTAGACTCCTTTATAAGAGACTGGCCAGAAATAGACCAAAATCGGGAACAATGGAAGAAGAGTGAGGAGGCTTTTGCCCAGCAGTGGGACATAATGGGTTCACAATACTATACATACAAGTATCGGAACGTTTTCAACAATGTTCTTCGATAGTTGACTAAAAAAGAAGGTCTTCTTTTTTTGGACCCTTTTTTTCCTGCGCTGATTATTAAGATAATATTCTATGTAAGAAAATAAAGGGAGGAATACTCTATATAATTCGTTTATTTCGATTAAGAGCACATATGTGATGAATGCATCACATCACATACTGTATTTGAAAATTTACATAGACACTCCGATTTTTCCCAATCCTAAACAACATAGACACGTCTTTAATAAATCCATATATAATTTATGTGCTAGGTATATGTCTGGCTACAGCCAGCTGTATCGTAACTCGGCAGAAGTCTTGAAGAACAGTACATTAAGGCATGTTTTCTGCAGGTCCTGGAAGCGGTGAGAGAGTGCCCGTTCCTGGTCACGCTACATTACGCCTTCCAGACAGACGCCAAGCTACATCTCATACTTGGTGAGTCCAGTAATATTTGGTGAAAGATGGATTCGCTTCGAACTTTTGTTTGCCAAATAAAAGCACCCGTTTCTGTGACGGTCATTGAATAGGAACGCTGATGTGAAGTCCTCAGCAAAATAATAGTCGAAGTCTTTAGGGATATTGTGATAGTTTGCTTCGCGGATATGACAGTTTGTTTCAACAAACGTTATGTATAGCGAGTAAATTCTGGAGAACAGCTTTATTTTGAAGACAAAGGTTGCCCCTGACCCTAATCCCGTCTGTGAATATTCTAAAAAGGTTAAGCAGTCTAATCCAGATCCATTATCAAGCCACAATATCTGCCCTGCTTACATTAGGTTAGAAAGGGAAGATTGCTATTATATCAGTACACTAAATTTGAATGTTTCGAAAAGAAAGAACATTAATTAGCCAGACAAGTTACGCAGCGAAAAAGGTTTTGATAATATAAGGGATATAGACTGGTACTAACAAGGGACTCTGACGAATAGGCGATTGGATAGGATATTGGCAATGCGTTAGTCCCAAAGCCTATTTAACGTACGCCTTAATAAATAACTCTCCCAGGGATTGTAAATCCGTCACCGTGTCCCAATAAATTGGCATGTATGCCTGTGTTAAATGTAGTTAGAGGGTATTTTCCATAAAGTTGCTATTCTCAGTTATGAAGAAACAACTTAAAACGTACGTACTTTATGATGAATATTTTATCCAGTATAATGACACCGAACATAATCATTGAGACGTGCTTCAAGATTATTTGTCCACATTTTACTTACAACTTCCGCATAGTAACGTCTACACAAATTTTTACCTCTTGTGTAAATAAATGAATGAGTTCCAATGACTTTAGTTTTATAGATTGCCCGGATGTCCATTGTCATGTTCTAAATATTCAAGCCTATTCTACATAATCCACATCTACTGTATTTGTTCTCCGTAAAACATATTGTGAGAGCGTTAGCAAGACCTTTACTCGGAGTACACTTACCCCCGAATTTCATGGACGCTTCTCGGATTTCATCTTCACATAAGGGCAACAGTACTCGTATTTTTGTAGGTTATAGGTTAAGAATAAAAGGTTGTCAATGTTAGCGGGCTAAATTTATGCCTCTTGAGAATTTACTTAAAAAGCTTAGTCTCGCTCCACGTTTCAATTTTTAGTTGCGGATTTTATCAGTAAATTGGTAAAATTTTGAATCTAAATGAAGGAATCGGATTAGCAAACTGTAAATATAAACTTTTTCATTTTCATATTTTTCACAGCCTATATCATTTTAGGTTATTGTTTTGTTTGGAAACGGGGCCTCAGGTATTTATTATTCATGCCCATATGTTTATGGGATCCAAGTGAGATTTTTGATAATGGAGTACCTAGGATGTCTTGGTTTGTACTAGTTTGATCTGTGCAATAAAGTTTAAATAAATAAATACATAAATAAACGGTTTGAGGTCACTTACTTCTTCTGTAAATACCTATGTATTGCATTGTTTTGTAGATTGAGACAATCAGTGTAAATGCAGGCAAATTGGAGCCTTCAGAGCGAAAACGCATCTGCACCTTTCACATACAGATTGTTGGAATGTGGATGCACTTTCTCAGGTGATTCCGTTTCCATTATTTGTTGTTTTTTTATTGTTTTTATTTTATTTTATTGGAAAGTGCTCAATGTTTTTTCGTTGGATTCACTAGTGCTGATAGTAGGTTAAAAGTGCCATCAAACCGATTTCCCAGCGTTCAAGGTAGTCTGTCGAGGCCTACGGATCGATAGGGCGACCCCTAGACCGTTGAACCTCCAGACCTTGGTAAGGTCCTTGCGGCTGTCGAACTCTTTTTGTACCCTTAAGGTCGGGCCTGGGCTCGACGACCCTCTGTGCCGGGTTGCGTAACGTGTTTGCGGGCCTTTGCAGGTCTTTGCAGGTTTTACATATTTAATGGAGCATTTACATAAAGAATGGAAAAAATAATTAGTTGTCAATTAAAAGCTTTTATTACAAGCTTTTATTTAACTTGCATTGTATGTATGTTTAAAGTAGGTTTGTTCGGGTGGAATCTTGCAACTCAATTTTGAAGCAGATATCATCAACCGATTGAGCTGAAATTTTGCATACTTGCATAACTTTGATGACAATACAATAATATGGTACCATGCGGCTGATCTGATGATGGAGCCGGAAGGTGGCCATAGGAACTCTATAATAGAAAAAGCAATCCTAACGAGTTTGGGCTCTTTAGAATCGTCTCAGTGAGCATTTGATGGATATTCAAAGAAAAGTAAAGTCGGCTATAAAAGCTTGTCACTAAAATGAATTTTTGGACAGAAACTTATTTTTTATTCCAAAATGTATATAAATAAATATATATTATTATTTCATAACTTAACTAAATATTATTATTATTTTAATTAATATGGATTTCCGCCAAGTAACGCCTGATTCAATTAATTACTTCCAAAACTCCTTGTTAAAATTGTGCCATTTGGATAATCAGGTTCGTCATGAAGTCTGTTAATGGCTTTGTTGAGATCCTTGGCATGTGCAGTTTCTTAAAGGACTTGTCTTACCTTAATTTTGTCTGAAATTAGATTCCGGAAATATATTTTTCAATGAGAGGTAGCGCAGCGAAAAAATGTTTAATTTAATAATCTGCTATGATTAATTAAAAGAGCATGAAAGTATTCCGGTTCCAATATTTAATTCCTCAAATGTATTTCTTTTAATCAGTCTTGGCCGTTATGGAAGTCTAATCGGTTCTTCGCTATAACCGTTGGTTAATCTTATGATTATAGCCGTCGACGATTACTTAGATAAATGTGAAAACAATCGGCTCAATGCAACTGGTGTACTTCTCAGAGCAAAAATCTTTGCTCGGGTTACCTTTCACTACTTTCACCTATCGTGTTGTGACAGGAGTCTGCCTAGAGCCTGGAAGTTGCTAGAAATTTTGAAAATCTAATCGTTAAAATGATGAAATGGCAGAACCTTGGGCTGATGCCATCAGGCGAAACGATAGAGGAATAAATTGGATGAAAAAGAACTCAAAAAATGCCATAAGTGGAGGATGTTGGAAAAGGCCAATTCTGGTAACATATAAGCTTAAAATGTGTGATGAAATGTGGTAGCGGATTTGAAATGTCTAACATTACAAATTTCACTTAAATTTTTACAAAAGAGCACTTGGTTTCTTTTTTTTACTAAATCGCATGTTTGATCTGGTTCAGTTATCTACAACAACTATAATAGAAACAAACATGCTTATTTGTGTGAAATGAAAACCCCGCTCTATGCCTGGAAAAACCCGTATTGTTATCGTATTAACCTGGAGACGTCCTTATCTCTAATTGAAGGGTTTTCTGTGGGGGTTTACTAACGAAACGCTGCTCCTCGAAAACGCACATCTTACCTGTGCTGTGGATAACGGTAACTAAGGCAATATCGTAAGATGGGCAGCAGAGTTCTAGAGTAGGTACAATGAATATCGGTAAAATCGGCAATCCACTTTTAGATACGCAGCGTGGTGATTATAAAGAATAAGAAGTAAATATTTGGCGCATAAATGAACGGTACGACTGGCATCAGTTGGACCTTGCCCTCACCAGAAGGAGGGACCTGCGGGAAACGCTCCACACCCGCACGTTTCACAGTGCCGATTGTACCACCGACCACAGCCTGGTTGCTACCAATGTTCGGCTTGTGCCCAAGAGAATCCACTCGTCTAAGCCACTGGGTCGTAAAAAGATAAATCTTATCAAAACCCGGGATCCGCAGGCGGTGGATTCTTTTGAGACTATGGTTCGTGCAGAAGTTGCAACCTGGGACGTGTCAGTGTCGCCGCAGGCTCAATGGGCGAGGCTAAAATCTCTCCTCACTGTCACCGCAGGTAAAGCTTTTGGGTACCAAAAAGCAAAAACTCACGACTGGTTTCTCGAAAATGAGGAGGATTTAAGGCCACTTATTGACTCGAAACGCCAAGCTGCTCTAAATTTCCGCCTGAACCCTTGCACTGCGACTCGGATGAATCTCAACAAAGCCAAAGCTACACTCCAGCGTGGCACTCGTTTCTATGCCAACGCGTACTGGACGGAGCTTTGTCAAAGTATTCAGGCTTGCGCTGGCGTAGGAGATTTCGGCGGAGTTTATGCAGGCATCAAAAGAGCACTTGGGCCTTCTCCAAAAAAGACGGCGCCACTTAAGGAAGTGGACGGGTCGGTAATAACAGACAACAGCCGTCAAATGACGAGATGGGTAGAGCACTACACAGGGCTGTACTCGTGTCCTGTCGATATTCGGCCAGAATCAACGGATTTTGTTCCGAACCTGGCCACCTGGCACGAACTCGACGCTGCTCCCACAGTAAACGAGCTCTACCTGGCCACCCAACGTCTCAAGTGCGGAAAGAGTCCTGGCAAAGATGAGGTGCATACCGAGATCGTTAAACTTAAGTGTCTACTCCCCCTCCTTCACAGCCATCTCTCCGCATGCTGGGATGCCGGCTACGTGCCTCAGGATATGCGTGATGCTAACATCGTCACACTCTATAAAGGCAAAGGCGACCGCGGTGACTGCAATTGTTACCGAGGAATATCTCTTCTTAGCATCGTCGGCAAAGCATTTGCAAGAACCATTCTGGGCAAGCTGCAGCAGCTCGCCGACCGCATCTACCCTGAGGCACAATGCGGATTTCGATCCCAACGATCAACGGTAGACATGATATTTTCATTGCGGCAGCTACAAGAAAAATGTAGAGAGCAACAGACCCCTCTAATTATATCATTCGTTGACCTGAACAAGGCTTTTGACACTGTGAGCAGGGAGGGGTTGTACTCGGTTCTCGAAAGAATTGGATGCCCCCCAAAGCTCCTGAAGGTAGTGCAGTCGTTCCACGAGGGAATGGAAGCCACAGTATTGCACAACGGCGACATATCAGCGCCGTTCGACGTGCGCAGGGGTGTACGCCAGGGTTGTGTTCTGGCACCTACCCTCTTCGGTATATTCTTTTCTGCACTCCTGAAGGTTGCTTTTGGAGATGACCAGCAAGGCATTCACCTACACACGCGCTCCGATGGTAGGTTGTACAACATCTCCTTGCTCAAGTCAAAGCGCCACAGGGAGGATCTGTTCGCTGACAGTCTTCTTTTTGCCGATGACGCTGCCTTCGTCGCGCACGATCAATCTCAGCTCCAGAGCCTAATGAATAAATTTGCTAGAGCATGCGATTACTTCTCAATGTCCATGAACGCCACAAAGACCGTCATCTTAGCGCAAGGGTTCCCCGAGCCTCCAGTGATATTGCTTAATGGCGCTCCACTGGAGGTGGTCACCAAATTTTGCTACCTTGGTTCGCTTGTGTCGAGCAATCTCTCTCTTGACGCAGAGATCGACTCCCGCATCGGCAAGGCTGCCACGACTTTTGGGAGGCTCCGTACGAGGGCTTGGGAAAACAGGCATCTTACGCTTAAAACAAAGATGCTTGTTTACCAAGCGTGTGTTTTGAGCACACTTCTTTACGGAGCGGAATCTTGGACGACGTATGCAAAACAAGAACGCCGACTGAACACTTTTCACATGCGCTGTCTTCGCAGCATTCTAGGCATCACCTGGAGGGATCGTGTGACGAACGAAGCTGTCCTGGGCACGGCTCAGCTACCCAGTATCACAGCCATGCTCAAGCAGCGGAGGCTGAGATGGCTGGGTCACGTGCACCGCATGGAGCACACTCGCTTGCCCAGGCAGATTCTACTCGGAGAGGTCGCAGGGGCAAAGAGACCCGTAGGCCGACCCATGTTGCGCTTCAAAGACTGTGCCAAGCGTGATATGGTTGCTTTTAACATCCCTAGCAACCAATGGGAAGAGCTGGCCGAGGATCGTGACAAGTGGCGACGCCTTGTTTATGAGGGCCAGTCAAAGCACGACGAAACCTGGTTTGGGGTGCTGAGGGAGAAACGCACGAGACGTCACGATAGGGCCGTCAACTCCCGTCCACCTGGGGGTGCATACACTTGTCGGGATTGCGGCCGACGGATTCAGTCCCGAATAGGACTTAGGGACTTAGGGACTAGGATTAAGTCATGAGCGCAAGTGTTGTCGCGATGCTGCTTAAATCATCTGTTATAGATGACTAGGCCTATTTATTAAATGAACGATAAAAGTAATTAACTAAACAAAGTCCAATTTTAAGCGTTTAAAAATACACCTTTCTCTTTAAGTATCCGATTGGTTTTTTAGGTCGCAGCATGTTATTTCTTCGTATACGTCCTTTTTATCCTTAAGTTTTCTCACACAATACACAATCCATCCATTATTTCGTTGATCTTTCTTTTATCCGAGCTCCCTCCACGTTCATGCTGAAACATACAGAGTGACGGTAATGTACGCTAATTGTAAGCATGATCGATTTGTCTAGTGCTCTGAAAACCGAAGGTGCGCGATAGCTTCGCGATCGCGTCGCAGCCTTGACCCACTGGCGATACGCGTCCAATTTGATCGAGAAACAGACAATAGGACCTTTTTTTGACATTTTTGAAATATTCAAGTAGATTCAGCTGGCGTCTGATGACAGTTTTTAATGTTTAAGCAGACTTCGACAAGCGATTTTACAGATATGAGTATTGTATTGTATAAAAATGTGGAGTCGATCTTATAGTAGGTAGGTAAAGATAAGATCTATGAAAAAAATGTATACGTAGGTACATTTTGACGTCGTAGGTACGAGTATAGTTTTTTAGATGTATTTTTGAAGCCTCTATGTGACATTTTGCCGCTGTTCGAAAAGTAGTACGTAGTAGTTGTAGCCCGGCTAGTCGTCGGGAGTGAAAGACGAGCCGTGGTTATAAACAAAATAATTTAATAAACAATAAAAACTATATACAATATAAAAAAAATAAAGAAAAACGGTAATCAGTCAGTACGCGGCACTAACGGGAAACACTGGCCTTAATGGAGCTGGGCAGGATGGTGGGAAAGGCAGGGTTTCAAGCGTCTGCGTGGTTCCAGCTTCCACGCACATCAGGCAGGAATAACCGTCGGTATAGGTGCGTTTACCACAGCACACAATCTTCAGCCAAGTAAAAAGGGCTGCAAAGCGGCAGCCCTTACAAGTATTTGAGTATTATATACAGTTTATTATACAGCGTCGTATATACAATATTATGTACACTTGCGGTTGACTCGTAACACCACATAAGAAAAAGCAATATTACATTTAATCTTTAAATGTACAAGTAATACATAGCTATATTCAGACCCCATTCATTCAGCACAAGTCCGAGCGTGTCTGTGAAAAAAGACAAAAGACGAACGTGGAACGCCTGTCTTTTTTTAATGGCGTTTGTAAGCGGCCAGTGCTGCACCATGGAGGTTTGCCGCGTTACAGTACCCCGCGCGCCCAGGAGAATTTTCCAAAAGAGAAAACGCAGGAAAATTCCAACAAAAGAGATTAAGATAAAAAAAGGAGAATACATACAACTAGCTTAAAGTTCTAACCTATATTTACAATTTTAAATCTTTGATGTGCCATTTACCAATGGCACGGCCATGGTCATCTGCCAGTTCGTACACGAGAGGTGACAATTTTTTCAGTACTGTACACTTTACAAATTTAGGTGCTAGTTTTGCGGTAAAATATTTACCAGCGTCACTTAATTGGTAATTGCGACGCCATACAATATCACCTTCATTAAACTCGGCCTGTTTACGCCTTAAGTTATAATATTTACAATTTTTTACATGAGCATCCCAAATTGCAGCCTGCACTTTATCTAAAATAGGCGACAAATGGCCTAAGTTTTCAGCGTAAATATCACGCGGCGCAAATATAAGGTCGTCATAATCGACATCATTAGAGTCAGCGACACCATAGAACGACCCGCACGGAACAAGTTCTCTGCCAAAAACCAGGAAGGCAGGGCTAAACCCCGTCACTTCATTAACGCTGGTATTTATGGCGAACTGGATCTGCGGAATATTAAGATCCCAATTTCTATGGTCGTTTTCAACAAACGAACTAATTGCAGTCATAATAGTACGGTTGTAGCGCTCGACAGAGTTTACTTGCGGGCAGTATTTGGGAGTAAAATGTACCTGTGGGATCTGATATTTAGTAAAAAGTTCCTGTAATTCGTTGCTGATAAACTGCGTACCGTTATCCATTATAATAGTTCTTGGAAAGCCATGTACCAAGAATATGAAGTCTTCTAGGATCTTACATATTATATTAGAAGTCGCCTTTTTTATGGGAAATATCAGGCAGTACTTAGAGAAACAACAGTTGACGACTAATATATAACGGTTCTGTTTACGAGTCATAGGTAATGTGCCAACGAGATCGATTGAAATACACTGAAATGGCCTAGAACATTCCTTAGGTTTACCCATTATTCCTAGAGTTTGATGATTTTGATACTTGTATGCTAAACAGGTCTCGCAATTAGCTATATATTTACAAACGTCCCTGTAGATACCCGGCCAAAAATAGCGCAAAGCTATTCTTTTGTGAGTTTTAAATATGCCAAAATGACCAGCAGTTGGCTGGGAATGGTTGTCATGGATAATGTTTTCTCTCATTTCCTTTGGAATGACAAGTTTCCAATCATAATCAGAAGTGAGAAAAGAACTAGTTCTTTTTAGTCTATACAAGTTATTATTTACAATTTTATAGTCAGGAAATGATGCAGGATTATTTTGGCAGCCTTTAAATATGTTGTTAAACCAATCATCATCAGAATCAACATAAATAAGGTCAACTGGTACCGAGCGTGACAAAATGTCAGGTACAACGTGGTCCTTGCCTCGTTTATGTCTAATTTCGAAGTTGAACGCGGACAAACGAACACTCCATCGAGCTAATCGACCTGTAGGGTTATCCAAATTTAAAAACCACTTGATGGCCGCGTGGTCGGTATATACAATAAATTTTTGGCCATTGTCTAAGTAGCATTGCCAATGTTCCAAGGAGACAATGAGACTTAATAGTTCACGTTCAGTAATCGAGTAATGTTGCTGCTGTTTAGATAAAGAGCGGCTAAAATAGGCAATAGGTCGTTCCACACCGTTCTCTTCTTGAGTTAACATAGCCCCGATTCCAAAATTAGATGCATCGCAATGCACTGAAAACGTTTTTGAAAAATCCGGGCAAGTTAATACAGGACTACTTATAAGCGTTTCCTTTATTTTATTAAAGGCAACGTCAGCCTCCTCATTCCACTTGAATGGAGGAGCCTTCTTACCAGTAGACGTTAAAGAATTAAGAGGCGCGGCCAATGTACTAAAGTTAGGTACAAAACGTCTGTACCAGCTAGCTGTACCTAGAAATCTTTTTAGCTCACGTCTAGTAGTTGGCACAGGAATGTCAAGTATCGCTTGAACCTTATCAGGATCTGTGCGCAAGCCTTGGTGATCTACAATATAACCGAGGTACTTTAGTTCGCGTCGGAAAAAAGTAGACTTTTCAAAGTTAATGGTAAGACGCGCGTATTTCAGTTTTTCCAGTACTCTAGATAACAAACTGATGTGATCTTCAAACGTACTTGATATCACAATTATATCGTCTAAGTACCAAAAAACACGGTTTTCAAATTCAGGTGTAAATAATACGTCCATTAAACGCTGCTGCGTGGCCGGTGCGTTGGTCAAACCAAATGGGGTTACTTTAAATCTTAGCATTCCACGTCCTGGGACGTAAAAAGCGGTTTTGTCCCTATCCTTCTCGCATAAAGGTATTTCCCAAAATGCCTTAGCGATGTCAATACTAGACAAAAACTTAGCGTCACGCAAATTGTCAAGAATTTCGTTTATATAAGGTAGTTTATAGGCATCTTTTTTAGTGACAGAATTCAGCTTCCTACTATCCAAACAAAATCTCCAAGTACCATCTTTTTTGGGAGTAACAAGAACAGGACTTAACCACGGACTTTCGCAAGGCTCTATGATGTCCAAATCAAGCATTTTGTCTACCTCTTCCACCAGCACCTTTTGTTTCTCAGGAGAGAGCCTGTAACACCGTTGCCTAATAGGTTCATGGTCACCGGTGTCAATACGATGCTCGACCAAGTGTGTGCGACCAAGAGGACTAAATTCCGTGGAAGCCTCGCGAAATCGAGATATAATATTATAAGCCTGAGACTGCTGTTCCGCGGACAAATCCTCAAATGGAAGAACTTGTTTTAACGTGTCATTAATAGTTAAGGAAGTACAATTGGAAGGCTTTCTCAGTTCAGCGTTTTTGAGACAATTAGGCAACAGATTGAAGCTTTTCCAAAAGTCTATACCCAGAATTAAATAAGACGAAATGTCTGGAATTACATGTGCAGTAATGTAAAGACATTTACCGTTAAATTGTACAGGTAATTCCACGTAGCCAATAGAATAAACAGGCTGCCCATTAGCAGCTCGCACAGAGATTTTGTACGACGAGTTAAGTACAAATCCCCGATCTAGTAGAGCCTTATGAGAGTTACTACCAAGTATTGTAATAGAACTACCGCTATCGAGTAATCCACAGAGTGTCAAATTATTTACATTAATATTTACATAAGGACGTTCATTATCATTTTGATCGTCGAAGAGGATCAAAGAGGTTTTGGAAGACAGCATAAACAGACGTACTACTGATAGCCAATCATCCCACTCGTCACGTGAAAATTTACAATTATTATGTCCAGTTAATCTTTGATCCTCACTTACGCGTTTTTTGAAATAATTTTAGTTTCAGAATCAGATTTATTACACTTAGGGCAATCAGTGCTACGATAGCCAGCCAAACCGCATTTAAAGCACACTAGAGTGCGTGGTTCCTTGCATATGCGTAAAGTATGACCATTCACTCTACAGCGAACACAAAATTGTTTACTAGAGCTAACTATATTTACAGATTTGCTATTTACAGATTTATATACGAAATCTTCAGTTAACGAAGATGGACTGTGTGTAGGAGGTTCCTTGAAGTTCCTTGAGCGGTCAAGGCACACCTCATACTTCCGACACACGGATTTTAAGCTTTCAATAGAGTTAACGTCGGCCTGTGCTACCATAACGTCATATTCGGGACGAATATTCCTACGCAAGATTTGTAGTTTATCCGCCTCAGACATAGTGTAGCTCAATTTCGAAAATAACACACTCATAAGAGCAAAATATGCTACTATCGACTCTTCCTTGCCTTGCGTGCGGTCTTGTATTTCACGAAGTAGTTTATAATCGTAATCAACAATATCAAAATCATCAAACAATTTTTGTTTCAAACTATCCCATGAGCTAAAATTGACTTTATAGGCACGAAACCAATGAAGTGCTGCGTCCGTAAAGATCTCATAACAATGAGTTAGCAAGGTGCTTGTTGGCAAGTTCCTAGACAGGGCAAACTCCTCAATCTTTTGTACAAAGCTACGCGGACAGCCTTTACCCGAGTACGAGAATTTTCGAAACTCACTGGTCACCGCGCGGTCACACTGTACAACGACTTTATTCTCTGTGCATCTTTCAGAGTTCGCTGTTACAAATGAAGCGGCTGAACTATTAATAGAACTATTATTTTTCAAATCAAAACGCGTCTTCAACGCGCTAAATTTTGTAACAAGATTTTTGTACATAACACGGTGATCGTCATCATCCGAGATGTCTATTCGCTGAAGACGTAAGTATATATGTACAAGAAATGATTGAATTTTATTTACAAGTTTCGAGTCACAGGAACTTTCATACAGAACGATTTTATCCTCTATAAAATACATAGATTTTTCAGTGCCGGCCAAGTCATCGGCCACTGAAAAGCTAGTCGGCAAATCCTCAGCTACATATTTACCCAACAATTCACTCAACTGCTGTCGGAGCTCCACAACCGTATCGTGAGGCTTTTCATGCCTAATACTTACTTCGTAAGCAAGTTCATTTTTATTTAACATATTTACACTAACGAATGAAAACTCCATATTTACTACCTACTAGAACCTTTGTACACCGCAAGAAAAAAGTAATGTCTATTTACAAAACATACATTCACACAAACATGTACATAACAAACACCTTCTGCAGTGAAAAAGTAACGTAAAGTGAAAGCTGCAGCCTGCAACCGTTGCAGTGCAACCTACCAAGTTAAACAGATCTAGCCTAACTAAAATAACACAATAAAAACAACATTACATAAAATTTTACAAACTAAGCTATGTACAAACACGTATATTATTTACAAGTATGTACATAACCCAATCCAAGTCCAAAACACCCACGTACTGACTGAATAAACCCTTGGGCGCCAATGTAGCCCGGCTAGTCGTCGGGAGTGAAAGACGAGCCGTGGTTATAAACAAAATAATTTAATAAACAATAAAAACTATATACAATATAAAAAAAATAAAGAAAAACGGTAATCAGTCAGTACGCGGCACTAACGGGAAACACTGGCCTTAATGGAGCTGGGCAGGATGGTGGGAAAGGCAGGGTTTCAAGCGTCTGCGTGGTTCCAGCTTCCACGCACATCAGGCAGGAATAACCGTCGGTATAGGTGCGTTTACCACAGCACACAATCTTCAGCCAAGTAAAAAGGGCTGCAAAGCGGCAGCCCTTACAAGTATTTGAGTATTATATACAGTTTATTATACAGCGTCGTATATACAATATTATGTACACTTGCGGTTGACTCGTAACACCACATAAGAAAAAGCAATATTACATTTAATCTTTAAATGTACAAGTAATACATAGCTATATTCAGACCCCATTCATTCAGCACAAGTCCGAGCGTGTCTGTGAAAAAAGACAAAAGACGAACGTGGAACGCCTGTCTTTTTTTAATGGCGTTTGTAAGCGGCCAGTGCTGCACCATGGAGGTTTGCCGCGTTACATAGTACTAAACAGTCGCGGCACAAATCTAAATTAACATTGTAGGATGATATTGTGATTTTTCCATCGCAAACTTTTGGGAGCATACTTGTTTGGATACTTCTGTATTTAAAATATTAAATTAAAATCGTACTATCCTCTAGGTTCATGAAAAATTACGATATCTTGCAGCGCCATCTGTCAATTTCTGTACGAAGACACGGGTCTAGTTCCATAAAACACAATCATTATACGCACCAAAGCATAACATCAGTAATGAAATGACTAACACTCTATTAGGGGTTCGATTCTAGTCCAGAAAAGCGGGTCAAGGGGACAGCCAGTGCCTTGCGTAAATGATGCTTCGTCGTCCGCGTCTAACCTATTAACGACTCGATGTGGTTGGTATAAAGTTGCTTTTGTGTTTGTTCGTAATAGTAGATTTTCTAATTGTTAGGCTTATGTTGCTACTGTAACTTTTCTTTTTGTATGCAATTTTTAATGGAGTTCAAAATGGAAAAGGACTGAATTTGACCGGTTTTTTTAGTTTGATTTGAGATTTTTTTTAATTTATTTTATTTATAACAAACATGCTTATAAAAGAACTTAAATTTCACTATTTACATAAATTCAAAAAATACTGGTCCAGACAAGCGTCAAATATCATCGTCAATTCCGGAAGGATATTTAAATATGAAACAGACCAAGATCAACTTTCAGGATAAAGAGTCCTGGAATCTTAGATCTGTGATTGATAGGTTCTCTATTTTCAATGATCGAATTATTTGGTTTTCCAATTTTAAACGTGTACTTTAATTAAACGTATTGATTATTCCCTAACAACAACGCCATCTCTCGGGATTAGTAAAGAAAATAGATAAATAACCTACAGGTGACTTAGTGTCAGTTCATATGTACAAATTACGTATTTGCCCGATTTGACACCGCAAGGTGACCGGTAAATTACATTTGTCTGTACCAATCACGGGTTTCATGGCTAAAGCCTGCATGCTGGCTTTTTCATTCATTATTGTAGGAGTAGAGACAGACAGTAGGTAATACACAATCATTCAGTATTTGAAGACAGATTATCACTTGCATTAAATATTTCGATTATATTATTTTTAGATACTTAATTAAAAAAAATTGTTGGTAACTATTGAGAGTAAAGATTTTTGGACATAATGAATAACATTAATTGAACTAAAGTAAACAGTGATTCATATCCAGAATATAAAATATCAGATACATACATAATACTATAAGTAGGTACACGCATGCATGGGAACTCATCCAAGGGCACCTCTGCTGCTTTTTCAGCTTTACTATACTTTCTTAATATACAGTGAGTGAGATTGGACATGGTATGTTACGTGACAAGCGAGGTCATAGTGGGTTGCCGTAGTAGGCCGTCAGATTTGAGTTGGTCATTTTGGAGCTACTAATCTGATCTTCGGAATCCCTGTCACATAGTAATGGTTTTAGACTGGATTCTCCCAACCGAAAATTTGGTCGAATCGGGCCTTACTACGTGCACATAGCATTTACGCGTTCGTATGAATCCGGATATGGCAATCTTGAAGTTACTGATATGTGGAGCTACTTCAAAGTTCGAATTTCATATAGTGTAGTGCCGCTCAATTAAATTTGTTTAACTGGAGGTACAGTATGAATTTCTAATTTCGATCTTTGGAGTAGCTCTCCTGATCTTCGTAACGCCTCGCGCCTGTGATAATTTCATAGTGATCGTTTGAATATTGCGCCCATAGCGTTTACGCCTTCCTAATCTTCCTACGTTAAAACTATCTATCGACGCTAATCTTCGATTTGCATGCATGAATGCCACTTGTCAAAAGTTTATAACAGTTACGTCGGAAGTGGAAACGTTACGCGATCGCGTGTTAGAAATTCGCAAGTCGTGAACGACTCGATGAGGCTCGAGAAGGCAATGCAAGCTACACAGCAGTGCTGAGCTGCATTGAAACTAAATTCCTACCGGTTATTTTTTTGACACGTTGTATGGGAATATTGATTTGGAGAATCGCTTACATATCGTTTATAAATGTATTCCCTACGTGCTTCATTGAAATTACGAATTCGTGAAAAGATTCGATGGGTTTTCTGTAAACAATATGCTAGCTACCCAAAAGTAGTGAGCATATTTAGAGGCAGATTATTACCGGTTTCCTATTTTAAGAAGTGTTTATTCTACAGTTATAAAAGAAAAAGTAACCCAAAGAAGTTCCGGTTTACTTACCAAATAAGGATATGTTTTGGCGCCTTGTTATTGTGGCCGCAGTATTCATTCGATTTTATGAAAAAAATAGAGGAGTCATTTACATTATGACACAACAACAACGGTTACCTACTGGAGGTCGATCGTGTTATGGTTGAATATATTTTCATTTCATTAGTCAATATTATGAAACATGGCCTGTATATAGAACAACAAAAAAATTGTACTTGTGTATCTGATAGTGTCCTTCTGGTTGCTAATGGCTCTACCAGCGGGCTAGAGAGAGAGAGAGAATTAAAGTGGAAAAACGCATGAGTACTCCGCGGGCAAAACGATCCGTTTAATGTGTTAAGAAATTGCCTAGTCACCATTTTGCGTGGAGCCATTTCAACTGGTTATGACGCTACAGCCAACAAGAAACCTTTGACCGAACAAACGTTACAGGCAGGTGTCAAATAGTCTCCAATTGCTCCCAATGAGTCATGGCGTTCGGAACCAGCAGCGACCTGGTTAGCGCGCGGAATGCCTAATCGATTGCCGAATACTTCGGATGTGACGCTTAAACATTTAGGTACGAGGTTTCCTGTTAGGCTATCAGTGCGTATTTATTTGAAAAGAGCTCATTTCACTACACGTTGTGTTGTCCGCGTTAAAAACCCTACGCACCAACGGGCACCAGGGTGCCCATTTGGACCAGCAGTGACCTGGTTAGCGCGCGAAATGCCCAATCGAGTGCCGAATGCTACTGAATTTTGAAAAACCTCTGTGACATTTGCTGCTATCGCTGTTCAAAAAGTAGTACAGTGCATGAGCTGTCAGAATGCGATTCGCGTTTTATACCTGTCTCGCTCGCTCTTACCCGATCCAGATAAGAACCTCTCAGTTATCTCCTGAACCCGAAGCGCAATCTGAGAGCTCACGGACTGTACATAGTACATAGTTTAGTCGCGGCATATCACTGTCAAAGATTGGCATTCATTCCGATATAATTTACCTTTGAATGAATCATGAACCAACTTTCTTATAAATGTTTAAATTCTACCTGTGTTTTTTTTTTGCGACGCTACTATCCTTATTTTTTTTTTCGCTTGTTGACATTTTAATCGACTTTGTTTCCGCTTTAGTCCGGTTGAGCCATGTTAGCATTTGGTAAAGTGGTAAAAATAACCTGTTTCCAATTTGCTAATCTAGTTATGTTGCAAATACTCATCAAAATTCTTCAAAAACTGTTTTTACGCCTGTCGTTGGCCTTCTTTTCTTAGTGGCATTCGAACCCCATTCTCACGATATCTTCAAGAATTCGTACATTCATGATTTTCAAAGAATTGTCAGTATTTTTCCGTCTTATATGTTTGAAGCATTTGAATTTTCTTTTTACTTTGAATTATGAAAGAGACGTACTCATATTTCAGCACAGCCGGTTCGTAAAAAGGTCCGGAAAAAAGTAGTACACTTCAGCTCTAGACTCCAAATTAAAATCCTCTCAGAAACAGAGTGACTCTTTTCAAAGCTAATAAACGTAAAATTTGTATGCGCCCAGTATAAAAGTTGTTCTTAACTTGACCTACTTTCTGACATATTGCAGTACAAGTTCGGATATTATGGGGCGTCGTCGTTGCATTGAGAATTAAGTTGGTTTGTGATATAGTTTATGTTTATTTAACTGAGGAAGTGAGGACAGAATAATGTATGTTTTCCGCAAAAATGACACATAGTTCTTTTTATTATATATATATACTACGACGGTGGCAAACAAGCATGCGGCCCGCCTGATGTTAAGCAGTTACCGCCGCCTATGAACGCTTGCAACGCCAGGAGCATCATTTATTAAACATGCAACTTTTATTCAGAATTTAAACCTTTGCTTTCATTTAATTACAATCTTGAAATCATATAACTTTTTTCACATGTATGTACGTGGGCATGTCTGTCTGTGGTCTTAGCTTCCGGATGCGTTATAGCGGCAACAGAAATACATCTAAGTTATGAGATACAGTTTGGTGACGGACAGACAGACGGACAGTGGAGTCTTAGTAGTAGGGTCGCGTTTTTACCCTTTGGAGTCTTAGTATAATAGGGTCCCGTTTTTACCCTTTGTCTAGATCCCAAAAAGAGACACTAAATGCTCTATTGTAAACGGATATTCGTTTTAAAGATTGCTCATAAGAATGGCGTCAATAGAAAAACATATCGGTATCGTTCTTACCAATACCAAAATGCACTTATGTTTGACCTTTTCCCTTCATCGATCCGAGTTACGAACTAATACACAAGTGACTTGGGTCATAACTCATAACAAGTTGACAAACTATGAATTTAACGATAATATTCTCTATGCACGGGCACCAAAAAATAAGAGACAATCACTTCTCATACGAGCTTTGTATGAGAATTTACGTGCAATTGCCAAATAAATGGCAAAACATTTTGGGGACCTACATTCGAGCGCCTTGACCCGGTGCGCCCACCGACGGATAGTTGTGTTTTCACCGACTCCATTAATAATGGCTCATCTCATCTTTCATATTGTGCAACACAATGCAATTAAAGTATTTCAATGGTTGGTCACGATATTCGCGCGCCCTTGACGTATTATTATGTGTGTGTTCGCTGCTTTCGTGGTTGAATTGAGTCGCAGCTTTTGACACGATATCCTAATTTTCTTTTATAAGTATTAAGCATTTGAGTAAAGTTCTGCGGGTAGTTTAGATATATTGTATTATATATATATGCAATGTTTTTTTTGCACAATTGACTATCGTTGAAGAATCTTTTAAAATATGAATACAGTTACTCTATCATTTCCTAATTTTCCGGGTCCGGATCTCCGGACAAAGATTTTTACACATGTATTTCTGCCGCAATCGAATCCGAGATTATTGAATGCCGGTAAAGTCTCAAATGCTTTAGAATACCGACCAACTGCAGCACTATGCTAATTTCAAACACTAATTGATTTTTGGCAAGTTTTCGTGTTTCATGGAGTTAAATGAATTCTTGACTCGTGGAATTGGAACGAACGCTATACGCTATACGATAATGATGGATGAGTGGCATCTAATTGATCTATTACTGGTACCAATAATCCTAGTATTATAATTTTACTAGCGACCTGCCCCGGCTTCGCGCGGGTGCAATGCTGACACTGAATGAAAAGTCTTTGTCTACTATATTATGCATGTATTATCATATTTATTTTTTTGTGTAATGTTACTCGCCAAACTGTGACGTTTAATGGCGTATGTATAAACCGCATCAAGATCTAAGCATACATAGGTACAGACAGACAGAAGGAAGCGACTTTGTTTTACATTATGTAGTGATAATGCATACACCTGAGCACAGTACAGAAGACTGAAGAGTATAACTTGCCATTATGCTTAGCGTTTGTGGACTATGAGAAAGCCTTCGATTCGGTGGAAACATGGGCGGTGCTCGAGTCACTTCAGCGATGCCATATTGACTATCGGTACATTGAAGTGTTGAAGTGTTTGTATAGTAACGCCACCATGTCGGTCCGAGTTCAGGAGCAGAGCACAAAGGCCATTCCATTGAGAAGAGGCGTAAGACAGGGGGACGTTGTGTCCCCGAAACTGTTTACGGCCGTTATGGAAGACGCCTTCAAGCTCCTGGAATGGCAAGGACTTGGCATCAACATCAATGGCGAATACATCACTCACCTTCGGTTTGCCGACGACATCGTAGTCATGACAAAGTCGATGGAGGAACTCAGCATGATGCTCGATGACCTCAATCGAGTTTCTCAACGGGTGGGCTTAAAAATGAACATGGACAAGACGAAACTCATGTCAAATGCCAAGGTTGTGCCCATCCCAGTCTCTGTTAAAAACTCGGTACTCGAAGTTGTTGACTCATACATCTACCTAGGACAAGTGGTCCAATTAGGTAGGTCCAACTTCGAGAAAGAGGTCAACCGCCGAATCCAACTCGGCTGGGCAGCGTTCGGGAAACTACGCCATGTCTTTTCGTCCGACATACCTCAGTGCCTCAAGACGAAAGTCTTCAACCAATGTGTGTTACCAGTGATGACTTACGGCACCGAAACGTGGTCTTTCACTATCGGCCTCATCTCAAAGCTCAAAGTCGCTCAACGTGCAATGGAGAGGGCTATGCTCGGGGTGTCTCTACGTGATCGAATCAGAAATGAGGAAATCCGTAGACGAACTAAAGTGACCGATATAGCTCACCGGATTAGCAAGTTGAAGTGGCAATGGGCAGGCCACATAGCACGCAGAGCAGATGGCCGATGGGGCCGAAAAGTGCTCGAGTGGAGACCTCGGACCAGCAAGCGCAGCGTAGGACGTCCACCTACAAGGTGGACAGATGACCTTATAAAGGTCGCCGGAAGGCGCTGGATGCAGGTCGCTTCCAACCGGTATATATGGAAGTCCAAAGGGGAGGCCTATGTTCAGCAGTGGACGTCCTATGGCTGAGATGATGATGATGATGATGATAGCGAACTTAATAACTGAGCTAAGCATTATAACTAGGTCTACAGTCTAGTGTTAACTGGAGTATGTTGTGATTGTGTATTGACGTGGAAATCTTGATATAGTAAATTGCTTAAGTATCTCGTTTATCATTATCACCTACGGCGTACGATTATTTATAAAATTGTTGTTAGTTGTCTTTGATTTTTTTTTGTTTAAAATAGGCGTAGTATCTGAATGTTACAAAATATGCGCCTAACTATACGTTATGGGTACATCTTTTGTAGATTAAAAATGGTACTGTTCTGTCGTCTTTTTGACACGATTCATTCATGAATGAATCTTCTTGATTCTTTTAAACCTGTCCCTTAGACTGTAGGACATATTATCTCCCATCGTACTTCGCTTCGTCGTCTTAGCACTGAATGAAAAGAGACGATGATATTTATGGCGCGACAGTTACTAGAGTCAATAGAAATGGAGTCGAATCTCCCGCTTCTCGCCTGTGACCTTCCTTTAAGACGACTGCACTGCACATCTGCGACACGTAACACTAGTCGGCACAATTACCTGTCTCTTTCCGTTCGATACTGTACGAGAAAGAGGTCTGTACCTGTGGCGCGCCACAAGTCTCGTTAAGCTATGCTAGCGGAAGTATTGTAGGGATCTTTCTAGTTTATGGCACTTCAATTAGTCTACAAACGCGTATACATTGCATTAGAATTTCATAACGCTTTCCGCGCTCGCCTTGACCCGCCGGACGCTTTCCGCTGCGGCCATTGTTATAGTGCGCTTGCACGTGCGCGCCATTCGCGGGTGACAAGCGATAAGATGACAGCGGCCAGTTGTTGTTATGAAGATGTAACAAACGCATGACAAACCGCGACATTGCTTTTGGCAGCAGCAATAATCTGACTAGTCGCAGACAAGACAAATAGCCACAACTTCGCATATGGAGTGAGATATTGTATGCGTCTCTTACACACTGAACGCAATGGAGAGAGACTGGTAATATAGTGCATACATGAATGCGAACGACACTTTTTTCTAGAGAATAGTAGTTCTCCAGAAACAAAGTGTCGTTCGCGTTTAATTTTCTGAATTTGTTGAAATATACTTATTTCAAAGTAATTCAGAATCCTCAAAATGCATTTTTTCTGGCTAGAATCATAACACTATCTTAGCAGTGGGAGAGGATAAGCTGAAATATTAACAGGCTGGTGGCAACGATAGGCAAATTAATGGTGTTCTCGTGCCGTTTTGTAAAGGAAGATTTCCCCGTGTGACAAAAGTCACGTTATTGCACAATCTATCATATCGACTAAACTAGAAATTTGTTCGAGATCGACCAACAAAAAGCTTATCAATTGCACCACACCAGTAGCGGCTGCACTAAGAGGTTGGGAAACACTCGATAGAATAGCTTATAATGGTGGAGATAAATAGGGCCCGCATTGTACAAACTTCACACTTATCAACTTATTGTTGGTTAAATTACGTTTTTGATGCAATGAGATCGATATGAAAACCGAAACTAAACTTAAACGTTATTATTGTGTACTTAGTATACCACAGAAAGTTAGCGCGTGGATTTAAAAGCAGGAAATTTAGCATAAGGGGCGTCTGCACTGCACTGAAGCGGAGACGTGCGGAATAGACCAATCACCTGAGTTGAAATCTGTATCTCAGTCGATTCCGCACGTCTCCGCTCCGCTCCGGTTCAGTGGAGACGCACCCTAAGAGTTTTTAATGTAACGTAGCCAACGTCGGTGGTGATTTTTTTTTAACTCCTTTTAAAATAGTTTCAATTGCATTTCAGAGGTTCATTTCATTGAGCGCCCTGCGCTGAAAGGAACATTGTGTACCAGACACCAAGTAATATACCAAAAGTTATAGCGTCTGGGACTCTTCTTTCCGTGATTCGCCATACTTTGGGTTTGGTTTTTTGGTTCAAAGCGTTGATCGGAGATACGTCTGTATAGAAACTTATCGGAAATACGTGTAAAATGTTTTTAATAAAATAACCTTCTAATAGGTTCGTTGCGTAGTTGGCGGTGTTCGGTTTTGCGTGTTAATGTTCGCACAGTCGATACGCATTACACCACGAGGTCACTTCAGTTAATGTTTCCGATTTGGGCACACACTGCATTAGTCCTGATGTTGCACTCGCTATTTGACCGAGTGAGCGAAACGTCTCAGCTATACCAAAAAAAAACTATTTCCGGATGTTCGGGTGTCTGACTTTTCTCGTCTGACAGATCGCATTTCTGAGATGATTCGCATTTGAGTAGGTTCGATAATTTAAACAGATAGATAGATAGAATACTCTGTATTGTACATCTCAACACGAAAGAAATACGAACACAGAAAAGAAACTTAAAATTACAATAGACATAAACAATAGGCGGTCTTATTGCTAAAGAACGATTTTTACAGACAACCTTTGGCTAATTATTATATATAGAATTTTTTGAGGATCGAGGTCTACAGAGCAACTACCTAGTAAAATAAATTGAGCGAGACCACAAGACAGTAATCAGTCCACTTTTTTTTTTTAATTCAAAATAGCCATGCATTTAACCTCGATTGCACCTGATGTTAAGTGACAATAAGGCCTAAGATGGAGCATGCTTGGCTAGAAGATGCCTATTCACTCTCGACTTGAAGAGATCCAAGTTATATTTTTCAGGGAACAGGTGCGCAGGAAGAGATTTCCATTCCTTAGCAGTCCTCATAAGGAAAGTAGACGCAAAGCGTTTCGTACGAATCAGTGGTATATCGACAACATAATAAGGGTGGAATCCAAGTCCGCGCCGAGTATTGTATTGTCTGAACGGAGACGGTAGAATGATGAGAATCACTGAAGCCTTCCGGATGCGGGCTCATGGTCAGTGGTGGCGTTCGTTGGGGGAGGCCTATGTCAGCAATGGACGAATTTAGGCTGCTGACGATGATACTAGTAATTTTTCATTCGATGTTCATTTGAATTAAGTCACAAAATAATGATAGTAAATAATTAAATCGTCACATACGCGTAATACGTTATCAATAGATACAATTTGTAACGTTATAGCTGCTGTCAAGTGTTGAATAATGATCATGTGTAAACTTGAACTCCGACCGAGGGCATTATGTTTATCGCTGGCACCAGTGTTCACTGCGGGTCTTAAAGACGGTTCTGTATAACGTTGTAGCTACTTAAAATCCAAATAAGGCATAATTATAAAACATCTAGATATAGGGTTGCCAACTTTCCGTTTTCACGGCTTTCCGCTTATGCCAGTCACGTATTCGATATCTAGGTTCGTATTAATTGTCGTATATACGAAAGAATTTGGCCAAGCTGAAACGAAGACGCTTCGCTCGCTCGGTCACCGAGGTGCAAACTTGACTAACATGGTTTTATCCTATCGCAGTTGCCTTTGCAATACCCAGAAGTTGCCAAAAACGAACTAACACATTTAGATGCACTAAAAGGCAATTTTATATCTTTCTTGCTCAACTACTTGACACTAATGACTATCATCTCCTAATCTAAACTAGGGCAACCATTCCAAAATCCTCGTCCACTTTACTATCGCATTAGTGCCTTTGGGGCAAGACAGATATTTCGACCTAGATAGCTAAATTATACTGCTCGAATTCGTTTCAAGATCAATAGCATTAAGTTTAATGCACATCAGGCAATTTTGTGTCGAATTCATGTTTATAAACGCAGCGTTGCCTTTTTTGTGGATACTGAAATTCTAATGGACGTGCTACACGTGTCTAGCCAACCCCTTATTTTAAATACAAATTTGGAATTTTATAATAGTACTAGCGACCCGCTCCGGCTTCGCACGGGTGCAATGCCGATAAATTATACGTATTATACATATAAACCGTCCTCTTGAAGCACTCTATCTATTTAAATTATTATTTTTAATTTGACGATGCGGTTGGCTCGGTTTGTAGTGCAGCTGCCTACTGAGCCGGCGGCGGTCCTGGGTTCGAATCCCGGCCAGAGCGAATATTAGTGTGATGAACTCGAATATTTGTTCCTGGCTCATGGATGTTATCTATGTATAAAGTTCGAGATCTCGGTGTGTTAATAGATAGTAAACTTACATTTAATAATCATATTGACATAATTGTTCAAAGAGCTTACAAGCAGCTTAGATTTATTCTTAGGGTTTGTAAGCCTTTCCAACAAGAAACAACGTACAGTTGCCGAGAAACTTCTTGAGCCTAACCTTGACTGCGCAGTAGCCGATTTACGTACAAATATGCATGCGCAGATCCGCCATTTTGGGTCAAGAAGTTTCTCGGCAACTGTATATGATGTTATATTTTAGTTAGGTCAGATCGATACTGGATTTTGGATGCATCATTTGGAGCCCGTTTTTCAAATGTCATATTGATAGGATTGAGCGTGTCCAAAAAAAGTTTTTAAAAACCCTTGACTATCGAATGGGTCGGGGTCGTAATTCCTATAAAAATAGTCTTTCTTACTACAACTTGTTGCCACTGGAACTTCGTCGAACGCAATTAGATATCATGTTTCTCTATAAAATAGTCAATAACTTTGTTGATTCCCCCTCACTTCTTGGTAAGCTATCATTCAGGATTCCACAAGGCACTGCACGCCACAGGAAACCAGTACCAGATATAAATCTAATTCTTTCTTCAACCGTTGTCTCAATTACTGTAACATACATTTGTGTAATGCTGATTTTTTCTCATATAAAAATTGTCAAAGCTTTAAAAACCAAATTGTCTGTCAATTAAAATCAAAGCTGTAAGAAACACAACATTTTGAAATAATTAGTTAGCTGCTTTTTAATGTTATTTGCATCGTTGCTGTTTCGTTGTCTACCGTTCCCTGACTATAATTTAGTTTTGTATAACCGTAAGTTATGGCACTCCAGGTCTTTTAGCATACTATTGTTAACCGTAATATGCTTTGTAATTGTGACTGTTTGTTGCCTTAATAAAAAAAAAAGTATGTCTTTATATATTATGTATATCATCGTCTAGTACCCATAGTACAAGCTTTGCTTAGTTTGGGACTAGGTCGAATTGTGTAAGATTGTCCCTCAATATATAAGTTTATTTATGTATCTATGTATGTATGTAAACACTTTATTGTACATAAAAATAAGAAAAACACATTACAAAAGAATAAGCATGTACAGTTAACCTTTGAGCAAATGAGTGCTAAACACAAATGTAAATGGTTTCTATTTATATTTAAAAGAAACGCATAAAAATCCGTTGCGTACTTTTAAAGATCGGAGCATAATACATAGCAACAGACAGTAGGAAGCGACTGTTTTATATACTATGTAGTGATAAATAATATTGTTTTGTATTTTTGTAACATGTGCCTTTATTTCCAGATTATGTGGCTGGCGGGGAGCTGTTCACACACCTGTACCAAAGGGAGCACTTTTACGAGAGCGAGGTCCGGATATACATCGCAGAGATCATATTAGCTCTCGAGCAATTACATAAGGTAAGGTTTGACATTATGAACAGTGAGTATAGTAGTGGGGTCTGCGTCCCCAGGGGTCCCGACTTGTGCCCTTGTCCGCCGTCAGGGGCCTTCTAGCATGTTTTGATACAGGTCCTACGCTACTGGACATTTGTCCAGTCAACGTCATAATTTACTGATCGTATTTAGTACCTTTTCACTTCAACTGATTTGACCCTTTCGAACTGCCGCACAGGTCTCACTACCAGTCTTTACTAAGACAAAGTACTTCAGTTATCTCCTAACTTTGACGCTGACTCACCAAACTGGAGCGAGTGGGATAGAGCAACGACGTAGAGACAAAGACAAAACTATGATTCATAAGGGATGAGCAAAATCCACAACAACTCGAGTCGAAAGAAAGCATACCGGTCACGAACAGATCACGCGCAAATGAAATGCCAAATACACTTTTTGCACACAATTAACTCTCAACTAAGTATGTATTGTCTTTCAACGCTAAAATTAAAAGTGCTATTTGAGTTTAATATTGTTTCCGAGTTAACATAAGTATTACGTATAATGCAGATCCATTATAGCACAGGCAACTACTACTCAGATCCACACCCCTGAAAACTTGCCAACTTTTCAACATTGTCAAACACATTCGCCGCGATGCTGACTAAAAAAATTGGCAACTTTACCCACGTTTCGTCTTACGAAATGATATCCCACTTCTTTTGTTGATTTATTTTATTGACTAACAAATATTCATTACAAGATTCGAAGAAATTCCTTCAAAATAACACTAAAGTTATTATAAGCGGATCAAGATGTTAATTTAACTTTGAAACATGATGATAAAAGAAAATTTGGTGTATTACTTCAAAAAGGAATAATTAGCGTAATGTAGTGCGAAGTTTCTGAGTAATAAACTAATTATTTCGGTTGAACACAAAGCACTCAATTCTGCGTATTGAAATTTTTATCTGTCATCCGGCTTGGCACAACTTTGTTTCATGCAAACTTTGTCACTGTCTCCGTTTGTTTTTACCCATCTGGATCATACATATATTCGAAAAAACTATGGTCGTCCGAAGTGTGTTTGAGTGTATTATTAGGAATAGATAATAAGAGATCTTCTAATAACATGTTTGTTGCCTTTGGTTATAAATTCGCTAAGAAATCTTAAGCGTAGAACACCCACCTGGTCAAGTCAAATTTATGTTTATATGTTTAGATTCTGTTACACTTTGTGCTACGTGTGCTTAATACTTGATATAATTTTAGTTACAATGATACATCTATTTTTCTATTAATGCAAATCAAGTATTGATTTTGAGAAATTAGCTACAATATACTAACATCTTCCTACTTTACCAGCTTCTGGCCAGTCCTCATCCTCTGCTCATTCGGAAACCATCTAAAAGGTTTCTTACCTAAGACATGTTACTTGTGACCTCCCAATAAACATACTCCGTGTTTAAGCTGACCGGTTGTTTCCTCCATCAGCTCGGCATCATCTACCGTGACATCAAGCTGGAAAACATCCTCCTCGACGCCGAAGGTCACATCGTGCTCACAGACTTCGGGCTCTCTAAGGAATTCTGCGGCGGAGAGAGCAGAGCGTACAGCTTCTGCGGCACCATCGAGTACATGGCTCCTGAAGTCGTGAGAAGTGGCAGCCAGGGGCATGATATCGTGAGTATTTTATGTTAACAAGAATTAGTTTTTTATGAGCTTTCGAATATTAGGTACATTTTGTATGGTGAGCAATGGTGCGCTCTTTTTTATGACATTTAAGTGCACCTTTGCTACTTTTTCAAGTAGTTCAATTGCTGAGAGCTTCACTCAGTGCATTCCTGCTGCCTTCTGGCGCAAGATTATTTTAGTGAGGAATTTATATGACACCGTCTAGTTCTTAATTCACTGTTTTTATAAAGAATTTCTCATCCGCATTGCGATGTTAACAGGAAACCCTGAATGTATTTCAGAGGAAGTTAGGTCATCTACAACTTAGATGACAGTAAATTAGGTTGACACAAAGTTCTCAAGGGCGTTAGGTTCATTCAATAGTAACTAATTAGAACTTCGGAATACCTGATGCTCACCTCGCTTTGAAATTAAGACAAACTGTGCTAGAAATTTTTCGACCGAGCGGGGATGATGGTGAAAATATAAACTATACATAAACTTAAATATGACGTAATTATACTATTACATTTACTCACGGCCTTTAATAGCAGAGAGTAGGAGACCGATCCGAATTGTATGTTGTTGTAAGTTTGAAGAACTAATTTAAACATGCTGATATTGCTGATGTTACTCGTATCTAAGTTTGTTTCGTGTGGTGGAACTTTGTACCGTGATCTACCGACTAACTAACCAAATTAAATAGTCGATATCTTCGCTTAACGTTAATTAAAAACGAATTCTAATAATTTAACAGTGTTATTTCTCATATCTAGTGCAAGTACTGAAGCAAACTTTATTTAATGCGTAGCTGAAATTGTTTCTAGAAACCTAAACATGTTTAAAATTTAAACTACATAACCTACGTACTCTTGGAAGTCAAGTTGCGTGACAATTTAGTTATGGTAGTAAATTCAGTTCCGGAATGACTTTTTCGCTTGGTGTGGATTTATCGTACTATACTCGTAATGTTGTAGATTCATTCATGAGTTATGCATAAGCTGGTAAGTATTCGTTCACCTACTATTTGGCCAAAAACATGCATTTACAAAGAATTGTTTATCCTAATTGAGGTTTTGAATATCGCTACAATATCGTGAGTCGTGACTCATTGGGTATCCGCCGTGCTTATACAGTCGTGGGAATAAATTAGTTTACCAATACACACTTGATACTGTTGATACAAACTTAAGCATACTGTTGACAAGAACCTACTTACTTCTCAATTCAATGAGGAATTGATTAAATACGGCGAGAGTGAGACTGTTGGAAATAATGTTTAGAATGTAGGTGGGTGAATCAACTTTTAAGGACAACGGGGACAGAGTAAACAACACAAAAAAGTTGATTCACCCAGGTATTTGATTTAAATAAAATCAAATAACTCTGGATCTATTGCTAGTTTCACGAAAATCGTGTTATAAATGTATAAAGTTTAAAGATCTAAAAACAACATCTAACAGTGGCAAATTAGATTGATTCGATTGTAGCAACAGCCCGTCTTAGCACAACTATGGTCCGCGACTCATGTCATCATCCGTCAGTGTCTCACAGTACGAGGGGCAAACCGAAATGATCGGGAATTTAAAAAACTATGTGCACTATATACATAAATTATATTTTATTGTTTTTCGAAGTATTCTCCGTTACATTCGATGCACTTTTGCATTCTTTTAAACCAGTCATTAAAACAATAATTCCAGTTTGAAGTAGGCATTGCCAAAATGGCCGATTTATAGGCTTCCACAGCGGCTTCTGGGTTCTCAAACCGCTGACCACGCAATAAATCTTTAATTCTAGGGAACGTAAAAAAAACATTTGGACTCAGGTCAGGGCTGTATGGAGGATGGGACATCAACTCAACGTTTTCGTCGTTCAAAAATTTAGTTGTTTTGTGGGCGGTGTGGGAGCTCGCATTGTCGTGGTGTAAGATGACGCGGCGTCTCGGGTTCCCTTGGCGAAGTTCGGCCAGCACCTCCGGCAAACAAACTGTGATATACCAATCAGCGGTAACGGTTCTTTGTTCTTCTAGAGGAATTGTGGCAACATGCCCCTTTTTTGAGACGAACGAAGCCACCATCTTCTTCGACACGCTTCGAGAACGCACAACTTTCGTTGGTTTGACCTCGTCATCGAAGACCCATACTGCCGACTGGTGCTTTCTTTCAGGCTCATAAGAATAAATCCAGGATTCGTCACCCGAGACCATATTATAAACGGCTTTTGACTTTCCTCCATTGTAGCATTTCAGAATAGATCGGCACCAATCAACACGAGCCGCCTTTTGCTCTTCAGACAAATTATGGGGTACCCATCGGGAAATCAATTTTCTGACACCCAATTCACCATGCAAAATAGTGTGAATTGCAGTCATTCCAATGCCTATGGTTGCCCGAATCTGCTCGTATGTCACATGTCTATCTTCTTTTAGTAGTTTTTCCACAGCCGCGATGTTTTCAGGCGAAACCGCCGTTTTCGGCCGACCTGATGAAGGTACGGTGCCAAGAGAGGCACGACCCCGTCGAAACTCAGCATACCACCGATATATTGTCGTCTGACTAGGTGCTTCAATGTCGTATATAGTAACAAGCTCATTGCGACATTCATCTGGAGATAAGCCACGACGAAAGTTATGGTAAATAATTGCACGAAAATTTTCACGCGTCAGCTCCATTTTGTTCATCGAGTTGTCAATTTAAAAATGGAATTAAAAAAATATATCGTTCTTTTTTTTAATTGTAAAAACGGCATCGTGATTGTAAGTCGCCAGTATGCATGTGACAAAAAAGGATTTAATGTAACTCAGTTTAAAGTACTCTATTCCCGATCATTTCGGTGTGCCCCTCGTACTGTACAGAAAGAGATAGGTAGTATATCTCGCGCGAGAAACTGGTTGAAAATTCGACGGCTTGAGCATGGTTTCGGTGGTAGAATAGGTAAGACGCATGTTTTAGCCCGGAAAGCCGTTGGAAACGCGGGTTTTAATTTTAACCCCTCCCGAAGCCTTCAATTTTCCAATTTTGCGCTTTAACATAAACACTAACCATATAGATAGATCAATACATACTCTCATAAATGTATTTACAGATACATACAATAACGGTATTAAATATTCCATTTGGGTTTCCATTTATCGAACGGAACGGAACTCGGAACGTGACGCTTTACTTGTCAACACAGATGACGTGCGGTTCGGTCACTTACAATAATATGAGAGGGTGTTTTTCTTGCCTACTTTTTCAACTGTTTTTCAAAATACTTCTACTACTTGTCACTTCTCAGAGACATCGCATAGTCATGATCATGAGTCGCCCGGATCCAAAGGCTTCCCGCGATACTGACCAGACCGGTGCTGGTGCATTGTGTTAGAGGATTTTCCACGCTTGAGATGTATCTCTGCCATCTCTGCTCCCCTGTTAAACTAAATTAGTCATCGGGACGATATGAACGTCGAACATCAGGGTCCGTATTCGACTCTGGTCTTAAAAGATCAAAATGAAGGTATTTCAATATGGTTTGTTAGATAATTCCCCTTGCGCTGCCGGGAACCGGTGTTTGAACAGGATGCGGTCTACTCAAGAATTTGATACGCGATAATTTCCTGTAATAAGAGTCATCGCTTCCGTAAAATATGGATTAGCTTTCCTTTTTCGTAGTTCCAAATAAGTTGATAATTTTTAAGTGACATTTATATGGTACAGTGAGCTCTTAGATTGCGATTCGAGTTGGTAAAATGAGAGAGGTTCTTATCTGGATCGCATAAAGGTGTGCGAGATAAAGGTGCCAGCTCACGGACTTTACTTTACATACGTATAAAGAAAATTGTACAAACGAGTTCTATCCACTGCAATAGTTCACTTTCTTTAAGTTGATTATGTTTTAACAGTCAAAGTTTAAAGGCTTTAGGTCGAATAGAATACTTACATATAAAGTTTTTTATAAACCTGCAAAATCCATATAGGGCTTATGCCTTAAATCATAAATTCATAACCACTTCAGTTGCTTAAAAATGCCATATTATGTCATGTTTATACTTTGAACCTAATGAAACAGAGTGGGTTATTTTGGTCTCCGTTACGGTCTGACTGGAATGAATTATGTGTTTTATTTTGACCTACTTTTGTTTTAGAATCTTGACGGCTTGAAATATGGGGAATATAATGTTCAGTAAGGTATCATGTCTAACATTAAAACATGTGGTGTGCGTAGAAACAATTTTTCTTTTCAAAATTTGAACTGCTATTGTTGGTTATTCTGATATTTGATCTTTTCTATCTTCAAAAATCATATTTTCCGAAGTGTAATTGACTACATAAAGTACTAAAATTTGGCTTAAGAACTAATTGGAAAAGATTTGCGTAGTCAGAAACGGGTGTGTATTTTCATCGGTCTTCATAAACCCTCTTACTTACGCCGTAGACATAAGTAATCGTAAAAATATAACAAATTTCGTGGTGTTGGCGGTATCTTGTAATGTAGGTATTAGGGTCTCTGAGAATTTTATTCTCAGAACAAGGCAGTCGCAGGCTGCATAATATAATAAACAGCACAAGTAACGTCATTAAGGTCAGGCGGTTCACAAATGTTGAATGCCTTTCGCCGTGCTTTCATTTTTCTTCGTGCCTTTCTTGTTGTTCCTCTACTCTGAAATATTCTGCATCTTATTTTATTCCTGTACCCTTACTATGAGTTACCGTACTCGCTACCGACAGCGTAAAGGATTTGTATGGAGAATAGTATAGCGCCCCTAGCGCATACTTTGTAGAACTACTATTCTCCAGTCGCTTGCGAGAAAGGTCACTGTAAACTCATGGTAGGGCACTGGATCATTTTAGCATTGGTTGGTGCGAATATTGTATCAACAATATTGTTGTTGATTATTTTGTTGTTGTTTACGTTAAGGAGCTGGTCGATCGATTGGGCGGTGCCATTACAAGTTTATTTGTCCAAAAAATCAAAACAGGTTGTTTACTTAATTAAAACATCAATTTATCGTTGTTTGGGTGAGGTCGCGTATAACAATTATTTATTATTAAATTGTTTAGAAGTACAGTTATGTCACGAAATATCTAAGTAAATTGCTGTTGGGGTAACTCGAAGGACCTTTATTTTAATTCGTTATACAGATACTGACCCTATATAGATATTGTTTGCAATAATGACCTTAAATACGTATGTCGACAGCAAAAAGCGTAAACGCTGTAAACGCCAATGAATTCCCTTGGTGTTTACAGCGTTTACGCTTGTAGTTCTTCTAATATGCATATTTTCTGATTATTAGGTTTAGCAGTTGGAGCATTGAACGTTTACCATAAATTTAAACATGCAGGCATTATTTAGCGATGGAATTTTTCACCAAAGTTAAAGGTTTTGACTGATTTGTGACGATCAAAAAGTTGATTTACCAATTTCCTTCAACAGACAAACAATTAAATAAATGTCCAAAGTATGTATCACAAAAGCAGACCTGTTACCTTAGGTAGGTCAGCTTGGTTGATTCATACCTGAATTCTCGTCAATGCACCACAATAGCATATCAGTTCGCTTTTAATAATCCGGCCAGTCAGCTGTGCGGTGTGAATGAAACCAATCTGTTAATAGAAAGTTAACGTACACTTGGCAACATGCAACTAAATACCTTATCCCGGTGACTGAACGCCTTTACTTGCTTTACGTACAGTACATACGACTAAGACTTTACTAAAACGATTTAAGAGCAAGTTTGGTTTGTTTATGTATCGGATGGACTTAGCTGTAATTAGATCTAATCGCAGGAGATAGTGGAATCTTTCAGTGTGCTCTCTAGCCAGTTGATTGTTGGGTAGGTCTTGAAAATTTCAGGGTCCAGTGCCTAAATCTTAATACCTCAAATTAAATTCGAATGCTACGGGTTCTTGATGCGATTATAACAATGGAGTTTGTCCGGTTTTGTGTAATGTTCCGATTAACTGTAGTCCTCATTTTTCCTTAAGATATAGGGAATAAGATTCCTGAAATCCAGATTCTAACCAATGGGGCAGTCTAAAAAAAATATTAATTAACGGGGCCTCAAAATGTGGGGATACACGGAAGTTGTTTCTGAAACACCTATTCTCTTACTTATATAAATATCAGAGAAACTAACGCTATATAAAATGCTTCCGAGGAACACAAAATGCTCAGTATAATATTTCAACTGCTGACCGAGCGGTGTTGCCATACAAATTCCAAGCCGAATATTCACTACGGCAACTTGACATCTTGGAATAAAGCCAGAATCTGACTCGAATTTTACAGAACTGGCGACAAAATTGCTTTTAGACTTGAATAAAAATCGTGCTGCCGTATTGTGCGTCTACTTCTTTCCTTGCATACATCGTATCTTGCGTCACTTGCGTCGGACCGTGACCTACATGAAGCTTCGCGGTCGCTTGGTGCTAATTCTGGTACTATCTCCGAAATACGTAGTAATAAAATATTGTTTATTGACTTGAATGGGTTTAAGCATTCGTTTACAGGAATTCCTAAACAAGAGTTGTTACTTGAATTCGGGTTACATGTTAATTACCATTTAAAAAAGGTTAGGTACAGCTTGATGTTTGTTAATGTCCCCCGAACAATAGTCAAAGACTTAAGAGTATCAGAAATAGTCACTGGGTTGCACAAATTGAAATTAGCACTAATTTACTTATAATAATTTATTTATTTATGCGCCATTTACGCCAACCTAATGTCTGTCAACAGTGTCAACGTAGGTAATCATCGTCCATCATTGCGCGAGTTGCATCGACAAATTTATCGGACCGATTAAAATTGAAAATAATGTTGACAGCTGACATCACTATAATAATGTACGAGTATATAATATTCTATGTACGTTCGCGACTTAAACTTTTTTTAAACCACGAACCCGGTAGTAAAATAATATATTTTTGTTTTATTTACTTCAGTTTTAAGGGCAGTCATCCAGTGTGACTATAATAATGAATTAATAACTGAGCCCATACATAGGATATTACATTATATAATATTATTTATTAAAACCAATTAATTAATAATTATACATCTGTGATGTAACTTAACAAAATAATTTTAATGTAAACAATGTTTAAACTATAATTAAAAAAAAAATAATACAGAAACAACAGAAAAAATATCGTTCTTCAGTTTTTGTCATAAATATTTTAATCGACGATAGTTTGTATTGAATAAATAATGCTTAGCGAAGGCCGATGTCGTGCAATGATAGCAGAATATAAATAAATTACCTTTTCAGTACAAAACTATATTGTTACAGTTGTTTATGTTGCAGCAATACAGCCATTTCATTATCACTAGAATTAGATTGTATATGTCCATTTATTTCCATTTTTTATTTCACTTAGACTAGGTTTTTTTTACAAAGTAAGTCATAAATAAAAAAATCCTTATAAAATAGACATTTAAAATTTTAACACAATCAAAAATTCTGTGCCGCCGGCAGCGTGGCAGCACCTTCTGAATCTGACCCTTGATACAGCCTCTTAAGATGTTTGTTGAGAAATATTAGTTATTACTGTATGTACATATACATATATAAATAAATAATCAGGAAAGCTCCATAGATATCTATATTTCTACTGTAAAATATTCGTAGAAACACTTCACCGAAGCATGATCATGATCAAAAATTCAAGCATATCATTACTACGTTTTAAATATACATCGTCGACGAAAACTCGTATTTGTACATATAATACCCCGTATATTATTTAGAAGAGGCCTTGTTCGTCACGAGACTTGTGTATAATTAGATTCCGTCTATTTTGTTTGTGTTGCCGAACGTTTGGCTTCAAAAACTGGCTAACGTTTGATGTTTACCGGTTTCTAGTTCGCAAACTAAAATAATTACTCTGAGTATAATTTGGAGAATCTAATACACTATGACTCTTAATGAACAAATGGGTTTGGTCCTTCCAAACCAGATCAGATAAGTTTGTGACTCCTACGGCTGATGCTCTGATATCAATTCTCCCATTTGTCGTATCGGTTTCTTCGCGGAGGAAGATGTTTTTAATCTGTCTGTCAAAAACGGATTTTATGTAATTTCACCTTGTTAAAGTGCTAGGGTTTGGCAGGATTTTGACTAGTCCAAGTCTTTTTGGTAAACCTAAACCATTGAAGGTCGTTTCAAGCTCCAAAAACATGATTATGTAAATATCTAGGTCGTCCCCTACTTCCTCCACACAATGAATGGAGATCAAGGCAGCTACTGACCTATACAATATTTAAGCGTAGACACATTAGCTAGTTTGACGTTTCTTATGTTGAACTTGACAGAAGAATGGTTAGAGTAGAAGTAGTACAGTTGGGGAAGATCGTATCTTTCCTTTCGTATAGCGCATTCATCTTTTGCGTCTCAAATTTGCAAGTCTATTTAATTGATCTATCTATTAGAATCTTTATTTATTGGCTTCATTCTGCAAAAAAATCTGTTCCATCATTTGACTACTAAAATAGTTAAGGAATAATTTATAACTCATGTGTCCTAACCCGCCTCAAGGACAACGCTTAGCTAATTAAAAGTCGCCATATAAAGACAGTTTTTGCATACCACGCCCATTTCGTTGTTCAATATCATATAAACAATCTCTGCGTTCGATGACCTGTGTGTCATACTCATACGCGCATCGAAATCAAAACACAATCTTCCGCAATCGCAACAAGGTGTTGACTTCAATAAACAATACTGTATAGACTCAACTTGGTTGAAACCCCGAATAATATTGATTAAATGGTATTGGTCTTTATTTCGATGGAAGCGGGACTAAAATTGGATTGAGCATTTGTTAAAATAGTTCTTTGTTGAGGAAATTAGCCCGTTGAACCATTGTTTACAAATGCTCATACGTATAATAACATGCATTAGTTTACAATTTCAAGTGGATCGAATTTTAAGTGAAAATAATAAGTCAAAGCTTCGGCTCTTGGAGATTTACGTCATTTTTTGACTGACTTCTATTAAACAATGACAACTCTTCTGTATTTCCATCACGACTCTATTAACTACCTAACTTTTCTTTGGCCACTTTTAAAAGAACACGTCTATCCACTTGCGTTCAGGTCTTCTGACTTGTCTTCCGTTCAAGCTGGGATATAAGCGCAAACTGTCCAAACTGTGTCCCGGCTCTCTGTCGGCCTTTTCAGTAGGCGACAAATTGATTTATACATGATCAGACAGAACATGTTTTCATAAAGCACCGTGTCATATCAAGTTACTGTCCTCATTCAGAAAGACCTTGGATCCGGGGCTGACGAGTGCCTTCAAGAGCATTCGATAGATGTGTTCAGCCCAGGTCCACTTTAGCCTAGCAAATACTTCAACTTCAGCTGCCTTATTTTAGAGCGCTTCATTCCGGACGCAAAGGATTTAGCAGAAATAAATGGATAACGAGCCACAATATTAACCACTCATAGCGCAATGAAAACCCGACTGACCCAGCGTAAATCAAGCAAGTTTATCACTGTGTCACCTTGTGGACGCACATTAAAATAGAGAGGGACGCTATTATTAGCCTCCCGTCAGAGAGACAGGGATAGCTGATAGACGTTTGCGTAGGCCTGACGGAAAATAGTCACACTAATTGCAATGGTTTTGTAAAAGAATGTTGTGACGTCCAAAGGAACCGTCCAGGAGGTGACATTTTTACGTTGTCAACTCGAAATTTTCAATGAAACTTCAGATCTTGGCATAGTAAACTGACAATGTTACTAGAAATTAGAATAACATAGCATTACTTGGTAAAGTTAAGCTGGTGACTTGTCTATTGAAATAAGAGTATTGCGAAAATGTTCCGTAATTGAGTATTGCTATCAAACTTTGTGTATTGCTTCGCCCCTTTCAAATTAATCAGTAACGTAGTATTAATTAATTTTGCGCGCAAGCCACACAACACATGCCCTCCTTTTATTATTAGACAAACCTTTTAAGAGTGCTTATTCTATCCGATTTTGCAGTCCTAATTTCTCTCCTCGTTGCTGTCATTAACTTGTGTCAGAAACATTAATATTGTACGTGTAATTACACATATTAGCACAGAATAGATAATAGTACAAGTACAGAAGGCACACTACTTTGATCTTTACAAAAGCCGCTTTTTTTAGCCAAAAAAATATGATTTATGGCCCTTCTAAAGTCGTCGTCCCCAGCGCAAGCCAAACGGAACGTTAAAGCTGCGTGCCAACGGTGAAAATGAATTGGCTCGCTTGCCGCGTCGCCGAGAGCGAGGGCTGTCAACGACTAAAAATAAAAATGTATTTCCTATTTATTTCTTGCATTCAATATAGAGAGCAATATATTTATATTCTTCATACATTATATTAATTATTTCATTATTCAACTATAAAGTAATCAATCTCAGAATTTGGACGAATTGAATCCACCACCAGGCTGCAAAACATTTTAGCTTTATTTTTAAACATTTTAATACGTATAATATAATAAAATAATGCAACGAATGCGTTACCTTAACATGCAATTAAATTCTTGAGCTTCATTTTGTTTTTGCTTAGTTGTCCGATATTTATTTATTTATTCATATATATATTCATCACTACACACCTAGTATAAAACAAAGTCGTTTCCTCGTCTGTCTGTCTGCCCCTATGTATGCTTCGATCTTTAAAAATACGCACGGACGCACCGTGCCGTGCCGTGCGAAGCCGGGCGGGTCGCTAGTAACAAATAAAACATGTACAAAGGCGAACTTATCCCTATTAGGGATCACTTCCAATACATTTCTTTTAACTCATTATTTATATATTTTATATACTTACTTATCAAACTATCACTCAATCGTTTATTCATTACTAGTAATTTTACAAACTTCATATCAAATATTATTATAAAAACCTCTATGATTGTTGATTTAGTAGTAGACATACTTATTTTACTAGAATTTAAATTGACAAATATCAGTAAATAATCAATTCAAAATTACATAAGTACTTAACAATTAAAATTGATCTGAGTAACCAGTGTTAAATATGGAAGTAGATACACCTGCAATATGTTTTATTTATTATTATTCAGTAACTACTTATTATATATTTGTATAGAATCTTTTTATCGATTCATATTTTTTTATGTGGTAATACCACATTTTTTATTTTTATAAATAATGACACAAAGGTAAATTAAGAAAGAAAAATTGAATGCGATCTACTACAATCGAAGCGGGATCATTGTTCCTACAACCCGCTGCGATACAATATCTTTTCGCTGTCTTTTTACTCATTCAAACACTTTATATTATAATATAACACTGGTATCAACAGATGAATGAGGAACGTTCACTTGCGACGTACATAAATCGGAAGAGCGTGCGCGCGAATTTCGTGTACGTGCGTTCCGAGCTTCCGAGACACAGCGTGGCAGCCACTGAATAGTCCCCATGCATGAGGCCACCGGCATGTACTTGCAGCGGGAAAAGTTTATCGCGGAGTGCGCCCCGCCTGATATTAGTTAAGTCTGTTATTAGCAGCCGCTAGATAGACGTTATAACTCATTAGTATCATTTTCACATTGCTTATTAAATCAAATGACTTATGAAGTTAAAGTGTCGGTTACTATTAAAGTTATTCGATGGTGGATACCTTATGTGACGGTTTGCCTTACATTCCGTATAAAAGACGTTTGTAATGCTATGCTAGTCCATTTGTAAACAAAAACGGACATGATCTATCAGCCAATTAAAGTAAATTTTCATACCAATGCCATTGACTGAAAGATCTTTGAACTTAGCGTACTTGGCACTTACAACCTTGTACGTATGTCAACTTACTAGCTAGTAAATCTCCATTACGATATTCCACTGAACCAAACGACAAACGTGCAGCTATGTACAAACGCGCATTATGCCTGCGCAACGCGATGCAAACTCGAGGCGATTTCGGGTTAAAAATTAGTAAGAGCAGGCGCCGGCGCAGCCGTGACCCAGATGCCGCCATGTTGGTTGGCTTTGGTGGCGCATTTCAAACGCTATCTGGGAGCGGTGAAATTGCTCACATATGGTACACTGAATTATAAGCGTTACTTGTTTTTACGACCTTTTATTTAATTTGTCATGTTTGTATGTATTTATTTATTTATTTAAACTTTATTGCACAAAACAAGTCAGTACAAATGGCGGACTTAATGCCAAATGGCATTCTCTACCAGTCAACCATAGGGCCGAACAGAGATACTAGAAGTGGGTGCAAATTAGAAATCTGATGGTACAGAGAGGATTTAGAGTACAAGTAATTACAAAATATTAATTATATTACTGTTTATACAAAGATACATATACCTACACACTATAATATAATATGTATACAGATATATACATAATATAATATATATATATATATATATATATAAATATATACGAAAGTCTACAACATGGGATGATGGATGAACTATTCGAGCTCTTGTTCCAGCAGATGCTTACGCAGCATACACTTGAAAGCTACCTTGCTTGGGGCTTGTCTGATAGAGAGAGGGAGTGAATTCCAGAGACGGCATGCCTGAACGGCGAAAGAATTAGACATAAAACCAGTATGGTGCGAAGGAATGGAAAGTTTGAGAGTTCGAGAGGAACGAAGTTCACAGCCTGGACGGGGAGTTTGAAAAATGAATTTACTTTTGAGATATCCTGGTGTAGAAGGCTCGAACAGGATAGAAAACAGACAGCAAAGGATCCTGAGGGATGAGGGATGTATCTGATCTAATGTTGCAATGAAGATTTGAACAACTGTCTTGGGGACTGATTGCGCTGAACTTTCGTAAACTTAATGGAGCTGGTCTGATAGAGGGGTATACCTACTACAATACTTCAAAGTTTCATTTGTCCAAATGCATCATCATTTCGAATTTTCATAACTCCGAAAACCATGCTCTGATAAAATATTTAGTTTTTTCTGGGATATCACATAACCCTAATCTAACCTAATTATGGTATGTTACATGATACATATGATCCATGGAAAAATGTTCGTTTTGTGAATTTTGTAATTTCGGAATATTGATGGTACCTATCGGATAAATTAAACTTGTGTTCCCCTGATAGAGCCAGGTGGTGGTCATGCGAACTTTAATAAAATAATGCAATCCATCTGAGTTTGGGCTTGGAACAGTTACATAGAAGTACTTTTTACCTAAAAGCGCAAATGAAAGCATCGACAAAATGATTCAATGGTAAAGTCACTAATTTACTGGATATAAGATAAGAAAACGGAAACGCAACAAAAACAAAAGTTGTACGTTGCACAATATTATATCACAATAAATGTATAACTTACTCATACATACCACGCGAATTATATGGTACTGGGAATTCCCAGGTATATGAGTGGGATTCATCTGTATTTTATGAAACCAAAAAAGCCACTTATAGGTCAATGGAAAATCTGTATTGACTTGTTTGTAATTAATGTTTTACTTTTCGAATTGAACAGAAATTCACCAGAACGAGATTATTTCTTCGAAGTTAGTAATTAAATCATGGCTTGCAGAGGAGCCATGATTTTGATTACATAATAAAGCCAATAAAGGTGAACTAGTACGCGCTTAAGATGTGGCTTTAATTTCACGAGCTCTACCTCTCTATTGATACGACTTTTTATCATTTAATCTCAGAGTTAATAGCATTATTTTTGACAAATCCCTATATTTTGTAAATTATTCAGAACCTTAGTAAGAGCTTTAAACATGTCGGGCGGTTCCTGAAATTTTTACACGAGTTTTCAACCACTAAAATGACTTACACCAACCTTCCTTGACTCGCGTAATAAAACGTTTCACATTGAAATCGCACATCGCAGAATAAATACCGGCGAGGCTAACCGGGGCATAAGCATGTCCGTTTCGCGACATTACGAGCGAACGGGTTGTCGTATCCCGTTACGGACGCTGACGAAATGAGAGGTTGAACTTTTGAGCTTGTTAAGTAAGGTTATGCATATGTGGCCGAATTATCGGCCATTTCTTTACTATTCGGGTAGAGTAGACTGTTTAATTTCCTGATTTTTAAACTGATTTTTTTGTAACTGAAAGTTAAAGTCTCAATTCCAAATTCCAAATCTGATATATCTGATAAATCGAAATATTCCAGCAGCCAATCTTTGACCAGTTATCTCTCTAAACGTCTTGAAATTAGTTTTGTATGTAATGTAATGTACCCTTTAGGAGTGCTAATACGTAATATTAACATTAGTCTTATTCGTACTTGGGTGAATCAACTTTTAAGTGCACCTTGTTACTATGGTTACGCAAAATTTGTCCCTCGGACAACCTAAGCATTTTTCTATGAAACTGTATGAAGATGTCACTTGGACAACGGGGTTTTTTTTTTCCTCCCTGAATTTACAGTAGGCATAGTGCCTCCAACTGTATTGTTTCTCAGTTACGGGACAGAGTAAACAACACTAAAAAGGTGATTCACCCACTTCCAACAATCGTGACATATTAAAATCTAAATACAGTGAAAGTCTCATCGGAACATTCACATTTATGCTAAACTTAATATTGCAGGGTATTGCGAAATTGCCGAATGTTTCCACGTTATCAAATGGAAGGCTGGTTCCCAGCGAGGTGAAAGCGAGAAACCATTCAGTTCCGCAACGTTCGTAAGCTCTGCTTAACTTGAATTAATATGCTGTACCTTATTCCAATTATTTCTGATTGTGCACTTGGTCTGCTGGGACTGGGACGCTAGCAGAAATGTATAACTAAATATCTTAGTTAATAGACAGTACGTACTGTCTATTACGATATGTATACATAGAAGACAAAGAGCAAGGGGTTGTAAGTTATAGAACTAATACAAGTTATAGGGTTTTATTGCTTTGGTTTAATACATATAAATGTCGTCACTACTCGGAAGATTGCGTATTTGTCTTAATCAAAAACACGATAACCTTTAAAGTTAAATTAAATAGAAAAATTATTTACAACGTATTTTTAGACTAAGTCGCAATATTTTGTACAGAAATATTGTCCCAAATTCTATTCTTCGGGAGCAGTTTGCGACACAAGTCTGTAAACATGTAACAAGGGGTAATACAAGAAATTTAATGATGTTTTAAATCTGTAATCGTTCTGTTTTCTTTAAATGTAAACAAGTCAAAGATCATTTCAGTAATGGCATTTTAAACTGGCAATCAGAAACAAAGCAGGACTTCCTTTATCATGATTCATTACGACCCGTTGAGTGGAACATAAACGATTCAATCACCAATATGGACATGCGATATCCGTAGAATGCTATTTGTCTTTGAGATGAATATGGATACAAACGCTCAATCAGGCGCATTGTTACATAAATATCGGTGCACTTGTTCTTAAATCGATAGCCACAATCTGTTATGTAAAACAATAACAGAATCCTTTTGGCGTGTCGATCGGCAGAGTCTAAATCTATCGAATCTATAAATGACGCAAGTGTTATGGGGTCTAACGACACTTATGACATTGCTTTTCTAAAGATGTGATATGCAGTATGCAAATCTGGCGCTAGTACTTTTTCACGAAAAACTTTATCACGAACGACTTAATCACGAAAACTTTATCACGAATAAACTTCTTTAAAGTCTTTTCTCTTAAAGTCTTTTCGTGATATAGTCTTTTCGTGATAAAGTTTTCGTGATAAAGTCTTTTCGTGATAAAGTCTTTTCGTGATATATTATAGTCTTTTCGTGATAAAGTTTTCGTGATAAAGTCTTTAGTGATAAAGTTTTCGTGATTAAGTTTTCGTGATAAAGTCTATTCGTGATAAAGTTTTTCGTGATAAAGTCGTTCGTGAAAAAGTTTTCGTGAAAAAGTATTTCGTGAATAAGTACTGACACGTGCAAATCTACCTGTCATATCCAAACAGCAGCGAATACCGTGCGCTCGATTTGTTTATCTCACTTAATGACGCGAAGTCGTTATTCAATAACTAACCCACGTTTCTACAATTCGATATACTGTTTCAAAATGTATGGAACCTTTATTGGAATTTGCAATACCGCAGAACGCTGCTCTAGAAGTGAAAGCTAACAAAATAATTGCATTTATCAGGGCGGAACGACTTTTTGTTGAAAAAGAAACCATTGATGCAGCTCATTCAGAGAACATAGGACATTTTTAGGTATTATTGAGTCTTGTCTTAGTCATAAGGGATAATCGCTTACAAACTAATTTTAATGATTTATTTTTGCACTGCCACCCGTGCGGCGAAGACGCGTGAGGAATGAGGTCAGCTTGTTCCAATTTTAAATTTCGATTGTCACAGAGGTTTGATACTGCCACTTTCACTGTGGCTTACTTTTTTTCGGTCTGCGTCGTTACCTACAAGTCTTTTGTACAGCTTCAGTTCCGCTTTTGGTTCCGGTTTATTGCGGATAAAGCCTTTATTGTATATCTTCTTTTATGGGTTACTTGGCTAGTATCTAAGTGATTAACTGCCTATTATGCCGCGGGTCTTGTCCTTCACTTTCATCTTTTTATGTATCTTTACTTACTTAATTAACAACTTCAATATCACCATATTCCTTGGCAATATACATGTTTGTAGTAAGTTTACTTATCCTGACATATTTTTTCGCAAATACACCTACAAAGATCGCGTTATCACTGTAAACAGTAACCCAGATGACACATCGCGGTCCTGTTATGAACTCCGGGTATCATCGGTCCAATTATAAATAGAGATAAGTTCCGCTACTCCATCTGACTTTGTCCCTTTCCCACTCGAGCGTATCTGCACTTGAATGATAAAGATAATGTTACTAGCTAACCTGTTTCTATACACTCGCGTGCCACGACTCGGGTTTCCTCGTATACCGTCTCCACTTTCCTCGACATGCGAATATCGAAACATTAAATAACTGCTTTAAAACCTACTAGTTAAAGTTTAAATAGGAGTAAATTCTTCAAGGGCTGTGCGGGATGCTTATGCGGCTTGACATTGCAATTTGCCGCAAAGCTTTGCCCTTTTCGAGAGGTTGATTAAACGCCTCGATTCATCGTTAAGTGGCCGAGAGCTATTTAAGCCATTAACTTTAACCGTATCAGAACATCCTGTTTTGGTAGCAACTTTATGCCTCCCTTTATGTTATTGTAATGTAGCGTGGGACCTAGTGTATGTCCCTGCGGAACACAACGTTTCATGTACTACTTATACATGCTCAGCTCTTCGCATAAATTCGCAATCTTCTAATTTGTTAAAAGTTCCACCTGTGAGAGTACCCATCTATGCAGTCGGTTTATAATTTAATTTTAGTTCTGTGTGTTAACTGACTTTTATCGCAATAAACGCTTTGATGACATGACAGCCAATTTGACTGTCAGATATTGTAATCGCATATGAAAGGTCATATATATTTTTGCAATCCTCCGTTTCGCCGACCTTAATTCTCTAAGTTTCTAAGCGTTGAACGCTTGTAATCGATTTGTCTCTACTATTAAATTTTTCTTCCAGTCAATACTTACGGAATACCAGTAGTGAAACAATTCGAAAGCGAAACTCGTGATTTATACCCGGATCGCTCTTCACTAAACATGACATTAAGATATCGTAATTAATGCCCATTTCTCTTAATCGATGTTCCGAAGTTTTATTACAGCGTTTAACTTTATATACCCACGGTCTATATTCTGCCTTTTTAATTCCTTGTGTACACCAACTTAATTATCTTATCTTGTATTGTATCAAAGTGTGTTCTAGATTCAGTAGGCGTGGCGATTCTCAGTGCTAATCGCTATCTAGAAAACATCTTCAAAGGTCGGAAGCTATTTATATCATCAAGTTCGCCGCAATTTCCGCCTGCATCTTTTTGTTATTCAAGGCCCTAATGTCATTTGTTTATTACCTATACAGGCGTAACATCATTCACGTCTCCCTGCTAATTATTAACACCTTCATCTATTTCTAATTCTAAGGTTATCATTATCAATACGAGTCATACTATGTATTTTTTTTTCAAGATGCCCTCATTTAAGTAGAATCGCGAAATTAATTGGAACGCACCGGCTACGCAGTTCGTAGGCATAATATAGCGGTCCAACCAACGTAACAAGAGTTTCACCGCTCGGTAACGGATGACACAAGCGGTTACGGTACCAAAGTCGTGGTGGGGAGCATTCGACTTTCAAACTCACGCGCAGGGAGAGCCATTGCTCGTGCACTCGGCCGAGCTCGGCTGTCCTCGGCTATCTTCGGCCCCGCCCGCTAAAAGACACGAATAACCGGCGATTTGATCTTTATTCCTTTTTTGGAACGATCTCTTTTCCCTCGAGGCTCGATCACGAATTCTGGGCTTCGTTCGCTCGAAGACACACCAATGCAATTCAAAGGTTTACGCGCAGTTCTTAAAGTCCAATCTGTTTTGTTTACGTACGTCGTACCGTTAGCAGTGAAAGTGCTCTGGCAAAAGTGAAACGGATGATTTAGAATGGCGCAATTTACTCGAGATTGGCGTAAAAAATCGCGACCGAGGAAATACCAGAGAGAACTTACTGGTTAATGTAGCCGTTGCACTTGATTTTTGTTTTATTTACATTTTCAATCTCTTAAGGAAAGTTTAATTATTTTGTACGTTTTGCTTGGCTCGCTTTCCTGAAGTGCCGCCATCATTAGAATCACGATGACTCGCTCAAATATCTGATTACAGAGCTGTCAATTTATCCCAGACCGCTACGTCGGAAAACGGCTCATTATGCGGCACGCCATTGCAAAAACCGGTAGTCCGCCTATTGATTTTTTATTAAGTAGGAAAGGAAGTTTCTTATATGTGACACAGTTATAGTTATACCTGTTACTTTTTTAATATAATAATATAATTAATCTTCTATATATTATTTTAGGACGCTTCAAACAAATATAAAACTAACCAAATTTATTTAAGTAGTATGAAATAAGTAAACCTAAATTAATTAAATCATATATGCATAGACTGATTCCTTAGTAAAACTGTTTTGTTGTACTTGTTCGCAAAGTTCCCTCTTTTGTTACTCTCATTTAGGTATACCTCGATACCGCCGGTAGCAGGGTTCTATTGACGTTTCTCCACTGATAGTTACACCTTATTTTTGGTGTTGATAGATATACCTTACTTTCGGTGTTGCGTATACCGGAACCAGCTGGCATATTTGACACGGGCGACGAGTGAGGTGGTCGATAGACGTGTCTTAGATCTTTAAACAACGGAGTTGTCTTCGCCACAGCTTCCGATAGGAGATTCATCTGTTATTATTTGATTCTAACCTGTTCTTTTATCGTTATTAATATAGTCGCGAATAATAATTCAGATGTGATGTATGTGAAGTCTTTAATTCGACAAGGGCCAGCGTAGAGACCACAGCCCACGCCTGAGAGACCTTTCACCAATGGAACGTATAATAGGCATGTTGACTAATTTTTTTTGAGGATGTCAATCGATTCTATTTTTTATTGTGATCAAATGTCTATATGGGACTGACTACATTTAAACTGCTCTAAAAGTCAGAAATGACCGTCAAAGTTCAACATTCCTACTTAGCGCTAAAAACGCTCCATACAAAACGCGTCAGGCTAGTGACGTCACAGGCCGGTATAGGTACCAATAATTGTATGGAAAAATTAAGAAATTTGTCATTTTCACCGTGAAAAAGTGCGTTTAAGTTCATAGTTGTGATACAATTATTGTTTCGTAAAATTATGAGGATTCCGAAAACATTTTCAAAATTTATTTTGGATTAAAAATAAAACATAAAATTTGCGTACCTTTGAAGTCACATATTTCCAAAAAAGATACATGTTTCTGGATTTTTTTTCTTTGTTTCGTGAAATATTTAGCTAATTTTATTCATATAACTACAGTACGCTGTAGAATTCAACATCAGTCAAATAGCCTATTATACTTAGGCTGATGATGATGACGATCAATTAATAGTGATATTTGTGTATTTTGCGACTTCCCCGACATTACAAATTAAATACATCCCAAGGTAATCAATCAGACCTGCATCTAGGACACTGTGGGATGCCCTAAGGCCACACGCAAGGCTAGATGGACCCCCGCTGTTTCCATTAACCTTTCCCGTTTCCATGCAGTGACCCTCTGCAATCCAATCAATGAATGAATGTGCTGAGTCGGATAGACTTGTGTTGTTTCTTTTGTCAATATTCTAAGTCATGCATGAGTTCAGAATTATAATATCGCGTTTAGACAAATTGAAGTATTAGTACAATTATTATCTTGGGAATATAAAAAAAATATCTTATAATATTTAGATTTGTTCCTCCTATTTGCACTATACCATGCCGTAATTCCTGTAATGAAAGGAAAGATGACCAATTTGTGGTTTGGGTTTCGGCGAGGAAATAATGATAAGTATGCCTTGTATAGATGTGTAACTAGTACCGAATGAATGAATTAAAAGAAAGAATACGTTAAGAGACTAGACTCCCATGGAAGAAAACGAATCAGCGAATTGACAGTATTTGTATGATACGAAAGTAGTGACAAAATAAACGCCTTAGAGTTGATGGTTGAATAACAACTACACTAGAGTTTAACTTACAGGATTAACACAGAACTGATGAAGCCTAACTTTTTTAAAAGACTGACAGGGTCCTGTGTTAATTTTCTACAGAAAAAAAGTACACTCCTTAATATGACTTGTTTAACATTCCAAAACTGGCCGGCATAACTGTTCATGCTTGTTAGTACAATCAGCTACAGAAAATGGTAACTCCGCGTTATGTCCGGTCGTATTACTTCGGCCGACTGTACAAAATAAATAAAGAAGACCTAAATAGACAAGGAACATAAGGTTATATCGCTTGTTTGCCATACTCTATGTAGCACAGGTATGCATAACCGCTTCGCATACTTAATTATAATGTTGTTGATGTTTACGAGTGATGTTCATGGAATTGTGTTACCTAGAAAATACTTGGAGGACGACATGAGGAAGCGATTACTGAGATAATGTCGAAAGGTCGCGATTATGGCTTGCAGGGTCCGGGTGCCTTTTTAGGGATGAGAAGTCGGTTACGGATATGAGTCGACAGGAAACCTTTGATCTGAAATAAAAACGAATAAAATAGAATATTCTTTTCTCAGACATGCAATGAAATATCGTCATAACTTGCGTTAAAACAGGCTTCGAAGCGTCACGTTTCGGGCGGAACAATTCGAGAGAACTGTAAAGGAATTTCATATAAAATTGAAGGCCTAGGCCGGGAAGTATTTTTTTTTAAACTTGGCGTCTGTGTTTTTAACAGGGTAAACAGCTGAATAATGTTTTTTGAGTGGTTTATTATTTTATTTCACTGTATATGTTTGAGTATAGCACTATACATGCTGCCTTAGCCTTGAATACATCATTTTATTTCGACGATGTCGGTTATTGTTAAAAAAGTTTATTTCAACGCATGTTTAGACTTAGTTACCTATAATATAGGTAGGTCTTATATTAATAAAACATACCACATAAGATCTCCCACATAGGAGTAGCTAAATAAAAGCCCTAATAAGGAATCTACAATGTTTTTACGATATACAAAACGCTATAAAATATTTTTACGATATGAGCGTCCTAAGGGGCCGGCGTCCCGACTCCCGGCCAGACCGGCCAAATTACCCTTACCTGCTTTTATCTGGCTACTATCCCGTGCGTGCCCGTGCCGTACGGTATTGACAGGTCTATTTAAAAATATTTGTTTTACTAGCTATGCGGCATAATATTTTATTTCGAACACAATTGTATTTTTCGAAATATTTTTTTAATGTGGGTAAATTAACACCACATTTTTTTTTTTGCTATATATATAGGTACTAAGTTCCTACTCGAGCTCACTCTTAGTGCGTCTTTGGTCGAAAGGTTAAGACGTTGAACCGGCAATCCGAAGATACCGGGGTCGAATCCTGGTGAGGACCATGTATCAGCGTAATTTATTTGTCGATCTTTGTATCTATAGACATAGTACCTAGCTATACGGCGGCTGAATAACGGCATTATGCTTAGGATACTACATTAAATTCAGGATCCGAGGCATTATTGCGTTGCGATATATCTGGGTCTATATTAAATCCTAGAATTAATTTATCGTCGAATGTTGTTATAAAACTAACCTAACCTAATCAATAGGATGATATAATTTGCAAGAATCAGGAAAATTTTATGACTACAGGGGAATAATATTCTGCGAAATGAATTTTCGGCGAAATCAAACATTCGACTAAATAAGTTTCTGGGAGACAAAGGGCTCCCGATATATCCAATTGAGTAATTTCTCAGATTAATTATTAAGTAATTTTTTAGACAGTTAATCCATCAGGTGGTAGGTCCAACTATGATAGGCAAACAATTGGCAACAAAGGTGAGTCCATACTTAATATTATAAATGCGAAAGTGTGTCTGTTTGTCTGTTACCTCTTCACGCTTAAACAGCTGAATCGATTTTGATGAAATTTGGCATGGAGATAGTTTAAGATCCGAGGAAGGATATAGGATAATTTTCATCCTGGAAATTATCCCTAAAAAGATTGAAAAGTGAGTAAGTAATCATTATGACATTGATGACCCTGTAGGAAATGTAATGATTAGACCAAAAGCACAAATTGCTCTTACATTTGCTTAGGCGCTTTTACTAATCCCTTTTATTAATTAAGGTGATTAGGTGGTTATCTATCGTGTTGTACGAGGTTGCTTCCATACTTCCAAGTTCCACGCAGCCGTAGTCGCGGGCAAAAGCTAGTAAGAAAATAAAATGATACTAGGCGGGGCTAATTGGAGACTAAACTAATTCGCATGGCTACAATGATCGACAAGTGATAACACCGATTTCTCCAGGATCGTGATAGAACATTAAGATAAACAGTAAGTAAAAAAAGACAATTAAGTTGAAAAGACATTACCTTAATAACGGAACCCAACGAAACCGAAGTCACCTATCTCGGGCCCCGCGGCCGGGTGGCCAACTAACCTACATACCCGCGCGCCGTGCCGGCCGGCTCCTGCGCCTTTCTTACGCCTTGGTTATATGTTATATGCTGTGCGTTGGAGGTTTTCTTACTTTTTACGGTTCCGTACCCAAAGGGTCAAAAACGGGACCCTATTACTAAGACTCCGCTCTCCGTCTGTCACCAGGCTTGTCATGAACCGTGATAGCTAGACAGTTGATATTTTCACAGATGATGTATTTCTGTAGCCGCTATAACAACAAATATGTACTAAAAACAGAATAAAATAAATATTTAAGTGGGGCTCCCATACATCAAGCGTGATCGTTTGCGTTAAATTTGCACCTCATTTGTATGCGACGATTGCGGCGCCATGCGTACCAGGTGCAAACTTTACTCGGCCAGTTAAGATGGGAAGTGTTTGTACGGAACCCTCGGTGCGCGACTCGCACTTGGCCGGTTTTTTGTTGCGTCTCTGTTTCAGCTACGCCAAAATTTCTATCGTATGTTTTTGGATGTTCGGAGTTCCGGCTGTTCTCGCCTACAGACCACATTTCTTAACCGATTCTATAATATGAATATAGTTTTTTTTTGTCTATTCAGTTTTTCGATTTTTTTTCCTATTGGCGGAGATATGGGGGTTAAAAACGTTAAAAATCACAAATATTAACTATTTCGAACCACAGTATCCTATTTGTTTTCGTTTTTAGAATTTGTATTAATGTGCATCAGAAAAAACAAGCGAAACGGGTTGTTCCTTCGTTTTTAGAATTTGTATTAATGTGCATCAGAAAAAACAAGCGAAACGGGTTGTTCCTGGAATAATACCTGGAATATTAAATCAAGAATTACTATTGCGCTTTTCTCAGACCTCGGCTTGGAGGCTTTCTAACTTTTTTATGCCCTTCTCTGTTTATGTATAAAAGTAAAGGTAAGACAGGAAAATTAGTTGCGGAATTAAAAAAAACATACTTTTTCGTCTAAGTCTATAATATCTAAAATCTTGCTAAATTTATTGACTAGTTAAAATTTTAAAGATCTTTTCTATCTATTTTGAACAGAAAAGTATAATGTTAAATTGGGAAATTAGTATCTGCAACTTGCTACATTTCTTTCAAATAAAAATTTCTTCGATGTCCATAGTTAAGCTATAAAATCACTTTAAATATGAAGTTGAAATAGCATATACATATTGTTAATTTCAATATCCGTCTGAGAAGCATACAATTTGTGTTTTGCTTCTCAGGTACGGATATTTATTATTTCCACGATATTTTTGAGTATTCACATATTTTTTCAAAACAGAATTGAGATAATATCAAATCAAACTGTGGAAAGCTAATATTCGAATCCCATTTTTATTCTATTTGTGTGCTGTCACCTTGTACTGTGCATGTGTAGTGTGTGAACAACAATGTCGCTTGTAAACATCCAGGAATAGCGCCGGTCTATCTAACCTTATATAAGGGTCATCAACTTAGCGCTCACTGATAATTTACTGCTTTATTAGTGTAGGTAAATAAAGTTTTCCGTGTGTACACTGGGGGTAGAAATATCCAGGACATTTGACTACGTTTTGATTATATACGTGCACGTGTCGTAAGGATGTGAAAGTTTCAAAAACTAAAAGCTTTCACCCGTTTTCAAGAAATGTGAAGGTACTCTGGGCTGTACAAATGCAATTATGCAGCTTATTGCACGTTTTTATGTGCACGTTGCGACTACTATAGATTTAGACACTGTTCCCGGAATAAGATGTGTAAAATATAACTTCTGCGCCGTTGGCTGATTCAATTGAAGTTTTTGTAATAAGGCACCAATTTATTAAACTTCGAAAGAAGTAAATTGAACTTGAAATGCCGCTTTCATACACCCTCCGCTCCGGGCTGTCAACCTTTGCGGACATCAATCTGAGTAGGCTGATTTAAGGATAAAAATAGACGCATGTATTATTAGCCCGGAATGAATCGGTTTTACAAAAACAAACATGTAAAAGATATATTTGTGTTAGGAAGTTTATTAGGTAATCAAATTTGTTACTATTTTGTTTATACATTTATAATCATTGTCCATATTATAACTACTGTTACCACTAGAGACCTTGCCCTTCAGAACTAAAGAAGGCTATATATTGATTATCTCCTTACGATGCACGTGTAACGTCGGCAAGTTGTTTAGTTAGATAGTATTGAATCATTTACCGACTTTTGATACTTTGCCAACGGACTTACTTACATTTACACTAGCAATATATCTGTCAGTTGACAACCCTAATGGTTTGAATTCACATACTCGTATTCCTATTCGTTGTCTCTTCTGCCGGTCTCACTCGGAGGTTTTGTGCGTCTCTTTTTGTTAAGTAGTGACCAAAAAAGATATTGAGAAGAATTTTGGCGTTATCATGATTTGTCACACGTATATCTTGTGTTATACCAACCAACCTGTTGTATTTAAGACAAGCTTTTAACATACGCTATGTAGCTAGAAGATCTTATGTGATTACTTTCTCAGAGCTGTAATATAGTCGTCTATATTGTTTAAAGAAACTTCGAAACAATTGATCAAATGAAAATTCATAAGTCCCCCAAATCTGAAGGAATTTCATAAAACCGAAAACTGTCAAATCAATGTCAGTAAGGTCAACAAAAAAGCTCCCACACCCAAATCAACCAAAACGCCATCACAAAAAGTCCAAAATCCCTCACATTTATCTCCAATCGCAATTACTCTATTCGCAACTGTAATGGCAAAGTGTTAGAGTACATATTGTAGTGTATAGGTTGTATAAAAGTGTGCCAACTCGCGAGGTCGCGTAAGCGGGTCAGTGGGACAGCGCAAGTGGGTGAGTGACGGCCCAGCATTGAACTTGGGTTCTGCGGTTATGTCACTGCTGCCCTGTGATGTGACGGTGCGGAAATCCAGTGCACCGGTGGACACGCGGTGACGCGTCGCGAAAAGCTGCGGGAGCGCGTGATAGTCCAAACGCGCGTCGGAAATACTCATGCACGCCCCAAACAGTTGACATTGCCAACCCCTTAATAGAAGCCTTCATGATCCGATATGAGGCTAACTCTCAATGCACCCGTGGTGTATCATTCAATAAATAATAAATAGTCTTTTACTGTATAGATGCACAGTTAAATACATTTCACAAAAAAATTACAACCGTTAGACAGCACGTTGTCTTATCGCAATCTCCTCGTGCAAATATTTTGCCGTGTCAGTACTTTTCTGTGAAAAAATCAGTTTCGACGTTATACGATTGGTATGCTAGTAGTAGTAGGTAATAGCTTATCATCTATTTAAACCTATACTTGCAAGTTTAACCAGTACGTGATATGCTTCGGCAATCGATAATCTGACAAGCTCCCTCAGTACGTCAAATTACCGATTAATCGTTTCCCGTACGTGTGAAAATCGAGTACTGTAATTGAAATATCGCTACATGCAATTACGAAATAGCTAAGTCGATAAATGATTTCGATTCGTTTGATGTGTGTGTCACGTTAGACATACGCTATTGTTTAAATTAATGAGTTTTTTTTCAATTGATTGTGTTCAATGGCTTATCGTATTTAGCTAATGAAAAATGAAAGGAGATTGTGTCTGAGAATTCATCAAGTTTTGTTATTGATTTGTTTGTACTGTTGTATTGACACGAGTGCTTTATTTTTTTTAGTGTTCCGCACCCAAGGGTAAAAACGGGACCCTATTACTGAGACTTCGCTGTCCGTCCGTCCGTCCGTCTGTCACCAGGCTATATCTCAAGAACGGTGATAGCTAGACTGTTGAAATTTTCACAGATGATGTATTTCTATTGCCGCTATAACAACAAATACTAAAAATAAAATAAAATAAGTATTTAAGGGGGGCTCCCAAACTTGTTATAGATTATGGTATATACGGAACCCTTCATGCGCGAGTCGGACTCCCACTTGCCCAATTTTTTCTATTTTAGTTACAGTGGTATATAATCCTTTACGCCTTCCATATTGACTTTTTTTTATATCCTACAGTCTTCTAAATTATTAGCACAACCGATAGCAAGGTTTACTTTTCACGCAATACATAATATTATCCATCTCGTCGAATAGTTTTCCGCGAGCGAGATAGAGCGAGATAAAATGACAGCCATTTGGGCTAGTTCCCAGCACAAAGACACGTCTACAAATCTTATACGTCTAAACTTATTTACTCCTTACTTATTAAAATACTAATAAGTAAGGAGTAAATAAGTCATAACTCATAACATAACTATAATAGTTTATGGCTACCCATCGTCGTTAACATCCCTATTTCTCGGAACGTCTAGACGACCTTTACCTTCACAATAGTACATATAGATAACTACTGACTGAGTTAGGAGCCTTGGTAGCTGGGCGAGTACCGCGTCCAACGGAATCGGTTTCGGCTAAACTGCGGTGTTTTGCAACTGTTTGGCTAATCCCGAAGAACATCAATTTGCAGACGACCATACTTGTGCAAAATGCAATATCGCCACGCGATTATCTTATCTGCTGTCCTGTACCCAGCGGATAAGTCCGGTCGCGTTTGCCGCGCGGTAGATTGATGACAAAGATTGATTTTCAACAAGAATGAAAGTAAGGGATTTCCAGCCACGTTTCTTATATGCTAAAATTTTTACGTACTTTGGGTACTTACATTCTTCGTAGATCTCCTATCGCACCTATATAACTGATTTCGTTACTTCTGCTTTGCGAAAAAAGTTCTCAAATACAATGTGCGCAAAACACATGATAGTAGTCTATCCTTCAGTTCGTAAATCAATCTGACCCTATTTATTGAGCCATTGATAACCGGCCTACATCATTTCTTATCGATGGGAATTTAGCTTAGCCTCGTTATTATATTAGGCATGCCATTAGTGAATTGGGGTATCGAGTCTCTGTAATAAAATAACTTTAAGTAATCGAGACAATCGAGTCTTTACTGCCACATTAGGTGCTTATTTAACACCGGACACGAAATCCGGAAAGGATTTTCCTATAATTGTTTTTCCGGCTTAGCATCTCTAGACAGACGTAGATATTACGGTATAGCGATCATTGTTTTAACGGTTACGTCAACAAAAATAAGTAAATAGTTTTGGTTTCGGTGAGAAGGGACATCCCTTTTTGCCCACGTCGCCTTCGGGTTCTTCGCTTTTCTTGGGGTATCCTTACAACGAAATGAAAAATAAACATGTATAACTCGTTTGCGACCTCCACTCGGATTCTGGAGTTATCTAATAATTCGATTGAAAAGTATTTTTATACTGACAATGCAATAGACTATTAGTTTGATTCTTGCTGAAAAATAAATAAAGCAACTAAACCAATCGATTTTATTGGAGTTTAAATCCCTTTGCTTACCTATCGATATGTATCCAACTTCTGTTTCCCGAAATAGACTAGTTATAATTACGGAATGCCGTTGTTCTATTAAAAGGTACTCGTGTTGAGAAACACCAGTAATAGGCCATCTTTACTGATATTGATGTGTTCTAATGATAGGACAACGCAAACATGGTTTGGTTCTATGCACGTGTAGCCTGCTTGCATATTTAATTATGTCAAAGACCTTTTTTAATCGAATATGTACCTCCCTTCGCTCCTAAGATGGGTCCAAAAATTATGTTTACGTGTTTTATGATTTACACAAACATAATTAGTTAATTATAAACTATACAAACGATATTTTCATGGCTTCTCTTACGCAATATATCAAGGCTAAACCACTATACAATGAGCCTACTGAAAATTTCTCCATGCTCAATTTACAAAGGGCTTTCATAGAAATCAGGGTTACCTTAAAATAACTACAGCCAGCTTTTGTTTGATTGTATATGTTCCCGCAAAATAGGCTTCTGTTATATTTTATGAGACCTAATAATTTATACACAAATGGTACACGTGAAACATTAACCAGTTTATGTGTAAAGAAAATTCGAAAAAGGTGCTTACAGTTACAGCTCGGATTACGATTCGGGTTTTGGTGAAAACTGTGAGGATCTTATCTGGATCGTATAAGAGCGAGCCATACAGCATACTGCCAGCTCACGAACTGGGATCCTATGGAAAAATAAATAATGATAGAATTGATGGTTATTTATTTATTTAAACTTTATTGAACAGATCAACTTCCAACCGGCCGATCTGGAAGTCACTGGGTGAGGCCTATGTTCAGCAGTGGACGTCCTGTGGCTGAAATGATGATGATGATGATGAACAGATCAAACTAGTACAAATGGTCGACCATAGGGCTAAAGAGAAACATTGAGTTGGAGTTAGTATAAGTACTAACCGGTAATCTGATAGACCTCTTTCCTGAGAATGAAACATAATAAACATCAGTTTTAGGGCCGAAACACATAACCGCGTTGCGGCGTCGCGCCGCTAAAATTGGCGGTAGCGTCAGCCCGATTTGTATGAAAATCGGCCAACGCTACCGCCGATTTTAGCGGCGCGACGCCGCAACGCGGGTATGTGTTTCGGCCCTTACGTTTTGTCTAGCAATTATATGTAGGGGAGGACCAGAATAGATAAATGGTAAACTGTCAGTTTTGTAGACCACTACAAACGTAGATAGACAATACAAGTCGAATGGAAGAAACTAAATGGGTGGATTCATTAAGAAGAGCCTCAGATAAGATTACATAGATAGGTAATGTAAGAGAGTTTTATCGATATCAATACATGCAAAGGTCACATATTCAGGTTATATGGAAATAACGGCTCATCTCCCGCATACAATACCCGATCGGATCGCGTGCAGTCTTCAATTCACCTCGACGTCTAATATACGCCGTACACCTTCCGTGTTTCACAAGGACACAAACAGGACTTATTGATTTGATTCGACAATAGTGTTGGTACAATTACAAATCCAACTTGTTAATGTCAAACCGTTGAAATTTTGACATTGACAAGTGTCAACCACCGACTGTCAAAGATGCCTTCAGTCAAGAATGGTATAATCAGTCAATTTAAAAGAATATTTTAGAAAAAATATGATAAAGAACAGTGATAGACTTGCAATTCTTAGACCAGCAAGGACTAATGAAAAAAAAAAACTATGTCGTTATTGTCGTTATTTAGTTTTGTACTTATATCACCCAAATAATTAGTACAGACCGAGTAATAAAGGTAGGCTTTTTCTTAAGTCTCTTTGTATTCTCAACTGCTGCTTGAATGCTATTTCTGCGCTCTTCTCTGCTGCTAAATACATACAGCGCAATGTTAATAATAATAAAAAAAAACATTTATGTTTAATAATTTATTAATTATGCTGTAAGCCGTTCTTTTTAGTTATCTTCCTGTGCTCAACTGCATTTTCTAATATATTTTTTTATTTCAATGATATTGTTGTATCGAACCTCACCCAATTCACTTTTGAACATAGTTCCATATTTAGCCTAGGTACAATAAAAATTTCGGCACAACCTTCTGTCAATTGTGTTGTGATTAAAGACTCGCCCTTAGAGCTTCATATATTCACGTGAGCACGGCCACGTGAGTGCTGCTTGCTGCACGTTTGCACCGTGCACTACGTGACATTTTATACCTGTACACTCAGCGCCAAATAATATACGCGATAAATAGCCCGCGACTTTGTCTGCGTCGTCTTTCAGCGCTTTTCCCATACAAACGTACACTTTTGGACAGTGTTCTTGGCATGAAAACTATCTTAAACATGACCTTCCCCGGGGATCAAGCTATTTCCATATCAAATTTCATCTAAATCGAGTTACTTTCGCATTTATAATATTAATTCGCACTGAAAAAAAAAATTAGCTAAACATAACTTATTTTGGTAACTAGTAGCCCTCAGTGTGTCAGTCCTCGGATTTATGTAACTAGCAGCTAACATTTGGGCTACTGTTAATAAATATAGACATATATATTTTCAAAAATATCTTCTCAACTCTTTAGACGAATAACAGACTAACCGTGTATATCTTTTTATAGCTGACTGTACATTAGCTTTGTTGTTTAGGGATGACATGTGACTAGAGTTTATGAGAGGATTAGAGCTTCCAATCCCGGATTTTTTTGTATGGGTATCCCAGGATTGTCCATACAAAAAAACCCGAGATTGGAAGTACTAGAGACAATCTTTGGAAAGGGAAGAACTAGAGGGGTTATTTCTTTTGTTTTCTATATTTTTCAGCTAAGTAACTTAAGATTGGTTTAAAATTATAGAATAGATACTGTTATCATTTATCAATATCATCTGTGTATTCATGAATTTCATTTCAGTAAATTAAACTACGGTGTTCCTTAATTGTTATGTCAATGTTGTCATATTATGAGCACCCAAGTGCAGTTTAACGCAATTTTATAGAAAATGCTGTCTACGCTTAGACAATAAACGTGAGCAAAGTTTACTGTAAACAGTAAACAATAGAAAGGCACGTGTGAACATAAGAACGCATTTGCACGGAAATAAACAAAACAATAGACGCAGACTCGCTGGCTTCACCATTAACAAATTGGTGCGCGAACATCACACCGTACATGTTACGAGTACTTAGGATACATACGCCTGGAAACCTAGTTAGCGCTTGAAAGTGAAGCCAGTTTTGGTTAGCCACGGGCTCAGTTCTGTCCGTGTGCGCATCTGTTACCATGTCAATGTCACGAGCAACATGTTTCTATGATTGGTTCGTAGCTTCGTAGACACGCACACATAAAACCAAAAGCGGCTTCATCTTTCAAATCTTTTGTATGAAGACTCGTTCTAGGCGTACATATTCTGAGCTAAGACTCTAGTACTAAAGACGGTATTCGACGACGGTAGCACTGAACTTTGGGCGTTTTCACAAATCGTTGTTTTCTTGCTTTTGCATTTAGAGAAAATTTAGGTTATTCACTAGACTTTGAATCCCGAGCACTGTTGATTCTAGTAGGAGAAAAAAGTGTTTAAGCAAATTTTTAGTTTTCCATTGCGTTATTTTTACACATGATGCTTAAAATAGGAGCGTAAGTGGAATCGGACAAATTGGGACATTTTTATTCTATTAATAGCTTGCTTTGAATATTGAACTTTACTCCAAATACAAAAAAATCACAAAAAATTGAACAACGTTTTTTAATACGCCCCTTTTCAACCTACACAGTGGATTGTGCTGGTTCTTTAACTGTAGTTGCCTTTTTAAGGGCGTTCACAGTTACTTTAACTCAAATAAAAAGTGAAATATCTTTTGAATAAATAGGGTCAAGTTTTTATTATTACTTAGAATTTATTTTTCACTGCATAATCCAACTGAATCAAAAAATGTAAGTTAAAACCAGACAAACCAACATCTTGAGTCTCTAATTCCTATAGTTTCTGAAATTAAATCCTTAACTAAGCGACGATCGTAAATAAAATAGCAGCAATATTTCAGGGAAATTACTTTAAGTTATAACTTTGTTAAGTACGTATTACAAACAATATTGTAGGTCGAAGTAAATTAATGTAGTACATAATCGTCTAGCTAGACCAACCCAACCCGAGACACTAAACATTAGTTCGCAGAAATAATATAAGTGGGCGATTTATTCAAGCCCCGTCGTCAAGGTCTGGGACGACGGACAAATTATGCCACATTTAGGATAGTATCGTTCACTTAATAAAGGCACAGAATTAATCACCACAGAAGGTTCTCTCTTTTGTTCTTCACAAAACCCTCCTAAGAATTGTATTTTATGTATTAATCGAGATGTATAATGAGCTTCAAAATTCATTCATAAATGCATCAGTACATAGAGAATTGTATGGTTGTTTGTTTGAAATGCGACGTGATTGGCTGTGAGGCGTGGCTACGCGGTCGCTGACAATTTTGCCCGACTTTGAGTGGCTGTGAACGCATGCGGATAAAAGCGAAAGGCGGAGCCAAGCACCATGGTGTGCGTGCACCGATGCGTGCTATGCTAACAGCGCGGTTCGCGGCTTGTAGCATGAGCAAATTTGATGAAACTCATGAAATCTTCATTTTGTATTTAGCATCAGAATATATTTCACCTTGGAATTCTTTGATTTGAACCATAGTTAAATTAATTTGCGCGTCCTAAGCTATTTTACAATAGCTTAGTAGGCGAATCACAATTTAACACCTAAACAGGAAAGTCAAACGGTTGTTTGTTTTGTTGCTCCATAACATTGGACCCTATCTAGGTATTTCATAGCTCCGCGCACGATTTTGACTAATGACGATACAAACAACTAAATTGAGGAGTTGTTGCGTAACCAAGTCAATAGATATAAGTGGTCGCTTCCGGATTTTCTTGGTTATTCCGCTTGTGTGTGGCTTGCTATCCGATTCAGTTGACTATACACCTGGCGTTTATGAGGCCATCACAAACGAGGTGTAAACTTAAGTCGGTCGGTTAGTAGTTTTCTTTCTCGGTCTAGTAGACGATCGCTAGTGTGAAGTTGTGTGAATCAGTTGCTCTGTTGTGATGTTTACGTAATCCTATTTAATAAATAACCTTTGAGACGCAATATAGTTCAATAAAAACTATTACCACTCTTTACGTCTCTCCATGAGAACGCATATAAATCAAACACAACTTTCCACCATGCTTTTTTTGTGCGTAAATGTCGTCATTATCACACAATATTTACATATCGTAGACTCTTATTTTTATTATATATTAAGTTTTGTTTAATATTTGAAGTTTACATACTACACTTTACAGTAGACAAAACAGTCTGAAATGTTGTTGTAATTGAGTAACAGACACATTATATGTCTCAATATTGTAAAGCATTAATTAAGTTCTATAAATAACCATTTGAACGAATTAAGTACGAGAACGAGTCAAAGGAATATAATTTTCAGAAACTGGTAATAAGGGCTCTAATTTCGATCAACATTAACATATTGCCATTTGGTATGGCCGTGATATGGCCAATGTAGCTGACATTGGCAAGTTGTCATTTAAATAGAGCACATTCCAAAACTAGACGTACAGTAGTGATGATAATATTCCATTCAGATTTCACCAGAAACGTTGCCTTTAGGTCACGTTAATATATGGATTTATCTCAAATACTAATCACATACAGTCCTACAGAAATCATGTTTTATCACGGAATAAAAAGTAGCCTATGTTTTAAGTTGAGATGGAAACTATGTCCGTTCCAAATTTCACGCAAATCCGTTCATACTTTTCAGCGTGAAGAAGTACCAAACGTAGACACACAAACTTTCGCTTTTATAGTATTTAGTGGGATTACCTACCCAATCTTCTAACTTGTAATCAATCCGAACACGAGTCTATATATTTAGCCCCTAAAGCAATTAGCTAATTGGAATCAAATCTCGTTACATTAATGATTCAAATACAAACTTTCGCTTTTATAGTATTTAGTGGGATTACCTACCCAATCTTCTAACTTGTAATCAATCCGAACACGAGTCTATATATTTAGCCCCTAAAGCAATTAGCTAATTGGAATCAAATCTCGTTACATTAATGATTCAAATAATTAAATGCTAATAGTACAAGGCCATAACCGCCCAAACTGTTGGTTGACATTAGGAATTGACTGGTACTGGTATTTTATAGTAACAATTGACTAACTCACCTTAACGGTGACGACCGTCGTTGTCACCTTAGAAACGACCCCAATTGTTTTTTTTTTTTGTTCGAATCCCGGCCGGGGCCAATATTTGTGCAAATATTTGTTCTTGGGTCATCATGGATGTTATCTATATATGTATTTATATATTATGTATATCGTCGTCTAGTACCCATAGTACAAGCTTTGCTTAGTTTGGGACTAGGTCGATTTGTGTATGATTGTCTCTTAATATTTATTTATTTATTTATTTTTTCAATGAAATCGAATGGATTAACAAAAACGTCTTATCTTTAAATATATTAAAGGCTAGGAATATTTTACCTTGCTGCAATGCCTGCAATAGAAAAATGAAACCTTTTTTACACCTTTCAAAACCACACAAATGAACAGATCTGATTATAAGCAGCTTTAAACAACTAACTAATGCTAAAATGTCATCAGTTATCAATTTATCACTAATCAGATAACCTTTGCGTAACAAAGTAGAGTAAAATGAAAAGAATTTCTTTGATAACTAACTACATCAAAATTAAAGGGAAGGAATATGACTTAGGTTTTGAACTTGTTCATAATTATAATATAATACAGATTAGGATAGGATAAATAAACCGAGCAGCCATTACCTATTTCGATTGTGAATCGATTATGTTCGCACGAATCAGGTTTGTGTGTCGTTCCAAATACGACGGCCTATTTGCCGTGTATCGCTCAGCGTTGCATAAGACAATGGAAATGGGCTACTGAGCCGCATTGCTTCATAGATTCGCAGGGTTGCCGACTGGCTTTGTCACGTTATGCGAATCCGATGAAATATTTTGCAAAATAGTTTTAGTTCGAATAATTTTTGCAGAATATTATAGTTATAACTTAACTTAAAATGAGTGAAGTAGGGAAGTAGGAGTAGTTTTAGTTTAGTTACTCAGTTTTAAAATGGCCCAATAAACGGTGCCATCAACTATACTACGATTTCTAATTCAAGACCAAAAAAACTACGACAGATACGTCACTGTCAAAATTGACAACATTTAAATGACATCTGAGTTTGATTCTTGGCTTGCGCCAAATGGACAATGTTACAAGTACAATACCAGATTTTGTACCAAAAATCCCCGATGTTTAAGTTTTTATTATCTCCTCTCGTAATTATGTAATAATAAGTATTTCTAGTTATTTTGTTAAAACATAGAGTTAAAGTTACCAATAAATAAATTATCCTAGCGTGTTTAAAAAATAAAAATAAATTTATTATTGTGTAAATATTTTATTGTAGTGGCAACCTTGTGGTAGTTTTTTTGGTCTTGAATTAGAAATCGGAGTATAGCATAGTGTATTACCATGACTCAGTTTCCGATGCCTAACAAAACACACTTTGGTTAACCAACATAAAAAAAAACACTTAAGCTAGATTCTACCTACGTTTTATTCTGGGTTAGTAGTTAGAGTATTGAGATTTAAATAACAGACGAAGTTAAACTCGGAAGAAATTCTACCTTTTCGTACTTTTGTCTTAACTGTTTTATTTCTCAACTGCGCCATTTCATTTAATTCACACTTTTCTATGAGGTCAAAAACGTTTCCGGATATTTTTACAATCGTTGTGCAAAACATAAAGTGGATTTGAAGTTTCAGAGATAAAACGTAGGTGGCGACGCGAAACAGGTAATAAAATACTTAAAAAGGTTCGTTATTAAACCCTAGAAGTTATCGCTTGGATTTATATCCTGTTATGCATTTCTTTACTACATTTCAATTGGGGGTTGGTAACTCAGTTTCGCGAAGTCTTAATTAACGTTATTTGTACTTGTTTCATTTCAATTGCATAATTTTTTATACTGTATGCGTATAGGGGTTTACCTAAGTAAACTGGGTCTGTCATAAGTAGGACACAAGAGCACTTTTAAATGTCTGAGTCTACCGGCATTCCACAAGGAGACCACAGTTGAGAAAAAAATGCTGAAATATAGATAGATAGATTTTTTATTTGTAATAATCATACATTGTCAATATAAGCTATAACACGATCATAGCCATTAGTATTATTACATATAGAATAAATTAAATTCGGTATTCTTATATTACATTCCTCACAGTAATTGTTCGTAAATGATATTTAACTATTTGCAGTAATATGAACTGAACCTAATCTGTACCTACTTATCAGGATGTTTTATGTTATTTCTTATTTGACAACCCTGTAACCCCGCGAGTCGTGAGTTATGATCTAGTTGCTTGTCTGCTTGTCTCAAATTTGTCTTTGCCCTGTTTACTTTCACTGGCTGTTGTCTCGAAGGATGTGGTCGTGACGTGTCGCAACACGTGATTCATTTGTGCTCGTAATTTGACCAATAAGGGTGAAACCAGAAGCGCGTAATTTTTTGAGAATTGAGTCGTGTTGATAGAAGCGTAAAAGTAGAAGTAATAGAAATTATAGGCGGGAACTAGTTTGAAAACGTAGCTGGGTTGTTTTATAAATAAATCTCTAATATTTTGTTTTATTTCCATCAATTCAATTAAAGAAAATATTAAATTAAAGCCAAAATGACCTATACGTATTCGTATACTAATCGGCCTATAATGCTTAGGCTACGCATTTTAAATTTTGTTCTTCTTCTCATGTATCTGTGAATATCCATAATATAGAACTGTTAATATGATGTCACCATGTGTGTGTTTTAACTGTATTAGTATTAAATTAAATAGTAGGTTTGTACAAATAGTGACGTTGTCACATAATATAATAACATTAGCTTTCGTCAAAGCAGTGATCCCTCTTCAGATACATGTTATACATTTTTCAATTTATGGGGAGCACAGTTTGCGGTATCTGTACCTATATGTAATAATATTATATAACACTCATACAATATATTAAGAGATTTAATGTTGTTTTCGTTATCGTACCGCAAATTTCTTGGAACTATATATAGAAAACCAATTTACGGGATGCCAGGTATGGTTTAAATGTATTTATTGAGCCATGAGGAAGTCGCCGAACTTTGCACGTGTTCAATTTATTATCTATTATATTACATAATATTATTATTGAAGTATGGTGCATATACATAGCATACCTAACTGAATTGCTAATGGGCGCCCAAAAAGCTTTTACACATTCAAACTATAGCACTACTATCATTTACTGACACTGTACTTACATCATCGTTGATTTTGGGCTACTAATACCTATATAGCCCGAAAACTCGAATCGGAAACGTGGCAGACCTGGCCGGCGGCGGTGGCGGGACGACTTGGATGTTTTCTTGAAGGATTGGCCAGAAATAGCCTTAAGTCGCCTTTGGCCTTTGCCCAGCAGTAGGTTATTATATGGGCTCAATATAATAATAATAATAATACCTATATTTTTATCGTTCCCAACGTAAATTTCCCAAATGGCGTCACCTGTCTATGTGTCCTTCCTTATGACAAGCGATAAGGCCTTTTGGTTGAAAACGATAATTATATTTCAATTTTGGACTATAAATTGCCCATAATAAGGTAAATAAACGTTTTTCGTGTCAACAGTGCTATCGCTAACCGGGTTACGCCCTACACATAATAATTAAGCTTTGTTCGGCTCGCTAGTTTATTCGTAATTGTTCGCTGGTCTAGATTGTTCTAGGCTATCTACCTGGAGGTAATTAGCATCTAGCAATCGACTTTTTAACGTCGAAATCAATATTAGAAGAGATGTTAGAGATAATGTCCTACATGGTAACCAAGGAGTTGAAAGGGAGATCCTGATGATGATAATACAGTCTTGAACTCACTCTTGTGACGCAGAAACATTCCCGTTTGTATGTTTGTTCCCACATAGTCTCACTAATAGAAAAGACTAACCAGCTATTGTCCGGAACAACTCATGTTATGAAGGAGGCGACCATGTTTTTATCCGTTGGTTACTAAATGAATACTGTCGGGTACATCGGCAATAACTAACCACTTAAAATATCATTCAGTTACTGACCATATTGTAATTTTTTTCGTGTCGTTGTGCAATAAAAAGTTGTATTTTGATATATCAATTTTGCAAGCTGACACCGGACTAGGTATTTTTTAATATACTCAAAGCGAGAGGTCTGGGTGTAGGGATTCTGTAGAAATACACTAATATTGGAATGTTATCATCTACGCAGTTACTCTATGTGCTGGATTTCGAATTCACCTCTAGTCAAACAGATTTTCATTTGGTAACGACGAGAGTAGCAAGAAACTCGTTTCTTACAGAACAATGAAACACGTGCAAAGACCCATACATGTATGACATGCCTACTTATTGTATGAGCTTATCTATCCGAGTATATTGCATCAAAAGACCGAGTAATACGCTGAATACCAAATTTACTATAGCGGTGAATAGCGTAATCAACTTTCTAAGTTTCTAATGGCTCCGAATTTGTATGAAATCTGCATAATTTTATATACATTCCTTAGTAATTATGTTCTTTGTGTTGTACATGTGTACTATGATGTTTTGGAAGTTCATAATACACACCTGGATAAAAATTAGACTCTCACGGTTAATAGATACTTAAAGGACACAAACTAATTTGCCTTATGTTTTCTTGTGATTTATTTTGCGAAGAAATAAGCCAAAATTTAATCCAGATTCTTCGACGCCACGGTTTTACTGCTCTATTTTCATATTTTTCATGTGCATGTACTTGTGCAAATTCCAGAAACTGAATTGTTGTACTTTTTAATCGTAAAAATAGCACGTCTAAATCCTCATAAAATTGCAAACTCAATTGCGAGATTAGTTAGAGCTTCATCATCACACTGCCTTTTTCTTAACCTTTACTTATCTCTAGGCTATTAAATGTACAGTTACATACATATTCACACAAATCACGACCCTGTACAAACATATTTAAAGTACAAAGCGATCTATCGACCTATTCAATGAAGCAATTCGTACATTGTAAGATTAGTTGCTATGCCGAACTTCGCGAAAAAACGCTATAATTGACCTACTGCGCGTCGCTAATCAAATTTGCACCTTATTACAAGCTATAAAACCAAATAATTGCTTGCAAGAACACTCCTCTCTAACAATGCTTGACGATTTAAAGGTTTATTGCAAGTTTCTTACAGATCATACTGCTTTGAGTTGGTTTTACGATTACTGTAACCTTCCGCGTGGCTTCGACCTCGCTCCTGCCACCGACCAAGGTTCAATTCCGGTGCGACTTTAAATTATTATGGATGTAATGACGATGGGGTAAAATATATTTTAGGTTGACGGCGTCTGGCTGTGGCGTGGTGAAATAAGAAATTTGTTGATGAGCGGACAATTGAGATAATGTCTTTGTTAGCTGAAATTTACGGTGTACGTTAATTGACCATTGTATTGAATGAATTAATTCATTAAAACAACATCACGTGATTCAACTGTCTCTGTATAAGCGTTAGGTGTCGTTTTAAAAAAATATTAATTAAATGAAATGGGTTTTCATGGGTGGACAAAGTAACCTTGTAGTGACAAAGTACCCCGATGTTACGGTATATAAAAATAAACCACTTTTAAACAAAACTACATCCATAATTTGATCTTTGAGTTTCGGATAGACTATACCTACTCATGAGTGCCACATGATAATTTGACTGCATGTTTGGTACTGGAATCACAATTTGAGTTTAGTTTTGTAGACAGCGTTTCAAATAGCTACTTTATTCGTAACCTAAAGGTTTTCTTTCGGCTTCAACTAACCCGTAATCAGCTCAACTCTTTCATTACACAACGCTGATACACGGTGGAACAATATCGGCCGCCAAGGTTCTGTCGCAGCGCACGTAACGTGGCCAGTACAATGTGTGAACCGGCGGCGTTGCCATGCCAACGGCTGCAATATATCGCCGTGAGGCTATTTGGAACCCAAGGGGTTATGTGGTACTAAACAAAAACGGGGTTTTAAGTCCTAATAATAGGAACATACATGTCTTAACTTAAGGTACAAGACATTTGTTCCAACTATTGCGATGGAAATACTTACTGACTTTACTCAAATTAATCATGTCACCGGAATATTTATAATTTGTTTATTGCAATATTTTGTAGAAAAATACTTTAATTTCGCCTGGTGACAACCAAAACTCCCTAAAATTTATCTCAGTGCTCTTCAAAACCTCGTATGTAGTAAGTAAGTACATTGACACTGAGATACGAGCTTTGTTTTAAGTAGGTATTTGTTACTTACCTAGTGAGTTTTGTCTATCAACAGACGATATGACCTGCCATGTTGCGCATTAATAGTCAATGCGCATTGTTACAATGCAATAAAATACATGTTATTCCACTTCAAACCAGATCATAAGAAAAGGCCGATGTAAACAACTTATCGCTAAGCAGAGATTTCTTCAAGATGACATTAATCGTAGTCGATTAACTGATAATATAAGTAACTGTGTGTTACCCGTTCGGGCGTGCTCGGGAAACTTCGGCAATCGTCGGTTGTCGTGGAAATACACAATTTCCACGGAAATTAACGCCAAATCTTAATAAAAACTTAGAAAATGCATTAAGGGCTTTATATATTAAATTAAATCCTGCGTATTGCGGGCGGCTTTTGTCATAAATATGTCACATTTTTATTATATCAAGTATTGGTAAACATTTGCCAACGCAGACCTTGTGTATAATACTTGAATAGTCGCTTTTTATACCAACAATGGAACGTGGCACCTTATCATTGTATTGTTTGATTTATTCTCGTATATTGTCGATAAAGTCATAATTTATTAAATCCCGGCGTTACACTCTGTTTGCGCTGCTAACTCATTTATCTTAATCTCTCAATGTTTACATGGTTTAATCATAATAACATATTTCATTTCAAACAATACAGCAACACAATTTCTTTGTTAATCAACACCATGTCGTTCTAAGCTGAAAAGTGTCCGTCTTTTATCAATGATATAAAATTAGCTTCACGCAATATGCGAACCTATGCTTATTCTCTAAAGTAGTTAAGGCCAGCATTTGAGGATATTAATTTATATTTATTATATTAGCTTTTACCCATCGGTTTGTTGTTATAAATGCAAACATTTCTAGACCTAGATTATTTCAGCTCGAAAGTCTCTTTGCATACACTATTACACATTTTTTTAGGTATACTTCCGGAATATCTCTTAGATTATAATAAATATATGTTAATTTTAAACTAGCCGCGATTCAGATAGCATTCGATGAGTTCTCGTTCGAACAATGCCCTACATAATAAATGGAGCGTATAACTTGCAAAAAGGTGCTAAAATAAAGCGTCCTTGTGGCATCTAGGTACTGAAAATTGTTTAGAGAACAGACCAACTGTGCGATAAAGCTTGGTCAGAGGTCACGGAACATGGTCGAATTTGTATCACCATCGCCATAGGTTAAGTAGGACACGAGATTATGTTATGTAGTTTGACGCCATAAAACCAGGCCACAAGTATTGTTTTGATTTCCATATACAATACTTATGTCCTTTTCAATTGCGTTTGCTAAACAGGCATTGACCTATAAATATTAGAACAGTAACTGTTGGTACTTTATAGACCAAATCCATACTAATATTATAAATGCGAAAGTGTGTCTGTCTGTCCGTATGTCTGTTACCTCTTCACGCTTAAACCGCTGAACCGATTTAGATGAAATTTGGTATATAGATAGTTTCAGTCCCGGGGAAGGACATAGGATACTTTTCATCCCGAATAAATGTAGTGTTCCCGTGGGATGAGCGGGTAACACCGCGGGGCACAGCTAGTAATGAAATAAGCTATCAAAGAACGGCGTAATTGTCCTCAATAAAACACTAAACTAACCTATGACCTCTCTTGTCCACAGGCGGTAGACTGGTGGTCAGTCGGCGTGCTCACGTACGAACTCCTCACCGGAGCCTCCCCCTTCACGGTGGAGGGCGAGAAGAACACGCAGCAGGAGATCACCAAGCGCATCGTGCGGTGCAGCTACCCCGTGCCCACGGAAGTCAGCCCGGAGGTCCAGGACTTCATTAAGAAGTGAGTTGATCATTCTCCTTTCTCAAACATGCAATGAAATGTCATAGCACAGACCACCCCCACTAGACGGAGCATGTAAGGCGACCCGTAGGCGACCCGCGCGCACCAACGATATGGTACGGCATAACATTAAAGTATCAACACGGCGGCCACCGTTTAGTTGCGTTCATGTTTATGAGGTCTCTCTACACCACTTAACACTACAATTTACCATGTTATTTATTTAATTTCTTTTTTCGTTGACGTACGCATGGATCATAAACAAGGACGCAACTAAACGGTGGCCGCCGTGTTGATACTTTAATGTTCTGCCGTACCATATCGTTGGTGCGCGCGGGTCGCCTTACATGCTCCGTCTAGTGGGGGTTGTCTGTGCGTGCGTTATAATTATAACAGGCTTCGAAGTATCACGTTTCGGGCGAAACAACTCGAGAGAACTGTAAAGGAATTTCATACAAAATTGAACGCTTAGGCCGGGAGGTAATTTTTTTTAAACATGGCGTCTGTGTTCATGAACAGCTGAATTATATTTTTTTATTTCATTGCATATGTTTGAGAAAAGCACTATACATGCCTTAGCCGTGAAAAGGACTAGCCGGCTTCGTATCAATATCTCTATACCTACTCACACGGCAAGCATTTCTTACCCAGCGTTTGCATTAATGTACTCATATGGAAGTAATCTGCCCCGGCGCTGCGGGAAGGGTAGCCTCCCAGCCCTGGGGTAAGAAAGCGCGGCACATGCGTTCATCTCCTGTCTTGGTACCTGCACTTTCTTGCGACAGACGGGAATTGCGTCTTCACTCTAGGGGTAGGGCTGATAAGACGTTCGAATAGAACCTTTCACCTTCCTATATGTGTGTAATTAGATGTGTATAATTGTCACGCAGGCTGTTGGTTAAAGACCCGCGCCGACGTCTGGGTGGCGGCGAGGGCGATGCGGACGAGCTGAAGAAGCATCCCTTTTTCCAGGTTAGATCCTTGTTCCCAGGTCAGTGATGACATGACAATTTTCTAAGCAAATTCATAGCTTTTTCGAATTTTACCACAATGTTTCCATCCCAAGGAACCTTTATGTTGGTTTTTATTTTAATTATTTGGGAGTCTATTTCCAAGATATTTGAGGATCAAATGATCTATGAGCTTATGTATAAAAGCGTTATGTGTTACGTGTCAGTCCATGTCATATGACAGTATTCTGTGTAATTCTAGAACCTAGACTGGGAGGCTGTAGCCCGTCGCGAGGTGTCGGCGCCGTTCGTCCCAGCGTTAGAGCACGCGGCGGACACGCGGAACTTTGCCGATGAATTCACGCGGATGCCACCGACTGATTCACCCGCGCACGCGCCCAAGCACCACGACAAACTCTTCCTGGGTAAGTTAACAGAAAACCGCAATACAGACGCTTGGCTACCGCTCGAAGTTGGACCATAGTCAGGCCCAAGTAGCACAGTGAAGACCAACAAGCACCACATCAAGCTATTCTTCTATAACGGTAGCTATGCCACCGTCTTAGGCAAAGCTGTACAGAGAACCTCTCTAAGTAAGTTGAGCAACCATCACAATGAAAAACTTTTCCGTTGTATTATCTAGCATTTTCTACATACTTACCACGATAATAGTCACCGTCTCCACCAAATGGTTGGTCTTTTTTCCAAGAAGTTCGATCCTTAAATGCTTTTATTGAAGATTGTCTCTTAGAGTTTCATTCCTCGGTTACTGACACCGATATACACAATGATGTTTTTGCTGATCAGAAATGTTTATTTCCAGGATATTCATACGTGGCCCCAAGCATCTTGTTCTCCGAGAACATCATATCGGACCAGATATGGATGCAGGCGACGGGCCAGAAACACGACAAACTCAAGGGATGGATCGCCAAGGTAATAAATGATGTAAAAGTCACTTTTCAAATTTTCTGCGATACATTTTTATCCCTTGAAATCAATTTAGGTCTAAATAAAACGCGTACATTTTTGTTACTAGAAGAACAAATAGTTTACACGGAGTTTTCCATTTCCTTGACTGTACAATCAAAAATGGGAAATTAGATCAGCCTTGTTTGACTAAAGAGATCGATAAGTGATAAATTATAATGAAGGGGTGATCTGGCAGTCGCAAGTTATTCGGCACCAGAAATTTGAGTCCTATTTAAAATCATACCCCTTCTTGACTTCCTTATACAACATGACCTATACCGTGTTAATAACCGTTTATTAATTGAGTTGTTTGTTCCAGGAGTCTCCGTTCTTCCAAAAGTACGCGGTGGACCTCAGCACGCCCCTGCTCGGCGACGGCTCCTACTCCGTCTGCAGGAAGTGCATCCATCGTGACACCGGCAAGGAATATGCCGTTAAGGTAACCGAAAACTCTTTTAAAACGGGCTTATTTTTGCCAGAAACTGATAAGTTGTGGAATGAAATCTCTCCTGAGGTAGAGTGAACACAGACCGCAGGGTAAACGATCGGCATCGTATAGGTGGCACTTTTGGTATTGCATATGGTAGGGCGTTGTAAATGTTGGAACAATGTCCTCTAATTTATATTATCTGACATTCAAAGAAGGATTTGCCTTCCGGTTTGAAGTACAGTATATTTTCTAGATATGTTATTTTTCGCCTCGTAAATTGATCTAGCTTCAAAGTTATGAACTCGATAATTTGTTTCGTTACAGATAATCTCAACACAGAAGAAAGACATCAAGCAGGAAATAGAACTCCTAAAAGCATGCCAAGACTGCCCTTACATCATAACACTGCACGAAGTAGTGCAAGATTCGGTGAGTTTAAATAACGAGGTTGAAATCAGCCTACCTATTACCTTCATAGTTGTATGATATCGTAAAGAAAGATGTAATTGGCAGAATGACGGGTGATAGAGAAGCGGAAGAAAAAACATTCTAATATATCGAAGTTTTAATTGGGATGTCTCTTTTTGTTGTTTGTGTCTTGATTAATATTAGTATTTGTTCTACAGGCTTTCACGTACATAGTGACAGAGCTAGCGACCGGCGGCGAGCTGTCTGCGCAGCTCGGGCACGGCGGCCTGGGCGAGCGAGTGTCGCGGCGGCTGCTGGCGCAGCTCGCGTGCGCCGTCAGGCACATGCAGCGCCGGCGCGCTGTGCATCGGGACCTTAAACCTGAGGTGAGTCGCCACTGACACGTACACAGGGACAGAGCTGCGACCGGCGGCGAGCTGTCTGCGCAGCTCGGGCACGGCGGCCTGGGCGAGCGAGTGTCGCGGCGGCTGCTGGCGCAGCTCGCGTGCGCCGTCAGGCACATGCAGCGCCGGCGCGCTGTGCATCGGGACCTTAAACCTGAGGTGAGTCGCCACTGACACGTACACAGGGACAGAGCTGCGACCGGCGGCGAGCTGTCTGCGCAGCTCGGGCACGGCGGCCTGGGCGAGCGAGTGTCGCGGCGGCTGCTGGCGCAGCTCGCGTGCGCCGTCAGGCACATGCAGCGCCGGCGCGCTGTGCATCGGGACCTTAAACCTGAGGTGAGTCGCCACTGACACGTACACAGGGACAGAGCTGCGACCGGCGGCGAGCTGTCTGCGCAGCTCGGGCACGGCGGCCTGGGCTGTAGTAAGTCACTACTGAACACATCTCGCGCCGGCTTAAGGCTTCATCAACCGCCGCTCTCAATATACTAACCCGAGAAAGATCCCCGACCTAGATCTGTTGGACCGCTGCGGTGAGCCTCTGATTAACCAGCAGATCAAACGCCGCAAGGAAAACTGGATCGGCCACACGCTCCATAAGGACCCGGATCACATACCGAGGCAAGCCCCTAGACTGGAATCCCCAAGGAAAGCAGAAACGTGGCCGCCCTAAGCAATCGTGGCGGCAGACGATCACTGCGTTACAGAAGGTGATAGGAATGACTTAGAGCGAAGTAAAACACGAAGCCCAAGACCGTTCGGGACGTACTAGAGCTTACTGTGGAGCTAAATCGATATGTGTGGGGTTATCTATTATTTCTTTTATATTTGTTCAATGTATTTATATTGCGCCTTTGTTCCAGAACATAATGCTGACGACGTGTCGACTGCACGAGGCGAAGGTGAAAGTGGTGGATTTCGGGTTCGCTCGCCGCGCGCCCGAGTGCGACGAGCGGTCGCGCATGATGACGCCTTGCTTCAGGTAAACACCAACGACACAGTAGATATTTTAAATGTTTTCCAAACTGCGTGGCAGAACGAGACTTAAAAATGTTTTCAAATGTGTAACCTTTAGTGTCCAATCTGCTTGTGAACAACTATACCTTGCCATACGTCAGGCAATAGTATAGTGGCAAATCACGTCGTTACGCCTAAAGCTTTGGTTTCTTAGTTCTAAGGATACCGGTGGTGTAGCAACAGCCATTGTAGAGAGCGAGACACCGGTATTGGTGGAATGCTCACTCAGAGACGGTAAAGAACATCCAATCGCGTACATGAGGAAGTCTTTAACAGCTACGGAGAAAAATTACAGCATTACCGAACGAGAAACGCTGACCGTAGTTACTACTCTTGAACATTGGCGTTGCTACATTGATAACACGGACCACATTTCTCATCACGCTTTGAAGGGGTTTTTGTCTATCAGTAATCCTAACGATAGGTTAGCTAAGTGGGAAGTTCGTCTATCAGCGTTTAATTTATTTGTGATGCTCTGAAACTTAGTGTTCCGGTCGATGCGATTCCAATTCTGACTCCTTCGCTGATACTAAGGACGTATGGTACAGTACGATTAAAATCAGTTAACACTTCGGCTTTTACCCCTCTCTCGCACGCTCTTTTTAAAACCGCATAAGTACGAGCAAGATAGATATACAATCCGAATCGTTAACTGATTTTAATCGTATTGTACAAGAGTATTTATAACGGTCGTGTGATAGTGGTGATGTTAGCGGTAGGAAACCGGAGCTTCGTCGTAATATGCCATCTTTAACGCTCAAAGGATTTAAACAAAAGTGAATACTTTCCTTAATTTTATCCATCTCATCATCAGTAATAAGCTGTGAAATTGCATTCTCGGTCGTATGCTACGCGGAAGCAGGGCCGGTTTTAGCATTACCAGCGTTCTGGGCAAGATTTCTAAGGCGGCCCCTAAACATAACGAGTTTTTCGCAAAATTGTGGGAATTTACGAGTAAGAAGGCCTCGCTCAATAAGCGAGAGGATATAAAGGACCTTTATATCCGGCGCCCGAGTCGCCATCGCGCCCTAGGTACCCTAACGTCGCTACTGCGCGGAAGTTCAGCACTGCGCGCAGTAGCGCCAAGGTGCGGAACCACACGTCTCCGACCTATGCAAGGCCAAACAACTGATCGAGTTATCTGTATGAATTAGTACATTACGTAACAAGGGTGGTAAACGAGGAATTACAAACGAGTGTCTATTAGAATTTAGAAGCCCGAAGCCGAAGGCGAGGGCTTTAATGACACGAGTTTAGAATTCCTTTACCACCAGAGTCACGTACGACGTTTTTCATCACACTATGGAGAAAAAAAAAAAGTTGTACTAGTCAATACCAATATTACTTACCGCCCTAGGGCGTAATATACGACTTACCGCCCTAGGGCGTAATATACGATTTACCGCCCGGTTTTCTAGCATATAAACCCTTAATGTGTGATAAAAATTACTTACCGCCCTAGGGCGTAATTTACGACTTACCGCCCGCTTTTCTAGCATGTAAACCCTTGTTTACGAGCAAAGTGTGATGAAAAATATATAATGGTGTGTTTGTTGTTGCAGCCTGCCGTACGCGGCGCCCGAGGTGGTGGCGCGCGCGCGCTCGGGCGCGGCGCCGGGCTACAGCGCCAGCTGCGACATGTGGAGCCTCGGCGTCATCTTCGTGAGTACTGCGGCCTCTTGTATCTCTGTAGCATTGTAGCACGGGTCGGTATTGTCGCAGCCTGCCGTACGCGCGCTCGGGCGCGGCGCCGGGCTACAGCGCCAGCTGCGACATGTGGAGCCTCGGCGTCATCTTCGTGAGTACTGCGGCCTCTTGTATCTCTGTAGCATTGTAGCACGGGTCGGTATTGTCGCAGCCTGCCGTACGCGCGCTCGGGCGCGGCGCCGGGCTACAGCGCCAGCTGCGACATGTGGAGCCTCGGCGTCATCTTCGTGAGTACTGCAGCCCCCTGTATCTCTGTAGCATTGTAGCACGGGTCGGTATTGTCGCAGCCTGCCGTACGCGCGCTCGGGCGCGGCGCCGGGCTACAGCGCCAGCTGCGACATGTGGAGCCTCGGCGTCATCTTCGTGAGTCCTGCAGCCCCCTGTATCTCTGTAGCATTGTAGCACGGGTCGGTATTGTCGCAGCCTGCCGTACGCGCGCTCGGGCGCGGCGCCGGGCTACAGCGCCAGCTGCGACATGTGGAGCCTCGGCGTCATCTTCGTGAGTACTGCAGCCCCCTGTATCTCTGTAGCATTGTAGCACGGGTCGGTATTGTCGCAGCCTGCCGTACGCGCGCTCGGGCGCGGCGCCGGGCTACAGCGCCAGCTGCGACATGTGGAGCCTCGGCGTCATCTTCGTGAGTACTGCAGCCCCCTGTATCTCTGTAGCATTGTAGCACGGGTCGGTATTGTCGCAGCCTGCCGTACGCGCGCTCGGGCGCGGCGCCGGGCTACAGCGCCAGCTGCGACATGTGGAGCCTCGGCGTCATCTTCGTGAGTACTGCAGCCCCCTGTATCTCTGTAGCATTGTAGCACGGGTCGGTATTGTCGCAGCCTGCCGTACGCGCGCTCGGGCGCGGCGCCGGGCTACAGCGCCAGCTGCGACATGTGGAGCCTCGGCGTCATCTTCGTGAGTACTGCAGCCCCCTGTATCTCTGTAGCATTGTAGCACGGGTCGGTATTGTCGCAGCCTGCCGTACGCGCGCTCGGGCGCGGCGCCGGGCTACAGCGCCAGCTGCGACATGTGGAGCCTCGGCGTCATCTTCGTGAGTACTGCGGCCTCTTGTATCTCTGTAGCATTGTAGCACGGGTCGGTATTGTCGCAGCCTGCCGTACGCGCGCTCGGGCGCGGCGCCGGGCTACAGCGCCAGCTGCGACATGTGGAGCCTCGGCGTCATCTTCGTGAGTACTGCGGCCTCTTGTATCTCTGTAGCATTGTAGCACGGGTCGGTATTGTCGCAGCCTGCCGTACGCGCGCTCGGGCGCGGCGCCGGGCTACAGCGCCAGCTGCGACATGTGGAGCCTCGGCGTCATCTTCGTGAGTACTGCGGCCTCTTGTATCTCTGTAGCATTGTAGCACGGGTCGGTATTGTCGCAGCCTGCCGTACGCGCGCTCGGGCGCGGCGCCGGGCTACAGCGCCAGCTGCGACATGTGGAGCCTCGGCGTCATCTTCGTGAGTACTGCGGCCTCTTGTATCTCTGTAGCATTGTAGCACGGGTCGGTATTGTCGCAGCCTGCCGTACGCGCGCTCGGGCGCGGCGCCGGGCTACAGCGCCAGCTGCGACATGTGGAGCCTCGGCGTCATCTTCGTGAGTACTGCGGCCTCTTTTATCTCTGTAGCATTGTAGCACGGGTCGGTATTGTCGCAGCCTGCCGTACGCGCGCTCGGGCGCGGCGCCGGGCTACAGCGCCAGCTGCGACATGTGGAGCCTCGGCGTCATCTTCGTGAGTACTGCGGCCTCTTTTATCTCTGTAGCATTGTAGCACGGGTCGGTATTGTCGCAGCCTGCCGTACGCGCGCTCGGGCGCGGCGCCGGGCTACAGCGCCAGCTGCGACATGTGGAGCCTCGGCGTCATCTTCGTGAGTACTGCGGCCTCTTTTATCTCTGTAGCATTGTAGCACGGGTCGGTATTGTCGCAGCCTGCCGTACGCGCGCTCGGGCGCGGCGCCGGGCTACAGCGCCAGCTGCGACATGTGGAGCCTCGGCGTCATCTTCGTGAGTACTGCGGCCTCTTGTATCTCTGTAGCATTGTAGCACGGGTCGGTATTGTCGCAGCCTGCCGTACGCGCGCTCGGGCGCGGCGCCGGGCTACAGCGCCAGCTGCGACATGTGGAGCCTCGGCGTCATCTTCGTGAGTACTGCGGCCTCTTGTATCTCTGTAGCATTGTAGCACGGGTCGGTATTGTCGCAGCCTGCCGTACGCGCGCTCGGGCGCGGCGCCGGGCTACAGCGCCAGCTGCGACATGTGGAGCCTCGGCGTCATCTTCGTGAGTACTGCGGCCTCTTGTATCTCTGTAGCATTGTAGCACGGGTCGGTATTGTCGCAGCCTGCCGTACGCGCGCTCGGGCGCGGCGCCGGGCTACAGCGCCAGCTGCGACATGTGGAGCCTCGGCGTCATCTTCGTGAGTACTGCGGCCTCTTGTATCTCTGTAGCATTGTAGCACGGGTCGGTATTGTCGCAGCCTGCCGTACGCGCGCTCGGGCGCGGCGCCGGGCTACAGCGCCAGCTGCGACATGTGGAGCCTCGGCGTCATCTTCGTGAGTACTGCGGCCTCTTGTATCTCTGTAGCATTGTAGCACGGGTCGGTATTGTCGCAGCCTGCCGTACGCGCGCTCGGGCGCGGCGCCGGGCTACAGCGCCAGCTGCGACATGTGGAGCCTCGGCGTCATCTTCGTGAGTACTGCGGCCTCTTGTATCTCTGTAGCATTGTAGCACGGGTCGGTATTGTCGCAGCCTGCCGTACGCGCGCTCGGGCGCGGCGCCGGGCTACAGCGCCAGCTGCGACATGTGGAGCCTCGGCGTCATCTTCGTGAGTACTGCGGCCTCTTGTATCTCTGTAGCATTGTAGCACGGGTCGGTATTGTCGCAGCCTGCCGTACGCGCGCTCGGGCGCGGCGCCGGGCTACAGCGCCAGCTGCGACATGTGGAGCCTCGGCGTCATCTTCGTGAGTACTGCGGCCTCTTGTATCTCTGTAGCATTGTAGCACGGGTCGGTATTGTCGCAGCCTGCCGTACGCGCGCTCGGGCGCGGCGCCGGGCTACAGCGCCAGCTGCGACATGTGGAGCCTCGGCGTCATCTTCGTGAGTACTGCGCACCCTCTTGCATAAGCATTTTAAAAAACATATATGACGCAGAGGGCACTCCAGTAGCGTAAAAGAATTAAGGGATGAAAGATTTTGTGTGATAGACATAGCGATCGGATAGCTCAGTTGGAAGAGCAATGCGCCGAAAACGCAGAGGTCGCGGGTTCAAACCCCGCTTCGATTGTAGCAGATTTTTCATTCAATTTTTCTTTCTTAATTTACCTTTGTGTCATTATTTATTAAAGTACTTTTATTTGTAATAATAATCGGTATTTGACTAATTTATCAAACTTTTTGTAAATAATAAAACCTCTTTGTGTGAGGCTGTCAGATACAGCTAGAAAAAAAAAAAAAGAAAAGTAAAAGCACTAGTGTGGAAAAGTAGTACTTTCCGCACAGTTTGTATGCCTGGAATACGCTCTTTTCGAGCACATGCATTGTAAAATTATATTAATGTGGTATATTTTATCTTTCTTAAAGAATCAAGTAGATTCAGGCGTTTTAAACGTTCGCCATTATGGCGCGCTTGGCGTGACGTCACAGTCTATTCCAACAAATAAGGCACGCCTACACGGCGGACTCGGCCTGCAACAAATTGTATCTGGAATGTTAGCGACGTAGCGGGTGCTCGCGCCTCACAGACAACCCGCACTAGACGGAGCATGTAAGGCGACCCGTAGGCGACCCGCGCGCACCAACGATATGGTACGGCAGAACATTAAAGTATCAACACGGCGGCCACCGTTTAGTTGCGTCCATGTTTATGATCCATGCGTACGTCAACGAAAAAATAAATAACATGGTAAATTGTAGTGTTAAGTGGTGTAGAGAGACCTCATAAACATGGACGCAACTAAACGGTGGCCGCCGTGTTGATACTTTAATGTTCTGCCGTACCATATCGTTGGTGCGCGCGGGTCGCCTTACATGCTCCGTCTAGTGGGGGTGATCTGTGTCGCGCCTACACTGTGACGTCACACTCTACCACCATTGGTCGAAACATCTGATCGATAGCGTCGCGTTTCAGCTGCTTTTAATTTCCTACATTATTATGCACTTCAATAATTATTTTCCCATCGAAAAAGAAATAACATTAAGAAATATTGATAGAGATTATTTTATGGTATTTATTTATTGATTTATAATCGCAGCCTATAAACTTGTTCGCAACGTAACACGTGTGCTGCGAATCCTTTATTAACCCCTGGGAAAACTTCAGTAAGAGTAGTAAAAAATAGCTTCATAAATCGAATAATGCAATTAAACCACTCTTTTAAACACTTTAGAGGAAAATAACATTATTCATATTTTTTCACCTCACTCACTTGGAAAACCTTTATTTATTAAAATTATTTGATTTCTCATGTCTTGAAACCCTCAGGAATCTTAGATGCCTTCGCTCGCTCAGCTTTCAATTTCAACACTCGCGCCAAATAACAACTTTGCCGCTTTGCATAGCAAATAACTATTGAATGTTGTCTATAGTTGACTATCTTTTCTTTTCCAGTACTGCATGCTATGTGGAAAGGCGCCTTTCCAGCCCACCTCCAAGAAGGAACCAGTCACCTCCTACATGGACCGCATCCGGCAAGGCAGCTTCTCTATGGATGGTGAGTACCCCTACAAATAAAGGATCCATTGGGAGACAAATAAATAAATAAATATTAAGGGACAATCTTACACAAATCGACCTAGTCCCAAACTAAGCAAAGCTTGAACTATGGGTACTAGACGACGATATACATAATATATAAATACATACCCATGACCCAAGAACAAATATTTGCCCAAATATTTGCCCCGGCCGGGATTCGAACCCGGGACCGCCGACTCAGTAGGCAGGTGTCTACCAACCGAGCCAAACGCGTCGTCAAAATAATACTAATTGTAATATAAGAAGTCTTATATATCCAGCAATGTTATTATTTAATTCAATTCAAATAATATTACGGATGGTAGTAAAATACACAAAAAAATTTAAATTAAGGTTAGTAACTTGTAAATGGGTAGATCATCTTTTTCTTGTTGTAATTCTGTTCCGTCACCCAGGGGACAATGGTGATTAAACGTCTTAGAAAAGTGTTGATAATTTATAATATGGGTATTTTCAAGAGATAGTTTGAATCGACTTATAACTGCTGTAATTACAAAGATTTTGTTCAGTATTGCCGCCGAAAATCGTAGTTTTAAAGAGTGACTCAGGAGACATCAACATCACCATGGCAACAAGCAACAGAGGAAAATTGATTGACCGAAATAAAAATAAAAATTGAAATAAAAACAAAACAGTCCCCTCGAGGCCATGTACGTAACATCACGTCCGAAACGTAGAGGAATTGAAATAAACACTTTTTGCACGCGATTAAGTCCCGACGACGCGGGTCTCATTGACATCTTCTTTTGATTTAGCTTTGAAAATTACATATTTATAAAGCCTGACCAGAAATATATGAGGATGCGCCATATCGCGGAATTTCCCTGGAACTAATTTCTTACACTGGCAATGATTTTATGATGGTTTGTCAACAATGTCACTGCCATTCGTGGTGATTTCTTTAAAAGAAAAATATTGAAAATTATCCAAAGAAAATGCCGAAAACCATTCACAATCGTGAACTTAAGATTATAAATAAAGTGTACATGTGTTTACTACACGAAAAACAGTCAGGAAAAGAGTGCATTCCTTTAAATGATATTACGAGGTTAACATAGTGGAACTGACAGGTATTTAAAACTAATGTCATTATAGTGGCTTGCGATTGGTTGCAAAATTGTTGCCATGTAAATCTTATAAATTGCGCCCTCTTGACAATCCTCATATATTTCTGGTCAGGCTTTAAATAAATGCTTTCATTGCAGGGCCTCAGTGGGAGAACATCTCCAGCGACAGCAAGCGTCTTGTCGCGCAACTTTTAGCATTGGAGCCGTCGCGTCGTCCGACGCCTGAAGACGTGTTGGCCGCGCTCGGCATTCACGACGACAACAACTCTTTCAAGCTAGCTGTAAGTTGTTTTCTCGATTGATACAAATCTAAAATTTGCGTACTTTTGAAGTATCATATTTCAAAGTACTTTTTCTTTGAGCTATTGTCATTTCTCCCTATTGTGACCAATATAACGCTCATCAACGCACTAGAACTGCGTGAAAGGGCTAGGATCTGCTTCGAAGGGAACAAGCTTTTGTCCTTGCGATATTTGGGTTGAGGAGTTTTATTGACACTAAAATAATACATATTGTAAAGAATTCACAGATAGTTCCTCATATCAGCTCCTTCATAATAATAGCAAACACTAAAACAAGAATTTCGTTTTCATGGCTGGGATACATATTATATAATCTGGGTGAAGACCAAAAAGTTTGCAACCTTAACTCACTCAATTAATATTTGTGTCAAAGTCTCCGTTGTGCGACGACAGTTAGCCTTTCAATAATAATAATAATAATAATAATAATAAAGCCCGTTTATTTCCAATCTGCAATTGTTACATGCTTTTTTTATATATATATATTACAAATATAAAAAAATGTGTGTATGTTTAAAAAAAATTGTTTTATTTTTTCTTCTACTCGCTATCATTACTTTCTTCAGTATTATTGATCGGAACCCCTTCTCGGGTAAAGGCCTCCTCCAGCTTCTTCCAGCCCTCTCTGTCCATAGCTTTCTCTCTCCATTTACTTCCTGCTATCCCTTGTATATCATCTATCCACCTCTTTCGAGGGCGCCCTCTTTTCCTTTTTCCTTTCGGTCCCTTCCATATAGTTGACTCTAGTGTCCATCTTTTGTCTGTGCATCTTGCTACATGTCCTGCCCACTGCCACTTTTGTTTAAGGGCATATTGTAACGCGTCTATAACTTTCGTTTTTCGTCTTATTTTTTCACTTTTTACTTTTTGTATTCTTCTTAATTTTAGTACACTTCTCTCCATTGCTTTCTGGCACACTACTAGTTTAGTTTTTGTTTTAGTATTGTATGTCCACGTTTGGCATCCATATGTAAGAGTAGGTAAGATACATGTGTCCAAGACAGTTTTCTTTAGGTGGACAGGATATTTCCCCTTTAAGATTTCCTTCAGGGACCAAAATTTTTTCCAGCTCATGTTAATACGCCGCTCTATCTCTACTTCTTCACTTTTGTCTTCGAATGACAGTTGTTTTCCAAGATATACATAACTGTTCACATATTCAAGCAGCTTCCCGTTGAGGTTTATAGCGTTTATGTGGCTGTTTGTCAGTATTTTAGTTTTATTCTCGTTCATTTTGAGGCCCACTTTTTCGCTTTCTTCATTTAGAGTGCTTATCATATTTTCTAATTCTTTGCTTGTATCAGCGAATAAGACAATATCGTCCGCAAATCTGAGGTGTGTAAGTCGATCTTGATTAACTTTAATCCCTTCTGACTGCCAGTTAATATTGTCAAAAATGTGTTGTAGTACCATTATGAACAGCTTGGGTGAAAGGGGGTCTCCTTGTCTTACTCCTCTGCAAATCGGTATCTCAGGGCCTCGTGTCTCTAGTTTGACTTGACTTACGCTACCCGCGTAGATGTTTTTGAGTACTCTTGTATAGTTTTCATTTATGTGGCATTTATTCAGCGCTTCCCAAATAGCGTCATGAGAGATCGTGTCAAACGCTTTGGCGTAATCTATGAAAGCAATGTATAATGGTCTGTTGAACTCCTTGTATTTCTCCATTACCTGTTGCAGTACGTGTATATGGTCCGTTGTAGAAAATCCGGAGCGGAACCCTGCTTGTTCGACTGGCTGGTAGTTATCAATCTTTCGGCTCAGCTTGCTTTGTAGAATAGAGGTGAACAGTTTATAAACACTTGAAAGTAGACTAATAGGACGGTAGTTAGAGATGTCTTGAGGGTCTCCTTTCTTGTATAAAAGGATTATATCGGATCTTTTCCATTGTGCTGGTACCTGACCTGTGTTCAGAACCTCATTGAATAAATACGTAAGTGGGCGAGTTAGCAGGGTAGCACCGGCTTTTAGTGCTTCATTTTGTATGCCATCTGGACCAGGGCTTTTGTCTGCTTTGAGTTTTCTGATGTGGTTGATAACTTCCTTCTCATGTACTAGTGGCAAGTCGTTCATGTTTTGAGAACTTGTTTCTACTATTTTATTTGTAGCGGTGCAGGAAATTGGTTTTGCATATAATTCCTTGTAAAACTCTGTGGCGCAGCTCATAGTTTCTCTTCTGGTTTTTGTTTCTTCTGATTTATATTTTAAGTTTTGAATCCAGTTTTTGTGTGTGATCAGTTTCTTGTAGGCTTTTTTCGTGCTTCTATAGGTGTTTAGATTATTCTCGATTATTTTGTATCTGTAGTCTTTGTAGTCCTTATCTATTGCCTTACTTGTAGTTTTAAATAATATGCTCAGCTCCTCCTTCATTTCTTTGGTTTTTGGTTTAGTTTTCATAAGTTCAGTTCGTCTTGTGAGGAGAGTTCTAGTAGACTCACTAAGTATTTTATTTGTGGTTTTCGGTTCATTATTTTTTAATCTGCATACAAGGCTGGTGTTGATGATATTAACTAGTCTATTGTAATAAGTTTGAATATCTTCCTCTTGTTTTGTTTCCAGTTGATGTATGTTCATTTCAAGGTTCTTTAAGTATGTTGATATATCCTCATCCGTCCTTAGTGGCTTAGGTTGTGATTTAAATGATGTTCTGCTCTTTTTTTCTTGATCTAGCATGTACGTAGCTCTAACTAGTCGATGGTCAGATCTGAATCCAAAGCCATGCAATACTTCTACATTTCTGATCCTCTTTGGGTGGTTTGACAGTACAAAATCAATTTCGTTTTTTATCTTGCCACAGGGGGAGAGCCAGGTCCATTTGCGGTTATTTCGAGCTTTAAAAAAGGAGTTCATAATTGTCAGTTTATATTCCAATGCATGTTGAATTAGTTTCTCTCCTCTTTTATTTCTGTTTCCATATCCAAATTTTCCCAGAACAAAGTTTTCACTATCCTCTGTTTCGCGTTGGCCGACTTTTGCATTAAAATCACCAATAACAAGTACGTTATCTCCTGCCTGTCTGTGAGCTACCTGCAGAGTTTCATAGAATGAGTTAATTTCTCCATCTGTTGCCTTTTCAGTGGGCGCGTATACTTGTATTATTGCAAGCAGTTGGTTATTGTATTTCATTTTTAATAGGGCAACCCGATCTGAGAATGCTGTAAAGCTGACAATGTTATTTTTATGTTCTTTTCTTATTAAAAATCCAACTCCATATAAACCGGGTATTTCCCCTTTGTAGCAGAATATAAATTCTTCATGTTCTTCAATTGCATAGCCCTTTCTTCTAACTTCTGCCAAGCCAAGTATGTCGATTTTTATCTTTTGAAGCATATATGTTAGTTCTATAAATCTTTTTGTTGTTGCCAGTGATCTTACGTTGAATGTTCCAATCTTGAGGGTTTGTTGTGGTTGTTTTATTTGTCCAGTTGTTTTTTCTAACCTTGCTGGAGGGTTGTAGTCATTTTCCCCCACGGGGACCAGCCGGCTTGGGGGAGAGTGTTTCCTTTCTATTGTTTCTTTATGGGTTTTATGCCTAAGCCTTTCAATAACGTACCTTAATGTCCTATTTCAAGGTTCCTTATTGTATCGTTATTTTTTGTCGCACAACGGAACTTTTTCAATTGTTTTTAATTCCTCGCTAACTACGACTTAATTTCATCCAACTTTTTGGTCCTGACTTTGGTCCTTTATGACTCTAATCAACCACAAGTGAAACTTAATATTAATAACTTAATTTCCAGGACATGACCAAAGCGGACCTCTACAAGCGCCGAAGCAAGAACAAGCAACGCAAGTCCAGTGCGTCCGACACGCCGGCCAGCGACGCAGACGACTCCAACGCAGCCCTGCTGCACACCTTGAAGACCAGAGACAACACCTCCATAGAGAACGACGTCCAACTCATCAAGGCCAACACTTTAGACACCCCCGTCCAAGAGGAACCGCAACCCAAGTACGAGGAAACCGACGAAGTTCCTTCCGTCAAACCTGTAGAGAAAACTTACGCCAAATCCCGGTCAAAGTTAGACGACTACATCTATATCGAGAGCAGCCAAGGTCTAGATGGTACTGAAGTAGCCTTCCCGAAGACTAATCGTGCTAAGAAAACTAAAGAATCCACGTCCCCCGTACCGAGGAAACGCAGAAAAGTCGAGCCCAAAGCTAAAGCCGAAGGCGAAACCACTAGGGAGCTCCGCAGCAAAGATAAACAGAGTCCCAAGGAAGAGAGAGCTACTAAGGAATCCATAGAGAATGAGAAGGCGGTCACTAGAGTTACTAGGAAGAGGAAATATGACGAACTAAATAGTACGAAACCTGTTTTGAGAGAGAAAGGACAGAACGGTAGAGCGTCGAAAACTAGCGTTGAAACTAAAGAGGCTACTAGGAAAATCGCGCGGCGGAAGAAGCTGGCGCCTTTGAAATTAGACGTCCAAACTAACGTGCGGATGACTCGCTCTAGAATGAGACGACTGGAAGTCAGTCTGTCCCCGTCCCAAGTCAAGACCATAGTCCCGGCCTTCTCGTTCGAGTCGGACCGACGGGTCAATTCGGTGGAGAGTAATAAGTCGACCAAAAAGACCCGCAACGCCAAAGCTAAAGCGAGTAAAGCGAAAAAAGCCCCCGTCCGCAACACGCGCTCGCGCGCCAACAGGAGGTGAAGGCAGTAGCTTCGACAGCTCGACACCCGTCAATATTGACAGTATTCATGGGACACAACAATCGGACTAATACACCGCATTTATATCAGTTGAGCTGTGAGAGCTGTGAGATGCGACCGGAATATGCATGGTTTTTGGAAATTTCAAAATTGCGACATGAACATTCTCAGAAATTAAAGAGAATTTTCCACATGAAAAGTTATGTGGCTGAAATTTCTGATTGGAACTTAGCTAAGTTCAAACGGGAAGGTTCTGGAGGTTGCATGGTAATACTGATTAATAGATGCATCAGCTCATTAGTTAGACTGATAATCTTTTCTTTATATACTGGACGTTGCAGTTGATCGCCGGAAACGACAGAAACTAATTTCTGTCTCGTTCGTGTATAGTGCCGTCCTTGTCTCTCGCGATCGACTGATGCTCATCCATTGACCGGTAAATTGTATAAAAGAAAAATCAATTTTAGACAGACCATAGAACAATGATGAACTTGTAAATTGACAATTTAAATATTTGCAATGTATGAAATAATATCAATTCTTGTACATTTAGTATGGGGTTGTAGTTTAAATTATTTTGAATAAATTCTGATATTTTATATCGGTGTGACATAAAAATACTGTCAATGTTAGACGGACCACTGAAGCGCCCTTCATAACCTCACACTCCAAATATCGACAAAATAGTGATGGAATAAAAACAGGCGCTTTGCTCAGCGTAGTGACGGGATGAAATTATTTATTGGAGAGTAAGTTATATCTGTAGTTAGCTCCACACTAGTTCGATAAAGAATAGAACCTGTTTTTATTTTTTAATCCCTCTATTTAATGTTACTTTAAAATGTTTACGATACCTTTTTTCCTTATTATTACCATTAGAGTTAATTCTTTGATGTTGGTTATTATGTATTTCAGTAGATAATATAATAATAAATAGGTAATTTTGTGTGTGAGTGCGCACGGCCCATAGTTGAAATATACGAGTCCTAACTGTATTTTATTTGCCACGTCATTTCGTAGCGTAGCGCCAATTTACGCCACGTGGCGTCTCATTGTTTCATGCACGCCACTTCGCGTGAACGCCACTCTGTCGGAGACGCCACGTCGCGTCTTGCGCGCCTCATTGCGTCATTGAAGTCATGTCGCGTCATGTACGCCACAATGCGTCCTGAACGCAATGCCGCGTCATATACGTCACGTTGTGTCATTAACGCCACATTGCGTCCTGTACGCCACAACGCGTTCTGAACGCCATAAGGCGTCATCAGACGCCGTGGCGCCGCGCAGACAATACATTGAACAGATCTCTTTCCATTAAGACGAACTTAGGTTGTTTGTGTGTATATTTGTTTGGGAACTAGATTTAATAGGTTAAATTTGTAAATGTTTTTTGAAATAATATAATAGCTGTTTGTTTGGAGTATTGTTTAACTTCCATTGTTTCCGTATGATGTAACAGATGTGCTGCGAGTGCGAGCGACCCGTGCCAAAGCATGTTCGGAACGATCCGCTACGAAAGCGAAGAATTCGATGAATTTGTGAAACTTTCCCTTCTCGTATTAAGCGCTTCTACCAAATAAAACTATTGTTTTGATTATTTCACTGTAAATAACTTAGCATTTAGTACAAATCGGTGGAAGAATTAATTATATAAATTTAAATTATAAAGAATAATCTCAAGGAGGGCCCTACGCGGCGCATATCATTGGGAGCGTGGCTTAGTGAGTTAGTGATCATTCTATCGAAATTCAGTTCTGCCAACATAATAAGTATATTTTCTTACGCGCAAGTATATTTCCTTACGCGAAATCTAAATCAAAGTAAAATGTATAGTCAAATCGCTTGCTTCGTGATATTTATGTTTTTTTTTTACATCAATAGTGAGACGAATAAGTACATGGACATTATTTTATTTGCATATATCAGCACTGGATTTCAAATATCTGCTTGTTTTAAGGAACTCTAAGACCAATGTAAGATGAATATTGTTGACAATTTTATTTTAAGTCACAGTCAATGAAATTATCAATGTAAGGGTGTATTTACAGGCGCAATGTAAAATTGCACGGTATATTAGTTAAACTGCGTTTTGAAAATCCTTCCTTTTGCTATGTTCTATTCCTGAATTTCCATTTATTCTGTCTCTATCAGACTTTATTTTACAATGTGATTCATTCTAAATTCTAAAGTCTCTTCTACTAGCCCTGAAAACGTACCTAACTTTTTAACTTTTCTGAAATAGCCATTTCCCTACAAGTTGGGCAGTCCAAAGACACCCGTTATGAAAATCAATGTCAATGTTGTTAAGACACCTGCATGTCAGAGGTTAATAGCTATTTTAAGAAAAAAAAACATTTTGCGGTCAGTAACTTGCCTATTAAATAAGACCAGTAAAGTATCCTCTATATCTGCAAGACAAATCCATTAGGCTTAAGAGTGAAAGATTTTGATTGTCTCTGTAAAAGCACCCTGAAAACGCATAATTAAATATCAGTGCCGAAATAACGAATTTTCGTTTTAGGAAATTGAATTTCCACAGCTTAAAATGTAAAAGATAGCCTTTACGTCACTATCGTAACGTGTTGAAGTGCACTTAATGGAATGTACCAAAAGATTATATAATTTTATAACAAAGTGTTAGAGGTTATATAGAAGTCGGCGTCAGACAAATTTTGTAAAGCGTTACACTATGCCGGACGGAGATATTTGATTGTAATAAATATACCATTTTAACATTAACATTGTGTTGTTTCAATTGCCTGCTCACCGAGAAGCGCAAGTACGAAACTAGAGAAGAAAGGTTTTTACCGAAGTTAATAGAGATATAGAGAGATGTTAAAACGAACTTCGCCGAAGAATTTAACGCAAGTGCATGAAGTAAAGATGAAGTAAACAGACACACATCAAACATCAACTCGAAAGTTAATTCAGACTGTCAATTCGAGTCTTAAATCCAAAATTAACATGGATTAGATTTGTTTAATAACATGTCAGTTCAGAAGTAAAATGAGGTATCATTTTTGATACCATATTTTTATAACGTTTCGCCTTGAACGCCATACTGCGACGTGAACGCCATGTTGTGTCATGTACGCCACAATTCGTCTTCAAATGGTCTTTAACCTTTTGACCGCCACAGTCGGCTGTGGCCGTCAACAAAAAATCGTGCCCCTGACGCCACGTCGGCCACAGCCGTCCAAATTTCAATGATCAAAAACTTTGTAATTCTAACCGCTACAAGTATTTTTCAATCCCTGTTGATTTTGGGGCACATCTTTTTTTTTTACTCTGGCGTCAGTGGCACGGTAAATTGCTAGACCGCTTGGCGGTCAATAGGTTAAGCCACAGCGTCATATTTAACAGTCTCTGCCTCACCGGGACGCCACGCCACAGCGACGTCGCCAGTATCCAATGTAATCATACTAGTGGCTGTGTGCGCTGTAGACCTCACGATCATTTTACCAAATGCCTGAAATATATGACGTTTTTTAAATATATGACTTCAACCCCCCATATCTCCGCCGATTTGAAAATTTACGAAATAGAATAGAATATTCTTTATTGCGCACATCAACTCAACGTGAAATAATAGGTACAAACAAGCACAGAAATCGACAAGAAATTAATATCTAATAATTATTAAACCTGCTAACTAAATATCACGAGAATCGCTTTAGAAATGCGACCTGGGCGCGAGAACAGCCGGAAATTAGAATATATGGAATCTAACTTTGGCGGCGATATTTTTGTACGGGATACGTAGCTGGCGACGACGCTGCCAGACTGAGTAATGAGACTAATGAGTAATATAAGAGAGCAGGTTCTCAAACTCTCAAGTGTATAGTTCGAGTGCCCGTGCACGCCAGCACACACACGCTAGGCGCTGGGGCAGTGCGCTGCCTACAGCCTAGCAACACGATGTCGGTTACAGCCGTAAGGCTACCGAGTAAGCCACCATTTCTGATCTGATCTGATATGGTATAATGGTAATTTGGTAAGCTACGTTGTAAAAGTACTGGGATTACTTCTAAGTTCTTTTTTTTTTTACTGTATTTGGATAAAAAGTATCCTATAAAACATCTTTGGATGTCTAGCTATCAGAATATTAAAATTGGTTAAAAATGTAAAATTTGTCCAACCATTTCCCGACAAAGAAATGATGACCAACATACAGGTGGCGCCAGACAGGCATGGCGCCGCGCCCCCATACAAAACAAGACAAGACGATCTTGCATCGCGTTATCCTCTCCCTCGATAGAAACAAATTTTCAATACAAATTATAATAGTATTGCTTAGTATATTGTGCCCGTGCGAATCTGGGACGGGTGTGAAGTTTGTGATAATTAACTTTTCACTTGGACGCAAAAAACTATGTACGTACTTAACAGATTTTGTTTAAAACTTTTTAGTAGGTAACTAACTCCTGTTTAGTTAGCCCCTTCATATAAGAATTTATATGAAGGGGCTAACTAAACAGGAGTTGAAAGTTTGTATACGCATATTTTATAGTCTTCTGCGCGAGTGAAGCCGCGGGAAAAACCTCGTTTATAAAAATGTAGATTGTACCCTTTACCACTAAAACGGCAGTATTAATATAATGTGTATAATCTGATTTTAATCTATAATAAAGCACATTTTCAACAATTTACTAGTTTAATTACAGTACACATCGCCATCTACCGGTTAATAAATACATCATTATAGTTGTGCTTTTCGCCACTGGATGTCACTACGAAGGCAATGATATTAGTGCCATCTAACGGCTAATACCTACATCATTATAGTTATACTTTTCGCCACTGGATGTCACTACAAAGTCAATGATATTACCGCCATCTAACGGCTGATAACTGCATCATTATAGTTATACTTTTTGCCACTAGATGTCACTACAAAGTCGATGATATTACTGCCATCTAGCGGCTGATAACTGCATCAGTATAGTTATGCTTTTCGCCACTGGATGTCACTAAGAAGTCAACGATATGAACGCCATCTAACAGCTGTTAACTGCATTATTATAGTTATGCTATGCTTCACTGGATGTCGCTACTAAATTTTAAAATCTACGGTTAATCCATACGGTACTAATAATATACAAATGCGGATGTCGTTGTCCGTCTGTTACTTCCAAGGATTATACATTATTATTATTATTATTATTACCTTTTATCTTCCTTGCTAATACTAATATAATAATATAACCTGTCATAATAATTTCCTAAGTAACGCCATAAGATTCAGGTGCCAACTTAACTCAATCGAGCGTACGTCAATAATGGCGACAGCACCACTGAACGGATACGTGATGGCCTCACTGTTTTGTTATCCGTGGTATAATGAATAAGGAAGCAAAGGAAAATGCATGAGATGACACGGTTATTATTTCAGTAGGTTCTGGGTTCAAATCTCGGCTAGGTGAAATGAAATCCTTTCTACATTGTAAATCTAATGATTTTGTCTTGTCTCGAATCATGATTTTTTTTCATACAAAATGCATACATACATTGTCGAGCAGCAACTCCCAATAACTGATACACTGCTGCTTAAATTAAGTATGCGATCAATATTCAACAACTTCAGCACTATATAATTCTCGAAGTCCAGGTTAACCCATCACAGCTACACCCTTAGCTTGTGCCGAATCGTGGTCACAGGCACGCAACTTAATGATATATTTTATTACTTTGAATAAATTTTATATATAAAAAACTGCATAGATGCAAAATTGTGGCTAAATATATCGTATATTTATCGTTTATTATACATTTCGCTACCTTATTAGTAAGTTAGGCCAAACACAAACAATACAAAAATTTTTGCCTAATGTTCTAAATGTTGGTTGGTAAAACATATTTAAAAATGTATTTAATTTACTTAAATTGATTCGAAATACTTTTATTTCAATTACACTCGATAAAATGGCATAAAAAAATCTGTTTTATTCATTAACATTTTTTATTGCGTCTCCGGGCTTTTTTATGGTCAATACTTACAAACTACAGAAGAATATAATTGCATATTCAATAAAAGAGCATTAATTAGTTCCTATTGTCGCAAATTGTGTTTTTAAAGAAATGTATGTTTTTTTTTTTGCATGAGCCAATTTTCGTCCGTTGGTTGATAATTGGAGCCATCTATTCTATCTAACTAACACGGTTTCCGGAACTCAACGCGCAACGCCTCAAACAACCTTAACCTTATTGTTAATACCGTCGGGCCGCGAAGAGGTATTATGTCGAATTCATACTTTTTAGTTTTTGTACACGTAAGAATCACGCGGGGGCCGCGTCGTTCTAAATTCAAAATCACAAACGCTGTCATTATAAGGTTACACATTGTAAGGAAATTATTTCATGGAATTTATGATTTCAGAGATAAATATTAATCATAATAAAAAGTATCCTATAACCATCTATGGATGTTCAGCTATTCCTGTACCAAAATTGGTAACTTTTAATCCAGCCGTTTCGGCGTTATTAGAGGACAAAGGTTTTTTTGAAAACAGATGGCGCCAGGCTGGCATGGCGCCGCGCTCCCATACGAAACAAATGACGATCCTGCATCACGCTATCGAGATTTTTCCTGAAATCATGACCTCCCTCCATAGAAAATTTAATTTCAATACAAATTTAGGTCTTTTTCTTATATACACCGTGCGAAGAGTACGGTATGAATCATGCAGTGTGTCAACCGGCCTTACCTTACCGGTTATACTGAATCGTAAACAAAAAGTCGTCGGCTTTCTTTACCTGTGGCCCGCTGTCAAAAGTGGACACGGAAAACGTGGCCGTACAAAACACGGCTGAACAAAACACGGCCGAGCATAATTGGTCCGGGCTCGTTTTCCGCGTCCATGGGATTTAGAGTTATGGACACGGAAAACGTGGCTGTACAAAACCTGGCCGTGAAAAACGGGCCCGGACAACCTCGGTACAGGCCCGTTTTCCGAAGCCAGTTTTGCTCGGCCGTGTTTTGTACGGCCACGTTTTCCGAATCCAAAAAAGTGGAAAACGTGGCTGTACAAAACGTGGCCGTACAAAACCCCTACTCTTTTGAAAGAGCTTTCTTAGTGATGTCCAAAAAGTATACGTTATCGATTCGTCTGCATTGCAACTTCCTTTTGTATTAGTTTTACAGTCATTACAAGTTTTTATTATATATTATAACTATTAAAATTATGCAGTTATTCATGTGCATTTATTTTAATAGTTTGATTAAATGTTATAATAAAGAAACTATAATTCGGAGCAAAGGAGTATTTTAATACAAATACAAAATGTTGCCACGTTAGAAATTATGTGAAAAGTAAAGTAAATTGGCAGAGTGGCAAACGTCAGACGATGTCGATGTCGGAGTTTGTGTAACAAAAATAATTAATATCTCGGAGTTTTGTGATAATATTATGTGAATAATGAAATGAAAGTGTAAATAAATGTTAGATTAGTGTCTGTTAGTGATTATGGCGCATAGTGGTGGTGTTTTGAGCTCTGATATATCGCGTCGGAATCCACAAGATGAGTACGAGCTCATTCAAAGGATTGGCTCGGGCACCTACGGAGACGTTTACAAGGTACGGGTTTGCTTTGAACTGGAATATTTATCTATCAAACGGGTTAGATTGCATTATTCTACATTCAACACGCAAACTGACTCGATTATCTACCTTGAACAATTATTCTTGTTCTTAGGTTTTTTGTCGTTCGGATTTCTCGTTCCTTTATTGCCACAGCTGATTTCAAAAAGAAATCGTTTTTGCTATTTATTTTCATGGTTTCTTTTCTACGAAAATCGCTCGTGGCACTAGTCCTTGGGCGTGCAGGAATACCAATACTAATAAGAATTAAATGAAAAATTCATTGTCTCATTAAGTTTACAGATTAATTTAATTAATTGCTATCAAACGTACTCCTATACTTTTTTCTTTTTATTGAATTGAAATATGAATTAGTCCCAATACCATTAAAATGTTAACAATTACCCATCCTTCATAATCAGATCATACTAGCCAAATATCTGAAATTAGAAAGAAAGAAAATAAATTTATTGAGACTAACTATACAGCACCAAAACCATAAATAATAGTAATAATTACTAAACTAAAGATACAGGAGGAAAAATTAAAACCTCTAAGCCATAAACAGTAATTAAAGTAATCATTTAAAATTCTTTAAGTTGGCACTTTGTAACTACATTCCATTGTAATGAGTAATTAAAATGAAGCTTAGAAGGTGCACTTTTTGTATATCTCACTAGGATTATCCTAAACCTTTAGAGCATGGTATTCTATTGTAGTTTGTTTTGTAAGTAAGTAAGTTTCATGCATTTTTTGGTTACTCCCAACAGCATAAGGTATCTCAATGGCCTACAAAATGATAATGCTACCCAGTACAATTATACTAGTAGGATAATAAAGTGTGGGAAATGTAATTTGTCTTCAAAGTATAATTTATCCATCTAGAAAGAACAGTTGTACAATTGAGAGTTATAAAGTGGTGATTAGCAGTAAAACAGGCAGTCTGATGTGGATCATATTGTAATGAAGCTAAGAAGTCGGAAGGCAGATGTTTGAATTTATAAAACTTCAAAAAATGACTATTTTCTATTCATAATAAAAATAATAAATATCAGACAACCTCACACAAATCAATCTAGTCCCACAGTGAGCTCTAGTTATGCTTGTGTTATGATTATGAAATATATTCTTATAATAGATACTTAAATATATAAAACTTTATCTTTATAATATCCAGTTTCTTTCACAAAGAGCAAGAGAATCAATTGTCATCAACATCATTTCATTCCTCCAACCGTCATTCCAGTCCAACCAACTGTTGACTAAAGGTACTTTTACACCAAACTGCTTGCTCATCTCTTCTAGTTCAGTGTTCCATAAAGTGTGTTCCGCGATTCACTAGTGTACCATGGTGCAACTCATAAAGTAAGTAGATGTAAATGCACATAGCTGCAAATGACATCTTAATTTATGGTGTACCTTCAAAATTTTCGGATTGCCTAGGTGTACCTCGAACTCAAAATGTTTACAGAATACTGTGGTAGTCTGATGCATATTTTCAATTCTACCTACTAAATATTACCCGACTGGCGGGTTGGTGGCTTGCTCATTAATCCTGGGCCTCATCATGACCACCACTCTATCATCGCTTTAAACCGACCACCATCATTCTGTTTTTCAGTTGACTATGACTTAAAAAATGTTTCTAAGGCTAAAATAATTTGATCTAGTTGAACATTGTTAATTAATCTAATTACACCTGGTTAGCGAATGCCAGAAATCACAGTTATTGCCAAGGTCTGATGTAAGCCGCATTGTGTACGGAGTTGCAATGTTAAGCAAGCGTTACACTATATGAACTTTACATGTAGCATAATGGCTTGTTATGAAACATAATTCAAGACCTTTTCGACCAAGGTACCATATATACGTCAGTTACCATTGCGACTTGGGCTCCCCTTTTTGCTTACCATCAGGCGAAGTGGAGCCACTATGTTGTGCCGTTATAAAAAAAAAAAAAAAAAATATCACCCCTGTACTTTCTTAACACGTTGCAGTACACCTATAGGCGTTCACTGTAAAGGCTTAATAGCGGTTAATTGAAAGTAGTTTGATTCAAAACATGTCAAGTGTTTCTCGACTTCTATGACGAGTAAACCCGTTTATTTATTTTAATTGAAAGTAGTGTTCATCAACGTGTTAATATCTTGCCAATTCCCTACTAATATTATAAATGCAAAAGTAACTGTCTTTATGGCAGTTACCTTTTCACGCTTAGAACGGCTGCACCCATTTAAATTACATATGGCCCGTCTATTTCGTCCACTAATTATCACAAAGTGTCATTTAAATTATTATGTAACAAACATCCATATATCTTTATTTTCATATTTAGGATAATATGACCTCAAATGATAACTATTGCTCCACGTGAAGTAATGCTAAGTATTTTAATTGTAGCTGAGTGAGTATGTGTGTTAATGTATGCAGATTTGCATAAATAATATAAGCAATCGTTGGACCGGCTAAAAAGTTAAAAATATCTTCAATCTTCAGACATTTAATTATAAAAGGGTTATTTTACGACGCGTTTGGCGCAGTTTATAGACACCTGCCTACTGAGCTGGTGTTCCCAGGTTCGAATTCCGGCCAGGGCAAATATTTGAGTGATGAACTCGAATATTTGTGCTTGGGTCATGGTTGTTCTGTGTATTTAATCCGATATTTATTTATTTATTTTTTATTTACGAAATAAGATTACACGATAAATTAACTTGCGTGACTCATTTGGGTAGAGACATCCATCTAGAATAAAGGCTTGTTACTCTCTTGTCTTGTTTAAAAACAATATAATTTGTTGCTCTGTTGCGCGTGAAAGAAGAAAGGCTTATATTGTATGGCCCTTATAGGATACCATGTTAGACTGTAATGAAAAACAAAAAAAGGCGTGTGGTATTTCAAACAATGTACTAGTTAGTGGTACACCAAATTATTAAAGAATCTACCACAACATTTTGCAATTATGCAATTTTTAGTTAATAAAACTTATTATATAGACTTATATTTTACTGATTTTTATGACGTCACTAGTTAGTATTTTCGTAAAAACTATGTAACATCCAGATGGTTCTTGACACTTCAAATTAACTTATTTGACCTGTCATTAACGGTTATGCCACGACAAGCATAGGTGGGAGCGGGAGGTCCGAGCGCGGTGCCTCCCTCACCCGTATGGCCGCCGATCGCCGCTGTTGCTTGCTGCCAAAGTCATGGTCGCTGGCCGTACTCCTGTATTGCTTTATTAAGTAATTATCAGTATTAAGACAATAAATAATATTATTAATAGCCCTTATGTGTTTTCAGAAACGGTTCACTATCGCTTCACTCTGTTTTGTAACATATGCCTATCATGGTAATAAAGGTTACATCATAGGCGTAATCCTTCGGCATAGGGTTGCCACGTGGTATCCTAAAAGAAGTATGAGGAGTATCTTTTAAAAGGGCTTATTTGTGTATAAGCTTCATAGAGAAATAAGCCCTTTTGAAAAGACACTCCTCATATATCCTCCTTTTCCGTAATGTATTTTTGTTCTTCTAAGAGCATGTATGCTGTATATCCTTTTAACTAATGCTGTTCAAACTCCATCAACTACATTAGTATAACAAATGCTTAGACAATCGTAAAATAAGCTAAAACAGCTGAAATACGAAATAAATATTTGACAATCAAGTTGACTGCACTTAATTCATTCCACTAGAAACTACATCAAATTATAAATAGCTGTTATGCGAAGATTTTTGTACTTATTAATAATTTGTATATCTTTTGACTTCATTTCGATGTTATTATAATGTACCTATACTAATGTATACTTGTATATACTAATGTATACTTGTATACTAATATTATAAATGCGAAAGTGTGTCTGTCTGTTACCTCTTCACGCTTAAACCGCTGGACCGACTTAGATGAAATTTGGTATGGAGATAGTTTGAGACCCGGGAAAGGACATAGGATACTTTTCATCCCGAATAAATTTAGTGTTCCCGTGGGATGAGCGGGTAACACCGCGGGGCACAGCTAGTGTATAATAAACATTCAGTTTTTAACAAGAAAAGAACCAAATCACACTTCAAAACAGGATTATCGAAGTTCTGAACTGATAGACAAAACATACACGCCGACCTTAAAACCTCTTTTTAAGGCGGTTGCAAAACACTGTCAATAGTATGTATGTATGTAAACACTTTATTTAACATAAAAACAATTCATAAAACAGCGAACTTATATGGATATAAAGAATTTCTTCCAGAACCTTTGAGCAACTGAGAAAATAGTGGAATATCCAAAAAAGATAGACAAACTAACAAGTTAGTATGCACAGATACATTAAGTATTAATTTCTCTAAATATAATATGTCTAATTCCAAAATATAATACATATATCATACGAGCATAGAATAGTAGGTTGAATCCTTAAGTCCTTTTTCCAGAAAAACCTCCTCGAGTCATTATTCGTCCTATAACATTGAACTGACAACCCTACCGGTCGTGTATGCCAACCTGCCTGGATTATGCTAATCCGGCAAACCTTGATATGTTACGCATTATCACCGCATGTTAATGGACTTATGTACCTAGTACCTACAAGACCTACCATTGGTATACATAAAATTCGCGGCACGTCAGTTCTCTGAAGTCACTAAGTCGGCTTACTGTCAATATGTTTAGCTGTTAAATTAAGGGAATTTGCCGGGCGAAGCGTAGGGTGTTGTAGTTGTAACTAATTTAACACTCCGCTTTTCCTTAAATAAAAAAGGTACAAAGTATTACATTTTGATATAATAGACTTTTATTGCATACTGTACTTTTTAGGGTTCCGTACCCAAAGGCTAAAAACGGGACCCGATTACTGAGACTTCGCTGTCCGTCCTTCCGTCCGTCCATCCGTCCGTCTGTCCGTCCGTCCGTCCGTCCGTCCGTCTGTCACCAGGCTGTATCTCAAGAACGGTGATAGCTAGACAGTTGACATTTTCACAGATGATGTATTTCTATTGCCGCTATAAAAACAAATACTAAAAATAAAATAAGATAAATATTTAAGGGGGGCTCCCATACAACAAACGGGATTGGTTGCGTTAACTTTGCACCTCATTTGTATCGAGCGCTATACATACCAGGTGCAAACTTAACCACTTAAGGATGGAAAGCGGAACCCTCGGTGCGTGAGTCCTACTCGCACTTGACCGGTCTTTTTATTTATTTTGGATGACGAAGTACTTTTTTCGCAAGTTAGTGGCTTTAGTGCCATAGTGTGCCAGCCACCATTGCTGCTCTCGCGATCTGTACCTCTCTAGGTAGCTCTACCTCCCTAAGTAGCTCTACCTCCCTAGGTAGCTAAATACGGTATTTGACTATAGTGAAAATAAATTAAATCATTGATATCACTAAACACATACTCAAAAATACGCTTAACCAAATAAACTACTACTAACTTTAGGACGTTATATTATTTTTAATTGGACAAAAACTTAAAATAAGACGTGTTTTGACTACTGATTTTTATGACGTCACAGTCCAGTATCCTCATGGAAACTTCATAGTAACATATCGTTTTTGACATTTCATAATTTGTAGCTGATTTGAGCTGTCATCAAATACCGTGTTTTGCTCAGCACCTTTACATATCGCGGAATTCCCCAATGAAATACCACAATACATTTTAGATCCTATATCATGAGGTCTCATTCAAGCTACTACTGTCTGCGTTGAGTCACTCTGACTCACTCGCCTCACAAACTCACAAGCTACGTACCAATAGCTACATATGATTAGTATCATACCTAACCTACCTGTAATCTACGACGTTGATTATATTTTAAGTGGCGGTGCTCGCTCAGTTGTTTAGGCTAGGAAATGTTTGGTAGTTTCTTTGTTTTCATTGCTGAGGGTCACGTCCTCCAAAGTTCTGTTAAATGTATCTAGTGTCACCTGTTTCGGTGTCTGTAATCCAATCTTGTTAGTCAAATTCCCGGAGGGAATGGTTTGGCATGTAAACACAGATTTAAAAACTTTTTTTAAACAAAAAGACATAATAGTGGCGAGACTGTCGAAATGTCCGAACATTAGCAACGCAAGATAATTAAATAAGATTAATATGCTACAAACCCTGTATTATATTATGAGCTTTAAACAGGTTCTGCGCCTCTTCGCCGAATTACTTTTCATCGAATGTCTCATTACGTAGAAAGCATTTTTCTCTGAAACCATAAACTATTTGTGACGGTTATTTATAAATCAAACCTAACCTAACCAATCAATAGGAAGATTGTTGCAAGAATTATGAAAAATAAAAAAAACAACAGGAATAAATACTACAGAGGAATCGCTGCGTGATCGCCTTCATACAAAATTCGCTCACGAATCGCAAGTGTGGCAAGGCCCTTACACCCCTGTCTGGATCGTACATTGTTCGGAAATATTCACAGGGAATTTCATTTCCACATACTCGTATTGGTTGTTCATAAGTGAATGATTATTTGAATAACTTCGTGCAACAAGTAGTATTGAGGATATAACTAATTACATTCAAAGCCAAATTGTTTAAATTTTTAGTGGACAAAGCATATTACGAGGGGCACACCGAAATGATCGGGAATAGAGTACTTTAAACTGAGTTACATTAAATCCTTTTTTGTCACATGCATACTGGCGACTTACAATCACGATGCCGTTTTTACAATTTAAAAAAAGAACGATATATTTTTTCAATTCCATTTTTAAATTGACAACTCGATGAACAAAATGGAGCTGACGCGTGAAAATTTTCGTGCAATTATTTACCATAACTTTCGTCGTGGCTTATCTCCAGATGAATGTCGCAATGAGCTTGTTACTATATACGACATTGAAGCACCTAGTCAGACGACAATATATCGGTGGTATGCTGAGTTTCGACGGGGTCGTGCCTCTCTTGGCACCGTACCTTCATCAGGTCGGCCGAAAACGGCGGTTTCGCCTGAAAACATCGCGGCTGTGGAAAAACTACTAAAAGAAGATAGACATGTGACATACGAGCAGATTCGGGCAACCATAGGCATTGGAATGACTGCAATTCACACTATTTTGCATGGTGAATTGGGTGTCAGAAAATTGATTTCCCGATGGGTACCCCATAATTTGTCTGAAGAGCAAAAGGCGGCTCGTGTTGATTGGTGCCGATCTATTCTGAAATGCTACAATGGAGGAAAGTCAAAAGCCGTTTATAATATGGTCTCGGGTGACGAATCCTGGATTTATTCTTATGAGCCTGAAAGAAAGCACCAGTCGGCAGTATGGGTCTTCGATGACGAGGTCAAACCAACGAAAGTTGTGCGTTCTCGAAGCGTGTCGAAGAAGATGGTGGCTTCGTTCGTCTCAAAAAAGGGGCATGTTGCCACAATTCCTCTAGAAGAACAAAGAACCGTTACCGCTGATTGGTATATCACAGTTTGTTTGCCGGAGGTGCTGGCCGAACTTCGCCAAGGGAACCCGAGACGCCGCGTCATCTTACACCACGACAATGCGAGCTCCCACACCGCCCACAAAACAACAAAATTTTTGAACGACGAAAACGTTGAGTTGATGTCCCATCCTCCATACAGCCCTGACCTGAGTCCAAATGATTTTTTTACGTTCCCTAGAATTAAAGATTTATCGCGTGGTCAGCGGTTTGAGAACCCAGAAGCCGCTGTGGAAGCCTATAAATCGGCCATTTTGGCAATGCCTACTTCAAACTGGAATTATTGTTTTAATGACTGGTTTAAAAGAATGCAAAAGTGCATTGAATGTAACGGAGAATACTTCGAAAAACAATAAAATATAATTTATGTATATAGTGCACATAGTTTTTTAAATTCCCGATCATTTCGGTTTGCCCCTCGTATTCCGTAGATAAATTTTAGTCAGACTGCATTTGACGCTAACTGTACACGCCGGTGGAACAGTCCATTAATAGCTGTGTTGAACAAATAAACTTTGTATTTGTATTAAGCCCCTATATACCTACTATTGTTAGATAGATGTGGATGGCAATACACTCAGCATCTAATAATCTGTAATATCTACGCGGACCGTCTTTTACAATGCTTTACCCGTTACCATAACCGGGTAAAAAATATCCTATAACCCTCTGTGGTAGCTATCTGTCAACCACAAATAGTCAAAATCAGGCCACCTGTTATAACGTAAATATACAGGAAAAAACATTGATTTAGTCGCGTTCAAAAAGTGGTTATTTAATTAGGTACCTCGACGTTTCGAATGTGATGTTACGTTTTCATTTTTAGGGTTCCGTACCCAAAGGGTAAAAACGGGACCCTATTACTGAGACTTCGCTGTCCGTCCGTCCGTCCGTCTGTCACCAGGCTGTATCTCAACAACGGTGATAGCTAGACAGTTGAAATTTTCACAGATGATGTATTTCTATTGCCGCTATAACAACAAATACTAAAAATAAAATAAAATAAATATTTAAGGGGGGCTCCCATACAACAAACTTGGTATAGATTATATATATGTATAGGTACGGAACCCTTCATGCGCGAGTCGGGCTCGCACTTGCCCAATTTTTTACAACTTTATCATACTCATCCCAGACAGAACATATTGTGTAACTAAAAGATGCAACTTCGCCCATGTAATTTTGCTTTCTTTCCGTATTAGTCGGGTAAAAAGTATCACATAACCATCTTTGGATGTTTGGCTATGCCTATGCTTATACGGTACAAGCTGTACCAAATATGATTTAAATCCGTTCAGCCATTTCGTCGTGATGAGAGGACAACGAATTTTACCAAGAGATGGCGTTATGAGGCTCGCGCTCGCTGTTACAATATTTTCTGAAATAATGACCCCGCTCTATAGGAAACCGAATTTCAATACAATTAATTATAATTTTATAATATTATAGATAGACGCGTCGCAAAACATATTGATTGTGTAAAGATGGACGACACATTTGCCTCATTCGAATGTTTATTTGCAGACTTGTTGTTTACGAGTTTAGAAATAATTTATTGCTGGTTCTTTATCTATCACGACTTTCTCACTAGAATTAATTTAAATATTACTGTCGATAGGTATATCGGTCGCCTTCCATAAATGGGTCAATATAATGTGCCACACTCACGATCTTACCACGTGTGGCGACAAACCGGCTACAACGACAATGGTATATCGCTTCTATACCCATGTTTTAAGATTTAAAGTTGCAGGTTGCAGGGAACCGCCACACGCGTTGTTATTGCCATCACAGTTCGTGGGTGATGTTAATTTCATTGACTACCACGGCCAAGTTTGAGTCGGATTCGCGCACGAAGGGTTCCGTACCATCAAATAAAAATGATTTTAACTACATGTTCTATGGAAAGGACCATGGGCAAATTTGTATCGAGGCTGGACCAAGAACCTTTTATAAGGACAACAGAGATGAGAGTTAAGTTATTATATAGGTATTATCTCAGCTCTGCACTGGAATTCAACTTGGTGCCCATAATAAAGGAAGTATATTTAAATATCTATTTTATTTAACTCTGATCTCTGTTGGTTCGTGGTCCAATTTGGCCCTTTCGAGTATTTACTGGTAATACCATACACACGTTAGGGCAAAAAACGTAGAAATACGTTTTTTTGTATGAGGAAATTCCTTTGATTTTTCTTGTTGTAGCGGCTATACCTACAACATTATGCGAAAATCTATTATTGTTTGAAATGGGTATACAATCTAGTTGGCCCCGTTGTCATGAAGTCAGGATCGGAGGAAACCGGTAAAAATATATAGGCACACCTATCGTGATTTGGGTATTTTTTATTAACTCGAACAATTGTTTACAAGACGTCTAGTCAAACCACGCAAACCCTTCCAAGCAAATGAACTAAACCATACAAACTGACTCACTTTGTATGGTTTGAGAGTTCATTTGCTTGGAAGAGAGCGTGGTTTGACTCCATCATTTCGTTTCATTGATACTGGTGAATTTTTGTTAATAAGTTATTATCACCTAACAACAGGTAGACCAATTTCCTAAATCGGAATCATACGATTGGAGTTATGATTGTTATATCTATCCTCTTTCCTCTCGAGTATTTACTGAAACTCGATGGTCATGGATTGTTGTTTGGCAACCATAACAGACCCACTTGAAATAACATTTTCACTATTTCTACTTTGTTAAATGACAACTGTATCGCAAAGAATTGGCATGTCAAAATAATTGTATCAAAAACGGAAGTTCTATTTTCACTATGCACAATTGCACATGCAAAACTATTATTTTGTGCACTCGGTCATTTTAATTGTCACACGAGCGTGATTTACTTTAGTAGAGCTGCATGTCAAGTTTTACAGTGCGTTCTAATTTCAGAACGGCCTATGTGTATCTGTAATAAACTATACTTCAGTCGTTTTAGTATAGTAGAATAATATAGGAACAAATACTAAAGAATGTGTGAGTCAAACAATATTAAACTCTATGCTTAAAGTGTGTAAGTAGGCAGTAGATGTTTTGTTGCCGTTTGAAAGTATGGTTAGACGTTTAAATCAAGATTTTCCAAAGCGTTACATGACTGTACTAACCTATTTAATTTGCGTAAAATGGTTTATTATGTATGTACCTACTTTAATTAAGAATGACTTCAAAAATAACGTGGATGACTTAGATATTTTTAACCTCCAACGAAAAAAAGAGGTGTTATAATTATAAGTTTAACATGTGTATCTGAGTCATTTTCTAAATACATAGTTACCCATATATTTTGTATAAGTAACTTTCGTCACACAAAAGAAGCGATCGTAATTTTGTTTTTTAAGCCTTTAACTATGTACATGTATTTTGAAAATGACTCATCTGTGTGTCTGTCTGTAGTATCATAGCTCTCAAAAGGGTGGACCAATTTGAGTGTTTTTTTTTGTATCGGATAGGTACTCTTGTCTGTTGAGATGGTTCTTATCTATGTTTGATGGAAATAGGACGAGTAGCTTCCAAGAGCTTTAACTGGAACATGTGACAAGATCTCAGCCAATGTTGAAGCTAAGATTTCCAAATTTTGTAGTTATGTTCAGTTTCTATAGCATTTTTTATACCACTCATTGAATGAGGGTCTTATGATCCATTTTTCAGTTGATGAAAACATTTCACCCCATATGGTAAAATTGCAATTTAATCGGCTGTTTTAAACGTGATCGGCACGGCCCGAACAACACCGCGGGTTTCCTATAGTAATTTTATTATAAATATAATTATAATCCCACGATTTTGATTGCATTTTTTTTCTTTTGAGTGTAATATAATAATATTAATAATGTAAAAAATTACAATCATGTTGGTATTTTTTTGGGTCATTCTGGTTATAAAATGGCCATTTGCTTTCGATTGATACCTATAATGATGAATGTAAGTAAGTAAGTATCTTGTATGTTTAACTATGTATGTGTAGGTATTATAATATTGTTTTCATACTGGCATCCGACTAGTGACGTCACACAGCTGGAATTATAACAAACAGACTACCCAACTCACATTCTCGATCTCAAAAGTAGGTGTATTTAGTATAATCTTATTAAAACTTTCGCGAGACAAATTAAATTACTGTATTTAAGCAGTTTACGCTCACGTGAAATTTTCAGGAACGGCCCGACATGTGTCGAACTCATAAGTATGGGTAGCAGTCCCTGATGAAGAGCTCCATACGAGTTCGAAACATGTCGGGCCGTTCCTGACAATTTCACTTGAATATTTATTATACATTTTTTTTTCGATAGTGCGAACTTTGTTTCAAAGTAGCTGAAATTAGTTTTTTTTTTGACGTTTAATAACCCCAAATCTGCAATTTTGATAAATTTAGAAAAACTGAATCCATATAACAACGTATAATACTCATTGAACCTAGGTACTCACAGAATTTCACGAGAAACAGTTGAGAAATGCAACCTGTAGGCGAGAACAGCTGAAATCTGGACAACCGGACATCCGAAAATCCAGACATACGAAAGAGTTTTTGGACAAGATTAAACGGAAACGCTTCACCCGCTCGATCAATCCATACTAATATTATAAATTCGAAAGTGTGTCTGTCTGTCTGTCTGTCTGTCTGTCTGTCTGTCTGTCTGTCTGTCTGTCTGTCTGTCTGTCTGTCTGTCTGTTACCTCTTCACGCTTAAACCGCTGAACCGATTTAGATGAAATTTGGAATATAGATAGTTTCAGTCCCGGGGAAGGACATAGGATACTTTTCATCCCGAATAAATGTAGTGTTCCCGTGGGATGAGCGGGTAACACCGCGGGGCACAGCTAGTAATAAATAAATATAAATAATCATTTATTGCCACAAAAAACAAGAATACAAAAGCATATAGTATTTACTACAGAATTATGCTACAAAATAATAACGACTTTTCTATTTTTATAACGTCATGCCTCGCGGACGAATTGCATTGGCATTAATAGGGTTGCCAATGCCAGCTTTTCTTTTAAAGATTATATTTTATTAATATTATACTTTAAAGTATTTTCTGAAAATCTTGCCGAAATATAGTACTTTTGGGAAATTTCGGGAAAAAAAGATTACACATTCATTCATTCATCATGTTTAAACATTATATACAAATTGCAATCGAAAGTGTTACCTTACTGCGTCCAATTTAGTCAAAGTTTATATAAAAAAATATAGTATTTTTCGTACTAAGTATATTATTTTTCTATAATATTTAGTACAACTGACTGAAGTATAGTACGATAATATAGTACAGGTGGCAACCCTATTGCCGCATTACCCACCTGTTATCATCATGTCGACTAGTAAGACAAGGCTAGGAAGTTATATTTGATTTCCCTGTTTTTTTATTATTTATTGCGACGTCGAGTAGTCGGCAGAAAAATGTGAACATGGGTCTTTTCTGTAGCTGGCCTCAAAAGTGCGATCCTTCGACTCCCAGCGTGCAGCGACCCTCATGAGGTCATCCGTCTACCTAGTCGGGGGCCTTCCACGCTGCGCTTTCCTATACGTGGCCGCCACTCCCGGACTTTTCTGCCCAACGGTCATCCATTTTCCGGCCTACATGAATACATAATATTACAAGAAGTCCCTGAATAGACATACAAATGTTTAGATTCAACATAGCTTTATAACTCTAATCAATATTCACATCGGAACGTTCAATCGTTTTTAATAAGGGCATGTATTTAACGCGGCGACAAATTAATCAGATTTAGGGATTTATAAAAAATTAAAGGGGATAGCAAAAATAATAAGTTGGCGACTAATTGCGGAGACTATTAAAGTAAAAAGTAGCAGCTAAGTAATCAATTTTCGGCTTTGTTTCAATATAAACTAGCATCGAGTTATTGTTTTGGCGACTGAATTAACTAATTAAGCGGAAACATGACAGCGGATAAAAAGTTGAAAATGGCCTACTCTAATTGTTCAATGGAGATTACATATAAAATAAATCAAGGTCATAAAAGGTAAAAAAAATACTTTGTGCGACAATTTAAGAGCTTTAATCAAAGTTGAAAATTGCATGTATAAATAATAATTTTGGTCTATAGTTTTATTTAGTGGCTCTGATTTTGGTCAATTTTTCGTCAGGTGTGATGTCATATTAACACCTATTTTTTATGATTCTATCGTATAGAATACGTTAAAATAAACGTGTTTTGTATGGACAACTTTTTTCTAAACTTAATAATTACCGAGATATGGACTCCTAAAACCGAAAATATTTTTTTGGATATTGTGTCAGACTCTGCCTTAGCTCCGGCGCTGCGGGAAGTGCAGCCCTTCCGCCCTTGCGTGGCAAAGCACGGTCGCCCGTACTCCGTTCCGCAGCTTCGGCTTGTTGGTCGCCTTCGGCGACCAGCCTCAGCCGCTCCGCTCCGCACGGCTCCCGAGCTTTGTCACGGCGGGCGAGGGCTGCTCTCCCTCCGCGCCTCCGGCTTTTTATATACACTCTAGGGGTAGGGCAGACAAGACCACGTGGAATCGGGGTTGACAGCTTCGGTTCTGAGGCAAGTCTTATGATAATGCAATGCTTATTTTAGCGTAGCGTGTTTTAGCTAGATTCGGACTAAAATAAGCGTGTTTTGTATGGGCAAAAAATTTTTACCTAAAAAACGCTTATCGCCGTTTTCATTAAATTATGGTTTCGAAAACTAAAAAAATAACTCCCCATTACTTTTATATAGTACCCATTTTAATATTTAAGCTGCCAGCAAATCAAAGCCCAAAATGCTTTTTTAGATGGAGACCTGTAGTTGCCACTAATATAAAGTTTGTTATCCTTCTGCTAATATTAGTCGCCAAGTCATTATTTATAGTACCTCACCTATGATTTCAGTAATCTTGTTTATTATTTCTGCTACCTTAAAGTAGCTGCCATTATTTGAATTTTAAAATATCCTTAGTTTAAAGCTCATTTAATATAAATGATTGCCAAAATATTTAATCGCTGACCAGTTATTATTTTAGTTGCAAATAGTTTGCTGCTCTTTAATTTTTCTGTCGCCGCGAAAATAATAAGCCTTTAATAAGTAGAGATGCTCCTAGTAAACAACACTAACAATCCTTTTTGGGGTACCGTACTTCAAAAGGAAAAATGGAGCCTTTATAGGATTACTTTGTTGTCAGTCCGTCTGTCAGTCGAGAACGCGTAGAGGTATCGAATTGAAATTAAAACCATATACTGAGGTGTACAGTCCACTGAAGCTGTAAAAAAATCAAACTTCTATGTTAATGTAAGAAAAACATACGGCCGGAGGCATATGTCGCAAACCACGTAGGTATAGATATTTCGACACTATCAAGGTTATCGTAATTTACGGGGTATTTAAGTGCGTAAAACAGTATTCAACGTACGGTAAACTGTGTCACTCTGTACAGTTTATCTTTTCTTTAGAGCAGTGTGCAGTGCTTTCATAGTTCGTACGGAACCCTTGGTGCGCGCTTGCGACTCGCACTTGACCGGCCTTTTACAGACTGGAGTAAATATGATGATTATTAATTTTATTTCAGGTCCAAGTCTCATAGTACCCACTACTTATTACCTATTACTTGCTAGTACGCAATATTCTATTGACATAGAATTATTCATAATCGCAGGAAGCCCCTACGTAGATGCTTATTGCGATCAAATATATAAAAATTGGGCAAGTGCGAGCCCGACTCGCGCATGAAGGGTTCCGTACCTATACATATATATAATCTATAACAAGTTTGTTGTACATGGGAGCCCGCCTTAAATATTCATTTTATTTTATTTTTAGTATTTGTTGTTATAGCGGCAATAGAAATACATGATCTGTGAAAATTTCAACTGTCTAGCTATCACCGTTGTTGAGATACAGCCTGGTGACAGACGGACGGACGGACGGACGGACGGACGGACGGACGGATGGACGGACGGACAGCGAAGTCTCAGTAATAGGGTCCCGTTTTTACCCTTTGGGTACGGAACCCTAAAAACTGATATACCTACTTATTTCGTTAAGTGTGAAATTATATCACCTCTGCTCATGAATGCTGCATCATCGTGACGGCACCAGTCATCACACTCACCATCAAACACCGAACAGGGGGATTCGGACGCCCAATGATTCATGGTTCACAAATACGTCATCATTTGCGAAGTGTCATCGGACGGAAAGTGGCAAAATTATTACGGGGCATTAGTTTGAGGTTAAAAAAATACGATTTATGATCGTCTATCAATCCTAAATGTTTATATAGAAGCGAAAAATTGCAAGTTCCTCAAGGGAGCAAAAACTCTTAAAACCGGACTAGTGTGAGTGGGACTTACTCACTGTAACAAAAAGACATAGACAGCGAAGGCTTAACTATAGCATATTTACCAACATAGACTCAAAGTTGATATTGTATACTAACACATTACTTCGTATACTAACACTTAGTATGGATCTCGTTTTCTGATTTAAATGCTTTATTATGTATGTATGTAAACACTTTATTGTACATAAAAACAAGAAAAATACATTACAAAAGAATAAGCATGTACAAAGGCGAACTTATCCCTTTAAGGGATCTCTTCCAGTTAACCTTTGAGCAAATGAGTGCTAAACACAAATGTAAATGGTAGACAAACCAAGCAACATGTACAATACAAATTATTATTGATAATGAGAGGGTTCTTATTAAGCCGTTGGCACGCTCTGGATACAGAATCCTAAAATAATATAATAACACGGTTGACTTTATTGGATCCATCTCTATACATGAAACAAGTTGATAGGTAGGTATCCTTCTAATGCTAATCCCCATGGCTCATACGCTTTGTTGGAGCGGAGCGAGCGAAGCGAGCGAAGCTCCCTCGACTCGAATGGACTTTGTAACAATGCGCAGATCTCAGCGAGTTCTCAACAGATTTTAGAAATTTTTGTTTTAAAATGCACAAATTGAATTTCGCTAGGTCGTGACGAAGCGAAAATTTCGAAAAAAAAAAATAAAAACCGCTCCAATCTATGGTGCAAACTTAGCCGGTGGCTGACTCTGCATCGACCTAGTACTAGACCTAACCTGAAGTAACTAGACTAGATCGATCGTCGCGGCGGGCTCGCCGGGACCCGCTAGACGTCTGAAAGATATCAGGATCTGAATCTCTAACACCACAGATTTTGTGTGCGACATATGTAACTTTAAAATATTTGCTGTCTAATATTGCTTGCTACTACTTTGGTAAACAAAATCGACTAAGAAATGGATCTTTGATTATGGTTTTCTAGAATGAGATCAACTCGCGAGCGTCATCATTCTTCAACAACGAGTCGCCTTTAAATCAAGTCTGATTCGTTCACATCGTTTTCCGCACGAAGGATAGTGATAGAGTGTTCAATTGTTCAAGGCCTGGATCAGTGGTTCCCAAGCTTTTGTTGACAAGGGACCACTTTATCTTCTTTGTTGTTTGCAGGGATCAAAACAAATTCCCCTCCTCCGGTACACTCCCGTAACGTATCGCCCGCGCCCCCCGTCAATTTGAAAAGGTTCGCGTACCTTATTTTGACTCCTGCGCTTCTTGCAGACCACTGATTGGGAACCATTGATGATTCCATTGAGATATATGCACGGTCTGTTCCTGTGCCACAAACGCTTCTCAACGCGCTTGACCTCACCACCTTGTCGGAACTCGTCCTCTGATGTGTTAGCTCTCGACTAGACTTACACTTAGTATGCTGCTTTTTTCGTGGTTGAATAGATTGCACGAGGTTGGTCAGATTATATGTCCAATGAACATGGGAATCTCGTCGAATGCTCGTTCCTAATTCCTCTCAAAGTCATTGCCTGACAAGTGCACGGCCCAGACGTAGCATGTGCGTGGCAATCATTCCGTTATTCATTTATTTTTATTGTTGCCGCTCACGTCACTGCGGCAGGGTCCCGCAGTTTACTCATATGGTGGGATCCCCTGTGCCAATTTGATTTCTACAGGATTGTCACATAATCATAATTTCATGACCGATTTTTGCTTATGATCCGGTCTCTATCCCTGTGAGACTGGTAGTAAACATTCGTTCGTATTATGTAATCAAAGTCCAGTTTTGCGATACTGTAGTGTCTGTAGTAAGTACATAATCAGTCATCTTCGGGTGCATGAGCACCAAGCCAATTAGAAGTGGTCGCCAAGGCCGGGCCGAAATCGGTCGGAGAGAGATGATGATGAAGATTGTAGTGCAGTAACATTTCCTGCAGTTTCGTTACTGCAGTAAAGGGAAGGGAAGTAAATTGTAAACTTTAAATGCTGATTGCTGACTCGCAAGGGATCTGACCGAATATTTGCTTTTCTCATTGTTGATACTCCATTACTTTCTTAGTTTTTATATGATTTTTGCCTCAAACTCCGAAATCAATCTGTGAGAGACAATCAACTTTCCAGTCAGTGGTCGGAACACCCTGATTTTATTATTGATGTTATCTATATATTTATTTCAAAAATAATTTGAGAACCATCATGATTAATACGATCGCCCTTAACCGTTCCTTCGCGGGGACGGGTTATGTATTTTTAGACTAATTATGGAAAAAGGCCTAATATATCGCATCCTTAAGTGGTAAAGCGGGCGTTTTAATTCCATCTGATCTATTTATAGCGCTTTCGTGAAATTTTATTACAAATCAGAAACACTTTACTTGATGTAAATTTCGAGAGATGTCAACGACTTTCTGTATTTTTTTATTACACCAATAAAGTTGCGATTTTTAATTCGTTATATATATTTTAGAACATGAAACTTTCAAAGCTTAAATATAATGAGATCAGATCGAGAATCAATAGAATGAGGAGCTACGATTGATGTTCTGTTGCTATTTATTTTTTCACGCACTAGGTACTTTTGTGCAATAAATGTATACATAAATAAACATCTATCAATACCATTTTAAAAATGAATTGATATTGAGTTTCTATTGATAGGGTCATATTTCAGGAAAAATCTTAATAGGTCGATGCAGGATCCTCTTCTGTTTTGTATGGGCGCGCGACACCATGCCAGCCTGGCGCCATCTGTTGGTCATAATTTATTTGTCATCTCATCACGCCGAAACGCCTGGACGAATTTTAACCAATTTTGGTACAAGGATAGCTGGACTTCAAAACATGGTTATATGATACTTTTTACCGTGAAGAAGCATCTTTCGGGCCAGCATGGCCGCGTCTACTGACAAGGCACCATTGGTTTCTTGTCAGTTGCCATTGCGACTTGGCTTCCCTTTTTGCTTACCACCAGGGGAAGTGGTGCCACTATGTTGTGGCAATATAAAGAAAAAGATCATGGTAAAGAAAAAATACGCGGACGAAGGCGCGTGCACCTTCTAGTCTATTTAATACAATCTTTGAATATTAAAGAATTCGCAGAAAAATATTCAGCGGGCGTTTCCGAACTTCCCCGAACCAATATGTCTTTTATTAAAAGATCCTTTGGAGTTTCTTGAATATTGCCGAAACTTCCTAACTACGTATCGCGTCGCCTTTTTCTTGTCGCTTGATTGATTTCGTACTACGAGTAACTTATTATATTCGTTGACTTTTGACATATCTGTATGCTAGCATTCTTTATATATCAAATTCAAATTCAAATATATACTACGGATATTCGAATAGGGGTGTAGACTGATGTTGAATTGTACAACATACCGTAGTTATATGATTAAAATTAGTTCCATATGTCATGAAACTAAAAAAATAATAAAATGTGTGATTTCAGAAGTACTGCAAATTATTACTTTTTTTAAACCAACAGTAATTTTTTAAATTGTTTTCAGAATCCTCATAATATAGCAAAACAATCGTAGACAACCATGAATTAAAACGCACCTTTTCACGATGGCAAATGGCAAATTACTAGGTGTCTCCATACAAATATTTTAACTCAGGATATTATCTCGATTTTGCAACATTTAATAAAAAAGTATTTTTTTTGTAAATAATTAAAAATAGCCCAGGTTATTTTTAGCAAACCCATTTTTAATATATTTTCTAATATACTAAATTCATTATAAAATATGTTTCATTTTTAGCAAACCCATTTTTAATATATTTTCTAATATACTAAATTCATTATAAAATATGTTTCATTCTATTATCAGCTCGGTGAAGATCCTCTTAAAAGCTTATGATTTTGGAATATACCTTCCCGATTTCGGACGTTAGTCAACTTTTTTTATTAAACCATCTGGGGAAAATAAATCGTAATCACGCATCGCTTCTACCGTTCCATGATCATGTGTGCTATTAAAATATAATTCATTGTATAATTTGGAACTCTGTTAATTAGTTCCTAATTGCCTCAATGATTGTCATATTAGCGTGCATTATGTAACAGCGACCGCAACCGTCACTTTCACTGTATTTAGTTTGTCAGTGACCTTGCCGGTGACAATAGCATCAAAACCGGATTCAAATGAGACAGTTATGTGTTGTCGTTCTGTCTATTAACATTAGACGTTGGGTAAACAAAGAAGTTAGACATTTAAGCTCTGGCTTATATTTAGACTTCGAGCGACATGTATACGTTTTATCCTGAAAAAATACATGGTGCCCTATTCAAAAATCTAGTTTTGTATACATAGGTGCAAAGTTACTTTATTTAGGGCTGTAGGGATGGGCTTTAATTATGAGGGTGTATGCTTTATTTAGAACTGCTAATATTAAACGTAAATTATGAATGGACGGTGAAATGGAAACGAAAGAGAAAAATACGAACATAGCTATAAAATGATATGGTCGTCATCGTCATGTAAACTTGTATGAGCCTGTTTTGAGACATCGGTGGTGGCCGGACGACTTTATTTTGCGACTCCCTTTTACACACCTAGCTCAAGTAGACCTTCCCTTTCCTGGTTGTCGACCCCTTTTATATCATACTAGCTGCGCCACGCGGTGTTACCCGCTCATTCCACGGGAACACTAAATTTTTCGGGATAAAAAGTAGCCTATGTGTTAATCCACAGCGGCGGCTACCTTCATAGGAAAATTTATTAAAATTGGTTCAGCCGTTTGAGCGCGAAGAAGTAACAAACATACACATAAACACACTCACAAACTTTCCTTTCCCCTTTATAATATTAGTGTGATGTGATACCTCTTTACCCGTTATACTAAGCGTCCTAACTCCTAAGCGACGAATTCATCACATCCGTCTCTAATACAGTCGTGGCCAGATAATTAAGAACACAGTTTTTTTCTTCATACAACTGCATACGTTCATAGGAACGTTCCTAATTAAAGTATGGAGTTATAAAACGTGTTGATTGGACCCATCCGTATTTTCTAAAGTACAAGTTTTACATCAACTTTGTTTGTACTAAAGTAAACCTTGTTTAAACACCCGTGCATTGTATTATTCAATAATAAAATTGGTCAACCGCATCCAGCATTTTTCATCAAATATGCATCAAGTATGCAGTTGTATGAAGAAAAAAACTGTGTTCTTAATTATCTGGCCACGACTGTACATACGAGTCTTAGAATTCCCGTTACACGCCGTTAAAATGTCTACATGGCTCCTGACTCCGACATGTTGAAAAAAATCATAAAAATAAATCGACAAAGAATTTCTACATAATTATCGAACCAACTCACAAAATTTCAAGACAATCAGTTGAGAAATGCGACCTGTAGGCGTGAACATCCGAACATCTGGACATTCGAAAGAATTTTTGCCCAAGCTGAAACGGAGACACTTCGCTCGCTCGGTCAATAACATTTGTGATACGTTCATTGATCACAGGTAGGTTCACAAATACTGGTCCGTCAAGGAAACAGTCAAATTGACGTAAGGAAACTAAGCGCAAGTCGAGTTCTATGACTACAAATTACAGAATTGTATAATAAATAGTACAGACTAGTATTTATTATACAATTCTAGATCTGTATTGAAAATCAGTTTTCTATGGAGAGGCGTCATGATGTCAGGGAAAATCTTAATAGCGTGATGCAGGATCGTCTTTTGTTTTGTATGGGCGCGCGGCGCCATGGCAGCCTGGCGCCATCTGAAATGAAATGAAATGAAATAATTTATTTTAGTAAGTAGGCCACAGGGGCACTTTTACAAGTCAGATTGTGAATCTACCGGCATTTCGCAAGAGGAGACCGCTGTTGAGAAGAAACCCGAAAGAAACTCAACAGTAAGTCATTTTTTCGTAAATAATACTTAAAACATCTGTTTTCATAATTTCCTTTGTCGTCTCATCACGCCGAAACGGTTGGACAAATTTTAAACACTTTCCGTACAGAGATAGCTGGACATCTAAAGATGGTTATAGTATATATACTTTTTATCCGACTACGGTATAATAAATTACGCGGACGAAGTTGCGGGCACCACCTAGTATTTAATAAGTGTCTTCATATTAAAGTTCCGATTCGTTAGCACGGAGTCCATCACGGACTCACGTTTCATGAATAGCATTGCTGAGCGATGAGCAAGTCCAGCCGCTAAATTGAGAGACGCCGCTTAATCCAATTACGACAGAATCCGATCCCGCTGCAGTTTACCGTGTTTAAGGTAATTTGCGCGGACATGATGGCGGCGTACGATAAATTCCTTTGAGATAGGCTGCGTTTCGACTAGAGCTACATGGCCAAGAGCCACTATACCCAGACGAAAAATGCGTTTTCAAACATAAATGTGTGATTTATTATGATATAGACAAAACCAAACCATACTGAAATTAGAACCCTTTAAAGATGGACATATAAAGCGTTATGTCACGTTTTCATACATTTTATCCAGATCCGTAATATCCGGATCCGGAGAGAAAATTTTAGAGGGTATCCGGATATGACGGGAATCCAGATTAAAAACCCTAGCTATATAGCCTAAGGGTCATTACGTAAGTTATTGGGTCCCTGCGTACCACAACCACGCGTCGTCAGCTCGTTTAGGGCCTTATCACACTTGCGATTTGCGAGCGTATTTTCTATACAAATAAGCGACGCGGCGTACACGCTGCGCGATCGCCTTCATACAAAATACGCTCGCAAATCGCAAGTGTGATAAGGCTCTTAGGGTGCCAGGCCACTAGCGCGTACGTATCTTTGTAAAATGGACTAATTACATTCTTCAGATTGAAATGCACCTCTTTTTGAATTTACCTACAAAGGCGAATGAAAGCTGAATTCCAAATAGCCAGGAACCATTTCGACATACAAGGCATTCGATTTAAAAAACCCGCACACTAATCGGTTCACGCGTTTCGTAGCTAATATGATACCACAGACAGCCACACAGATATATGTACAAACGAAGACCCAGTTAACTATGCAATACACCCATAGACCTTAACACGTTGTACTAAGGTTTATATTAGTTTACAGTGTCTTCGTACTGTTATCAGTGTCTTCGATAGTACATTGTTAACTTATAAGTTGTAACTTTTACTTAACTCTTTTTTCGTTAGGAGTAAAAAAAATTCGTGTACAAAGGTCCTTAATAGCTTTGTTTCATAAATGGTCCAATGCGAGGCTGTTCCTGATCATACTTAAAAATAATTCTGCATTAAAAAGTGGCATGTTCTGTTCACATAATATCTTGGTGTCAATCCCTCTACTCAGCACGCAAATGTCAATGGTCAAGATTGCAATAATACGCACTTTGCCGGCTTACTACGGGCATGAATGGCTTCCTTAAGAGGAAATATTACTGCTCATTTTTTAATACAAATCATGGTTTCTTTCTCGTCTGTTTCCTCCTTAAAAACTTAACCAATCGTTACAAAATTTTAGGAAATAAATGGGAAGGAAATGTCCGGTGTCAGACCGTTTTGATTTTTGCGCATATTATTTATAAAATTTGTGTACTAGGCATCTGTTTTTAGCCAAAATTCCGCCGCAAACGGACATCTAGTACACAAATTGTATATTTTAAACGAAACGGTCCGTACAGAATATACCATTCATATTCAGTATTTAAAATTTTGTTGCAATTGGTTATGTTTTGAAGGAGTAAACGAAAACGAAAGCTCGATTTGTATGACGCGGTTACGTTAAGTTTGGATCTCATTTGTATCCGACGCATAGCACGCACGCACGCACGACGCGTGCGTGCGTGCGTGCGTGCGTGCGTGCGTGCGTGCGTGCGTGCGTGCGTGCGTGCGTGCGTGCGTGCGTGCGTGCGTGCGTGTGTGTGTGTGTGTGTATATAAATAAACACGTGTGAGGTGTGAATTTACTATATCTGATTTTTCATTTACATTCGTAGGAATCTCTGGATTGTGTTTGTGGAGGGTCTATATATTTGACTCCTAGAATTTTTTTATTGTTCGTCGAATGTTTAATTTCGCTGAAAAATCATTTCGTAGAAAGCATTTTTCTTTGCGTCCGTAAACTATTTGAGATTGTTATGAAACAAACCTAATCGAACTAATCCAGTAGGATGATATTTGGAAGAATCATGAACAATGTGTGACTAGAGAGGAATAAAAATTCTACGAAATGATTTTTCTGCAAAATGAAACATTCGATGAAATAAGTTTCTAAGAAACAGTAGTTTGTGAATGTTGAAAAACCTGCAGTTCTATGTCCAATCGGGACGAATCAAAATACTACACTCTTTTTTTCTAGATTTGTTTATGAGTATTGTTTTTTATTGTATAGTTTTTGAGCTAACTGATGGATGGCAAATAAAAAAGTGCTTTCCTATACATAATAGACATGTTGTGTTTGAAAAATAATTATTTGAAATAAGTACCAATATCATGTCGTCAAAACTTATATGATAATTTACGCGATAGAATTTGGCTGCGCAAAGGAGATATCGATTGTTATAAATGGGTCTTGATGGCAATTAAAACCCGCACGTTTAATGTAAACAGGTGAATGGGCAGTCGTCGGTCAATACAATTACAGCTTTGCCAATTTCGCCATACGATAAATAAATTATAGCTGATATGTTTGGGCACTTAATGCAAAAGGGACGGGCAGGACCGTCAACATCGTATGCCGAAGTTTAAGCTACCAATTGGACTGTTTTCTGTCGATATATATCCATATTATTCATCTGTGTATATATCTGTCAATTTTATTTAGTGTTGCTAAGTACAGTTCGTCAGTCTGAGTTTCGATTTAATACTATTTAATAATTTAGCACTGTAAACCAGGGTCCGGTTCATGGTGGCAACAAATAATCGCAAAATGCCTAGATCGCAAAATTACGAGGTTACAAAATGCCTAGATACCAAAATGACGAGGTTTTAATATGCCTAGACAGCATAATGACGAGGTTTCAAAATGTCTAGATCGCATAGAATAGACATCATCCTGGACATAACAATGCCATACATGTACAAATAAAGATATTTATGTACTAAATAATAACATATTTTACAGCAATAATAACTATAGACTAAGACATTATATTCAATAAAGTATGACTCGTGCCTGAACTAGGATTCCCACCCCATTCTCATAGATTACCATCTGTCTGACGCCTTTAGGGGAAAATCCTTAAAATACTGCTTCAGCAAATTGTCAATTACACCATTCCGACTATTTGAAACCTGACTCAACCCCAGACAGTTTGCTCGGCTTTAGACTGAAGTATCAACAATCCGAGACTAGTGCTGGACGCTTCAAAAAACTCGATTAATCCCTTTTCATGAACGTATTTTTGGTTCTCTGTCGAATTACTTCGTTTCTAATTTGATCTCTAAGAGACACGCCGCTATGATAGCTCTTTCCATGGCTCGCTGAGCGACTTTGAATTGGTGGACTAGTCGAATGGTGAGGGCCACATCTCGGTTCACTTGACCTATATGAGAGGTAGGACGCACTGATAAAAAAACTTTAGTTTTCAGACTTTGAGGCATGGGCGACGTGAAGATTCGACGCAGTTTTCTGAACCCTGCCCAGTCCTGTTGTATTCGCAACTGACACTATGACTGACTATATGAGCCTGGTTCGATATTGCCTCTGCCTAGTTGGAGATTTGAACTCTTAGGTTAACCTTTAAAAAAAAAGAAGGATTATTTCCGAATAACCGAACGTTTAATTTCATTGACACCGTCCCAGCACTACCCGAGACCCTAAAAAGGCAGTCTAGACCGGGGGACGGAAGCCACTCGCAAATACCCAAACTCCAGTCTGTACATATAAAGTTAAGGTTGGTATTGGACTGATAGTCGACTCTCGGCTGTCGCGTCAAGTTATTGAATTAAACGTCAGGTCATTGTTTCCAAGCTTTTGTGTCTGTCTGTATTGAGGGAACCTTTGTTATCGGTTTTTCCTCGTTTGAACTAGTTTTCTATTGATAACGTGTCCTAGGCATTGGAACTAGACATACCTACGCATATTTGTATGCCTGTGCGGAGCCCCCTAGACTTGTATCGACTAAACAAACGGCACAAACGGACGAAAACATGGTACTACCATCAATTACTTTGTTCGCACGTGCGTACCACTCACGAACACCAAACACTGTTCGTCAAGAATGTTCACGGCGATCCGGGTTGTTTTGTGCGGGCGGTGTAAGGTTTTCGCTTTGCTAATTTACATCCACACGTATAACGATTATACGAACCAAATGTTCTGTGTTATATTCGTGTTTTCCATGTTTTGTACGATTTTCCGTAAAAGGCTATAAATCTCACCCTTGATTTCAATTGTTTAAGTCAAAACGGATTTTACCAATGTGGCCTTTTCTTGAAGTAAGTGTTTTATATAAAATATGAAGATAGGTTCATCCGTCGCGCAGCTTGTGAAATCAAGTTTTACAGTCTCATGCCAAAAGATAGAATATTGTTTTATTCTATAGCCTAGGTCACATTATAATTTATATCGGTAGTAGAAACAGCATAAAACTGACTAAGAAATCTGAAAACACACACCTGAAGCTTCTGACGGCCTTATAATTGATCACTGTTTACTTGTTAGCACTTGTACCGACGCCCAACGTATCCGATGAACACAAGAGCTATCGGCTCAAAATGCAGTTGTATAGGCACCCGTCGACCCAATTACTGGAATTGGGGCGTTCTGACCGCTGGCTTTATTGAAAGGGACAGGCCGTAGTAGGTTTTAAGTTCAACCCAACTCAATAAATAGTTCTCCCGTCATAGACCGAAGTTTAGACAAAGATGATGGCGAAAATTAAAACAATAATACATACATTTGTGTCACAATACATGCTGTAAGTTTGGATCTTAAGGGCAAAAACGGTTGGTCAATGAGACCGCCATATTGAAATACCGTTTTTGCGCTAAAGACGGCAGTAGGTATAGGTATATGTAATACGCGTGGCATTAACTTAATTTCTAAGAAAACAACGCGTGTGCATAAAAGCTTCGCTGCGATTTTTTCCACCTACTTCGCATATGCTCACTCGTTAGGCATTATGGTATTATAATGTGGGGTATGTTAGGTTCATTTATGGGAAAATATCTGACGATCCTTTGTTGTACACTCAGATGTTCTTCAGTACAATTTAACACGGACCCCTGGAATCTGGAATTAAAATCCGTAATTAATGCAATCCTGAAAAGGGTTCCATCGACAATATCCCTTTAATTGGGTAACGTCGGCGCTTCTTACAGAGTAGCGTACGTTAAAGATGTCTGATAATTTTATTTTAGAACATTGTATTGTTCTGCACATTTCTGATATAAAAAATATGGTTTTAATTATTTTATCCTTTATTTGATTTCCACGAATGAACGTATATATCAATCTATATATAAATGTCAATTGATCTTCGATATTTTTCTTCACATAAATTATCAGCTACTAGTAACAAAGTGGCATCCACGTGTTTCTTATAACTTCTAATCGTTTTCAATGAGCGTTACATATATGGGAATTATAGAGGACGCAAAGAACATATGTAATCACATTTTAACAAAAAAATGCCGACGTCAACGTAACGAAATTATCTAGAAGCAAAAAAAAAATCTTTCAGCACTCAGCATACTATGCTGCAATATCCGGGAATCATCCCAGGGCTGGTCTTCCGAGGGCGCTGATTTCCACTCTGATATTGGGAGACGAGGGCCCTCCCCGACTCTTGACATGTCGAGTCCGTTTAATGGTCAAAAGTTCGCCACAAGCAATCCTGATTGTACATAATACCTACTGTTATTGCACAGAATGTCTCTAAGTGAATGAATCTAGATATGATGATGAAATCAAATTTATAGACATTAACATCAAACTAAGAGTAGCCATATTAGTGGGCAGTGTCACACGAGTTGAGAGGTCCCCGACCCGCCCGGTATACTAATTAGTTCGCTGCGCTCGCGCGCCAAACTGGCCGTATAACTGTACTGTATTACGATTTGGACGCGCCGCGACTTGGTGCCGACGATGGGTGCAGGTTTTTAATAAACAAGTACTCGAATTAAACCATTGATACAAAGATCAAAGCTCAAAGAAAAATTGAAATGCGTAACCTGGTAAAAGAGACCGGAAATCGAACCCAGCTACCTCTGGATACCGGTCACGCGTGTCAACCTTTCCACCTTCACAAAAAAAGAGACATTACATGTTTCATAATTCATACATTTCTAAGTAGTACTCGAATATTGGCGATTTCATTTGAGAAGAATAACCTAAATCAGGTGCGTAGCTAGCGCCGTATCAACCGTGTTGGGCCTTCGCCTATTCTTGGGGACGTATTTTGATACAGGGGCCGTTTTGGGGTAGCTACACCACTTACCTTAAGTAAATATTTAAAACAACCCCAACACAGTAGCTCGTCATCGTGAGATTCATGAGACCTGCATTTAATAAGTGATATCGAAAAAGCTACAAAAACAGAACATAACAACACAATTTGGATTTTTTAGATTTAATATCCGATAGGCCGATATCCTGTCACTTTTCCCAACGAAAACTGAATATCTTGAATGTTCCTATTTCCACCAAACATAGTTAAGAAAGGAACCGTTTGAGAGCAGACATATAAACTAACAGACACACACAGACAAACAGATTCACGTGTTAAACATGCTATGACACCGATCATTTTTCGTCGGGAGTTAAAAATTTAAAGTCAAAATTAAGCTGAAATTTTGCTGAAGATCTAAACATCCTTTAAGATCTTTACAAGGTAAACTTTTTTTCAATACCTTTTCTTAGGTTTAAGTAATTATATGCAAACAACGTTTCGAACGCATAACGCAACGCAATTTGTGTTTTTATTTATACGAGTAACATTAACGCTACCAAGACTTTTGTCGTTTAATTGGCAATTTTGAGCCTTATATTGACGGCAGGACTCCCTTCATGGTGAACACTTATCAATTTAACATAATTCAGCATGAGCGACGGAAGCGCGTGCCGTGAATGGGCCAGTGGCTCAAACAATCTAATCATCGGGCTGGTGGCCGAAATGGGTCACCCTGTCCCTTACCCACGGCTGTGCCTAGTCTAGTTATATCTAGTGTACTTTTTAATGAGGGGCTATTAGTGAGTGTTTAGGAATATAACAGCATGACACTTTGTTACGTGGCTCAAACAATGTAATCATCGGGCTGGTGGCCGAAATGTCGCGTTCCATCTTTTATGATTTATGATTAACTATTAACGTTTTGGCCACGAGAGAGACAACTTTTGTTTAAATCCTTATACTTAAAATATATGCTTAGCAACTGAGAACTTTTTATCGAACGGATAGGCAATGCCGAGTATAGGCAATCAAAGTTATAGTGCTGGTAATAAGTAACGGTTCGTCAGTGGTAATATTCGCAGAATATCGAGAAAGTGAGGATTGAACTAAGCTGTTTCACCCTAACGCACGGATAACTCTGGTGCATACAGTATAAAAAGTAACTGGTAATTTTTCTTTAACCTTTGACATATTCCACTGGTGCGATCAGCATCAAAAGTCGCTGAAAATATGACTTCTGGCTTATGTAAAAAAAAAACAGCTACTTCATTTATCATTCAAATAGCTCTAGGCCGTTCCCTTCTACTTTGAAAGTTTCGTTCTACGTAGTATTACTGTTATTATGGCTTAAACGCGAGTTGTTATTAAATCAAATTGCTTCCTATACTGGTACTAACTTCAGAACAATGTGTTGGCCTCCAACAATGTTTGCTTTGAATTCTAAATGCTTTCTTTTGTTTAAGTTCTGATATTAATGTGGGGGTTGGACGTTGAGTTGAATGTTTTGTATGTTGTCCTACGAACGTATTCATTGGCTACAGATATATTTATGGCTAGACATGTATGACGGAGGTGAAATTTTCTTTGTAGCTATTGAAATTGGTACACGTGTTTGGGTATTACAATGATGTTGATAGAGTCAAAACGACATGTAACATTTTGCTTTTGCTTTCATTTTCTACACTATTTCAAGCTTTATTTTTAATCCTCCAAGTTTATAATCCCTATTGACTATGTATTTGCGAGAAATGTAACTTAAATCGGAGTTGGTCGAAAGATGCGAGACTAGGGCCTGCAGAACGGGAAATTGTAATATGTGAGACGCCAGGTGGCCATAGGAACTCTGAAACGAAACGTGGCAACCCTATCAACTTGCCACTGTCATATTTTACTAGTACTTACCAATTTTTTTTTTGTTTCAGGCGAAACGTCTCAATGGGAACGGGGAGCTTGCCGCCATCAAGGTGATCAAGCTCGAGCCGGGTGATGACTTCGCCATCATCCAGCAAGAGATCCTGATGATGAAAGACTGCCGGCATCCCAACATCGTCGCCTACTATGGCTCCTACCTCCGGAGGGACAAGCTTTGGATCTCTATGGAGTACTGTGGGGGAGGGAGCTTGCAGGTCAGTGGATCTTTCAAGAATAGTACATTACTGCAGACGCCGGGAAAGAAAGGCTTGCCGAGTGAGTAGTTCTAGACGGCCGACCGACCGTAGGGAGGCCGGATAGTGATATGAAGCCGGCAAGCCCTTTTCGTGGCTAAGGCATGTATAGTGCTTTTCTCAAACATATGCAATGAAATAAAAAAAAACTGCACTCTACAGGCGTCAATCCGGAAGGCGGAAAACCGTGTGGAGTGGATAGCTTTGGTGCAACGGATAACGGCCTCAAATGGTCACGACCCTCAGTCATAAGGAAGCGAGGAAGAAGAAGAATGCAATGAAATAAAAAAAGCACCAGTAAAATATACATAATTCAGCTGTTTAGCCTGTTCTTAAACAAAGACGCCATTTCAAAAAAAATACTTCCCGGCCTGGGCCTTCAATTTTGTATGAAATGCCTTTACAGTTCTGTCGAGTTGTTCGGCCCGAAACGCGATACTTCGAAGCCTGTTATAACGCATGTTATGACGACTTTTCATTGCATGTTTGAGACAATCTTGTTTATTGTTGATCACATCAGAGACGTGACCATTAGCATTCGACTGTCCACCAAGATGAAAGCGATATGGCTTTTAGGGATCAAATCTGAAACACAGCGAATCAGCAAGCTGAAGTGGCAGTGGGCTGATCATATCTGCAGGGGCAAATGCACATAGATCTGGAATTTATACCACAGGTGACAAACAAGCATCCGGCCTACCTGATGGTAAGCGGTTACCGTAGCCCATTCACACTTGCAACTCCAGGGGATTTTCACGCGTGTTTAAGGATGGGATAGCAGTTCAAGATGATGATGATGTTTACGACGATTAGTTGAACGATTAGGACAGTAAGCAACTGACGAGTTAAACTACCTTATTTTTCATGTTCTAGGACATCTATCACGTGACGGGCCCGCTCACGGAACTGCAGATCGCCTATATGTGCCGGGAGACACTGATGGGGCTATCCTACCTTCACAGCATGGGCAAAATGCATCGGTAAGGCTAATACATATTCATTATTCATTGAATGGTCTTTCAGTCAATATGGATGCTAACTGATTGAATTCTACAGCATACTGTAATTATATTTAATAAAAACAGAACAATATGTCATGATATAAAGAAAAAAATAAAGGGACAGAAATATGACGATAATCCAAAGGTAACGCAAATGTAAAGATTTTTTTAAACTAAAGCTATTTTTATTTCAGGATCTGACAATTTAGCAAAACGAGAATTGTAAAACAACCATGTAATTAAAACACTTTTTCAAAGCCAAAATGGCTAATTTCTTATTTTCTCTGTAGTATCGCCTTCTGCTCCACCTACTGATTCAGTGGTTTAGGCTGATCAACGCCAATACCCAAAGGTGGTCTGGAAGACGCTTTTTAGCGATAAGAACGCCTGTCGACTACCGTTATTAAAATTATTGTATCCCTGTTTAATTTGTAAACTTTTTTTGGTGTGCAATTAAGCATCTTGTATTGAATTTTATACTAGCGACCCGCCCCGGCTTCGCACGGGTGCAATGCTGATAAATTATGCATGTATTATACAAATAAACCTTCCTCTCAAACCTTCAAATCACTCTACATATTTATTAAAAGAAACCGCATCAAAATCCGTTGCGTAGTTTTAAAGATCTAAGCATACATAGGGACAGACAGACAGCAGGAAGCGAGTTTGTTTTATACTATGTAGTGATATTGGTACCCTACATTTCTATGTAGGTCACGTTCTTACGTACATCGCGTTCCTGATGCCATTTATATGATGTTTACAGCGATATAAAAGGAGCGAACATTTTGCTAACCGAATGTGGGGACGTCAAGCTAGCGGACTTCGGGGTATCGGCGCAGATCACTGCCACTATCAACAAGAGGAAGTCTTTCATCGGGACTCCTTACTGGATGGCACCCGAGGTAAGTAATGAGTTTTAACCAGATTTCAATACTGGTAACATGTTCCTTGTAAAAAAACTCAAAATTACCCGTTATTTTGAGTCTTCTTACAAGCAGCACGGATTGCTGTCCCTGATTAAGCTCCATACGAGTTCGAAACATGTCGGGCCATTCCTGACAATTTTCAAGTGAGTTTAAATCGTTTCTTAATTATAACTATAGATAGGCTTTGTTTAAGTGTTCTTGCTTGTTCCAGGTGGCGGCGGTGGAGAGGAAAGGCGGCTACAACCAGCTCTGTGATATTTGGGCGTGCGGGATCACTGCCATTGGTAAGCTGTTGAAATTTTCTTCTTCACCTTTCACATTAGTATTAATAAAAGTATCACACAATATCTACAATAGTTGTTCTAGGCCGACCGTTAAAATAAGTCTTCGCCCGCAGTCCCAGACGTCAAAAGTTAACACACGACACTCTTTACCCCACAGAACTGGCGGAACTCCAACCTCCGATGTTCGAGCTGCACCCCATGAGGGTGCTCTTCCTCATGTCCAAGTCCGGCTTCAAGCCGCCGCAGCTTAAAGAGCGGGAGCGCTGGTCGCAACTGTTTCATGCTTTCCTTAAATTAGCATTAACCAAGAATCCCAAGAAGAGGCCCACTGCTGACAAGTTACTACAGGTGAGTCCATTAAGAGAATGAGTTGTTGGCTGTGATACAGAATTTGCCTTAACTTTCGAAACGAGAGATCGCTACTTATTCTGATTCTTCAGTTTCCTGCCAGTCGTCGCTTCTGCCGTATTTACCCCTGTGTCGACCTGGGACGACCCAATAAGCCGTACAAGTGAGAGATGACGGCACTTGGAAAATACGGAAGGATGTCGAGAGGAGTTGGTAGTCGAACCCAACATCATTTCCGAATCAAAGTCCCAAATAATGAAGGAGGACTTAGCTGTCCTTAAGCCTAAATCCAACAAATAATACGTTGGTGTTGTTTTGAGCAATCGTCAAGAGTTCTCTTTCCGTTGTGCTATAGTTCCTGTAATTTCTCCTCAGATTTTGACTTTTTTGTAGCTATAAGTTATTAGCTACACTATGTATTAATTTCGTATTACTTTGTCCACAGCATGCGTTCTTCCAACAAGACATGAACAAGCGGCTCGCCATAGAGTTGCTGCAGAAGTACTCCAACCCGCCGAGCGTGTGCAACAGTACCGAGATCGACGAGGACGGGGTATGTTCTTAACTTTGTTTAATATTATTTGCATTTATGTCTTTATTTGGCCCTTCTCTCCCTTCAGTTTATAACAGACGACAAAATATAATAGTGATCCGGATAGTAACCTCAGATATTTTACCCGACGGCAATTCCAATAGATTGGGTTTCATTACGATACAAATGCTACGGCGTTTAAACAATTCGATGTGTGAAGTTCCAATCGATACGTTATTACGGTCCGAGTGACATAGGTTACAAAAAACCGGCTTCAAAAAAGGATGTGACTGATTTCTTTTTTCGTAGGCGGGTTACAGTAACTAAGTTTATAAGTACATTTTTCAGGCGGTATCCAACGTCCCGCAGCGCATCGCGTCCAAGCACACGGGGCGCGGGCGCCGCGTGCTCGAGCAGTCGGGGCATTCCGAGGGGGCCGCCGTGCGCCCGCGCAGCCTGCTCGCCGAGCGCGGGCGCAGGGACATGTCCGCCAGCACCAGGGTGAGCACACACTGTGGTGACGTCACACATGTTGCCGGCAGCCTGCTCGCCGAGCGCGGGCGCAGGGACATGTCCGCCAGCACCAGGGTGAGCACACACTGTGGTGACGTCACACATGTTGCCGGCAGCCTGCTCGCCGAGCGCGGGCGCAGGGACATGTCCGCCAGCACCAGGGTGAGCACACACTGTGGTGACGTCACACATGTTGCCGGCAGCCTGCTCGCCGAGCGCGGGCGCAGGGACATGTCCGCCAGCACCAGGGTGAGCACACACTGTGGTGACGTCACACATGTTGCCGGCAGCCTGCTCGCCGAGCGCGGGCGCAGGGACATGTCCGCCAGCACCAGGGTGAGCACACACTGTGGTGACGTCACACATGTTGCCGGCAGCCTGCTCGCCGAGCGCGGGCGCAGGGACATGTCCGCCAGCACCAGGGTGAGCACACACTGTGGTGACGTCACACATGTTGCCGGCAGCCTGCTCGCCGAGCGCGGGCGCAGGGACATGTCCGCCAGCACCAGGGTGAGCACACACTGTGGTGACGTCACACATGTTGCCGGCAGCCTGCTCGCCGGCCGCGAGCGCAGGGACATGTCCGCCAGCACCAGGGTGAGCACACACTGTGGTGACGTCACACATGTTGCCGGCAGCCTGCTCGCCGAGCGCGGGCGCAGGGACATGTCCGCCAGCACCAGGGTGAGCACACACTGTGGTGACGTCACACATGTTGCCGGCAGCCTGCTCGCCGAGCGCGGGCGCAGGGACATGTCCGCCAGCACCAGGGTGAGCACACACTGTGGTGACGTCACACATGTTGCCGGCAGCCTGCTCGCCGGCCGCGAGCGCAGGGACATGTCCGCCAGCACCAGGGTGAGCACACACTGTGGTGACGTCACACATGTTGCCGGCAGCCTGCTCGCCGAGCGCGGGCGCAGGGACATGTCCGCCAGCACCAGGGTGAGCACACACTGTGGTGACGTCACACATGTTGCCGGCAGCCTGCTCGCTGACCGGGCCGTTGGTTAAGCCTGTAATTACTTAGAAAATGACATCTGCTGTTGTTATCCATTATATTTTTAGCGGTTATGGTAGGTAGCTTAGGTAGGTCAGATCAGACTGTTTATCTGACTATTTTATTTTTATTTTTTATATACTTTTTCTATACAAGATGAGATGATGTGAAGTGATGAGTGTCGCACTTTAATTTAAGATTAGTTAAATTGTTTCTATCCGTGAGATCCTGTAATTGGCTTCCCTGCTTTCTATTATATTTAAGTTTACTCAAAATTGTTAAAGCTGTTGGTTCTCCTAAATAAATAAATTATTGAAAAACTTGCTCGCTTTAAACAAACGGAGAGCAAAAAAGAGCATTGAAATCAATAAATGTGCTATGTTGTAAAGTGAAACATGCTTGTTTCTCGTTCCAGGTCCGTCTAATGACAGAGGAGCAGGAGTTGTGCAGCCGGCGCTCGGGCGTGTACGACGACTCGCCGGTCATAGACCTGGACGCCGACGACGCGCGCCCGGGGATGGAGTGCGCAGCCGTGCCCACCGTCAAGCGAGGTGAGACACCGGGTCCCTCACTAGCGAGAATATAAAAATTGGGCAAGTGCGAGCCCGACTCGCGCATGAAGGGTTCCGTACCTATACATATATATAATCTATAACAAGTTTGTTGTATGGGAGCCCCCCTTAAATATTTATTTTATTTTATTTTTAGTATTTGTTGTTATAGCGGCAATAGAAATACATCATCTGTGAAAATTTCAACTGTCTAGCTATCACCGTTGTTGAGATACAGCCTGGTGACAGACGGACGGACGGACGGACGGACGGACGGACGGACGGCGAAGTCTCAGTAATAGGGTCCCGTTTTTACCCTTTGGGTACGGAACCCTAAAAAATGTGTTAACAACACTGTATAATTATATATAGGCTAAAGCAGTATGGAAACTAAGGCCTTTTTTGAAGATAAATACCTACACGCTAGGGTTGTCATCCGCTGCCGGCGGCACCCTAGGTTTTTCGTAATTTTTTTTTTTTTTATAGCCGGTTAGGTGTCCCACTGCTGGGCAAAGGCCTCCCCTTCTTTTCTCCATTCGATCCTATTGCCAGTGCGGTTCTGCCATTCTTTGCAGAATGCGTCCAGATCGTCCCGCCATCTCCTTTTCGGCCTGCCTCTGTTCCGATATCCATCTTGTGGGATCCATTGGGTTGCTATTGTGGCCCACCTTTCCGGATGCATGCGACAGACATGTCCAGCCCAGTCCCATTTTCGTAATTTATATTTTGTAATTACTTTATTGTATTTTACTTTTTATATACATTTATTGTAAAAAACCTAGCCTTATCGAATGAGTTGACTAGTTTAAAAACAAAATTATGTAATTAAAAGACAGCGCACGCAACACGCAATAAAAACAAACAGTCCGCCCGTCGCGACGCGCCACGCGCTGCTAACAGCACCGCGAAGTTCGCTTAGCCGCCTCGTAAACGCTTGCGTCTGTGTGCGTGCGCTGTTTCGACCGTTTGTTCGTAGTTTCCATACTGCTTTAGCCTATATATGTACTGTGTTAACAACGTCGTTGACTTTTAATTTCTATCCAAAGGAACGTAATTAACCACTCAATTGCTTTTGGTAACTACAGCTACCTGTCAACGCTCTTATTTTATTATGTAAATAGATTTCAACTCGAATTTCGAAGCAACTGTGTGGCGATGTATTGCGACGAAAATTAGAACTAAAAAATTTATACACCTTTAATTTATTGAGTTTTCTATGAGATATTTTAACTTTTTATCCACGCTATTGGTTACGTGTTACATCCCCCTAGATATCTCCAGCCCCCTTGGTTGGGAGCTACTGGAATAATCCTTTCTAAATATAGGAAAAATTCCAAACAAAATATATAATCCCTTCTAAACATATCAAACTAGCTGCACCGCGCGGTGTTACCCGCTTATCTCACGGGAAAACTTACCCGCTTATCTCACGGGAAAACTTACCCGCTTATCTCACGGGAAAACTTACCCGCTTATCTCACGGGAAAACTTACCCGCTTATCTCACGGGAAAACTTACCCGCTTATCTCACGGGAAAACTTACCCGCTTATCTCACGGGAAAACTTACCCGCTTATCTCACGGGAAAACTTACCCGCTTATCTCACGGGAAAACTTACCCGCTTATCTCACGGGAAAACTTACCCGCTTATCTCACGGGAAAACTTACCCGCTTATCTCACGGGAAAACTTACCCGCTTATCTCACGGGAAAACTTACCCGCTTATCTCACGGGAAAACTTACCCGCTTATCTCACGGGAAAACTACATTTTTCGGGATAAAAAGTAGCCTATGTGTTAATCCCGGGTGTCACCTTCATACTAACATCTATCAAAATTGGTCCAGCCCTTTGAGTGTGAAGAACACTAAACACATAAATATACCTAGATATTTTTCTAGCAGGAACCACCGGTCGTTAGTGCTTACATAATAATGATATCGACTAACCTGGTATCGATAACCACCACGTCAGCGTTATAAAGAAATACACACTATATAAACAAACAAACTGAAAGTTGTTTCATTTAGACTGCTCCATAATAACAACCTTTTACAGCAAGTTAGAAAAAAAAATAGGAGGATCAAAAATTTACGTACCGATTATGTCATTTGAACATGATCGCTGGCACGCGAAGTGGGTGTGTTTGCGGCGTCTACCAATTTAGGTCCGTGATTTTCCTCTATAACGTTGAAGTGGTGTTATCGATAACAGGATTGTCGATGTCGTTCGTGCTAGGAAAATCTAGGTGTACACATAAAACACTCACAAACCTTCGCCTATATAATATTAGTGTAATTGTCAGTTCCAGCCAATCACCACAGACAATCGAGCGAGGACTGGAGCGTGAAATCCCTCATGTCGTGTCCCAAACACAACCCCGCCTCGCAGGAGATCGCCAACGACACCATGCCCAACAGCGAGAAGTGAGTATCCCACTTCTGACGTCACTGGCTTACTTATTATATTCAGTTACCGCGAGTCACGTGTTTGAATAGAATAATTTAAACGGTTTATACCGTGTATGTTTGTGTCCGACGTGTCCCGACGTTTCGGAAACGATTTCAGCTTCCGTTATCAAGGGTTGACTATAAATAAGTTTCTGTCAAAAATTACATTTTAGTGGCAAGCTTTTATAGCCGACTGTACTTTTCTTTGGATATCCATCAAATGCTCACTGAGACGATTCTAAAGAGCCCAAGCTTGGTAGGATTGCTTTTTCTATTATAGAGTTCCTATGGCCACCTTCCGGCTCCATCATCAGATCAGCCCCATGGTACCATATTATTGTATTGTCATCAAAGTTAAGTAAGTATGCAAAATTTCAGCTCAATCGGTTGACGATATCTGCTTCAAAATTGAGTTGCAAGATTTCACCCGAACAAACATACTTTAAACATACCATGCAAGCTAAATAAAAGCTTGTAAAATATCGTGAGACATCATTATGAAAAACGGTTTAAACTTTTGAAACGGTAAAAATTGTCAAGAACGGCCTGACATGCTTCGAACTCATATGGAGCTCTTCATCAGCTATCCGTGCTGCCGCGCCGTATGTCGGGCCGTTATTGTCATTTTTTACGTGAGGTTAAACCGTTTTTATAATTAAAAAAAACTCCTTTATTTTTAATTTAAAGTATTATACTTAATCACCTTTTCACAAAAAATAACCGACTTCAATGAGCCAAATGGAACATACAATAAGATGATTTTCTTATGCATGCCTTTGTCCGAACTGGCTTGTAAGCACCAGCTTTGAAAGCACCAGCTTTCAAATCAAAAAAGAACCTCCAAAATCGGTTCACCTAGTCGAAAGTTCTGAGGTAACAAACATTTAAAAAAATACGATTGAATTGAGAACCTCCTCCTTTTTTGAAGTCGGTTAAAAAGGTAGTTTACACAGGTGTAACTTTGGCAGAGTAAAATAGTGTTTTGAAGCCTTGATAAAGGTAGCTAATAAAATTGTGTCCGAAAAGTTGGAAGCCTCAAATAATGAATACGATATAATAATCCGTTTAAATCGTTTTATTTAAAAGCTTCATTATTTTTATTTATTTATTATTTCAATTTTATTATTATGTTATAGCAAGTGGTGTCGGGTGATAACGGGTGATGATATTATGAGAATGAGTCTAAGGTATATAAAAAAAAGATATATTTTTTTGAGTTAACAATTTTTGAGGTTTTCGTTCTAACAATTGGTACGAGTTCTTTGCCGTCGCGTTTTTCGTTATCTTCCATGTGTGTATGGCTAAGGTTTTATATTTTCGAGTGTTATACATGCACATAAGTAGATGTACCACGTTTTTAAAATGTGTTTTCGTATACGTGCATGTTGTGCCGTGATTATATATGTTTGGCTTTTTGTTTATATATTTTATCTATGTGTTATATAATATATTACATGAGAATATCTTGAGCGAGGTAAGGTTTGAAGTGTGATAAGTGTGAGTTTTCAAATAGTAAGTTCGAAATTTGAGGAACATTTATTGTTAAAAGTGTTTTCATGTTTTGTGAAATAAACGTATATGGTCTGAAGTTATGCAAATGTACACTTTCATAACAAATATCACTGTTCACAGTGGGAAAAATAATTATGAAAATATAAACAGTTATACTTGTAAGTTATAATACTTATAATTGTAACATAATTAATTAATATAAAACAGACAGATGTAACAACGCCATCCATACACACTGTTTTATAGAGTTTTAGTAACATGTTTCAAAATCAAAATTAACGTGCGTTGAATGTGTTATCGTAAAGAAATGTTACTTTGTTTACTAAATATCCATTGTAAAAAAATAACTAATATTATTTACACTTATTGGATCTTTAGTAAACATAGCAACATCTAACATTTTCTTGCACACACACACATTGAAGGTGCCTTTAATTTTTTTATATAACTCGACCTCCGGGTTTTTTGTTCTCTTTCTTTATTCTGTCTATCAATTTGTAAGCATGTACTTTGAAAATGCCTTAAATAACTTGTATTTCGAACGCTAAAGCAACTTCAGGCCATATAACAGGGGTGGCCAACCGGACAATCGCGGCTTTAAGTCTAGTCGAATAGGTAAAAAAGTTTAACCTATTGACCGACAAGCGGTCTAGCAATTTACCGTGCCACTGACGCCAGAGTAAAAAAAAAAAGATGTGCCCCAAAATCAACAGGGATTGAAAAATACTTGTAGCGGTTAGAATTACAAAGTTTTTGATCATTGAAATTTGGACGGCTGTGGCCGACGTGGCGTCAGGGGCACGATTTTTTGCTGACGGCCACAGCCGACTGTGGCAATCAAAAGGTTAAACTGACTGCGTATGTCATTGGGGGATCGGCAGGGCTTGGCAAACCATTAGATGTCGGGTCCGATCAGTTGGCCGCCCCTGCCACATCGACTATACAATGCGGCGCGAGCACCAGTCTGTACGTCGTCTCGTTTGTTTTAGGAGCCTCTTGCAATATATAGACGAAGAATTAATGCTCAGGTAAACCAGGACCCGCATGTTCCGCATGTATGTGTGTTTAGATAGCTGTTCGGAAATTATCATATTTTTGGACGGTTTTGAGTTACTGTACGCACTAGGCCTATCGCACACGCAACGCGACCATCTCGTATAGATATTATTTGTATAAAATTGTATAAGATACAGTAAACGGCGATAAAGTTTGCACATCGATCTTTGGAAAGAGGCAATCGGCTAATTTCGACTTCGTATAGCGATATCTGTGTCGCACACACCATGACGTTTGTTTTGTCAGTCGTGGTTCAAATGCGAGAGAGTGCAGTCGCATATCCAAGTCAATATATATATAGAGTTGCTAAAACTTACACAAAATTAAATTTGTACTATGGCATCTATAGGGAAAAAAGGTAAGCCGTTACTTTGCCAGTCACGCGAAATTATCTACAATGTTTATAAATATTTTGTAACTGAAGCCGACCAATCTTAATAACATGAGAATGTTAATGTAAGTAATTACACTTTTTGTCGATCTTTAAACCCACATTTAAGTATCCTAGTAGTATAACATCAGTTGCTAATGCTCAGTCAACCCCTTTTAGGAATGTGGGCCTGAATATATATATATATATATGTATTATTATTTTTCCCCAACAAGAACATTATAGCAATTACTATATATAATCACATCGAGTTTTACAGCTCTATATATTCCACGTGAAATCAAAACAAAACAACAATAAAGTACTTAGTTCTAAATTCAAATTCTGATGAACGATTAATCTAATAATTGATGTACATGGAAATTAGCATTCGTTTGTATTCGGAAATGCGATGATTGCCGATGTGCATTCTTTATCGCCGTTTACTGTACAATGTACTAAGTGTCAGCGAAAATGGTTGGTCGCGTCGCATACGACTAGTGCGTACGGACATTTAGGGCGATTTGTTATTTTATAGTAGGAATCCTTTTTGACCCCGAATTCACTTCGCTTTGATCTATCGAACTTGTTTGTTGTGTGCATTCAAAAAGGATTTCTACTGTAATGCGGTCGAGATGGGTGAAATGTTTTGTAACTGGGTCAAAGCTTATTCTGAGGTACGAAAGAAGGGAAATATTTAATTACAATGGTTTTTCGGCAACGTAAAGTAGGATAAAAAGTATTTACACCTTGAAACAGTCATTCAAGTATACTTTAAATAGTATTGCCTTTGTATGCAAAACAAAACTGCTTATACAAAAAAGCCTGTGTAGTGCATTGGTCGGCGCTATACTACAATAGTTGTAGTTTATTTTTACTAGTATATTCTTCCGTTACGTTCTGTAAAAATACCTACATAAAATTAGATTCCATAGAAATTTTATTAAATTAGATTTCATTAACATCAGGCGGGCCGCATGCTTGTTTGCTACCGTCGTAGTATAAAAAACGGTCAAATTCAAATTACATATTTTATTATTGTATTAAGCGGTTTACACTCACGTGAAATTGTCAGGAACGGCCCACGAAATAAAATAAATATGTCTCACGAAAGTTTTAATAAAATTACATATTTTATCTCTTTGTAATACCTCAAAGTAACGAGATAGGAATGGTTACTAGTTTAATTCAAACTAGAATTCTATAAAATGTTGGATAATCCACATGGATAAAGTGTCAACTTATCTATTCAGTCGGCGGTGGCGCTGAGATCTATGTGCATTGATGTAATTCATATGACGAAATTAGTTCTTCTTTCGTCCGTCTGTACAGATAAGTTTGCGACACTATAGAAAATTCACGATAGTATTTTTAGGATAATATTCCGAACAGCTATAGCATATTTGTATTGTTTTATACATTTTGTATGTTAGTATTTGTAATGTTATTAAATGCTGTAGTTAGAGCATTTTGTAATGTATTGTATATTGTTTTTGATACGGTAACACATGAAGTAGTTATTGGTTACTTCAAGATTGTATTATATGCAATGAGGCTTTAAATTAACAAATTAAAAATAAGTTTTTTTTTTTTATAAAAATATCTAACTGTTTTAAAAATAACTTTTGTTGAGTACAGCTTAGTAAGGCTTGCTTAGACGTATTATCCCAAATTGGAAACCCCATCAAGCACATCCCGGAACGTATTCAAAATTCCAAATTTCGCCCCAAAATTACAAATTTCTCACCATTTACAAATTCGACCACCAGCACCACTTGTTATTTAACACGAATAACGCTTGAGAAACATTAATACCTCGTGTCTAACCCACAACCCGCTTCGAATAACCGCACTGCAAGCTTAATAATAAACCCAAAAGGTACCCGATTGGCTAAATGTCGCAATGTCCACAGGGCCACGCTACCTATGACGGCGGACACGGCCGCCATGTCGCAGGCAGCCGGCATGTCAGTCCACGACCAACATCTCTCGCAGTGCATACAATTAAAACAGAACTTCCTGAACAATTCTACGACCAACATCTATCAGAACCTAGCCTCAAATTACCAGACTCCTATAGGAGCTTCTAGAGTCTCCATCGACGATCCGCTCTGTCGACGAATGGGGGAAACCGATATAATGTTCGCGGATCAACCTGGTAGCGATTCTATCGTCGAATCGCCGCTAATAAGGAACTCTAACTGCGAATGTGGATTATGTCCCAAACCGGAACTGAGAGATAATAATACGTTATCAGATCTCCAACGATCAGTCGCTTCTAAATGCTCCTGTGATGCTTGCAATTCCAACGCCGACATACTTAGCTACTATCGAAACTGCTCCAATCAAAATTCGGACTCCGGAATCGTTTACTGTGATACGTGTAAAAAGCAAAAGATATCTGTATCGAACTTCAGAGCTTTACAAATTGCTAATAGACTACAAATCGCGGGGGACAAAGTTGAAAACGGATCGACGTCTGACGATGATTTGTGTCGGAAAATCGACAAGAGTATGACCGATGACAAAAACTACGAGCACAGGAAACGGCATAACAGGCATAACTCTGAATCTGTGACGGTTGGGATAGACCTAAGTCAGTTCTGTCAGTGCGAACTGGAAAGTAGTAAGAGAAAGACGTCTTCTGTTGATGAGATTTTCAAAATGGCGGAGGGTGATGTGAAACAGGAGTTGACTGAAGAGGATAAGTACACGCAGAGGCAGCGGAGTTTGTCCGACAGCCAGAGGGATAAGGCCAAAGTGGAAACGAAAGGTACGCATTTTTTAATGTTTTTGAATATAGGGTTATAGAATTTTATAGGTACAGTATAATTTGTCGAAAATATAAACTAGAGTAGGCTCTATTGCCGAACTATTTATCAAAATATTGCTACACAGGTGTATGGTTTATTATACACTCCTGGCACACTATCACGATCTTTTTAACTTTACGAAACATATTCAAAAGTGTTAACGTCAGAAGTGTGTTTTTATATCAAATTCGGTCGTTTGCTAAAAAACTGTACATAGAAGGGCTTTAATTAAAACAAAACTTAATTGATTCCTTTGTGAGATGAAAGTTACCCATACATTTTGTATTACTAACTTTCGTCACACAAAGGAAGCGATCGGGATTTTTTGTTAACTAAGCTTAAACTATGTATGTGTGTATGTTTTTTGCAATCGACCCAAACGATATTCTAATAATAAGACAACACAATAGATATAAATACTACAAAAAGCTCCAATATATATTGATGTAATATATGTTTCATTAATAAATACCATTTTTTCATATCCATACCGTAGACCTTTTTAGTTATCCAATTTTCCGCTAGATGGCGCTGTACCGTCGGCGGTGATCTCTGCTTCGCGCTGTTAAGATTTTTCCTGGTTTATAGACACCCTCGCCGTACTGATGTATAATCATACTTACCTGGCGTAGGGGACACCGTGATCATGAAGGCGGTTCCCCCAGGGTGAGACTTTGCCATTGCACTGCGGCTTGGTTGACCCTTGCGATTATCCCTAATGTGGATAACTCGGACGCGTTATTTTTGGTAGTGGGGACTGCGTACGCGCCGTCCCCCCCTTAACACTCTCGACACCAACAACCCGGTAGCCGGGCCCTCTGCTCGTAGTAAGTTAAAAGTTTTCGCTGCATGGGTCATTGTCAGTTAAAAAAACAAAATTTGTCCCTCCGGTGGTCAAAAGTTAAGAGCTTGTATGAATCTAGGTTATGTTGCTATTACATCGGATTATAGAAGAGGGAACGTTCTTTATTCTTACAGGCATTTTAATCAGAAAATTAGGCCCTGGAATCCTTAATTTCGCAAATGTCCACCGGAAAGACGCGCACCTAAATCTGACAATGACCCGCATACGGTTTTTCCCATGTTATCGGCTACGAGCGTAGCCCGTAGCGCTACGTGGTAGCGAATGCGTTAAAGTGAAGTGTGTCAAAGTTCGTTAACGAAATAACACTATTAAGAGGAAATTTATTTTGTTCCTGTTATAGATGTTTTCTATAACTAATAATTATCTAAATCGTCGTTTAGTAAGTCATATTGTACAACATTGCTTACTTGGGGGCTGGCTAGATTAGTGTAAGGTCCTCCTAACATTTGGTGTATTGTTCCTATTTGACAATGTATGTGTGTTTAGCGCTGGGCACGCCGCCGGTGCCGCCGCGCCGCGCGCGCGCGCGCCGCGCGCACACGCCGCCGCGGCCGGCGCCCAACGGCCTCCCGCCCACACCCAAGGTGCACATGGGCGCCTGCTTCTCCAAGGTAACCGATCTACGACGACCCTGCGCATGTTATGTCAAAAATTTGCATATTATGTCAAAAAAATTACAATTAAATTGAAGCTCAATGATACGTTTACATAGGCTATGCTTTGCACTGATCAGTGCTTCGATATACCGAGGGATAACCCGAAGGTAATCATATTACAATCTATCTCAAACATGCATAATAATACAGATACAGATAATTTGTTAATAAAAGCAAAATGCATTTTACAAGTCACATAAAAATATTTCAAATTTATAATCGAACGCTTGATTTATTAAAATTTCAGGATTATTACATAAAAATAATAAATAAATTTATATTTGTGCTTTTCAATTACATATTCAATTAAGTATTTCATACTATCCCGGTTAGAGATGGATCCGCTGCTTTTTGGGCAGTAGTCCAAGTAAATGGACCTATATCGTATACCGTATATATATATTTTCATTACGACAATTTTAACACTACTAGCGACATCTAGTAATTATTTTAGTAACCGTTGTATCTGCATGTATTCATCTAAAGGTTTATAAAGAGATTACAGCCTGTCTATAGAGATTCTTAACGCCCTTAATGAATTTTTTTAACATATAAGTAACTATAGTCTGATTAGTATCTATATTGTTTGCATACTTTCGTACGAAGTCGACTTATACAAGATAATATCTTATTAATTTTTCGGCAGGTGTTCAACGGTTGCCCGCTAAGGATAAACTGCACGGCGTCATGGATCAACCCGGATACTAGGGACCAGCATATACTCATTGGTAAGTCACTAGAAATATTTTTATGAATACCACATCTACTTGACACTTGAGGTCACTAGTAAACTCACTATTGCTTAGTAAAAACTTTCGCCACTAGATGGTGTTAATAGTATTAGTATTTTATGCTATGAAAGTTTTTATATGCCAGGAAATTAAATAGTATTTGAATTTGACGGTGAATGTAGCGATAAGATCGCTTGTTGTTTACCTCTAATTGTAATTTCTTTTATTTTGCATTGCACATGTCCTGTTTGTTTTCTGAGGTATGCAGTAAAGAGTATAGTCACAGATATCTAAAAAAATACTTTTGTGGGTTGTTTAGTAACACTACTTGCCACTGGATGGCGTTAGTGGCATCGTTATTTTTTGTGTAAATAAGTAACTCGGGCAACTTAACACTTAATGTCGGTTTTTCCTATACTATTTCAAGCAATTGAAAAGATGCGTTCACACAAGGAAGAAAATTAAAATGAGTAAATAAATAATGGTACATGTATTTGAAAAATTTGGTGTGCGGTAACGTATATCCGTATTATTCATCTCGGGGTTTAAAATGGATTATTAATCTATCAAACTGGTAATCCCATTATAAAAATCAGTTTCAAGTTGAATTTAGCAAAAAATAAACCTGGTTTAGTACACCTAGTTGTCGTTGGAGGTCGCTAGTAACATAGTTTATGTGCATTTTATAGTACTGCTTCTTGCCACTAGATGGCGTTAGTATTATAAGTTTTTAGAATTATATTTGTGATTATACGTTTTTCTTTTCCAGGCGCGGAGGAGGGCATCTACACTCTGAACCTGAACGAGTTGCACGAGACGGCGATGGACCAGCTCTGTCCGCGGCGCACGATCTGGCTTCACGTCATACAGGATGTGCTCATGTCTTTGTCAGGTACAAGAAACATTATCGTGAATTTTCTGTTATTGGTTGATCAAATGTGATGATTTACCAGCTGAAAGTGTACCTGAATTTCGTAATTTAAATAAATAAATAATAATATTTTATTTGTGTTTTGTAGGGAAGACTCCGTCGCTATACCGGCACGAGCTGCTCGCGCTCATCGGCAGCGCGCGCGGCGGCAAGTCGCTGCGCGTGCTGCCGCCGCGCCTGCTGCCGCGCCGGTTCGCGCTCACCACGCGCGTGCCCGACACTAGAGGTACGTGCCGACACTAGGGGTACTTTAGGGCGCTCTGGGTGCTGAAACATTTAAATATCTATGTACTTCCTATGTACATCAACCAATCATCGTTCACTTGTCCTCGCGCCATGTATCTAGGTCAACTCGCTACCTTCATCTCCATATCATCTTTCACACAATTCATCCACATTTTTTGGTCTCGTTCTTCTGTGATTTCACATAGGCCCTCATGTAGGTGGAATTCCGAATAATTTGTACTTAATTTTTCCGTAAATGTGTTCCAGGTTGCATCCGCTGCGCAGTGGCGCGCAACCCCTACAACGGCTACAAGTACCTGTGCGGCGCGACGCCGCACGGCCTGTTCCTCATGCAGTGGTACGACCCCCTGCACAAGTTCATGCTGCTCAAGGTAACACTAACGCACATTTATCCGGTTCGTAGGACCGAAGATTCATTCGCTCAGAAAAATCTAACATCACTAAATTTTCTGCCGAATTTACTGGTAATTTTTTGCTGGGATCAGGCTTCTAGCCGGTGCGGAGCCGAGCAGTGTAAAATGGACCAATCATTTTCCTTAGATTCAAATTAATTTCTTTTGAAGTTCACATAGACGCAGGCTGATTGGACGATCTCCGCTCGATTCTTGACGGAGTGGTCCCATCGTTTTGGTTTACCGACGCGCCTTGAGACATATCGGCGATCAGTTTGCTCGTTTGCCCTCTATGATATAAACAAAAGTAAATAATTTGATTACGTTCTCCTAAGCCCTGCCTACTGTATTTTCAATGGAAGTCGTGATGAGACAGTTTTTGTACAGAACATAGAGTGCGTGCTGCCGACGCCGCTGACGGTGTTCGAGCTGATCATCACGCCGGAGCTGGAGTACCCGCTCGTGTGCGTGGGCGCCACGCGCCGCCCGCTGCGCCTGTGCCTGCTCAACATCAACTCGGGTGCGTGCCTGCCTACATTACATTACCTCACATTATATTATAAGTAACACGGATTTGTACAGAGATCTTCAGAAACAAATGAACAATTAACCCGTCAAGCGTCCTGTAGACTAACGTTAGTCTACAGCAATTTTGTACCGGTAGTGTCCAGTAGACACACGCTAGTCTACAGCCCAAACCTCTCATTGGTACAATTTCTCTGCATCGATTCGTTATGGTGGCAGCTTTATAGATATTTTATTAGCCAACAACAGCTATCAGAGCACACAAATTTAATTTTTAACCAATCAGAATCCTCAATAGTGACGTGTAAATATTTTTTTTTCTCTACATTTGCGGAATTCGTCCGCCATTTCGAAAATCACTTGCATTTGAGGTGTCGTGTCGTGTGATAAATATGTCCAAATCTTTTAAACGGAAAGTGTTTGTATTATGTATTATATATCAAATTACTGGCAATTAAATAAGGTTTTCGTTTTTAATGTTAAATTTAGCCGCACGACATTGTTTCCTAGTGAAAAAAGTCCTCAAGTTTGAATGACGCAATAATTTTGCAATGATGGCCGTCGTAATTCATTTGTTTCCTAATTTTCAATTGTTCAAAACCTTACGAACAAATAATAGTTTTATAACACACTTTCTCAGGATTTCATTTCATATATTAGATTGGTGTAAGGTCTTGGGAATTTTGATAGATTTATGATTTTGTTCAAACAGTGCTCAATTTCGCGGCAAATCCGCCATGACAGTTGCGATTTACGGCTGTGCAAGTTTGTCGCGTGCGCGCACGTGCGCGTAAATAAATATTTGTTGTGAAGTAATTATTAGGTGTTTAGTAGTGAATTTACGTAAAATTGACGCATAAACTAGCCAGTATCATTTTAGTGTATGTAAAATGTGATATGTGGTTTTAAATTGAGTGTAAATTGTGAATGATTAGTGACGGATGTGACGGAAAACGAACATCTTGGAATATAAATAAATATACATCTCACTACAAGTAAGTGCGGCTATTATAACATATTGTGCCGAATTTCAAATTTATCTAGCTCTAACGATATATAACACATCTCATATAATTATTCTCGGGGTAGGTAAAATTCCCATCTTTAGCGGAAATTCAGCCGTTTCTTGTTTGTACGGGACATTTCGTAGTGTTTTGTTCTAGGGAGGTCTGACACTTGACGGGTTAAGTTCAGGAAGTTATATTTAATGTAAAAGCAAATCATTTAATGAAAAAAACAATAAAAAAAATAACGGACCACCTCACAATTCCACAGTAAGCTCCAGTAGGCTTGTGGACACTAGACGACGATGTACATACGTATAAAGATATATATCTAGAACATCTGTGACCCAGGAACATATATTCGAGTTCACACAAATATTTTCCTCTGCCGAGATTCGAACCCGGCACCGTCTGGTCAGCGAGCAGCTGCACTTATACTGCGCCGACTGCGCCGTCATGAAATTAAAAATGAGTAACCTTATTCAATTCGTCACCTTAACGTACAAGTTCAGTTCATCCGATCTACTTTCTATTCTTCTATTTAAGGTTGTATTATCATGTATTTGTGTTTTTAGGAGCAACATGGTTCCACTCCGACGAGCTAGCTCCGTGCGTCGGCAGCAACACCGTGGTCCCGCGCGGCGAGCGCCTGCACACGCTGCGCGCGGTGCACCAGCTGGACAAAGACACGGTGAGCCCCTACTCCACACTAGATGTCGCTAGTGCGCGTATCATAAGAGACTCGATGGAACTAGTATCATTTTCTTCCACTAGTTATGTCCGTGGTTTAAAAAAAGGAAGGATCAGCGAATGAAGTAGCTTCTTGTAAATGCATATTATAATTCCCAGGTGCTGGTGTGCCACGAGAACGTGGTGGACATCATCCCGGTGCTGCCGCCCGCGCTGGACGCGCGGCCGCGACTGGAAGACGAAAAACGCAAGCATAAGCTCGTCTCGCGGATAGAGTTCGACTTCAACATTGACAGCATACGTGAGTTACATTTATAAATACTGGTAACGACATCGTGATGGACACACTTATAGTCTTAAAGTGCTCCTCGACCATGAAAAAGAAAGACCCGCTAGCGCCATCTAGCATCAAACACTGGATGCTGAATAGTTCTGGAGTTTGTCACTAGATGGCGTTAGTAGTCGATGGTAGCTGGCGTGGCAATCTGGGATTGCTTGGGAATAGTGATTACCAGGGCCTAGGGATAAGCTCGTCTCGCGGATAGAGTCCGACTGACATCGATAGCAATGTTACGTGAATTACATTGTTGACCGAGTGAGCTCAAAGCGATCCGTTTCCGCTAACTAGATCTCATGGTTACCTCACTTCAAACTTTTTTTCTATTCATGACATAGGAATCGCCCTGTAGATATTGACAAAATATCGTCATACGGTATAACGAAAAATTCAGTTTTAAAGATGAATGTAGAAAAAATATAAACGCGGTTGTCTTGTATTAAATATACCATACAATATTGTCTATTATTATCAGTGATCAGGGATTTCTCTGCCACAACGCGGTATTTCGTGTATATTATTTTATATGGACATGGTAATTATATTGTAATCCGGCTATCTTGGCCGAAAAAATTATTGTATTGAGATTTGATGAGATAATCATGACTATATTGATATTAAAAATTATATTTCTTTGAAATACCGCGTTGTGGCAGAGAAATCCCCGATCACTGATTATTATGTACACAATATAACGAGTACAAAGTCGTTTTACAGCGACAGAGAAAAACAAATGATTATGCTATTATCGTTAAGCTTAAACCTGTCAAAAAAAAATGGTAGGTTAAATGCGAATCGGGCTAAAATCTGTTTTACAAAATAACCACTCTGCTGATCAGTGATTTTTCATGCTTAAAGTAGTTTCATGGGTTTGCTATTTAATGATGACTAATCCACACCTCCCCACTTTTAACCACCTTGCGATCTTGTTTATCCAATTTGCCGCTAGATGGCGTTGTGCAGGTCGAGTGTATATCGTACATCGCGCTGTTAAGATTTTCCCTGATTGAACGACCTCGCTCGGTTGTCACTTGTTGGGTATCGCTTCTCGGCCTTTTGGCTAAGATCAAAGTGTAGTATCTGTTCTTTTCAGCTTAATATCTGAAAGTTCCCTCACTGAGGGACCAGTATATTAAACTGATTTTTGTAAACCGACGGGATGTTCGGGGCTCGCTCCACTCCCGTCACGGGTCGGCCCGGCATTGCAGTGCCGCCGGGATTGGCCCACATAATAATTTGAAATTTTACTCGTCATAACTTATTATGGCCTACGGGGCCGCTTCTTCTCACAAGTACATTTAATCCGCTTTCATGTTTGTTGTTTGCGATTTAGTTCAAAGTAATGCATTATGTATCTGGTAAGGTAACTAACTACATTACTATTCAAAGATCGCATATACGTTACCAATTTTCACTACAATCGAAAAATTAACAAAACTATTATTATAAAAAAATCGGTTAAATCAAAATTAGTAAATACAATATTGGTTGTATTGTTTGCAGTGTGCCTGGCGGACTCGGTGCTGGCGTTCCACCGGCACGGCGTGCAGGGCCGGTCGCTGCGGCACGCCGACGTCACGCAGGAGATCACCGACGAGTCGCGCGCGTATCGGCTGCGTGGACACGACAAGTAAGTATTAACGGCATAAAAAAACTACAGAAAGTCTCTTTTAGCATGTTGGGAAGATTGGAACGCGGTTACACCTGTTGCTGCCGCTAACCTTAGGCTGCCTGTCCACTGGAGCGGAACTGTGTAACTGGCCCAATCACATTACTCAGATCTAGATAGCCTGGTTCTGACAGCTTCAGTGAATAGGCTTTTGCTCCATCGGGATGCCATGCCGCCCATGCGTCTCGGTGGGGTAGAGGGCGACGAAGTACTAGCCAGGTATTCTGTAGTGACACTACTCGCTACTAGATGGCGTTAGTACGTAAGCTTTCATAAAAAAAAAGTTTATACACGCAATGAAAGTTTATACACTAAATATTCTATAGATTTTATAACTATAAAAAATGCATCCGCGCAAAAATCATTAGAAAATTATCAAATAAATTAATTATTAAATATAAACTAATTTACAATTAAATAAAAAAGTATTTTTCGTGTTTTTTTTTGGATTCACATACGCGGAAATATAGTTTTACAGTTACACTATTTACCGGTAGGTGGCGTTAGTAGTACCTTGCAAGTGTTCATTATTTTACTATATAGTTATCTTTTATTTAGTTAGTAGTTCCTACGTTTTTTTATGTATTTATTATTATGATCCTGTTATAGCGTAGGATTTAAATGAACATTTCTTGCTAGTTTTCTTATTTAAAACCTTTTTTCAGGGTTGTGGTGCTGGAGTCGCACCAGCTTCAAAGCAACACTTTATCAGGCGACGACGGTAACGATCTGTACATCCTCGCTGGACACGAGGCATCCTACTGAACACACAGACAGACATACAACACGTAGTGTTTCGGGACAGTTAAGTATGATACTACTGTTTCACAGCATATATAGTATAGTATAAATACAGAAGACTCACTTTTGATCGGAGTATGAAGTAGACATAACTTTCTTAGACTGTCCGTGTCAATGGGAAAATCTGTATCAATATTTACTACTGTTAATTATTCTCAATACAAAGAATGAAGTATAAATCTAGAGCATAATGTTTTGCCATCGTATTTTGTTGGATAACTAGTATATAATTTTCTCAATAATTTTCACAGTAGCTTCGAGAGAAAATTTTATGAGGTTATGATGATGCAAATTTATACGACGGAATACGATAGCAAAAATATGTCCAATATCAACGCCATCTTTTGCTAACGGCACGTAATTTTTGGACAGTATCACTCCATACTTTTCAACTTTGACCGCAGAGAAATACGCGCATACATAATTAATTAATTGTCATTAACAAACTAACCGCGCGTACAATTATTATAACCATAACGACGCTCAAAGAGTGAAGATTCGTTGATTACGCAGGATGCGTGCCACTATTCCAAACGGAAGAAAGCCCTAATTCATAAAATTATGTTTAACAGACTTCAGATTCTGGATTGGAATTGGTTTTTGTCTAGCGCCTTGCTTACCGCGTTGATCGATTTTGATTTTGTGAATTGACGGAACTCATCAAATCTAATAGGCACACTAACTTAAGGTTCCTTGAACTTAATTTAAATATAATAAAAACTGGTTGTACTTTTTTTATTTATTAAAGGGCTTTGTCGCCCGGCGACCATATCGCCCTGTAAAATCAATTTCCAACAACATACAAAAAGGAAACAACTGGTTGTTCTTATGATAATAATACATGATGTAAACGTGTTCAGCTATATTTTGAAAGTCCGTTGACAGCTGTCATTAAATATAGGGAGACATCAAAATTCCCATGCTACAACATTTTAAAGTACGTAAGTTACGATTGAAAATGGCATGATCAGAAATCGGAATTTTGGGAGTGACAGGTAAGGCTTGCTATATCGACATCCTTTATCGAATCCTTAAATACCATTGATCGCTCCTAGCTTCGTTTGTAAGTAGGTATTTCTTTTGTAAGTAATATTTTGGACAGTAAATTAGGTAGGTATTACACATACATTAGTAAATGGGAAAATAACCCTTATATACCAACTGTAAAATAAAATATGATGATAACTGAAGGTTCAAATAGCCTTTTAAAATAAAGAAAAACAGAATTGAGGTATTATTTTATTTAATTTTTATACTCTCATTAAAATTATATTTTTACAAGCAAAACTTGGAGCAACCACTATTATACTCAATATTCCAGTTTCTGGTCACACTGATGTTACCTGGAATTGTGTTTCATTTGAAATAAAAATATAGTTAATTGTTATGGATAAAAAGACCAATAAACACTTGACTCAACAGATTAGGACAACCGATTGGGAAACAGTTTTGGGTCAATGCAATTCTGATAAAAGCAATACACACAGCAATACAGTCAATGTCGAAAAAATATGTGTCCGTTATTTCGGACGACTATAGTATAGTATCCATCATCTTTGCTTGTCTTATTTAGTAAATAAGTACCTGACCTCAACGCGCAAAAAACCAGAGAAATTACAATTACCTAATTAATAATTATAAACAAAATCAAAATGATTGGTTACAACATGCGGCCTTATTGCGAAAGAGGTATTTCATCAAGATAACCTTGGCAGGACAGTAAAGTAAGCTAACTAAACGTACCAGAGAGAAGTATCCTTTTAGTCAAAAGTATTTTTTTACTAAATATAACGAGTAAAGATGGATAGATTGTAATGCACTCGTAGCACTGCCATGTATGTTAATACGAGTCTAAAGATATATGTTCTTAAGAGCAATAATTAAACTTAGCCCATTCATTGAGGCACGGGCGGGCGAGTCCTCATGAAAAACCTGAGACGTAATTTCTGGACGGCCCCTAATATATCTTGTACGAGAAAATATAAGTCGCAGTGCCAGCTCCATTGAATGTGTGAATGCAACGAACATCGTTTCGTAAGGTTATTACGAATTTATATTTATTATTTAAGGGGTTATTCTTTAATTACGTAAGGACAATTTTGGCCATATTTGACCCCCCCTACCCTTATGTAAGAATATTCTCTGTACTGTTAGGAATCGCCAGATAGGGCATGTAGAAATTTTACGAACCCCTTAGGAACACTTACGTAGTTAATGAATGGCTCCTAAAATGTTTAAAAAGTTTAAGGTCTTATCTTTGACGCTAACGTCTCAACTGAGGTAACTGACTATTAAAAGGATTCTTATAACTAATATGTCTACATCACAATGCAAAGAATAATGAGATAATTTCTCAATATTACGTTCAGCATATTAAACTGGCGATGGTTATTCGATGCTGAGTGCACAATGCCCTTACATCTCTAGATGTGTTCTTGAAAGCGTTAAGCATTTCATAGTGAAAAGTATTTATTTATTATTAATTGTAAACCTCGTGAAGCCTGTAACAACCAAATAATTGTGATTATTATTAATCTTTAATAATATCGGACTTTAAGGGGTAGTAACATTTAATAAAAGACATTTCTCCGTACATAAAGAACAGTATAAAGACTGCAACTTTCATAAATGAGGGATTACTTTCACTCGCTTAAATCTGTTGAGCAATATAGTCGCTTGACTACAGAGAGAAACGACACACTAGAAATATGGACTGTATAAGTAAAGTACAGAGATAGAATAGTACTCACAGACGTTCATACATTAAATGCATTGAAGTCAAAGGGTGACTTTGTTCTTTATCAACCTAGATGTTCAACCGTATCCAAAGGGTTAACCCTTTAATTGGGTACTTAAAGTGTTGACGATAATTAGCGACCGTTGTCTTTGCGAACACTTTAATTTTACTAAATTGCTCTTTATACTGTTCTATTAGTAATAGTTTAACATAGACCATATAAATTAACGTTACAGATATAATATAGAACTAGTCGTATGTGTGGTGTTTTTTTAATAAAATCATCCAAATAACGTTGTTAATAACTCGCGGTGTGTGTTATTTCTTAAATTAATAACAAGTCTGTTTCTGATTGGATTGATAATTACAAAGAGTCGCCATCGAAACTAGTTCGGTAATATATCTGTAACTAGCTTGTGTATTTTTTGTAAATAATTACGATTATTCCAAAATAGTTTTAGTCGATTGTATTATATGAATAGCATAGTAATTATTGTAATTTAAAATGTATTTAATTTTTTTAACGAAAACCTCATTTTTTTAGTCTAATTTCAATGGACTGACTTGTTTTGTCTTAAAAGCCCGACCAGAAATTGTTGAAAAAAACTAAATATTTATGCCTTTTAAGGACAGCATTTGTTACAAAATTACAGGAACTGTCATAAATGAGCGTCTTGGTTGGAACTTAAAATGTATTTCAAGTGTAATTATTTGTAATATTATTCAGTGTATTATGTATCAGTCTGAGATTATGTATTTAACTTTAAATTAAGTTTTTAGCCTTCATCGAAACACCTTTTTGTTTCCATCACAGATTTGCTTTCAATAATCCCGTTTATTTATATCCCGTAATAAACATTTATTTTGTACACTTTTGTTTTTTTTATTTATGTCACCTTTTTGGGCACGGCGTTTCACTGGTAAGTAAGTTTATTTCACCATGTCATATTTTACGCGCTGTATTTATCATTATTATGATTGGCGAATTACCATGCTATTCTAAAAATCTAAATATACTCGGTACAAATTTATGACATGTAATTATAACCGAGATGGCTGCAGATATTGCTATTTCATAACCATCGCGATTAAAGTTATTTTGCGAAATTGAAAACAAGCGGAAGGGTTAACCGCAAGAAAAGGGCTATTCTTTATCTAATATGTTCGCAAATAAAATTGCACGAGTTCCTTTGCGTATTGCAATTTGCAATCCACTTGCAACATTATGCATCTTTAGGAAGAAACAGACGTTATAGGGCATTTCACCAGAGCGTTTACTTTGTCCGGCACGTGACGGCTATGGAGGTTACCATAAAATACAAAGTCCTAGAAAATACATTATCAGTTTAGAAGCCACGTTATGAAATATTAACATACCAACGATTTACTTGCCGTGAAACCGTCCTACTTGCCCTAGCGGGTAAATGTCCCCGCGGTTTAAAATTAATGTTGAAATATGTTAAGGATTCAATAGCTAAATATAAATACGGACTTTCTGCTAATGAAATAATTCGAACATATACCCGCTAAGACAAAATTGGATGGTTTCACGGCGCTATAGTTTTGTTAAAAAATATGAAAAAATCACGTCCAAGACATTGATGGAATGTCCCATTAACAAAGATTTTCTAGAAATATTGGATTCTGAATTAATTTAGCTTCATTATGTCCCTTCACAAATTGTTATGATTATGAAAATCACTTTTTATCATTTCAGAACTAAAATATTGATATCACTAAGATCGCTAGTTCGCTAAGAAATATGTATCTTCGCTTCTAAAGTTATTTCTCGTAGTTTCTTGTATTTGCCAAATAGCGCCACAAGACTCGCGCGGACTGACGGGCTATGGAAGGATGCGCGGTCCCGACATAGTCCCCACTAGTTTACATGTATTTTGTAGACATAAGTACCATTTTTGTGGCCCTAGTGAAAAAAGTCATTAGTTTATTACTCTATGTGAGACTTAAGAGGCCTTATTCCTTTTAAAATTTATTTTTTTCATATTATGACAAATATATTGTTAATTTCAACCAACTTTTTGAAGTGAATAATACTTTTCCACGAGTTCTAGGTAGTAACATAGCTATTTCATGCTTTCATTGCGTGCGGTCGAAAATAAGTTGAAAAAACAAATTTTCCGCGTAAATTTTATCTATTTCGAGTAGTTTTTGAAACAAAAATTATCAATGAAAAATTTAAACTGTAGGATTCAAATAAATACCAATAAATCCCGATAGCCCTGTTCTAGGTAGTAACTTAAATAATATGTTAAGAAACATGTTTGATCATAGAGAAAAATGTCTAAAACAATCAGCATTTTAAAAGGAATAAGGCCTCTTAAGCTCCTTAGGTTAAACTTGACTTAACCCCTCGAATGCGATGTGATTTTTTGATTTTTTAAAGTAATGTTCAAATGTTCCGGATGGATCCGTACCTAAGCCTGCGTGGGGTTAATACCCCTTTTCACTAGGGCCACAGGTATGGAGCATTAGGTTACAACTGTTATTAGGGTCGCCAGCGACGTTGAGAACACCAGAAGGGTTATTTGTTGGTGCTAAGGATTTTCTTGAGGACTGGGAGTCATTGGTATGTATGGATATGCTTGGCACTTTGTGCGATGCGATGTGGATGTTGAGTATACTGCGCTCTATAAAGACAGTATAGTACAAATTAAAGAATGTGTGTCTCAGTTAGAAGAGTTTTGGAGAGAAGTACCTAATACATTATTTAGCAACCTACAGGTATGGGGAGATATAGCATAAAGCCCGTCTGTTATTTGCCTCTATTCTAAAGCTCTTTGTATATTTGTCGTTTGAACTATGAGCTATGGATGGGCCATACAATTCTGCAGTTGAATGAATTTATTCAAAATAAGCTGAGCTTAATTTGGGACTAGATCGATTTGTGTGAGGTTGTCTGATATTTATTCATTTATTTATAAAAAAAAGGCCATGCAGTTGTGCAGCTCATAGTACAAGAGCATAGTACATTGCGCACTGGTCCTGACTGACCTATTTGTTAAAGATGTTCAGAAATCTATGACATTAATTCATTATTTGGCATCATACCGATGAAACTTTTTTTTTTATTTAAAATCGTCTGAAATGTGCAACATATTTAATTCTTCCTTATATGTTGTGATGTGACTGATCTTCAAAAAGTGAAAAAATATATAAGTTAGTGTTTCGATATCCTTAATACCGACAAATGACTAAATTATATTTACGTAGATAATAATTACCTTTTTAGAGATTAAAAATTATTCAAAAATCAAAGTCTGGTATAAAGAGTCTATTATTAAAATGTAAAATTATAAAAGTAAATGTTAATGGAGTTAAATTAGACATGAAAATGTAACTATTTTCCTGAGCTTCTTTAAATATTTATAGATGCATGTGTCTGTGATGTCTACACTGTGGGGCATTTATACCAGGGCAATGGGGACAATACCGTCTATGAAGGAAAATGCGTCTTTTAAAGAGAATCTCATAGAATCCGACCATTAAGAAGGTATCTACTCTTCCTTCCTAAGGTTTGAGTTTGACACTATTATGAAAAAGAGCTGGGGTAATTTTACAATGCTGCCTATCTATAATATCATTAAAGGATGCATTTTTGCTAAGACACAACCCTTATAATATAATTTTGGGATATTATTTAGTATACAAATATCTAACTTAACCTTTTGAACGCCAAGCTGTGAAAAATGAAGAAGTGCTCCAAAAGCGAAGTATTTGATAATTGAAATTTGGACGTCACTAGGCATCGCGTTGGCGTGAGTGGCACATTTTTCTGATGTCGTGATGTGACGACTGTGCGGTCAAAAGGTTAAAATATATGTAGAAGTACCTTAACTTGCGTTTCAAATTATAGCAACTCGAATACATTTTTCGAACTAAATGTATTAGAAAGGAGTACGAAAATTGGATTTAGTTCGAAATTCGTTTACTAAGTAAGGCAAGCAGGACTAAATTGTATAGAGGCCTTATTCCTTTTAAAATTATTTTTTTTCATATTATGACGAATATATTGATAATTTCAACCAACTTTTTGAAGTGAATAATACTTTTTCCCGAGTTCTAGGTAGTAACGTAGCTATTTCATGCTTTCATTGCGTGCAGTCGGAAATAAGTTGAAAAAACGAATTTTCCACGTGAATTTTGTCAATTTCGAGTAGTTTTTCGAACAAAAATTATCAATGAAAAATTCAAACTGTAGGTTTCAAATATATACCGATAAATCCCAATAGCCCTGTTCTAGGTAGTAACATCAATAATATGTTAAGAAACATGTTTGGTCATAGAGAAGAATGTCTAAACAATCAGCATTTTAAAAGGAATAAGGCCTCTTAAATGTCATGTAAATCAGGTTTCTGTAATTCGTATAATTTCTGAGTCTTAAAATTAGTTTTTATTACTCTGTGAACATGTTGGTTGTAATATAATAGTCATACAAGGGAGTGTGGACATCAGAGAAGCGATCTTAGAAACGCGAGACCCAGGCCAATTACATCTACTTCGATACAAATGTGAAGACTACTAGCGACCTCTAGTGTGGAGTAGAGGAACTTGACTTACTCCCCTAGTGGGCGATAGGTGGCGCACCATGAACGTACGTATAAACGCAGAATGTGATCAGAATATTTAATTGAATACTGTTTAAGAAAATATTATGCTTTAACCTTTTGAACTCCAAGCATGCTGAAGCCATTCACCGCGCCCTGCACTCCAACATCAACAGGGATTGGAAAATACTTTGATCATTGAAATTTGGACGTCATTTGACGACGTTCGTCGTTGGCGTCAGCGTAGCAATTTTCCGATGTCGCGATGTGTCGATATATGACGACAGTGGCGTTCAAGAGGTTAAAAGGAGCTGCATAAGAACGACATAGCCTTATTATCGTAACTCTTTATATTGAAAAAATATTACCGATAGTGGCGCCATCTAACTAGCTACCACTAACACTTTTTTGGTAATCCACATATTTACGAAGATTTAGATATTGGCCTGGTCTCATTTACGTTCTATAGAAAACATAGTTAAAAATATAGCTATTCTTTCAAATAAGAAATGGTCCAAGATGCTTCCTGGCAAAATTTTGTGTTTTTCCTCGTAGAGGATACAACGCAAAACAGTTGTAGCCTGCATGTTGACCAGAACATACAAAACAATTATTTTTATTAGAATAAGTCTTTCCAATTTTCTCTATAAAATTAAAATATAGTATTAAACTTGGCTGTCAGTAAAATTTACCAAATTTAATGTGAATTTGATGAATTGATTGTCAGTAATTAATAAATATGAAAAATTAAGCTCTCATCAAAAGATTATAAATTAGAATAGTTGGGAGATAGAGATATGATATTTATTTTCGTTATACGAAGAGTGGGGAGTCATCGGGTGTACATATGCTAGAGTGGAGGCACCACGGGTGGTGGTGGCTCCGTGTTAAAATTCGAGATTGTCTAAGCAGATTTTATTCCTGAATAAAGTGATGACAAATATGAAACGGTGTTTTCATGCAAATTGCTTAACCTTTTCAAAAGACACTAAAATCTTTAATGTTCATGTTGACATGCAACTAAGCCAGCCCGTCTAGCAAAACTATAATTGACCATAGTTATGCAGAAAGCGACCAAAGATTTATTTTCATAACACATAAAGCGACCAAACTCGTTCATTGATTAAGACTTAAGTCACTTTGACAAAAAATCTACGCTGGTCGCTTTCTGCATAACTATGGTCAATTTGCGGCTCTTGTCGCGTGAGATAGCACTACCCGTCACTCTCTCACATAACTGCACAGAAAGAGATGGATAAAAATCTCACGAGAGATATATGTGTGTATGACTGTTATGCTAAAGGTGCGGGTGCCAATCTTTTAGCTTTTTACAGTGTCAAATTTTTTTTGACCAACTGAGCAAAGTATGTCTATATCCGCTTGGTCTAAAATAAGTAGTGTGGCTGTTCTAACCTAGACGTCCTATTTCTTAACCAATTTTCATGAAATTTTGTGTGTTAGTTTTTGTTGATTCAGTTTTTTTTTAATATTTCTTAAATGGCAGAGATATGGGGATTGAAAATGTAACAAATTTCAAAACAAACGAACAAGGTCTACAGCTTGCAGAGCCACTAGTAACATTGCTTCACATCTCGGGCATACTTTTCTGAAGACAGAGGAGCTTTAAATTAAACAAGGTGTTATAAACAGGAATCATGTTCAATCACATACCAACTTATCAGCTACATTGTACAAATAACTTACATATTACATATGATTTCATCTTGTCTTTTTATCACACACATACAGCGAGTGAGGAATTTGGTTTACGTCGCCATGGAAGGCCAGATTTTGAAAGGTTTGCATTTAGCATGGTAGAAATACGAGTAGGTATGTACAAGAAATTTTGGCTAAAGCCAAAATCAAAGAATAGTTGACAAAATTGTAATACTTGATTTATGTTTATTTTTATAACAGTAAACTTAGGACAGCAGAATATGCAGAAATCTGTGTTCTGGATCAGTGTAGAATGTTCTGGCACTTTAAATTTCCATTGTGTACAAGACTATGAAACGGTAAAACTAACTTAAATACACGAGTTATTCACATCAATCGTCTTCGATGACCTCCGGCTCGTCTTCATCTTTCTTCTTGCCGCCCGATTTACGTGCCGACATCATCTGCTTGTACTGTTCCAGGGATTCTGTCAACGGTTCCACGAAACGATCGAATTCTATGTCTTTCATAGCGTCCAGCACTATTTGGCCAGTCAGAGCCTTTTTCTTCTTCTTTTCTACGATATTAGTCGCCGCCGAAGTCACATAGAGAACAAAAACCGACGCCGCTTTCGCGAGACCAGTTCGGGCTTCTTTTGAAATAGATACACCTTCTGGTAACGCTTCCTTCACGATACGCGTCACGACCGTTAATGGAAGGTTTAAATCTTCTAGTTTTTCTGCCATTGCCTAGTTTTGTTTATTGGTTTCGATTAAAATTAAAAACAGCGTGTTATATTGCGCGAAATGTGCAACGAACCGCCAATATTTAGTTTTAATGACATCTGTCAGTGTCAGTTGATGAGATACTTTCTTCTATGGTTAGACCACGGTATGGAACCATTCTGCCCTTTTATTTGTAGATTAGCATAATTTTCTTTTATTCAATAACATAGGTAGGTACAGTAAACGGCGATAAAGAATGCACATCGGCAATCATCGCATTTCCGAATACAAACGAATGCTAATTTCCATGTACATCAATTATTAGATTAATCATTCATCAGAATTTGAATTTAGAACTAAGTACTTTATTTACAATATACAAATTATAAGTGGTAAAAGAGTTGATAAATACTAAATAAACTACTAATACTAAATTAAAAATAATAGGATTATAAAAAGAATGTTTTTTATTGTATGTGTTTATTTTAAAATAAACTATTGAACACACAGTACTTTATTGTTGTTTTGTTTTGATTTCACGTGGAATATATAGAGCTGTAAAACTCGATGTAATAATATATAGTTATTGCTATAATGTTCTTGTTGGGGAAAAATAATATACATATATATATATTCAGGCCCACATTCCTAAAAGGGCTTGACTGAGCATTAGCAACTGATGTTATACTACTAGGATACTTAAATGTGGGTTTAAAGATCGACAAAAAGTGTAATTACTTACATTAACATTCTCATGTTTTTTAAATTGGTCGGCTTCAGTTACAAAATATTTATAAACATTGTAGATAATTTCGCGTGACTGGCAAAGTAACGGCTTACCTTTTTTCCCTATAGATGCCATAGTACAAATTTAATTTTGTGTAGGTTTTAGCAACTCTATATATATATATATTGACTTGGATATGCGACTGCACTCTCTCGCATTTGAACCACGACTGACAAAACAAACGTCATGGTGTGTGCGACACAGATATCGCTATACGAAGTCGAAATTAGCCGATTGCCTCTTTCCAAAGATCGATGTGCAAACTTTATCGCCGTTTACTGTATATGTTATTAACACAATGCTAATAATTCATGTGATTTTTACCTATTTTTACTTAACCACCACAATAAAGAAGGTACATAAATAGACAAAATCAATCATAACATAATTAGAAAATCTACAAGGACCCGAGATGTGGTGTTAAAGATAAGAGCACTGAAGTGGAAATGGGCTGGCCATGTAATTAGAGGAGGGGATAAGTGGAACAAAGTAGTAACACTATGGTATCCAAGAGAAGGCAAGAGAAAGAAAGGCAAGAGATGGGAAGATGATTTGACTAAGACAGCTGGCAAAACCTGGACTAGACTGGCAAGGAAAAGAGAAGATTGGAAAGTGTTGGAGGAGGCCTTTGCCAAAGGGCACATAGATTAAAATAAATATATGTATAAATTAACTATACCTAATATGTATCTGAGAAAAGGCTATAAATAAATAAATATTTGATTCAAGTCAAAAATTATTCAACGTGTGTATTGGGATATATATAAACTACTTCATCTGTGCAAGCAACTAAAACTGATAACTGACAAGTCCGAGATGTAACTTCCTGTATACAAACTTTTATCATACAAGTTTTGAGTTAAAGCCTGACCAGAAATATATGAGGATTGTCAAGAGGGCGCTATTTATAAGATTTATATGGTAACAATTTTGCAACCAATCGCAACCCACTATAATGAAAAATTTAAGTACTTGTCAGTTCCACTATGTCAACCTCGTAATATAATTTTTAATGGAATGCACTCTTTTCCTGACTGTTTTTCGTGTAGTAAACACGTGTACACTTTATTTATAATCTTACGTTCACGGCTATGAATGGTTTTCGGCATTTTCTTTGGATAATTTAAAATATTTGTCTTTTAAAGAAATCACCACGAATGACATTGACATTGTTGACAAACCATCATAAAATCATTGCCAGTGTAAGAAATTAGTTCCAGTGAAATTCCGCAATATGGCGCATCCTCATATATTTCTGGTCAGGCTTTACTTGTCTTATAAATGTTTTACTTGTTACGTAAAATGAAACTAACAGACTATAGAATAGAAAGGCAGAATGGCACGATATAAAAATAATTTGTAAAGATTGGAAGAAAGGATAAATAATTGACTACTTTAAAGTTTAGAGCAGTTGGTTCTGTAATTTATTGGCGGAGATTTTTTTTCCATCCCATAATATACTCACTGTCTTGAACCCGGTATAGTTCCGAACGTCACGGAGCTCTTCATCAGGGACTGCAACCCGTGCCTGCGCGGGAGCTTCGTCACTTTGTTCACAACTTTGTTTGTTATCTCACGAAAGTTTTAATAAGATTAATTCCAATATGATTGGATTTTGGATACGGTACCTGGCTATATTGCCATGGCATCCTATCTAGGGATTGCGACCCGGTCCACCGGATCCGGTAAACCGGCCGGTCCGGTTAAAATGACGCCACAATGCGTACGTAGTTCGTCAATATTGAGCAGACAGAGTAAATTCGAAATGGCAGAAATTTATCATTTTTTACAGTTCGCCAATTCTAAAAACAACGAAAAAACTGAATTGACAAAAAAATGCTATATACCTATTTATCGCACCTCCTCACAAAATTTCATGAAATCATCTGGAAATCTAAACATATCTACGAAAGAATTTTGGGCCAAGCTAAAACTGACGCTGCGCTCACTCTGCACTCAGTCAATGATGGAGTTTTAGAATTTTCTGAGGTACCTAACAACACAAAGAAACATACTCACCTGTGACGTGTGACTGGAAGAAATCCCTTTTTTTACTCTTTTAGTTACCTATTGCGATGTGCTGTTTTCTTAAAATACAAGTGAGGATGGATACCTATAGTAAGATTACAGTCCTGTGAAATATAGATTGTTTAATTAAAATAATATGGTTAGTAGGTAGGTGTCGATTTATTATATTAAAGACAATTATAAATGGATAAAGTGTCATTAAGTATTTTTTTTTAATTTCAGTTACCAGATTACAAAAGGGTATAATTATAACCAGGGTTTAACTCATTGATCTATTTATCGAATTCTAATTAAGAACCAAGTTAATTAAATCAGATAATTCGAAATATATGGTATAATAACAGGTGTTTGAAAAATACCTTAAGGGGCTCCCCGCTCTCAATGACCTTCGATCTGTTGCGATAGATTTTCCCATATTATAAATAGCTAATCATAATAACATAGTTTTTCCACAACAAAATACCGTATCAAGTACCTTTCACATGTCACTGACTTTGAGATACACGCCGTCAAAGTTTACGATTTTTTCGGGGAAAAAGTTGTGGAAACGGTTTTTTGCGTTTTTCTCGAAAAGTATTGAGAAAAATAGAAAAAGCTTCAGAACAAATTTTGTGGAATATGGTTTAGAACAATAAAATGTAAGATATTTTCTACATATACACCGGGGATAAAAGTAGAAACGAGATTAGTGTATTTTTGGTCCTTCACCGAATATTTTTTTATAAAATACACAGTCGTTAAATCAAAATTCGGGTCTATACAAAGTGTTAAGCATAGACCATACTACAATATATATTAAATAGGACATTATATCTCTATAATCCACAAACTAGATACGATGTAAAAATCATCAAATTGGCTGCCACTTAGCGCTGACATGTTTAATAATTTAATAGTCGAGTTGTTAGAATCGTGGTGTTTTCCCATCCCCAAATCGATAGTATATCCGAAGTCCTCAATTACATTAATAATTATTGAACAATGTCACCGGTGAATGACCCGAAACGTAAAACAAAAGAAGCACATTAATTAGTGTTTCAACAACTTAAGCACCTTTAATTCAAGGTTATGTAATAGCGATAATATTATAACATACAAGTTTATTGTGATTGCCGTTGCCGTATTTAAATCTTTTCGTTTGCATGGTTAACTTAAGTTAGATAAAGCAGCATGGCGAGGTCCGTATTGCGCAAACTCCAAACTTGCACGCTGTCAGTGCGACACAGAGCGCCGCGCGACTGGGACGTTTTTCTCGCTTCACTCTATTGATTTCCTCGTACACCGCGTTATTGTGATGTTTTTTAAACAAAAACATGATTAATAGTGCTGCGAATCACTAATTGGTTGAAATTCGTTCGTGTTTCTGTTGTTTCTTTTTTTCTGTAGTGCGTGATCGTGAGCGAATCAATTGGATTATTTTTTGGACATCCACTGAGGTGAGTCTATTTTATCGATACTAATTGATATTAGAATTAATTTTGACATCACTATTTAGCTTTATTTTTAATATAATTTGACAGTTCTAATAAATACATATATTTATTGAAGCATTGTTTAAAGCGGTTCTTTAAGAGTTAATTACAAGAGGAAACATATTCAATGAATAAATAATGAGAAAATTTTAGCATAAAAAGTGGAAATGCGGATTGACTTGATTTCATCATTGATTTTCCCGATTTTCCATGCTTGACGGAAACTTCACGTAAGCGTAACTTCGTGTTGCATAGTTACATTGACAAATAATTTGAACTTTATTACTATAGAAATAGAGCATACATTTTGACCCAATATGGAAGTAAATTGAACTATATAATGTACGCATGGGTTATGTACTGATAACATAGAATACCTACCAGCGTGTTAACAAGTAGGTAACCGATAGCAAAATAGGAAAATGAATATCCATTTTCATTTACCTATTTTTACCGTACTTTAGCTACATCTATTAGAATAATAAGTACAATATTTTACCTTTAAATAAAACGAAATAATATGTAAGTATTACCTATAGTATTTTTTTTTTACACTTCTAAAATAAGAACAGCACAAATTGAGCATCAATTCATATCAGTGTCGACAATAGGCCACCGTATTGCTAGAAAGTGATGTCTTCCACACCACGCCCGTTGGCTTGGCTATCTTCTATAGTGACGTTTGCAATCAAAACGGACCACTTTGCTTACGCCAGACGTATTGTCAGGTTATGGATATACAAATGCAAACAAATTTAGACTCTATTAGCAAGCAACAAAGATCGAAAACATCAATAAAACGGTAAAAAGACTAGGGTTAGGATATAATATCGGTGTTTTTTAAAAGAAGTATGATGCCACTACAGAACATAGGCTCCAAACTTGATATAAACGCTTACATTTTATTAACCTACATTTTCTAAAGTCGACTGGTGGACAATGCTTCATAGCGGTAAGCCCTGTTCAAAACGGTTTTGGTTCTCCTAAGGATCCAAAACCGTTTTTTTTGTCATCGTAAACCGGCTTGGTTTTACTAGAACTATCCGGTTTTGGATCCCCTAGTTTCGCTACAAGACTGGCCCGGCACGTGTGTTTACTTAAGTAAATAATTAGTAGGTTAATAGTTAACTTAATCTATTCGTGTAAACAACCTTTGTAATTAAGTTAAGTAATGATTTAATTTGAATTACATTAACGATAGGTGTGTTACGAATTCGTTCTTCAAAGTACTTAAAATGTAGCAATCAGGAGACGCCTAGTGAGTTTGACGTTGCTAATTTGTGCCGGTGGATTATTTGTGAACCCTTAGTTGGGTAGATCAACCATTTCTTGTTGTTATTCTGTCCCGTCATCCAGGAGACAATGGTGATCAAAACTCTTAGAAAAAATTTGATATTTTTTAATATTGTTATTTTCATGAGATAGTCTAAATAAGAATGGGCTTATAACTGCTGCAATTACAAAGTTTTTGTTGAATATTGCCGCCGAAAATCGTAGTTTTAAAGAGTAACACGGGGGACATCACCATGGCAACGAGTAACAGAAAAAAGTTGATTGACCCAGTTATTCAGGTTAAGTTTGGAACTTTATTATATGCGTTAATAGACTTAAGGGGTATGTTATGGGGCACATACATAAAAAAAAGGTTCGGCGTCATCATACCTCCACTATAATTTACATTATTCCACTTTTTTTGCAAAATATTTTAAATAGATTAAGCAGAAAACGCACGAACGAACAAAAACATGCTAAACACGAACATCGAACACGAAATCGTCGTAGGAACCATCCTGTTGTGTTTGATTTTGAGCTACGCACGTGGGAACAAAAGTGTTCGATGCACGTTTAGTTCATTCGTCCGTAGTCCGTACTTACATGACTTATGACATTTTATTTGAACAGTTTTGTTCCCGGATGTGAAAAAAGGTAAAATGCTCTTTTGGCTTCAACGTTGCGTAAAAACTATACTCGTATAACCGTGTATCAAAAATTTCATGCATTTAGGGTACCAACTGTAATAATAAATCCTTATGAGAGCAACACCCATCAACCCGTTCAAAAGCCAGTATCCCGTAGTTTTAGAATTGGTGATCAACGTTATCCTTATGTTATCCCGCGGATCGAAGTAACGCCGTTCTCAGTAATAGTGGCAATCCCTGTTATAATTGTAACTAACTGAATATCCTTACATGTTTTACAAATATAAGTGACATAGAGCTAACTACGCAGCCTATGGACAACCCAAAAAAATAACCTACTTAATTATGTCCTATGCGGACGTAATTTTTATTATGCGTTTGACTTCAACCTCACCTGTTGGTAAGGGACGTTGAAGCTGGCCCAATGGTACAGGGATCGCTGCCCACGCAGCACACAAGCTGCATAAGAGTTTATACAGCCCTTATACGACTTATTTCAGCTGTGTAAGGAATGTGTAAGCTCTTATACAACATGTGTGGTACTTGGGTGGATATCCATAGAATCCTACCGGCTGCGCCATGTCGAGCGTGTTAATAAAACAACACACTGTGAGAAGGTGACGGGTGATGCTATGTCGTGCGACAAGATTTGCAAAGCCTAGTTGTGCTAGACTGCGATTCTTGTCGCATAGAATGACTATTTAGGTAGGTATTTGCGTACCCACATTACATATTACATATAGTATACCTATATAGGTTATAGGATACTTTTTACTCGGCTACGACGGTAGAGTATTAAATTTTACGCCGACGAAGTCTAGTAACTTTATAAAAGTACAGGATATAGATTAATTTTCGCATTGCGGAATCGCTAAGCAAATGAATTTCAGCCGAGCCGGCGGCGCGGCGCCAGGAACGACCTAGTTCGCTAAAAAGCATACATTCGGGATTCCGTTTAGTACCTATAGCGATCTATGTTATATTTTTTATTAAGTATTGTATCGTAAACGTGCTCGACACGCTAATGCCTAATAGTCGACACCATGCGGTCACCTCTATTGCTAATGACATAACATTCAAGATGGCAACTATTGGGACAGTGTCGAGCACAGGGACGTTTACCTTAGTGCCTTTTGAGTAGTGGTATCTTTCCGATCACTACCAACGAACACATACCCAGACATCGGTAGATTGAGTGACAGTTAGGGATTACAATATCGATAAACTCACTTATCGATGTTTTACTCCTTGAGTGACAGTTAGGGATTACAATATCGATAAACTCACTTATCGATGTTTTTCTCCTTTACTAGCGGTTGCTTAAAATTTTGTTTGTTTAAATTTAATTTTATTGAAAGTATGAAAATAAAATAAAATAATTCTGTTCTTCCTTATTTTAAAAGAGTCTTTGGAACTTTCATATACCTCATAGTCTACGAGAACGAAGCGAAGCAATGCAAGCAAATAAGCTGCACACGGACTTTTGTTTGATTGTTGGGTTGGACGGAATGGCAGTTTTGCGAAGATAAATGTCGCCGTCCCCAGACGTGGTTCTCCGTCCACAGACGTGGCGCTGTATCACGGGGGTCCTTATTTACGTGTTTCGACGTAGTTATTGTCCGTAAACGCGTTAAACTTTAAGTAAGTATGCATTGTTTGATTTTGCCGCAAATCTCGTATAATCCGAACCGAACTGAATCGTGTCTACTCGGTTGGTAGGAAAGCAGTCGTATTTGCATTTAGGGTTGGGTGATAAATATCGACACGATGAAAAAGTCACAGTGATCGGCCCTTGTTACAAAATCACACAAGACGTTTCTCCGTTTCCATTTTAAGGTAAAAAGTGTATAACAACCGGGTACGGTATCTCCTTGGCCACGCGACTACTTAAAGAGTCTAATTAATACTTTTTGTAACGGTTTAGAGGTGCGAGTAACAAGTCTGCCACAATCACGGTCACGGTGATATTATTATAGGGACGGAGCTAAATTCAACGTTTATAAACTAAAACAATACTACTATGCCTACTTTAGGTTCTGATTACGTTACGTAACCGACGTTAACGTAACAGGACGTATATGGGTAAGGCCGCGGGAATTTACCAATGTGACATAGAAGTAACATAAAAAGAAATACGTTATGTTATCATAAAACGTAACATAAGTCGTTATAAAGCTTAGATCATACTGGAAAATATTCACATTAAATAACGTAGCTAAGAAAAAAAAAACAAGTTATAAAATGATTAGCTTTATATTGCCTGTAAACAAAATTTTCATGGCACATTAAAATCAATATAATCAAACACGCGTGTGATGGAACTATGAAACCCAAACCGCTCTAGTGTTTTAAAGCCTCTCATTTTGTACCAAGTGGCAATAATTACTATTTGTTCACTGCAGGTACCCAATACTAGTAACAAGACGACCGTATAACAATAAAACAGCTTTAGAATCAATGATTCTACTGTGACTTGAGGTCGAAAATAAATTATATTTTTTATAAAACAGTTTTTTTTTATTAGGGTGTTGTTTTTATTTATTTTATTATTGTACAGGAGTTTTGTTCGACTTTGTATATTTTCGTGAAATTAAAAATTTAATAAAACTCATTTAAGTTAGTATATTCTGTGTGCACTTCCCTTTACAACATTTATTCGTTATGCTACGTAGAAAATACGTAACAATTTGCAAAAATGTAACATATTCGTAACGAAAGTGTAACGTATTTTTGAAAAAAAGTGGATTTTCATGGTGAAATAAAGACATTTTGAAAACAATAATACATGTCACTTGCATGAAATCCATAACACTATTGTATAAAAAAACAACTGATTAAAAATAATCACTCCTTACCTTTAAAATACACACAAGCACTTTAGAGGTTTTTTCGCGAAACTATGACTGCATCAACTTTGAATAGCATTTTTTGACAAACTGACGGGATTGGGCTGTCTCATTGGTTATGCCCTACTAGAATATGCACGTGCACGAAAACGTATTTTCGCCAAAAAATATTTAAAAACAAGCTACATAAAGCGTCACGAAAGTATTCGTAACACAAGTGTGGAATCATGAACCATTAAAGTAAAGTAAGATAAAAAATTAAATTTGTATTACCATAATTATTCTGTAATCAGTATTACTATCGCTATGTCATAAATTTTAGTTTAAAATAAAATTATGACCATGAAAGTTAAAATATCATGAAAATAACAGAGCACATATGATGCGTGGTCGAAAAAATTAACCAACTTTCGTTACGTTTTGGACCGAAATATATTTTTAGTATTTTTTTGAAGGGGTTTATATCAATTATCTAACTTGCGACCATGAGATTTCCCATCCCTACATATAATAAAAATATTTTTGAAACTGTAGGGATTACCATTTTTTTTTAATCAGCTGTGTAAATTTGAAACGTCCAAATTGGTAACTTTCCGCGGCCTTACCCATATAACCGATGTGAAAGTCACCCTGACTTCTTTGGAACAAATACGAAACGACAGTCACGTCTTGTGTCGTGCATCGAACCTGATATATTGGTCGTGCCCTGACCAAATCTCGAGATAAATACATGATAACATTCGGCCATTTTTAAAATACAGTATGTGCATTTTAAAGCGAGAAAAGTAGACAATTTAGTAATTATTGGAACAGTGATAAATTGATTTCTACAGATTGATTGATTTCCACGCATCTGACTACAGTAAGTAACGTAGAAAAGCCCGCCTAAAATAATTAAAAAACTACAATAAACCAAGAACAATCAGATAATATGTACAAAATAGACTAAGTATTCTAGGTTTTCTTTTTGTTTTTTTTTGTGTTGAAAAAGTCAGTGTTTTTTTTACTGGAGCCATGGTCACAGCGATAGAAATGAGCTGTTTCCCATCTTAGCCCCGAGTGCGCGTACGCAGTCGAACCTGCTATACTGGTCGGCGGCCCTGACCTTGGCGTGACATCATCACCTGCTTTCGGTAGTCTCACAATCTCGAGATAAATGCATAAAGACGATCACTCACCGATAACGTTCATTCGATCCCACAATAACGTGGGTAACAATACTTTGAGTGCATTTTGGGGCGATAATAGTACATTACTGCAGACGCCGGAAAAGAAAGGCTTGCCGGGTGAGTAGGTATAGTAGGGATAGTGATAAGAAGCCGGCAAGCTCTTTTCACGGCTAGGTATGTATAGTGCTTTTCTCAAACATATTCAATGAAATTAAAAAAAAAATACACCACTCAAATTTATATGTAACTTACATATACACATTTATTTATTTATTTATTTAAACTTTATTGCACAAAATACATAAGTAAAAGTACAAATGGCGGACTTAATGCCATGAGGCATTCTCTACCAGTCAACCACAAGGTTAAACAGAGGTTAAACACATATGTAACTTGACTAGAACCACAGGAATATTCGAGTTCAGTCGTCACACAAATTTTGCTCTTTTCGTCGTACAGTCGTTGTTGATATTATATATCTTTGAATAGGATTAACCAAGAACCTTCAACACTGCCGTTCGTACAGGCTTCTGGCATTTTAAATAACGAAACACGAATGTAGGACAAGTTGTCATAACATTTTAAGGTAAAACCTTTCACATCGCCCCTCACCTTTTCCTCCAAGGTTCCTCCTTTTTTAGTGCTGCCAGCCAACTTCAAAATTTTGTAGCCAAATTATGTGTCAACCTCTACTTTGTAAACTGTATAGATTTTTCCTTTTATGAAAAAAAAAACAATGGCCATATGTTATTAAGTTAAGGTACTTAATTTACAGTAAATATGTCTTTTTTGTCTAATTTGAAAATCTTAATTTCGCAGATATAATATTTTGATTGGCTATAATGTTACAGTTACTATTTACTAAAACTTTACGCATCTTCTGTTGCCGTAAAGTACGTTACGTACTTTAGCCCTCGGGGATAACATTTTCCAACTATTTGTACCCATATCAATAAATTGGCTAACTCTAGGAGAAAATTGGTTTTAAACGGTGGGCAATGTTACGCTCTAGGGCTAAAGTAACCCGACCTTGTGGTACTAAGTTAGAATAGACTAAGTTAAAAGATGTGAAACGCGCAGAAAAAATACAAAATCTTTGTGCAATGCTAAATTTATATGATTTTGGTGCTATAGCAGTTAAAATGATGTAAAGTTAAGCCCTCAAAGTGGTAAGTTGGCAACACCGTCCAAGGCACCACACGAGGAGACAAATAATCGTCACAAGCAGTGTCAAGGCTCGAGAACTGTCTGTAATTACAGGTTGTCGTAATTATAGGCTCGGTAAATAAGTCGACACGTTTACTGAATACCAAGTTGTTTCAGTTTAAAAGTGATGTAATAGTAATCTCTCTCTCTCTCTGCAATATAAATTAACTTACGCATACATAGGTTCACATACTATATTGTTCTGCTACCACACATGGAAGAGAGTATGTAAAAAATAGGACGACGCGGTTGGTGCAGTTTGCACCTACCTACTGAGCTGGCGGACCTGGGTTCGAATCCCGGCCAGGGCAATATTTGTGTGATGGATATTATCTAATTATATAGTTGTATTTATATACTTATTATATATATCGTCGTCTAGTACCCATAGTACAACCTTCGCTTAGTTCGGGATTAGGTCGATTTGTGTAAGCTAATAAAATATCAGAACCCACAAAAGACGAAGCCCATAATGTTTGCCTTGGTTCGCAGTCATCGAAGCCGACGGAAGAATACTACATAACTACACTTACCTACATGTAGATTTACAGATATAACACGATAGCAAAACACGATAACGATACCTACTACGATTTATTATATATACTAGCGACCCGCCCCGGTTTGGCACGGGTGCAATGCTGATAAATTATGCATGTATTTATTTATTTATTTAATCTTTATTGCACAAAAGAAAACTTATCGTACAAAAGGCGGACTTAATGCCATGAGGCATTCTCTACCAGTCAACCTTAGGGCAAAGCGGAAAAATTGTAGGCGGTGCAACTAACTTACACATAAGTAACAAAACATAATTATAATACTTATACATAATTTTGCTATACATGTAAATATATACATACATCTAATATAATATAAACATATATAATATAAATAAATATATACAGCGATGAAACATACTAAGCAGATAGACTACGAGACTTCATTTCTGCCAGCAAAGACACACGGACTTTTTAAACGCTAGCTTACTCGGTGCCTGTTTAATTGAGAGAGGAAGACCGTTCCAGAGGCAGATGTATTATACATATAAACCTTCCCTTTTGAATCACTCTATCTATTAAAAAAACCGCATGAAAATCCGTTGCGTAGTTTGAAAGATCTAAGCATACATAGAGACAGACAGACGGAAGTGACTTTGTTTTATACTATGTAGTGATATCGCATATAATATGACTGATGACTGGATGTATGTTACGGGAAATTGTGGTTAAAAAAGTTCTGAGGTAACAAACATAAAAAAAAAACTGTTGAATTGAGAACCCTCCTCCTTTTTTGAAATCGGTTAAAAAGAAAAAGGTTTATTAATTTTAAAATAGTGTACAATGTAAATACATACGTGGCAAATGACTGGGCACAACGTTAACGCATTTTATTTAATTTTATTGAAGTATACCTATGTAATGTCTTGCAAACTCATACGCGTTACATATACATACAGATATAACCTGTAATGCGTACTCAGTGTGGTATAATGGTGTCGTATATTGTACCTATAGTATTTAAACGGGGTGTCGCTCAACCGGCCCCTTCATACGTCGTTCCAATCTTTACAATGTCTCTGATTTACATACCAAAGACTTGTTCCCTCGCTTCTGACAGCACTCGTTTAATAAAGACGGCTAGATCTACTGATGTTCATACATTGATTTAGCACGACAGTAGGCGTCGAATCATTCGTTCACCGTAAACCACGGGATATGTGATATTACTTGCAAGAGTGATGATTTTTTTAATGTTAAATGACAAGTTTCAACTTATCTTCAATCTTACCTGAACACGATGTAGTGTTGATGAAGCCTAATGCTATTCAGTAGTTAAGTTTAAAAAAAACGTCAAGACATAATTTAATCAAATGAAGGGTAGGTCTTAAAATGTACTTAATGTTTAAGAATTTGATTTAAAGATGATCAATTGAGTAAAATGTACATTACAAACCTAGGGCGATGAATTTGTAAATGTCCCAAATCGCAGGTGTTTGTTGTAAATATGCGATCTGGAGCATTACGATTTTTATTTTTATTTTTTTTTAACCATGGTTGCTTGCGGGTCCGAAGGACCCTTTGCACTGCTGGTGCCAGACGTGCTACTCCGCTTGGAGAAGCACCGGAGAGGAGCATTACGAATTACCGCCCGTGGTATGTCTAAAGTTTTACGTCTTGCCTTGGACAAGAAGTGGGGTCTTTCCACATAGCGGGCAGAAAATCCCACTTATTCAAAAAAAATTGTCAGAATACATATATTGCCTAGGTAGATGTAAAAATATAAGCCAAACGACTCAAACCATCCCACTTCTGATGTCACCCGTCTGACCCAGACGGCACTAAGGGAATATAAGCTATTATATAAGGCTTATCGGTATACGTCAAGTTATATCTAGAACGCTTATTGTTAGTTTTACGACCTATATTTATGCTGAAGCCTATTTCACGTTTATTTAGGTGGTAAATAACGTCAGGATGCTAAAATCACAGTGATTGGTTTTCTAAAGTATTACCTACTGATTCACTGTGACTGGCAATGACGGAACACTGTTACAGATTTTTTTATAAAAAATTTCGCGATTGAAAATACGCAGGTAATCGGTAAACATAAAAAAACAGGCCAGTTGCAAATGGTCTTTAATTAGGACCTTAATATAAATAGAAGATCTTAGCAATAAACGTGTTATACAAACATATCAGCAAACCTCATTTGATAATGTTAATACTGTGGTTCCATCTTCCTTTGAACTTTCAAGACTTTAGTGCTGAAAACCGCGCTGGTAAACTAAAATCATTAAAATGTAGGTACTCGATTACCGGATCTGATTTGCACCAAGAACTTTACCGCCAAGGACATTGAGAAATTTTGTTTGTCCAAAGTGTTTGTACGGAACCCTCGGTACGATTTGGCGGTTAGACGTAAAAATCACGAGTATATTTATCATGAAACGTGTATATCCAGTTCTGTGGACATTACGACATTCCTTTTTTATTGCAGACAAAAAGGTCAGTCGGTCGGTTTTGCTAATTGTCCTTTAATAAATGTTAATAAGATTGTCACTAAGTGGGTCTTACAAGATGGACGGCGCAGGCGACAGACCTAGTTGGAGATGGATGGACGATCTAGATTTTTTCTATATTTTATCTATTCATAAACAATTCTATTTGGAAATAGCTGAAATATGTTTCTTCTTATGTGTTCAACCACTATTTTTCCGCCATTTTTGAAAAATGAATCTATAATCTATGCAAATTATTGAACCTGTTCATTAAATCGATCGGTTGAAAAATGTGACTTGTAGGCGAGAACAGCCGGAAATCGGGACAACTGGACATCCAGGATTCGGAAGAATTTTCGGCCAAGCTCACACGGGAGACGCTTCGCTCGGTCGGTCCATAAAAATCATCGTATTCCTAAAGTGGCTATGGAAACACGCATTAAGACGCCTTTATTTTACACTAGGTATGAAATGAAATGAAATAATTTATTCAGTAAGTAGGCCACAAGGGCACTTTTACAAGTCAGTTAAGTTTGCATCTGGTATGTATGGCGCCGCTTACAAATGACGTGCAAAGTTAACGCAACCGATCACGTTTCTTGTATGGGAGCCCGATTTAAATATTTGTTTTATTCTTATTTTAGTATTTATTGTTATAGCGGCAACAGATATTACATCATCTGTGAAAATTTTAACTGTCTAGATATCACGGTTCATGAGATACAGGTTGGTGACAGACGGACGGACAGACAGACAGACAGACAGACGGACGGACGGATCCATTTTTTACCCTTTGTGTACGGAACCCTAAAAATAGTCATAGACTCTCAATAGCGATTAGGCAGAATTTCAATAGCGTTTATAGACCGAGCGAGCGAAGCGTCTTTGATTCAAGTTGGCTCAAAATTATTTCGTACCAATGTCGGGATGTTTAGGATGATCGGATGTCCGGAATTCCGACTGTTCTCGCCTAGAGATCGCATTTCTCAACCGATTCTCATAACATTTAGTGAGTAAGCTCGTCTTCGTTTATATATTAGTTTTTATACTCGCGTACTCTAATCTGTCAAGCAATTATAATTTTACAGTCAAAACGCACTTTTTAAACATGTACCAAAACTCTATATTGTTTCTGGTAAGCCACAAATTTTGAGCGTGCTATATATGAGCTTTACCCGCTATTCCAAGTCCTATCACAATAAATCTTGTAAAAAATAAACATTTTGTTATATTTTCATACACTTACCTACTAAGCGTTTTGCTTGTGCTTTCTGAGTCATAAATGGCTGGAGCTCGTAGATGATTTAGCTGTATGAATTATAACCCTAACGGGAACCACCAAGCGGAGCGGAGCTGTGCAAATTGGACCAATCACATTCCTCAGATTTAAATGCACTTCTTTTGGGCTGGACAAAGACTCAATGTGATTGGTTAATTTTCCCCGCTCCACTTCTCTGTCGTGTTACGGTAAAATGTCATATCTTAATTTGGATGTCATAGTAAGATGTACTTTTTACCGTAGAAAGGTAGTTCTGTCGGCATTACGAGGAACTCACTACAACCCCCGCTAAAGCGCCATGGCGTCAATTCCCTGGGCAAGTCGTGAAAACTTGATTAGAAGTAATTAATAAACTATTTTACGTCATCCTAGGCCGTAAGAGCGATTTTTTGCCCGCTGCGGGGAGAAAATCTCGCTTCCTGACCAAGACAAGAAGTAAATCTTTACACGAATCACCGCCCTAGCCTAGGTATGTCTTGTACTATTTCGGTTACGAAATCTTTGCACGTAATAATCATCATGTATATTTTCATATCCGTGTCCACATTACACTCAAGAAGCGCAATCCAGATATACACTTTATAGTGTTACCCGTACGACACGCGCAATTCAATAATGTGGGTTAAAGCAGTAAACTATTCAGAGATTTAATAAAAGCTACAGCTATGCTATGACGTCGCTGCTGGCGGTTCCCAGCAACGAATAAAGGGATAATTAAACATGTTTATACAATGAGTTGTATGCCAATATCAGACTGGTATACGTGACGTTGAGATGTATCAACAATCAACATAAAAGAACCTTGAAATAATCATTCAACTAGTAATTGATCGAGCTATAGATTCAGGCGTCGGCGTCACTTTGCGTTATTCTGTATTGACACAGAACATTTCTTTTCCATTCAATTCCTAAAATTTTTAGTAAAGATTGGTTATTTTTTGTAGTAGGAAACAGATGAAAACGAAATTTCGATTTGTACTTATAGAAAAATTAGCCGCGGTATTTCCTGTTAACCTTCTATAGAGTAGTTTAAACAAGTTGTTGGATTAAAAGAGTCGATTCCTACTACAAATGGAGCCCATAAACACATTATATGCTAAAGCTATACTGAACAACGGGAGCCTGAAATGATACTGTTCTCACGCTCCCAAAATCTTGACCAGTTAGCCTAATAATAATAACAATAAAAGATACGACTTAAAAAAAAAACTGAAAAGCCAAAAATAACCCTATCATGTACAGATTACATTTGAATCACCTTTTGAAGTCACCAAACCTTTCGCGAAATAGTACATACGATAACACTTATGATTTTCTCATGGATGCCTTTGTCAGAACTGGGTCAATTTTTCTATTTAAATGGGACCACACGGGAAGCACCAGCTTTCAAAACCCAGTCGAAAGTTCTGAGGTAACAAAACAAACATAAAAAAAACAGCTGAATTGAGAACCCTCCTCCTTTTTGAAGTCGGTTAAACGGTCTAGCGCGAGGTTGTGTGGATGACATACTCGTAATCGATTCAACGCATAGACACACGGAGGGCTGCCATCGCTAAATTCGCCTAACCCGGACAAAGACTTAAAACAACCCGGACATTTGGCGTAAATCGCATTTTTTCCCGGACGTGGTTGTAAATAATATTATAAAAAAAACAATCAATCACTTTACGCTGTTACGCTGAATGATACTAGTGCCTTGATTGCGCTTTGTATTTTTATATACTTACTTTGTGTTTGTGCACAACAATACCAGTAAATAATTAAGAGGGCTTATTCCTTTTTAAATGCTGATTGTTTTAGAAATTTTTCTCTATGATCAAACATGTTTCTCAACATATTATTGACGTTACTACCTAGAACAGGGCTATTGCGATTTATTGGTATATATTTGAAACCTACAGTATGAATTTTTCATTGATAACTTTTGTTTCAAAAAATACTCGAAATTGACAAAATTCACGCGGAAAATCAGTTTTTTCAACTTATTTTCGATGGCACGCAATGAAAGCATGAAATAGCTATGTTACTACCTAGAACATGGGGGAAAGCATTATTCACTTCAAAAAATTGGTTGAAATTATTAAATATATTTGTCATAATATGAAAAAAATATTTTTTAAAAGGAATAAGGCCTCCTAATTCAATAAGTTGTTTCCTCACCTGAACAGTTGGACATTTTTTTTAAACCCCCCGGACAGCCCCCGGACGGCCTCACAACTAGGACAAATCCGGGGAAACGCGGACGGATGGCAGCCCTATCACCCGATGCTGAACAGTATCATGTAGGCTGAAATGCTGTTTTCACGCTTCCACAACTTTGACCAGTTAGCCTATCGAGTCTAACTAAAAGTTTAAACAAGTTGTTTGGATGAAAGAGTCGATTCAGCGCAGCCGCAGGCGCAGCCTTTATTTAACGTGCGTGAATCACGGGGGCTATCATTGAGATGTGCGATATAATTTACTTTATTTACTTGGTGGATTCCCGCGTGAGTCACGAGTTGAGTTTTCTAGTGATATTGATACAGCCATTTGGGCGATACATAATGACAGAAATATGGCTTATATTTAAGGCCGATATATAATACGAATTGCAATTGCATTAATTGCATTCGAAACTAAAAAAAACGGTCTCTGAGAAACCCTCTATTGTACGAGAATGGGAACATTTGAGACTTAAAAAAACGAATGAGCTCAAACACGATGGGTTTATCTTATGCTGTTTAGGAATAAATATACCTGCGACTACTGAGTCTATGTTTTAAGCAAGCATATTTTTCGCCATAGGATAAATAAATAATACGACCACCTTCCGACTCCATGAAATCAGCTTCAAGATACCAATAAATGAATGAAAATACACCGTGAACTACCTGTTGACCTGTATATACATGCAAAGTTTAATTTCGATAATTAGAAGTAGTTTAAAATTCACTCCCAATATTTGATCATATTGTTTTTTACTTACAAACAAACACGCAAACAAACTTAGTTACAAGTAAAGCGAATTAAAGCGTGTTAAAAATAAGTTAATAAATTAGGAAATTCCGAGTTAAAACGATAAAACTATAACAAAAACTCCTCTTTTTTAAGTCGGTTGATGATTAAAGAACAAACGGCGATTATTGTGTAAAAGTATGTTGGTCTTTAAAACTTAGCTAACAAAAAAATCTAACGCAAAGTTTAAATAACTTGAAAGAGTCGATTCAGTGCGCGCAACACTACGCTGGCCCAATATTACAGGGTTCTATGTTACATTTTCAGAGTAGTTAAAATTAAACTTCATGCCAGACAATGTTCAAATTTGAACTCGTCAAAAGTGAAACATAGAACCCTGTAATATTGAGCCAGCGACTAGTGAATCATGACGGTTATCACGAGCATGTGCGATAAATTTTACACTTTATTTACTCAGTGGATTCCCTTGTGAGTTAATTATAAGTCGTACATACAGGCACAGAATAAAACACTACAGAAGGTTTCATCTATTGATCTCCACAAAGGCCAAAATATACAAAATCTTTGTATTTTATAATGTATAAACTGCGTGCATGATTCGTCTGCAGCGCGTGAATTTTTACACTTTATTTACCATTAGCTGCGCCGCGCGGTGTTACCACTACGGGAACACTAAATTTTTCGGGATAAATGTAGCCTATATCTTAATCCAGAGTGTCCGCCACCTTCATACCAAAATTAATCCACATTATTCCAACCGTTTGAGCGAGAACCTGTAACAAACATACGAACACATTCACAAACTTTCGCCTTTATAATATTTTTGTGATTTCCCTTCTCAGTCATATATGTAATGTCGTGCTGCTAAATCAGTGTTTATAGTTCTGTGCGTTACGCTACAACTAATTATGATATACGCACATGTGTATAGAAGAATAATAATAAATAGAAAGATAAAGTCTTGGCTACACGAAGGTTAGACCTCCCCCTCTGTACCCGTTTCTGGCTCTCAAACATCTTGCAGAGAAAATCAAATTTATTTTATTTACTGTGACATTAACATTTAATCTTGAGTTGAGCATAATAAATCATAATCATATGAACATACTTTATGATATTTACTCACGCAAACATAAACAACGCAGTGTTACCTTTGTTTTTACTTTTTTTTGATAACTCAATTTAGTAATGAACATAATTATGATCATGATAGGATTTCGCGTCATTTCACCTTGTTTATTGACTTAGACGGAGTGCTATTTTTGGATTCTATTGGTTTATTTATGTTCATATAAATAAAGGCGCCTAGGGGGGACTTTCAAATAATGACAATACGAAATATGGTGAACATTTAATTTTTTATTATGGATGTGTTTTTGTTTAACAAAAACACATCCCTCGCTACGCATCCTCGCACATTTCTGGTGGAAACGCAGCCTTATTCTAAAGTTAAACCTTATTTACATAAAAAAATAAAGGAATGATCTGAGAAGAACTTTAAATTTCGTCGGAGTAACTCCTTAATCCTCTTTTTTATATCAATTCGTACGTTTACGCTGCGGATGTTTACCATCTCCATGCACTTTGCGCAGATATGCCAATATGCAAATACGACCTGAACTATTTTTTATTAAGAAACTCTTGGAAGATAGGACTTTCAAACAATTTTCCATCCAGGTGATTACGGATGCGTAGAAAATAAGGTCGTTAGCAGACCGCGGTGAAAGTTGTGGTTTTCAGCAGAAAGGGCAAAGCGAAACAAGGCCACAATGAATAGAATAAGATAGTACCGAAGGTTATCTCTCTTTTGGTCTTGCACAAAAGCAGCGCCAATGTATTTTATTGGTAGTTGCAGATTGTCTGTATCCATATCGGTAATACTAAAATGGAAGCACATGGCGGACCAATTATAAAAATATGTAAACATAACCGCTTTCAAATACGTACACCACGCGAGCAAACCGTCAACTAAACTAAATTACGACAATGCTGAAATGTAGCTATAAAAATCGTCGATATGTGTCGAGCTAAATTGTTCAAGTGCTGAAGCACATCTTCAATACGCCACGCTGAGAATTTCAAATGAGTAGAATAGAAAAAAGCAGATAAATCGTCAAGCGAAATATTTCGAGCGCTTTCATTATGGGCGACGCGAATTTCGAATGTCTAGAATAGAATGAACACCGTGAATCGTTCGAGTCGATCCGACATCAATAAATACCGACGCGTTTGATCGGAAATACACTGTTTAATGCGTGCTGTGGAATTATATCATCAGTGGTTTTTGCACAACACGTTTTTGCTACGATACGTACAGTCAGCATCAACAGTAGTTGAAAATTTAAGTATCACATGAATGCCGTGTTTAGTATGCATAAGCTTTGACATAAGCTAGTAGTAAAAATACATGTAAACACTTTTATACAAAAAGCAGGTATATATATTATAATTTTATAATTATTAAGTGTTAAATACATAAATATCTATACTATAGTATATAACTATAGTAGGTACATCGTAAAATATAGTACCAGTTCTACTTCCAGTTATAGCAATTGAATTATGGGCTATTCCAATGCCTAAACTTATTTATTTTCACTAGTTTTCATCTGCAACTGTAATTTTAACATGTTTGTTCTTTTCCAACCGACTTCAAAATAGACGCGGGAATATTATATGTTTTTTTTAAACTTTTTTTTTCATATTAATGCTTCAACTCCCCGAAATGGTCCTCTGAAGTGACTGTGAGAAAGTATAAATTGAGACATCCACGAGGTTTGTCAATTATAGGGAAATTAGTTTTTTAGCTTCTATGATTCCGGCTCGAAGGACCGATGGCCATTGGGGTGAAAGGATCTCGATTGGAGACCACGTCCCGGCAAGCGCAATGTAGAGCGGCCCCTCGCAAAGTGGTCTGACGACCTAATTAGGGTTCCGGGGACTTGATGCATGTGAGTCGCGTCCAGCCCATTTGGAAGTCTACCGAGGAGGCCTGTGTCCAGCAGTGGACGTCCCATGGCTGAAATTATGATAATGAGGTTTTTCTTTATTAAAATTTGATCATCACATTAATATCATAAATGCGAAAATGTGTGAATGTGTTTATGTGGTCTGTATGTTTGTTACTTATTCACGTTCAAACGGCTGGACTAATTTTGATAAATTTTGGTATGTAGGTAGCTGACACTCAAGCGTAACACATAGGCTACTTTTTATCCCGAAAAATGTAGTGTTTCCGTGGAATGAGCGGGTAACACTGCACGGCGCAGCTAGTAGTTTAATAAATCCGTAACAGATACATAAAGAATTCCCAAGATTGTAATAAAACGAAGCTCAACTTCAGCGTGCTTCAGGTATCAACTTTGTGCGAATCGGAAACTGATATGTTTTGCCTTCAACCATCTATCGAATACATGTGCGAACTCAATACATTCACGCATGAGGTAAACTGCACTCTATCAACGAGACTTAGCACCTATACATTAGCATAGTGTGATGAATTCAGTTGGTCCGTGAGAGCCTGACGATGCGGTCTCTTCTGTGAATCCGTGGTTTTGTGTAAATAAGGATTTTTAGGTGGTGTTGTGAGTTATAGATGAATATGTTATAGGTGAGTTTGGCCATTAAAATGAAGTTAAGAGGATTAATCCTTTAATTATTATTTTTTAATATTATGACAATATATTGATAATTTCAACCAACTTTTTGAAGTGGATAGGTAATACTTTTCCCTGAGTTCTAGATAGCTATTGAATTTTGTCAAATTCGAGTAGTTTGAAACAAAAATTATCAATGAAAAATTCAAACTGTAGGTATACACCAATAACACCAGGTATATACCAATATAAATCATAATAGCCCCTGTTCTAAGTAGTAACATTGATAATAATATTAAGAATAATGTTTGATCATAGATAAAAATGTCTTAAATAATCAGCATTTTTAACGGAAAAGGAGCCTTAATGAAACTTAATTGTTTATCCAGTGTTTTTAAAGTGTGGGACCCATCCCCTTGGGTAGTCTCGAAGCCTCTTTAAGATCTCTGAGACTAATATGAAGGGCTGAGGGGGAAAACTGGCTTTTTTTAGTCTATGGCTACAAAATTACCCATTTCATCATATGATTGCCTAAAAACGAGGTAAAACTCGCTGGGGTCCCGATTTTATTGATGTATTTTTACGTACGCCTTATATAGTTAAGGTGATTTCACAACTTCAATTGTCTGCACTGTATAATTTTGCGAATGTGACTTAGTCAATATTTCCACTTAGCCCTTCTAAAATTTCAAAAATATGGATTTTAATAAGCTCGGGTAATTATTTTCTCAAAAAAGAGTCATGTCTTTAAAAAAGATTAGAAAACATAGCATTGGGCATAACCATAGCATTAATTCTACTGAACTTAAAGATCTAAGCATGCATAGGGCCAGACAGACAGGACGCGTCTTTGTTTTATACTATGTAGTGAAACTGCAGTAAGAGTTGGCCAAAGTTACTCCGATTTGTAAGAGATATTTTTGAATAATGACTAATCGCAATTAGCACAATATCGGAAAGTGTTAGTTATCGCCTTATCAGTCATTAGCGAGCCCTTGGCTACGAATCATTATAATTAGCATTTAGCAAGCACTTAGTGTCGGGCGGGACTTACTACACTTTACACGTAACAGTAGAACTGTTAATTACTAGCCATTTTAGTGCCGGTTTTACGTCATCGATTGTTTATATGTACTTATAAAAGATTACTATACCTACCGTAATACCGGTCCGTCCATAAGGGATTCTAAAGGGCTATAGTGGCCCTACAAACAGCTTTCATTAGGCAATAATGTGCATATGTGGCAATAATGTGCATGTGTCATATTTGCATTATTAAACGTCAGCAGCGATTTGTCAAGATTTGTTATTAATTCAAAACATTGTTTAACGGAATGCTGCTCAATCATTCGTTCTTCTTGCGAAATAAATACTGAATCCTAATATTGAAAAAGATTTTCATCACTGTGGATAGTTTTGGCTTTATGTTAGTATACTTTATGCGAAGTTTTTAGTCCTGTTTCCTCGTTGTTTACATCAGTGACACCATCGACTTACAATGTCAGTTACCAAAAATTTTACACTATTTGGCACTACGCAGGGAGAAAAATTTCTAGTTAAGGCAAGAAGTAAAACTTTAGACAAACCACGGGAGCTCCCGATCGCATATTTATGGGCACCTGCGATCTAGGATAAATATTCACGAATTCACCCTCCGCCCTAGATATATACTTAATGCACTAACATCCGTACTGTCAAGATTATCATTATCACTGATTCAAGTCTGGTGTGCTACGTAAACACCAGCAGCCCCCAAGACAAAGTCAGACACCTCAATCAAATTTGCATTCTTATACTTAATTAACCTCGTTGACACGCGCCGTGATACATCCAAACATCCAACCAGGCCATTATAAACCTTACTACAAAGTTACAAAGTCCTCTAACAGACAGTTTCGTACAAGAAACCTGAATAATCTCGCCGAGTTGATCCATACAGTGTTGCCAGTGAATAAAGTTCATGTTTACCGTATTTATAAGTTGGTATTCGTTATCGGACTAGGGTGATGTCATTTGGGCAAGGTCGGTTGTTCAGGATAAATTTGCTTAATTTATTTTTAGTTGAAGTTAATGTTATTAACAAATTGTTTAACAGACTTGGGAAGGTCGTTTTAAATGAGGTGTGTAAGTCATGACATCGAAAAGGGTATTTTAAAAATATAATTTTGGCCAGATTTAGCACTGTTTTTTTAGCCGTAAATAGATAAAGAAAAAATGCGTAATGAAAAAAAAAGATTTCTGTGCAATGCTGGCTAATTATTATTTTGTTATTTTAACTGCTAATAATATTTTTTTCTGCTAAATTTATGTACATGGATGTGAATTACAAGTGATACCTATTATATTATAAGTAGGAAACTATGTCGAATTGTACAAAATCTTTTATCAGTGATCGACCTCAATGCGGTGCTTCTTAAGTTATGCCCGACTTGACCTAATTATAGGTATTCCTTCCTTATTAAAAAGCCATGTTTGTCACGCTATAAATAGATAACAAAACATCCGTCATTTTTTAAAGATGTGTGGCGAATTTTCACTCCGCCGATTTTTTTTCCTCTGAAATCATATTTTTTTCATAATTGTTGAAAATATCCTGTTATTGACTGGGTTATCTAGGTTTAGGTTTGTTTTAAGTATAACGATCTCAATTAGTTTACGGTTTCAGAGAAACATGCTTTCTACGAAATGGCTCTTCGGCGAAATGAAACATTCGACGAGTAATTTTGATAATATTCTGTATGGAGGTAGCTGACACCTGAATTAAAGTGACGTAGCAAAATATTTTATCGATAAAAACATGTATCGATGTTACTGTCATTCATCTAAATGTCAACATAAATATATTTTTTATTTTCATTTAAAAACAATTAAAACGTGCAGGTATTTATTTGTTTATTTTAAAATAGATTTCATAGTAAGTATACAATTTTTTTTTCATATTCGTCGGTATTAAATTGCCGTTTAGATGAAAATATCCACTTTATCAGACATGATATCGAACCTTTTTATAGTAATCGAAAATTTGCAATGAGACATGTATTAATATAATATATCGACATATTTTTTATCGATATCAAATCCCTAGAAAGTGCCCCGAGTTAGCACAGGTATGTTCATCTGATAGCACGCGGGTAACACAGCGGGGTGCAGCTAGTCGAGCGATATTCGCAGCAACAGTTGCTATGCGAGCGCGGCACGCGGCCCTCGCGTGCTGACTCACGGTCTATGATTCGGCGAGACGTGAACTAGCTGACCTCTTGAACTTCGACGTTCCATTATCAACAGGCTTGTGATACAACGTAAGCATTAATATATAGTAGCACAAGTATAAGCCCGTATACAGCCCTAATACAGCTTAAACTAGAGTTACAATGTGTGCTGTTTGCTACATGGGAGCTAGTCCTTTTTTACCTAAGTTTGGACTTTCTTACATAGGTAACCGTGTAGCGACGCTATTCTGCTTTCTCATATCAGATTATTTTCTCTGACTGTGTATCTGTCACTAAATGGGTATATAATAGCGACAGTTGCTGGCGGCACGCGGCACTCGGTTGCTGACTCGCGATCTATGATTAGGCGAACCGTAAACTAAGTAGCTGACCTCTCGAACTTCGCGTTCCATTACCAACAGGCTTGTGTTAGTTGTGGTACAACGAGAACATTTATATATTGCCTATTAGTCCTGTCTTACCTGAGACAAATATGCTCTATGTCAGGTTATTCCCTCTGACCGTCTATCTGTTCAAACCGCGCGAACTCTTCCAAGCAAATGAACTGTCAAACCATACAAATTGACTCACTTTATACGGTTTGACAGTTCATTTGCTTGGAAGAATTAGCGTGGTGTGACTCTACCAAACCAAATGTGTATCGGGGAATAGCAACAGTTGTTGGTGTCCCGCGGCACTCGGGTGCTGCTGACTCACGGTCTATGATTCAGCGAAACGTCAAACTAATAAGTAGCTGACCTCTCGTACTTCGACGTTCCATGATCAATATAACTTTATAGGTTTGCGACCCAGCGAGACCATTAGTTGACACAGCGAGAGAAGGATAGGGTCTGATGGGATGGGATTCTGATGTTTGTATGTTCAGATGCGGAGTTAAGTATAGTTTTTTTTTGTCGATCTAGTTTTTTTGTGTTTTTCAAAATGGCGGAGTTATGAGGATTGAAAACGTAAAAGATAAGAAGTTTCAAAATAAATTCGCGAGGTCTACAGCAGACACAACCACTAGTGTTAGTATGTAACAGGCCTTAAACATATCGCTACATTATCATTCCGGTCACGGATTTGGATGTTTTCTTAACGAAATAGGCGCCAACGTGGAGGCCGTGACCTAGTGACATAATAGGCTACGTATCTTGGTCTAAAGTCTAAGACTACATTACACAGGCGTGAGGTCAATTCGCATCACAGGACGTCATTTTGCATCTGTGACTAACTGTGGCATTATTAACAGACTAGCTGCGTCGTGCGGTGTTACCCGGTCATCCCGTGGGAACGCTAAATTTTTTGGGGACAAAAGTAACCTATGTGGTGCGTCCAGGGTATCAGCTAACTACTTACCAAAATTTATCAAAATTGGTCTAGACGTTTGTGCGTGAAGTAGTAACAAACATACTCCCAAACATTCGCCTTTGTAATATGTATTAATATTAACAGATACGCACTTTTTCTGAACTTGTAGAGATCGCTATTTAGCGATAAGACCCTCTGTTGTTTAACTCCATTTGTTTTTTTGTATCTCTCATGTTTTGCTTGTTCCTGTGTATTCAAGGTGTGCAATAAAGTTTGAAAACGTAAAAAAAACATCAGCCATTTCGAAAAATGTTCGCGAGGCTCCTATGTCTCACAGAGGCGGTAATAATCGTATCTCAACTCCGAAACATTGTTTCCTATCTGTAACGTTATACCAAATTTTCATTCCGAAAGTATTTTTTCCTGAAACCCGTCATATTTTCAGGATTTTATAAACATCGTTTTAAAGAACCCATTAAGTTAGGTTAGGTTTGCTTTATAACTATTCTGAAAAATTAACAGTTTTGGAAGAAAAAGCTTCCGGAAAAATTAAAATTTGGCGAAACCTTACAGATGGGAAACAAAGATTAGTGTTTTAGATAGGTAATCCCTGTGGGTTAAGTATCTTCTGTGGGTTAAGTGGTTCTGTAGCCATTAGTTAGTTTGGGCTGGGTCAGTTCGGAGTTTGAAACCATGACCTCGGGTCCATTTTGTAAATGTCTGTAAAGACCTAGGTCATAACTCTTTATAGCGGAAATATAAATAGGTCAATAGTTCAATACATTGTGAAGCGGCGTGTGACCGAGCGTATTGAAGATGCTATCGATCGAGACAATGGGTGATTAGCCATTATGTAAAATGTCAGCGTAGTTCCATTTGCATAACAACTATTCATAATAGCCGCTATTTCATATTGATCTAGGACTGTAAAATGTATTTTCTGGGACATGCAATGTAATATCGTCATAATGTGCGTTATTGGCGACGCGGTTGGCTCGGTTTGTAGACACCTGCCTACTGAGCCGGCAGTCCTGGGTTCGAATTCGAATCCCAGCCGGGGCAAATATTTGTGTGATGAACTCGAATATTTGTGCTTGGGTCATGGTTGTTCTATGTATTTAAGTATATATAAGTACGTATATCGTCGTCTAGTACCCATAACACAAGCCTTCTTGAGCTTAATTTGGAGCTAGATCGATTTGTGTGAGGTTGTCCGATATTTATTTATTATTATTTATTATTGGCTTCGAAGTATGATGTTTCGGGCGGAATAACTCGAGAGAACGGTAAAGGAATTTAATACAAAATTTAAGGCCCAGGCCAGAAAGTATTTTTTTAAACATGCATGGCGTCCCTGTTTATGAACAGGCTAAACAGCTGAATTATATTTTTGCGAGTGGCGTATTTTTTTATTTCGTTGCATATGTCTGAGAAGAGCACTATACATGCCTTAGCCGTGAAAAGGGCCTGCCGGCTTTATAAATAAACTAGCTGTTGCCCGCGACTTCGTCTGCGTGGAACCTTTATCTTGAAAATTTTACATCTTTATTATTTTCAGATCTAAGTAATGTTGAAATTGCTAAACGTGCTTTTTTTTGCAATTTTTTACGAAATAGTAACGAACCCTTCGTACGCGAGTCCGACTCGCTCTTGGCCTTTTTTTTCGGCTAATTTATTTATATTTATTTATTTATTCCAATATATGTAAGTATAACAGTATAAAACACCAAAGCACTTACATACTAATTCAGTAACTAAATAATTTCAATGCAGATTTTTACATAATTTCGTCATACTAATTGCAATCGGCATACTATTTGCTCTTATTACGCGGTATCATTATTAAATCAGGTACATCTACGAACGGATAGCTTTACTAAATTCGATGAGTTTAAGAACGACGTTTATAAATTCTTTGATACGAATAATAATGCCTTTAACACAAAGTTTCAAGTACCGCACTCAAAAAAATGTTTGATCTACATACAAATTTTCAACCCCTTTTTCACCACCTTCAGGGCTTAATTTTCAAAAACGCTGTAATGAGTTTTCTTATCTTTTAATAAAATTACCTTTTTACAAAGTTTCTAATACCTAACTTAAAATGCAATTTATACCCGATACAACCTTTCATCCTCTTTTTAACCCCCTTAGGGGTAGAATTTTCAAAAACGCTGAAATTATTTTTCTTGTATTCTAATTATATGCCTTTATACAAAGTTTAAAATCCCGCACTCAAAAAAATTTTTGATCTTCATACAAACTTTCAACCCCTTTTTAACCCCCTTAGGGGTATAATTTTTGAAAACGCTGAAATTACTTTTCTTGTATGTTTATAATATGCTTTTATGTAAAGTTTCAAGTCCCGCACTCAAAAAAAATTTTGATCGTCATACATACTTTCAACCCCTTTTTAACCCTTTTAGGGGATGAATTTTCAAAAACTCTGAAATTCGTTTTCTTTTATTTTATTTTAATACCTTTTTACGTAGTTTCAAGTTCATAGCTTAAAATTAAATTTGAACCCCAAGACCAACTTTCATCCCCTTTTTAACCCCCTTAGAGGTTGAATTTTTAATAACGATCAATTAATGTAATTTTTTTATTCTTATATATGCCTTTATAAGAAGTTTCAAAGAATTTGTAATGGATTTAAACTTTCAACCCCTTTTTAACCCTTTTAGGGGATGAAATTTTGAAAACGCTGAAAACACTTTTCTTGTATTCTAATAGTATGCCTTTATACAAAGATTCAAGTCCCGCACTCAAAAAAATATTTGATCTCCATACAAACTTTCAACCCCTATTTTACCACCTTGGGGGATGAATTTTTCATAAACACTGAAATTAATTTTCTTCCATTTTATTTTGATACCTTTTTACGAAGTTTCAAGTTCGTAGCTTAAAAAAAATCTTGTACCCCATAAAACCTTTCATCCCCTTTTTAACCCCCTTAGGGGTTGAATTTTTCAAAATCGCTTCTTATCTCTTGTACACTTTATAAATGCAACCTACTGTGCAAATTTCAACTCTCTAGCATTTGTTGTTTCGGCTCTGCGTTGATGAGTCAGTCAGTCAGTCAGTCAGGACACTTGCATTTATATATATAAAGAAGATAGAATATCGGACAACCTTACACAAATCGATCTAGTCCCAAATTAAGCTCAAGAAGGCTTGTGTTATGGGTACTAGCCGACGATATACATACTTATATAGATAAATGTATACTTAAATACATAGAACAACCATGACCCAAGCACAAATATTCGAGTTCATCACACAAATATTTGCCCTGGCCGGGATTCGAACCCGGGACCGCCGGCTCAGTAGGCAGGTGTCTACAAACCGAGCCAACCGCGTCGTCAAGCCCTTCTGTCCCGGCGTCTGCAGTATTGTACTATTATTTGACCGAGCGAGCGATGCGTCTCCTTTTCAGCTTGGCCTACAATTCATTCGTACATATGTCCGGATGTTTGAATGTCCATGATTCGCGGCTGTTCTCGCCTAAAACTCGCATTTCTCTACTGATACTTTGCCACGTTTATAGTGTTGATAAGATGACCTTACATTACTGCAAAACAATTACTACCGACTCGTTTATGTCTCCGGTAATAGCAGGCTATCAATTTCCATGACTGCTAAGATTTTGTCCTAAACACGGCATATTATTACTGTATATGGTGGACATACATTATAGTTAGTTAAGTAGTTATCACGAGGAAAACTCCCACGACACACCATTAATTAAATAGTTACTGAAGGCTGTCTAAACGAAACGCCAGAACCGTTTTTATCCCTCTCGCTTTAGCACATTAGGTACTATAGTTAGGAACATCACAATTATGCACATTAACCATTCGACAGTTGAATCTTAGGCACAACAAACGATAGGACCAATAATATTTTATAGGACTAACGATAATAGGAGCAACAATTTCGGCAAATCAAAAATATGCGGAACAAAGACAAAAGTATATAATATGGAGTTTACAAATCTTTTGGTAAAAGACATTTAACTGTCCTTAACATATCCATACTAAGATACTGGGGTGTCTGCGATACAGCTATTGTTTTTTTACATTGAAGTACTGATGGATGATGTGATGAGTGACTTTAAGGGTGACCTAAGTCCCATGCAGGAATATTAAATTAGGTTTAGAACAATAACCCGTGCAACAATCGACTTGTAGAAAATGTCAAACTACAAAGTCTAAAGGCCACTTTCGATCGGTTACTTTTATCTACGTTTTCTATGAATTGTTTTGAATCAAAAATTTTAATCTATTTACCCATTTCTTGGAAGGTGTTTAAGAGAATTCATATGAATTTATATGTTTTGATAGGTATTTACCTAATCTATTACCCATAGTATTGGCACAGTACACGCACATATTGCCACGGTTTTCGCGATTGTCACACATTTCAATTTATTTTATTTGGAGTCAACCTTTGACAACGGTAACTGAAGAGCTACCGAAATGTCAAGGAGACTCAAATAACTAATATACGCGATATAATTCGTTTAAATTGTTTAATATTATACGCACAACTAACCCCGTGTGTTATTTGTTGCAGCCTCAAACAATGTCATCGAAGATCACGGACGGAAACTGCAAATAAATACGAACGATCGAACGACCAAACCACAATTAACTATTAATACTACATTTGTTTAAAACGATGAAAACGTTCTGAACGCGCCCTAAAGACAGAGACAGCGAGCTCGTGCCGAAAATAGCGCGTTCAGAAATAGAGAAAAAATGGCCTCAGTCGTTGACGGGACTGCGGCGGGACCCGCCGCCTCGTGGTGGCGCGCATCATGGACCGCCATGGCTGACCTCGCCGAGGCCGTAGACGACCTGATATGCAGCTTCGACTATATGGACACAGCCATGGATAACCTAGTCATGCTTATCTTCATTTGGCTCCTCTTCTCCATCGTGCTCCTCGGCATAGCGAAGTGGGCGTACGGCCGCTTCAGCCGCCCGAAACCCGTCGAACCGGAGAAGCCTAAAGCCGCCGAGGAGCCCGTTAAGTCTACCGCTAGCGAAATTGTTACCAGCGCTGATGCGGTTCTAGCTACTACTGCTAAAGTGAAGTCTACTTCCTTCAACTCCTTCAAACCTAGCAAGCCCAGTGGGTTCGTACCGGCGACGCCTCCTAACAAGCGGAGACTTGGTCGCATGTCACCAGGCCCTGAGGCGCTACACAAGAAACACCAGAGCATCGTGGTCCCGACCTGTACAGGACCTGATCCGCCGAGTGTGCAATGGGTGAACGACTTATTGACGTGGTTATATAATGATCTGGTTATTGTGAACGAACTAGTGCAGCAATGGATTGTGTCCATGAACGAGTTCTCCAAGAAGTCCGTGGAGGAGGTAAGGGATTTAATTTTGCTGCTTCCCCAGAACCAAACGACCGAAGTTAATTTTGTTTGATATGAGAATTTAGCGTCAATCACTAGAAGCTTGTGTTTTAAAAGCCCGTAAACATTCACGAGGACTTGTGTTCGTTTGGATCTCAGGTAAATTAGTTTTGTTTTGACGTTCAAAGAGAAGGAGAAAAATGAAGGAGCCTCCTCATCCCAAGGATAGATAATGTGTAGGAGATTATCTATCCTTACCAGTATCAGACAAGTACCATAATTTTATACATATCTGTACTGGGTCTGTCGAACTGGATATTTCCCAGAAGAGCAGCGCCTTCCAGGGTATCACAATAGGGATAGATGCCGAATTGAAGACTGTTTCACACTTTAACAGACAAGACACTCTTGAATTTATGACAGTTTGACGTGGAGCGACAGCGATTGCCAATAGTTACGTCTCGAATAGTGTTGGGAGCCTTGGTAGGCGTACTTAGTTCATCGTCACCCACTAAACCAACTATTAATCACTCCTGTGGCGCGGAGGTAATCCCATTAGCGGGTTATACTCAAACACAAAGTCCGATTCACTGCATGGGTGATGTGAGAGTTAATCAGACCTGATACAGTTCAAAACAAAACGTTAAAAGAAAACGACTTTATCCAGTAGGTCTGTGTTTTCAGCTAGTAAGAAATGAGATTTTTTATGTATCAATCGTGCTAAATTAATAATGACATCAACTTAACTTTAGCGGTCGCATAAGGTCCATTACATGGAGATCAAATATGTAATGCGACCAAAAATACGGGACTTGTTCGGGGTTTGTATTTCTTTTGATATTTTAAACAAAACAGTACCCTTACCATAAGTTTACAGTGACCGGACTCGCTAGCGACTGTGTAAACGCGTTTGTATGGACAATTGTATTTCTACAAAGTAACCGCTAGGGGCACTGTACTATTCACCATACATATGTTTACGCTGTTACTAGCGAGTACGGTCACTTTGACTCATGGTAAAGGTAGTGATTGTGGCATAATTTTTTTAATGAAAATGCTTTAGGAAATATAGTTTTCATCTTATTAAATATTCAAATTGTAACATTTTACGGTCTACATGAATAAATACACTAAGGTGCTTTGGGATAAAGTCGAAAATGGGGATAAGTCGAAAATCACACATATCTACTAAACTGGGAACAATTACTACGCTTGCAACGCTTGTCAAGACGCCATGTTTATCTCCTCCCCCGCTTCAGTTCACTTCGTGTCGCTAGTCGTGAGCGCACGTGTGTTGCGGTCGATTAAATAAAAATAGTGCGATTTAGTGCCTTATGAGGACTTTTGAAATTACCCCATACCACATAACTCGGGAACCTGCTAAGTTAAATCACTGTTCGTTTGTTTTTACGTTACATTGTAATTTTTTTCGTAATAAAGAGTACAGCATAACGGTCTATCTGTAGTTTAAAAAAAGCAATCGAATTTATCCCACGGGTGAAATTCGAAAAAATGTACTTTCGAAATAATCCCAAACTAGGTTTTCCAGTCCATTATCAGAGTTAAACTAATGTTCTCTTCATAAATGAGTTATTGAATTGTCTAAATGCAAATTTCTAGATTATTAAACAATAAAAGAAACATTATTTATAAAAATCAATGATGACGATGACTGATCACAGCGCGGGGGAAAATTCGAAAATAATTTGTGATTTAAACAAAAAAAAATGTTGTTTACCGTGAATCAGCGGGATTTTTTGAGGGGGTAAATTAGAACTAAAAAGAAATATGATTCTTAAACTCATATTGCATAAAAACCATTTCTACAAACCTTCGAAATTACCCAACTTGCTTTCGAAATTACCCACTCCTTAAAAAATGGTGTTCGAAATATTTTATTTTTTTATTTACATTTATTTCCAAATTCAAGCAACATATTACAACGCTATTTTCACAAAGCGTTGATGAATATATCCAATTTCGTAAAGATCTCATTACTTGGAAGGAATACTTCTTAGGTTCTTAATTACGAGCCCAAACCCTAACATACTCTACACTCGCCTAAAAATATGTCGAATATATCCCAAAGCACCTTATTCAAATTAATATATCTGAAAATTAATAATTTGTTTGAAGGAGCAGTCTCTCTCACTCTCTCCCTCTCTTTTTCTCTCTCTCTGTCTCTTAATGAACAAGAAAACCAAAAGTAACAAAACACTGCACTGATGTGCATCGAAATCTGAAAATTCGAACCGTGTGCTGCGTATCTAAACATTCGTGACGCAACGTTGCAACCATCTTCACAGCTAATCTGATGTGTGAAATTGTGAATCACCGTATAAGATTAGAGTAGATAAGAGAATACACTACACATTAAACCCGAAAGAGCTTAGTTCACTTTGCATGGACAATATAGGAAAATACACAAACTTGATATTTTGACATTGTTTTTTGATGGAAAAGTGCATGTCTGATGCAATTGCAACAAGGAAACAAGCAATAAATAACTACCGCAACCTTAAAATTATACGTAAAATTTTTAGGTGGCACAAAATCGAGGTTATTGATAAAATTCGCAAATAAAAATGTGGCGCCAAATGTTCACTGTGTTGATTCTAAAATCAATCAATTCAGTCCTGCTTATATTATATAGGTATTAAGTATTAAATATATTGTTAATTTAAAATGTTTGTAAGTTAATGCGAACGAATATGTTCCGAAAAATTATAAAGACTGCTTATTCCGCAAATTCCCCACTGGGGAACTAATCCCGAAAATATGTTAGCCATAAAAGTTTTCCATGTAAAATTTCTCGTATAATTTGCGCCGGAACTTCTAATGGCTTTCCATTAAGCTATTTCTAAATCCAACATACAAGCAACTGTGTTAAAACAAGATACGTAAATAAGTTTAAACACCGACATCGCTCCATAACTTAAGGAACACTGAAATGGCTTCAAAGACAAACAGAAATAAAATGAAGAACGGAAAGCTTCCCGGCATTTCCTGTAAGATCAACAAATCTTAGAGCTGTACAATGTAAGACTTTATATCTGACGAACAGAGTTTGTATTAGGTTAGTAGGCTGTATAATAGAGTTGGCTTGCGTATTAATAGGTCGGGAATAAAAAATCTAGATCAAGAACGGTTTATGGTGAATATATGTTAATTGTAGCGCCTCGCTCATGAAGTCCCGACATTGTATATGTACCTACGCATAATGGATAGGTCGGTATGGGTATTGAAATGACGTCTCGACTTTCGATGATTTTCAACTTTAGCTATTCTACAGTAAGATACCTATCCTACTGGATATACTTATATCCAATGTCCTTTTAAAGTCGCCTAGGGATCGTGCTGAATATAGCGTCCAATAGGATCACTTCGGTGATCTTATAAGAAACATTTGTCCAGAAATATACAAGAGAATCCTGTAATACGTTGTTTTTATTTAGTTCTTCAAAGAAAATATAACCAATGTCCGAGCGAAGCAGAAATAAGTCATTACATTACTGTAGCTGTAATCCAGGCTTAACTTAACAGGGGTCATAAAAAGAAAATGGCAGTATTGTCTGGGAAGCTAAATAACATTTAAGACCGTAAAAGCTGTGGTAGTCATAAATGTGAGCACCAACAATGTTGGTAATGCTGGCTAGCCTGTTTTTGCTAACGGTTTAAAATGTTTATGAAAATAATTATTTTCAGGTTTAACCACACTTTTTCAGGTATTCAAGTTGTCTAAAGAACTCATGGTTTGCAAATCTTTTCTGGAGTCTTCAAGTCCTTGATACGAGCCTCTACTTATAGGTGGCACAACTATGGCTCTTTATCGTTGACAATGATTGCATGGCTCTTTCTTCTCAATACTGTGCAAGCAAGGCAGCTGATAATGAGTTTCACGACGTTTCTCCTCCTCTGGCAGACTCATGGACACGCCCAGCCACGACTTCGGCGGCAAGTGGCAGCGGCGAGCGGCGGTCATATAAGTCTCTCACTCACTCGTATGGCTGCCGCGCTCGGACCTTTCGCTCCCACCTATTGCCACCGAAGTCGTGACTGATGGGCATGTCCAATTGTCAATGAATCCGTCGGAGGAGGAGAATTTGTTTACCGCGACTTCCCATGTCCCGAAACTTATTATCACCCGTCTTGCGTAAACAGCATTGAAAGGAAAGAGACAGGCGCCGCTGCCGCTTGCCACCGAAGTCGTGCGTGGGGCCGTGAAGGCGATGTATCGCCCGCAATTTTAATCGTTCGCGTACCATATTTTGACTTCCGCAGATCACGGGTGGACCGCGGATCGCTGGTTGAGAACCACTGTGCTAGTGCTGTAGAACAATCAAGGACAACCTTCCTAGTGGAAGGTATTTGCGATAACAGTTCGACTTTTTAAATCTATGACAAAGAAATCAATCGGAGAAAGCTAGGTGAATTATAACCAATTTTGTACGGAGTCGGCATTTGCTCGGTGTGGTTTTCGCTTGAAAACTTGTCCACTCCTTATCCATCGATTTTTTTACCTATATTGCTCAGGCCATTACCATATCAACTTACTGCGAGTGTAATGTGCAACACGTAATGTGGCTTGATTGGATAGGGAGATAGGCATTCGCGTAGCGGTGCCTCCCATTAGCAGCAGCGGTACTTATGAGTAACTGGAATGGTAATTTGCAATTACATACTTGCAGTGGCTTTTACATGCATGTCAGGGTCTATATTAGGTACCATTCCATACGCCAAACATATGACTTTTATCCCACAAAATAAATCTCCGGCGGCCCCCTGTATATTGAACAGTTCCATCGATTTCTTTAGGACCTCATTATCAGATCCAAACCTGATGCCAATGGGGCCAATACTTAGAAGAGTTTTGGTAAAGCCACGACCTGTTACTGGCTTATTTTCGTCTGTATATGTGTATACTCATGTCACAACGTCAATATCACATGCAAAACGTCTCCATGATTGGTTTGTAGAAATCGTAGAGTATAAATCCTAAGGGCCTATACAAAAACAAACTAAACAAGGATTTTCCAAATCGGTCATTATCTTCGAGTAATCGACGACCATACGGAAGAAAAAAGAAACATCCAGACAACTTGAGACCTCATCTTCTTTTTAAATTCGTTAATAAACAACGAATTTACGTCTCTTGTGCATAAATAACCATTTCTCGGAGCTCTACGGTTGGTTCGATAAGAACAATAAAACTTTGCGTAATTAACTGGCGGCTAGTTTTATTGTAAAACTTTTACAGCATAATGGTTTAATTGGTTAATCGTTTCTTGCGGTGCCAATAGAAGTCGGGAGATTTGCGTACTAATTTCCTAATTAGAGCTAATAGTCTTTGTTCCCGCGGAGCTCTCATGCAGCATTCCGCTGAAAATCTTTAGATTTTCCTACAGAACGGTCATTTAATACATCTTTCTCAAAAGCTATATCGTGCTGAAAAGTTCTTGGGAACTTCATAAGTTAGGGGTTAATAGGGGTTCAGAAAATATGAATTTTAAAATTTTCAAGTGTCTCTCTCTCTCTCTCTCTCTGTTGTTAGCTATTATCCTACATAGTGGTTGGATCAGCTTTCCTTATTTTGCTTCTCCACTTCGCCCTGTCCTCGACATCGTCTTTAGATACCTGTTTGTCATTGACACTCACTCATATCCTTTTGCATACATCTTTCCACCTCGTATGAAGTTTAGGCCAGACGACAGGTGGTTTCAGATAGAAAAAGGTCGGAATTTAATGAAACTTGGAGATGTTGTTCAGGGATGGTTAATTAACATTTTGTCAAGTTTTGGACCTCGAGGACCCTGTGCAAAAAGAGGAGGGGGGGGGGGGGAGAACTGCAAAAATCTCGACCTTTCGTCAGTTTTTCGTCAATTACCTTTTTTCCTTACATCCTACGACAAAAGCGTTCAGAAACATTTTGTAGTACGTGAAATTATCTACAATTTGAGTACTCACATATGTCTGTATGTCAATTCCTTACTGAGATATGGCGCTTCGCAGAAAATATTTTTTTCCGAAATTCAGTAAAAATACCTTAAAAAAGCAGAAACCAACCTTATTTCTTATTTTAATAATAATAATTGTTGTTATTATGGTCTCTTGTTAGAATAACTAATTTTGAACCCCCCCCAATCCCCCCTCCCTTCCCCACCTAACCCCAATTCTCAAAAGCTTATTTTCTACTGTAATTTCATACCAACCATATATCATGTCGGTAATATTGGTATTGACATTAGTTACTTTTTAGACCGATATTCCCTCTCCCTCTCCTTCCCTCCACTACATAATTGTTCCAGGGTAGGTAAAAAAAGACGTAGTCCTTTCGTAAACAAAATTATATATTAACAAAATTAAGGTTTTGACAAAGTATACACTAGAGGCAACAGAGATATTGTTGAAAGGTCTCTCATACATAGTAGGTACGCATTTGTACTCATTACAGTTCCTGTCGAGATTTTTTAGCCGTTGGTTCTGCTTCTAATTGCTCGTCGTCCTCCTGCACAATCAGGCTGTTAAGGACGTCCTCGCCGTCGTCGTATTCGTCGATTATGTCTGACGAGTCCTCCTCGTTCAAATCAGTTGCAGGGGCGTTTTCGCAGGAGTGGCCTGTGCAGTACTTGCACATAGCTGAGCATCTAAGACCTGCTTTCTTGCAGCTGCAAGCTCCGGTGCTACAGCCTTTGCTGCACTTGCAGGAAACAATTTGGAGATGTTATCTGGCGCAGCATTTTTCGTTGTGGGGATTGGTAGTACCCCTCGCGTAGTTAGGCTCCAGCCCCAAACTGATGGGCGAAGTTCATTACCTAACCACGCTTGTACTTGCTGGTAAGTGCGGAGGGAGTGGTAATTGTTGTTGTTGGTTTCTGCTTTTTTGAGGTATTTTTACTGAATTTCGGTAAAAATATTTTCTGCGAAGCGCCATATCTCAGTAAGGAATTGACATACAGACATATGTGAATACTCAAATTGTAGATAATTTCACGTACTACAAAATGTTTCTGAACGCTTTTGTCGTAGGATGTAAGGAAAAAAGGTAATTGACGAAAAACTGACGAAAGGTCGAGATTTTTGCAGTTCTCCCCCCCCCTCCTCTTTTTGCACAGGGTCCTCGAGGTCCAAAACTTGACAAAACGGAACTTAATCGCGTTCTAGTGTTTATTTACCTCCGAAATGCCGAAGTAATTTAGAAAACCCTTTTTACAACACGAATGAGTCTTGTTTTCTGTGAAAATCGTGTAAGGTTAAGTCAATAATCTATTGAATCAGCCAAAATTACACGGCACGTTGAAAGGAAAACAATTCCCCAGACCAGACACCAAAAAATAATAGCCTTATTATTTTTTGTGAGATATCCGCTTTGACTGGGCGCAAAAGGTTTATAAACACGCGTTTCCATTGAGATTCTTGCGCCATATGGCTGGTTCCAGCCGAGCGCCCGCGCGCGGAGACGCCGACGTCGTTATGTAACGCTGCGCGTGCGACGCTGCCAAAACAATGTGTCCCTGTTGCCAGGGAAACGGAGGGACGGCACAGTAGCACACCTGGGACACGCAACTTTTTGTCGTGCAGCAAATGTTACAGGTTACAGCCGAACGCTGTGTAGATGTCGTTATGTTACACTGCGCGTGTGACGCTGCCAAAACAATGTGTCCCTGTTGTGTCCCTGTTGTCCGGGAAACGGACGGACGGCACAGTAGCACACCTGGGACACGCAACTTTTGGTCGTGCAGCAAATGTTACAGGTTACAGCCGAACGCTGTGTAGATGCCGTTATGTTACACTGCGCGTGTGACGCTGCCGAAACAATGTGTCCCTGTTGCCAGGGAGATGGAGAGACAGCACAGTAGCCCCTCTAGCATAACTGTGATACGCGAATTTCTCGCGCGAGATATGTTACTTAGCTGTTTCTGTGTAGTACTGTGTGAGAGTGACGGATGACGCTAAGGTGCGCGCCAAGATTCACGAAGCATAGTTGTGTTAAACGGGCTGGGCACACGACTTTTTGTCGTGTGACGAATGTTACAATCGGGCGCTACGCGTGGAGACGCAGTTATGCAACGCTGCGCGCGCGTCTGCCAAAACAGTGTACCACTGTTGCCAGGGAGATGGAGGGACTGCACGTGCACAGTCACCTCTAGCACACCTGGGACACGAGACTATTTCTGTGCAGTACTGTGCCAAGATTCACGAAGCATAGTAGTGCTAGACGGACTGGGACACACGACTTTATGTCATGCGGCAAATATTACAGCCGAGTGCTACGTTTGCAGACGCCGTTATGCGACACACAACACACACAACTGTGCTCGCGTCTGCCAAAAAGTGAGCCACTGTTTCCGACCTTTTGGCGATATCAATCATGCGTATCCTAACTAAGTATGGACGCTCATTGCTAGCAGTATCGACTTAAAAAATGCATTGGCACCTACTAGTCGTTGCGTAGCAGCGTAGCGTGTCACAACGTTGTACGCTTTGGGACCATATCTGTTGTGACACGCTTCATACCAGACCAAATCTTTAAGTAAAGAAGTTAATCGAAGTACATCTAGGAAGCGAATCGAAGTGTATCTAGTGGTGATGGATATGACTCGCAACGCACCGGTTCCCATTTGTTCTATGGGAAGTAGAAAAAAATGATAAGTTTTCTTCCCTATTCTACGCCCGTAATCATTCTACACCAGTAGGAGGTACAGCTCCGACATGGAAGGGGAAAAACTTGGAAAGAAAATGTGTCATTTTGTTCAATGGGGTTTGAGGTTATGTTCTGTAGGACAAACCAACATACCAATTAAAGCAACCTATTGAGCGAAGTATCGGCCTTATTACTCGTACATCTATGAATGTCAAGAAGGCGTCAAATGGGAAACATCTGTCTTAAAATTTTGGTAATTTTAATGGTGCCATACTTACCGTCTATTTTAACCGCTAGCCTCAAGGGTCTATGAACCTTCGCTGCCTATCCACGCCTTCTTGTCTGATCTCAGCAGTATAGAGTTATAGAGCGTGAAATATGGGTTTTAGGTACTTCTGCGGGCCTATGATGGTTGCTTTTATCACGCGATAAGTAAGTGACAAAGCATCCGTCACGTTTTGACAAAATGCGAGTGTGAGTGACAGATCGCGTGATAAAAGCAACCATCATAGGCCCGCTGGTCGCTGCGCGCGTTGTCGTGGTTGCGCTGTAGCGTGACTCGCATAGATTGCTAAAGGTTGACATTCGCACTAACTGTATAAGTATAGGTAGTATGTCGTATAGTACCTATTAAAAAAAAATACTTAGTATATTGAGTTTAAGTTTAGGACTTAATCAGTAATCACTTATACTTATGCTTGTTAAAATATCAGTTGATTTCAATTTGATTAGCAAACTTTTGACATTGCATAGGAGTGGTTAAAGCACATCAACATCACAAACGAATTGTCTCTTTTATATCCTGTGGTTCTCAATATTATCTAACTAACGAACATTTTATGAAATACGTTTCCAACCTCTATATAGCGCCAATTTGAAAAAAACAGAATGTACAAAAAATCTATATAATTATCGAACCACAAAATTTCTCGACAATAGGTTGGAAAAGGCGTCCTGTAGACGAGAACAGAACATGTATATACGAAAAAAAATTTGGCCAACTTGAAATGGAGGCGCTGCGATAAGATTCAAAAAGAGATAAATACTATTTTTTAGTTTAGCGACCCTATTGGAATAATCTGGGGAATTCTTTGCTATTGTCCTTAGATAATGACATTTGGATCTTGACCAATGATGCAAAGCGACCTAAGATTCGAATGCCATCTTTAGAAGATATACTAACACAGTGGGAACTATTAACGTTAAACATTGGTTTTGTGTCTGGTTTCAACGTAAACATTGCAACATTGTGTGTTTATGTAAAGCAGGCACGAGCTAGCGTTATATAAGGTACACATTTTATGTTATTTGTTAGCTTCAATGCCGTTCTATGCAATCCATAGTGCAATAGTGTGGCTCTTAGTGCCCATGCCAGTTGGCTAGAAAATTATTTAGAGGTATACATACAATACTTCTTAAATTCAATACAACCTTAAATAATGCACAAATTAAATCTAAAAAGAACCAGGGCTCTAATTCGAGAGTACTTTGAAATATCGCCAAATAAGCGATGTCTCAGGTATATCTCAGGTATCGCTTTTAATTTAACATTTGCGATTCGAAATGCATTGTACAGAAGGCTGTAACGCGTAGAACTTAATTACACGGTTTTTTTACGAGGCTTACCCTGTCGGTACGTAATATCATAGAGTAAGGAATAATGTTTGATCTATGGTAATATTTATGCCGTGACTCAATGACGTCATGACCATGATTCTACTCCTCGGAACAGTAAAAAAATCAAGGGTCATAAATCTTGGTTTTCTCTCAGAAAATTACCATGTGACCAAATGGACACGTGAACAGTTATCATTAACTTTACGTACTGATAGTATGTTGTGGCTTTACATTTCCTCTTCTTGGTTTAGGTATTACGATAACATTTGTACTTGATTTTTGCTTCCTCTAGATTGCATTTGTAATGGTATTCGAGGGAGCCTGCTGCCAAGGATGAAAAAAGCCGACTTTGACGATTTTACTCATGAACAACAGTTCTGTATGACCGTTTAAAATCAAATTCAAACCCAAATTTCTTGCACATTAAACTAAATGACAATAAGTCAATAACAGACACCTAAAACTAAACAATTTGAGGTTAAACCATGAATACAAAGATCAAAGCTTAAAGAAAAAATTGAGGTTACACTGGCCCCTACACTAGGCGCAGCCTGTCTCGTAGGTAGCCAATTCAGACATGAGTTTAAAATCCATAGTAATCCATATCCATACCAATCCATACTATCCATACTAAAAAAAAGTAAATGCGAAAGTGTGTCTGTCTGTCTGTTTGTCTGTTACCTCTTCACGCTTAAACCGCTGAATCGATTTTGATGAAATTTGGCATGGAGATAGTTTAAGATCCGAGGAAGGACATAGGATAGTTTTCATCCTGGAAATTATCCCTAAAAAGATTGAAAAGTGAGTAAGTAATTCATGATGACATTGATGACCCTGTCGGAAATGTAATGATTAGACCAAAAGCACAATTGCTCTTACATTTGCTTAGGCGCTTTAAATAATCCCTTTTATTAATTAAGGTGATTAGGTGGATATCTATCGTGTTGTACGAGGTTGCTTACATCCTTCCAAGTTCCACGCGGACGTAGTCGCGGGCAAAAGCTAGTGTATAATATTTTTACTTTGTGTGTGAGCAATAAAATAAAAGACAGGGAGCTCTAATTTAAAATAATATAAATTTATGATATTTAAAATTTTATCACTAAACTAAATTTGTTGTAAACTAAACAAATATCAGTTTTAAGAATAAGCTAAATTTTGCTATGTATTTATTGACCTATATCAGGTAAATTGGACCGATACTTTACATACCGCGTTAAATGGCAATACATGACATTCAAATGTAGCTTATTATCTGTTCTATTCCTGACTGCGGGAAAGTGAACATGTAAATGAGGTGTCGTGACTGAAATGATGACGTCATCGACGCAATGACGTCAGCGAGCGTCACGCACGATGTGCCACACTTGGCTGTGTGTTAAGATGAAAACGAATGCATTAACAATTGACGGACGCAGGACCATTTAGCATGCTGCGGCTCAGACAAAACTCATACAAAAACGTTCTGCTTAGCCGAAAACGGCACACGGCATGTGCCTTTATATAAAATCTATGAGATCTGTTTTGGGAAGATAAAGCTCGCCATTTAGCATGCTGCGTCCGAGTAACGAGGGTCCTAATTTACGTCACTCGACGTACCGTCCGTGAAAGTTTTAAAATAAAACCAAGAGCGTGCCAGCCAGACAATTCTTCTGGTCGGAATTTCATGATCTCCTCTGGTCTTGCAGGTGTCTATGGGCGACGGTAATCGCTTTCCATCAGGCGATCCGTTAAGCTCGTTTGCCCACTATGACATAAAAAAAAACATGAGAGTAGTCAACATTTTTTTTAAAAGAATCACAAAGAACCGCTACTTCTGACAAAAATCCACAGTTCATAAATTATGGAGTTCGTCAATTCCTAATTAGACGGTTACAGCGTTTAAATAATCACCCGAGCTTGAAGGGGTTCCGTGAAGGGTTCCGTAACCATGACTACAAATAAACACACAATGGAATAGAAGAAAATAATGCTTCGATGACGAATTTTTGTAAGTACCTACCTATGTTGGGAAGAATGATGTCAATACTTACTCATATTTCCTCTTAACTTTGTTACATTAGCTATCGCTTAACATATTTTCCAAGTATTAGTGTAGAGGTGGATTGGGAATATGCAACTCTAGTGAAAAATACACATTTGGAGAGATAGGTAAACCCAACCTATCTACACTACGATAAAAAGTCTGGCAAATTTACTTACATCTTCTTTTCAAATTACAAATAAAACTGGGGAAAAAAGTTAATGCGGAATGGAAGTAACGTATTATTGGTACAATCAAGTTCTTATATGTATGACCAAAAATGTGATTAAAAATAGAGGTGAGCTCTCGTTTGATAAAAATTTTGCTTTTAAATGTATTAACTAGATGTACAGTCAAGGAATTTGAAACACGTACCTTTTTCGCTCTTGCCACAATTACAATAAGGGTAAAAATGGTACTTACGTGTTTTTAATTTCCTTGACCGTACCTATACCTACACTCGTATACGTATGTAGGGAAAATTTTAAGTCAACACCAAAATTATTTTAACTACCGGTAATTTCTCAGTATCTCAGTGGGTCCCAATCCCGAGACATAGCGGTTATCTGCGGCTGCGGTTTATCTTCACACGAATCTGTGTTGCAATCACACGTTATCCTCTTGCATTATAAAAAGGTTAATAAACTGATATGTTATGAAATAGAGTTTATCAAACTTATTCGCGGACATATACAAATCTTATCCTCTGTGTTTCCCCCTTATCACGATTAATGTTAAGTTTTAATCTTGCAATAAATGCATATATATTATAAATTAACACTGCAGTCGCTTAAATTTTTACAAAAAAAAACGAGCTTAGGTAAACTTAGATGCATAATATGTCTGTAATATCTTTGGAATTGTAATACATTTATATTTATAATACCTTTGGATTAATTTGATTTTAAAATAACTCATAATTACCTAGTTCCAAACCGTACACAATCAGCGTGTCAAACGATTAAACAGAGAAATCATGCAAGAACAATTTGATGGAATTTTGGTGAGATTATTATCACATCCTCCACGAAAAGATAAATTTAATTATAATAGTATCTGTAATGAGTATGGATGTGGGTGTTGAAATGTAGCTAACATTCCGCAGTATGAGCAAATTACAGGTCCATATTCCATATGACTTTAGGGTTCTCTGCATTTTCACCGAATACATTTTTCGTCAAATGTTTAATTTCGGCGAAGTTTCGTAGAAAGCGTTTTTCTCTGATACCGTAAATTATTTGGGATTGATTACAAAATAAACCTAACCTAACCTGAAACTAACTAATAGGCTGATATTTTCAAGAATTATGAGAAAATACTGTAGTAATTTGGGTCTTTGCCAGTATTTTTTTCCTGAAACCCGTAATATACCGCACCATATATTTGATTTACTTACATAAAATGCCCTTGGTTGAATTATCTGATGATCGTAATATCGTTGAGGCTTCATCGAGTCAAAACAGCTGAACTATTGTCAAAAAGTATTGATATTTTGGTACCTACTAAACCAGGATACCAAATCCTAAGGATGGTTATAGAATACTTTATACCCGACTGTGTCGAAGTAAAAAGAAGTCTATGTAATGCCCTTTCATTCTTCCTCCAACGAAGCTACCTCCCAGTTCCTTCATCGTTTCCTTCCAAGAATACAACAGTTGCACCGTTCCTGCACCGCGTTCCTCTGGCTCGTAAACCATCATAAAACATATCGTAACTACCATTCTGGCACGCAACCTGGATTTTCCGTTATGGCATTTTTATGCGGGTTTTATGACAGGCATTATTATGTTTAAATTATGCTAGAAAACGTGTTACTTCACAGGGAACCACGAAAATGGCTTTCGGATTAAGGAATTAGTCTAACTTATTCCTGCAGCTTCGTCTGGTGTTCTAAACTCCATGTATTCTGTATCAAAAAATCCATATAATACCTATGTCATACTTGCTCACAAAACACAGAAATCGGTTGAGAAATGCAACCTGTAGGTAAAAACAGCCTAATATCTGCCGGACACGGTTAAATTCAATGTTGATAAAATTCGAATCGATACACCCTGAAGAAATTGAGAATAATACTCTAAAACAAAGTATGCAAAGAACCAAAATCATATACTTACGTAGTTATGTAGTAAGTAGGTTTTACTGAATACACTAAAACTGCTAACATAAGTAAATTCAAACACTATTAGATGCTCATTCTATAGAAATATTAGTACAATAGTAATGCATATTTTAATGACGCTGGCCTTGACATTGCTCCATGAAAATGACCTACGTATCTAAATATGCTATTTAACTACAGGTATTATGCCATTCAAATTATGCAATCAATACAATCGTCATTTATTTACTTAATAATCTCGCTGCTCGCACGACGCACTTGTGTTTTATTAATTGATTTATATACATAATTCGTAATGTATTTTTATTAATACTTGTTGTTTTTTTGAGACATAAACGTGCAGCTGTTCTCATAGGAGCAACATTTAAATGTCACGTGTCGCTCTCGTGTGTCTGACGTTGATGTTTTGCGGATAATATTATGTATTTAATTTTTATTGCATAAAAGAAAAACATATCGTACAAAAGGCGGACTTAATGCTATGAGGCATTCTCTACCAATTTAGCAGGAAATGCCTCCATACTTTGAAATATTATTATATGTCATTGATATTAATAGTTTATTTTGTCATAATTTAATTGTTTTGTTGTAATTTAATTGTAGTGCTTTTCAATTTTATTTAAAGGACATGACATTGTTTATTGATTTCTGGACATTCATATTATTTATAAATGTGGTTACTTGTCATTTAATCTTATTTATAATTGATTGCCTTTGTTTTTATAATTATTTTAATGAGATGTTTTTTAATCTTGATATCTAATAGAGATGATGATTATTGAATGTCAATTAGGATGTCTAACGGGATTAACTCATTGTGTGTTTGTCGGAACGGCCCAACATATTCAGAAGTTCAGAACTCGTATGGAGTTCTTTCTCAGGGACAGCTCTGCGGTGGGCAGACGTAATGCGATTTTTTTTAATTAATAGAGATAATCATTTAAATAAGATTATTCTATGCTACTCCTTACCAAAATGGTTCCCGTTAGATTTTACGCGTTTGTTTTGATATCTGCAACAGCGGCAGCTGCACCGTTCCGCGTTCTAAATATAAGATCCCGCATTGACCCAGATCTAACCACAGACACACGGGAACTGACGCTCCTTTGAGTTACCCCTTGCTTGTGAAACACGTTTTCTATCTAAATGAAATGTCGTCATAACGTGAGTTGTAACAGGCTTCGAAAGATCACGTTTCGGGCGGAACAACTCGAGAGAACTGTAAAGGAATTTCATGCAAAATTTAAGGCCTAAGCCGGGAAGACATTTTTTTTTAAACATAGTGTCTGTGTTCTTGAACAGGCTAAACAGTTGAAGTATATTTTTAAGAGTGGTGTATTTATTTTCTTTGGATATGTTTGTGAAAAGCTCTATACATGCCTAGCCGTCAAAGGGCTTGCCGGCTTCGTATCACTATCCCTACCTCTATATCTACTCAACTGGCAAGTCCATCCTTCCTGGCTTCTCCAGTAATGTACTATTAAACTACAGTCCGGAATATGAATAGATATACCTACTTGACTATTTCTTTTTTCAAGTTATATTCATCGATCGTATTTTGCCTGTAAAGTCGGTTATGTAGAGGCCAATTGATGACTCGCTGTATTACATTACGGCTTAGCCGTGATGACGGACGTATGGTGGCGAATACATTCCTTCGGATTTTCATTCAGCCGCATTCAATCCGGCTAATAATTGGACCGCCGCATTTCAAAACGGCCCTGTTTTTGATAACGGCTAGCCGTAATATAATACGGCGGATTATTTATACAATCCTACTGCGACTTATCGATCATGTCAGCATCCACACAACTAAACTTAAAAAAAACCCGATTTACTTTAGTCGACACGATGCTAGTGATGCTACCGACAGTCAGAGACACGCGTTAAGAGACATTATTCCTTTTAAATTTTAACTTTTTTATATTATGACAAGTATATTGATAATTTCAACCAACTTTTTAAAGTGAATAAATCTTTTCTCTGTGTTCTAGAACGTAAACATAGCCATTTCATGCTTTCATCGCTTGCAGTCAAAAATAAGGTAAAAAAAAAAAGTTTTCTGCGTGAATTTTATCAATTTCGAGTAGTTTTTGAAACAAAAATTATCAATAAAAAATTTAACAATAAATCTCAATAGCTCTTAAGAAACATGTTTGATCATAGATAAAAATGTTTATAACAATCAGCATTTTTGAACGGATAAGGAGCCAACTAATACATTTCGCTTTTTTGTTGCGGGTCAAACATATTTGCAAATATTAAGGTGAATTAGAAAAAAACATTGGCAGACTCTTTATGTGGCCCAAATATCGCCTGATTTCCCTGGGGTTCTTCCCAACGATAGCCGTCCATAAAATTAATGTTAATATCCTTAAAAGGCCTGTGCCGTGCCGCTAAACCATACAAAACAAAATAACAGTTACATTCAGGTACACATGAGATGGGTTAAGTTTACACCTGGTATGTTTGGCGCCGGATACAAATGAGGTGCAAAGTTAACGCAACCGATCACGTTTGTTGTATAGGAGCCCCCTTGAATATTTATTTTATTCTGTTTTCAGTATTATTTGTTATAGCGGCAACAGAAATACACTTTGAAAATAATCTTTGAAAATTTCAACTGTCTAGCTATCACAGTTGTTAGTCAGATAGGATGTGCAGCGGGATATGCGATGGAGCACCACGAAAGATGATGGATTGGTAATGTCGTAAATAAAATCATTACTTTGCTCAACCAATGATGTAGTTTAATTACACACAATTAAATGTACATATTGGCAGTGTCCTGAGACCGATAAGGTCGGATTAATTTACACTATCACATGTTAAAATATAAAATATAATTATCAAATTATTAGGCAACGTTCTATCGAGCCATGGCGAACAAAAAGACAAAGGGAAGGAAGCGGATACAGATTAGCTAAAGGAATCTGTGTGTTGCCTGTTTAAATAAATGCATACAGTAAATGTAAAGGGTATGCTACACTATGTTCAACACTCCTCCTTACACTTTACATACGATAAGAGACTATACGCTTGGCTCATATAGAACACTTATCATTAACATGCTGCAAGCTTAGGTCTAGTAAAAACACATAGACATAAAAGTGATAAGACATGCAGCTAACACTTATACAAATAAAACAGGAATGAATTAAAATTATCACAACTAGAGCCATTAACAATTCAGAGGTTTAACATTAAGTCCCTGCATAAATTTACAATGTTTTTCAGAACATAAAGGTTTTGTTAGAACATCTGCTACCATTCTGTCAGTCTGCAAGTACCTTACATTTAACTGTCCTTTTTGAATTAGATCTTTAATAAAATGATATCTTAGGTCTATATGTTTAGTTCTTTTGTGGGAGTGCTCTTTAACTAACAATAATTTTTGAGCACTTTGGCTATCATTATAAATAACAGTATCAAAAGTTTTATCGATAATTTCCGACAAGAAATTTCGTACAAAACATATGTCTTTACAACAATCTCCAAGAGCTACATATTCAGACTCACAACTCGAAAGTGAAGTACATTGTTGTTTTCTTGACTCCCAGTTAATTACATTAGTGCCTAATTTTATCACAAAGCCAGAATAGGACTTGCGGTCTGATAAATCATTAGCCCAATCTGCGTCAGCGTATGCAGTAAGATCAAAAGTATTGCTCTTTGTGAAGCAAAGGCCATAATTTATTGTACCTTTTAAATAACGTAGCACACGCTTCGCCATGCGCCAATGATTTTCATCAAAACATGTGTTAAACATACTTAATTGGCTACATGCAAAAGATATGTCTGGTCTAGTACAGACAGATAAATACATTAAACTTCCCAACAGTTGTCTGTACTGATAGACATCATCATCTAAACATGTCTTATTAGATTTCTGTAGTTTACAATTAACTGGTAAAGGTGTAGAAACAGTTTTACAATCTGACATATTATATTTGACCAATAAACGTCTTATGTACTCAGATTGATCTAAGGTTGTGATACCATTCTGTCTACAAACATTCATTCCTAAACAATTATTTAATTTACCCAAATAACGGATTTCAAAATTATTTTGTAAAAGTTGTAAAACATTATTAATACAATTATTGTGGAATATATAAAAATCATCAACATACAATGCAATAATAATATATTCAGTCTTTGTTTTCTTGGTATAAATACATGGTTCACATTTGCTTTGCGTAAAATTATTTTGTGCTAAAAAATCATGTATTTTTATATTCCACATTCGGCTTGCTTGCTTAAGGCCGTATAAGCTCTTCTTAAGCAAACAAACTTTATCACAGTTTTTAAAGCCAGAAGGCTGCTCCATATAGATCTTTTCATTAAGTTCGCCATTTAAAAATGCAGTTGTTACATCGATGTGGTCTATTTCTAGTTTTAATTCTGTAGCAATAGAAAATAAAATTCTCAATGTGCTATACCTCACAACAGGTGCAAAAGTGTCCGTGTAATCAATCCCTTCTACTTGACTGAAGCCACGGGCAACCAACCTTGCTTTAAATTTAGCAGGCTTACCTGATGTGTCAAACTTTTTCTTGTAAACCCATTTACATTTGACGATGTTTTCATCTGCAGGCCTGTCTACCAGGATCCATACATTGTTTTTAATTAAAGATTCATACTCACTTTCCATTGCCCTCTGCCACTCCTCTTTTTCAGAAGATTGCACGGCTTCGTGGTATGAATTAGGCTCATCTGGCGAATAGCCATCCGCCATCATAGATAAATCATAGTCTTTGAGATGAACTGGCACATTACCTCGAGTTTTACGTACGGGACGTGAACGAGACGTGTCGGAAACAGCCGGCAGCGTCGGCTCACTCGGTGGAGACTCCGGCAGAGAAGACACGGCACCTCTAGGAACACCTACTTCATCACCGTCGTCATAACTATCAAGTGATGACTCCGGCAGAGAAGACACAGCGCCCTTCGGGACGCAGACTTCATCACCGGGACTGTCACTTGCACCTTCATCGCCCGTACAGTAGTGTTCAGACATCGGCGACCACGCCGGTGGCGTCGGTATCTCAGCATCTGAAACATTATTAATAGAGGATGAGCACTCAGCTGATTTATCTATGTCATTATTTTGTATGACATCATTAACATTTAATTCATTGTTAAAATTAGAGTCATTATTAAAATTATTCATTGCATCAGAAGAATTATTTTCATTATCTGGCATTTGAATATTAAAATGGTCTTTGTCAATATAATAATTATAAAAATTGGTTGCACAAATATTTTTACAACTGTCATGTTTTCCTAAAAACTTGTCCTCATTAAAAATGACAGATCTAGACTGTATAACTCTATGAGGATTAGTGGGATCAATCAAACGGTATCCTTTAAAGGTTTCACCATAACCGACAAAAATAAGAGCCTTTGCCCTTGCGTCAAGTTTCTGACGTTTTTGACTAGGAACATGTGCATAAGCAGTACACCCGAAGACACGTAAGTGGCTGATATCAATAGGAGATCCAGTCCACAAGCTCTCCGGAATTCCACCTGAAAGCGCTCTGGTAGGAGACCTGTTTTTAAGGTAAATGGCTGCCATAACAGCCTCTCCCCAGTAGCGATTGCACAGGCCGGACTCCTGCAGCATTGCCCTAGTTTTATCAAAAATTGTCTTAAAAGCCCTTTCCGCAGTACCATTCTGCTCAGCGTTGTAAGGGACAGTGGTTTGGTGTATAATACCATGATCTTTAAGATAATTGGCAAGTTTATTATTAGTAAACTCAAGGCCATTGTCACTACGCAGAATTTTTAATGGTAAACCAGATTGTTTCTCAATCATAGTTTTAAAATGAATAAAATGAGAACTCACCTCTGATTTATGCTTCATAAGGTAACCCCACGTTTTCCGGGTATAGTCGTCCGTGAAGGTCAAAAGGTAACGAGCTCCACCCCAAGTTTCGACTTGCATTGGTCCAGCCACATCAGTATGAATGATTTCAAGAGGTTGGGTAGTGCGCTTCGTGCTCACAGCAGGAAATGGTGCTTTCACCATCTTGCCAGTCAGGCACGGCACACAGCTACCATTGATGGTATCTTCTTTCTGAAATAATAAATTCATGCATTTCTTCCCATCACCAAGAATTCTCATACCTGATTCAGATAGATGAGCTAGACGCCTGTGCATTAGGTCCATCGGAACAGTCGAAACAGTGTGAGCATTCATTGTCTCTTGCCTAGTCCGCAAGAGCTTGGAATGCTCCTCCTCAAGGATGTGTCGCACTTGAGCCTTATACTTATACAGACCGTTCTCCTTAGAAGCAGCTAAGACTTGGTTGCCAGTGACATTAACATTATCAAAGATTTTACATTGATCCCTATCAAACATAACAGTATAACCCTTATCAGTGATTTGACTTACAGACAAAAGATTGCTGGACAGGTCTGGCACATGGAGTACATTTACTAAGCTAATATTAGAGCATAAAGGGACCCTACCGGAATAATGACTATGTAATTTTTGTCCATTTGCTACAAAAATTGTAGAATGTTTACCTCTAGGTTCCTCAAGTAACTCCTTATTAGCTATCATGTGTTGAGACGCGCCGGAGTCAACCACAAAGTCATGGCTGCTGCTACCGCTGCATACCATCGCTGATGCAATCATAGTGTGGTTCTCCTCAGTGTTCTTCAGCTCCTTCTTGCGCTTGAAGCAACGCTTAATAGTGTGTCCGCTCCTCTTGCAAAACTGGCAGAACATAGGTGACGTTTTCTTCCTTTTGTTTCCTAGGTAGGCCTTGACTCCGTCCTGATCACTCCCATTCCTTCGGTGTTCTTCTTGCAGTAATCTAGCACGCACAAGCTCCACCGTCAACTTGCTAGTGAGACAGGCGGTTTCCAGGCCAGATACCAAATTGTCATATTCTTGTGACAAACCGCTTAAAAGGATTTCAGCTACTTCGTCATCATCAATCTTCTTGCCTATATCGGAGAGCTGCTGAACAAGCCGCATGACAGCCTCAATATACTCGGACATGCCGCCGTATTGAATATATTCAATTTTATGTAGTTGACGTAGTAAGAGCACTTTTCTGTATAAGCCTTTTGACTCAAAGGCATCAGCAAGTTTCTTCCATGCATCTTTGGCCGATGTGGCATCTCTTACATACTGATACAAGGCAGGCTTTATCGACAAGCAAATCTTCGCCAAAGCGCGGCTGTCGTGGGTGGCGTCATTGTCCTCACCATCAATACAGTTCCATAAACCATCCAGCGTGAGTAGCATTTTCATTGCAAATTTCCAATTTGTGTAAGTCTGTAAGCCATCCAGCTTTTCAACGGGAATGTGCCCATTGTGATCATTGTGTGCCGACATTATTGTGGTATTGGTTGAGCAAGCAGGAAATAGAAATCAGCACCAGAGCAATGTGCCAAACTTCTAACCTCAAAAAGTTCAATATATTTTTGACGTACCTTTCTTTGGTTTTATCTCCAGTTTCTTCGTGAATGCCCGCTTCTGGGACCAGAAACCTGTGTTAGAATCAATCATTACATTAACTTTATATATTACAAAATACTACTCAATATGTCATAAATAAATGTGAAATAATACGTTCCGTACCAATATGTATAATAAAACTGTTTTGCATTACAACAAAACAGATATTGTATGTGTGAAACAAAATAGCATTGAGATGAAGAAAGCATTATCAATTTTGACACAAAATTAAGGGAAATATGCGCCTTACCTTAATAAATTTAGTGTTTTTTTTACTATTTCACATCTTTCAATCCAGCTAGGTGAATCATAAATTTGTATGCACCTGTCAAAACGCCTTTTAGACGTCATAGTCTTCATGCAATCGCCAGCAAGCACTTTGCTGCAATGCTATTTTGTTTCACACATACAATATCTGTTTTGTTGTAATGCAAAACAGTTTTATTGTATTTTTGCTCCACAAAATAGCATTGAGATGAAGATTTGTTTGTTATCTGCTGGTGAAAGAGTAAATGCTATGTTGATTCAACACAATTATATTAATAACCTCTCGTATGTTATGTCGTTATGTCAAAAATTATACAGTTAAATTGAAAATCAATGATATGTTTACATACGATTTGAATGTTTTGCACTGATCGGTGCTTCGACAGACCAAGGGTTAACCACAATATTAAAATGCAATCGGGATTATTAAAGTTTCCAAGTACTTACAGTACCATGGCTTCAAGTGGCTGGACTTGAGCTATTTAATAGTTTAGTGGTGGTAGAATCTCCACAGATCATATCACGTCCTTTAGGGAAACCCTGCCTCACCTGTTCTTTCCGCTAAGTTCCATCGACAGCGAGACGGTTAGTCTCTTCGCCATAAAGTAAATTAAAGCGAGGTTGCACCCCACAAGATACTTAAGTTTAAAATTGCTACTGGGGAAGAAATTATAAAAAACACAAATACCTATTTAAGACAAAGGCTCGTATCTTATCAATCTACCAAGTAGATCTAAGGTTTTGAAGTCCAGTGATAGAAATTTTAGTGATTTTTGGTTGTCACCAGGTGAAATCAACAAGCAGTAATCGACTACCTAGTTTAAAGTATAAATCATGATTAGATCGCCCTTACAGCAACGCCACTATGAACTTGAAATGAAGTCGCTGGCGTACAAGTATTGTTTTTGGAACCACTGCGGCACTTATCTCTTATAGGACTATCAGTGGATTTTATTAAGAAAAAATAGATTTGAGCAGCTAAACAGTAGAATAGCATTTGTTTGTCTAGTTTGTTGTTGTGCTTTCTTATAATTTCTTGTTAAAACTGTCGTACGTGACTTATGAGTGCACCTGGTATGGGCTAATCGGTATAAGTCCCGGCAATACTTCACAGCCATGCCCTCCTTAATTTAGAAAATAAATTATATACGCTGTAATGTAATATATACATTGTACAGTCCTAGGAATAAAGCCATACGACATTAAGTAATGATAATCCCATGATAAATTTTCTTCGTCAGCAAGAAAGATAAATGAAGTCCATTACATGATTCAGAAATACAACCAGTGTAAAATACATATTATACTTATGCGGATTTGGTTGAGCGAATTTCCTTCGTACCAAAATGGGTTAGTTAAAACCCCCATGGACGGAGGAACTTAATTAATGCATATATATATTATTATTTGTACAATCGGTGAATATATAATATTATTGTCATGAGTACAAGAATGTGTAAGAATAATATTGCAATTTCATAGAAGAGGATAAGAATCCCTGCTTTTAAGTCTAATATTCCGGAATAGTCGATGCAAAACGCAAATATCGACTCGGTCATACCTACTTATGCTTAAGTATGTGTTTATATATATTTTCAACGCTGACTACTCTACAGCATGTCCAATTTTACTCTCAGGATATTGCGGCATCTATTTTACAAGATATACTATTGCCCCTTTAACATTTGGGACGCTTTAGTCGCCACACTGCGACATTGTAAAAATATGCCAGTTCCGACAAAATTTTAAAAAGAAAAATAATTCTCAGTGATCAATAACAAAATAATGTTGTATGGAATAGATATCATAAGCTAAGCTTTTTGTCACACCACGGTACGAGTCCTTGACATGTTCATACTGACGAATAAAGTTTAGCGTAAGATAAAAGTTCTCGGTGTTGTGGAAAAGTTTAAACACAAAAGTTTGTCTACAGAATGCCATAGGATTGTATGTTCGTTCATAACACAGTTTAATTCATTCATAAACTGAGAACAAAGTTTAATTTATTCCTAAACTTCGTAAGTACTTAGTCGCTGGTAGGTAGGCGGTAACGACGAAAGACCTCGAGCTCGAGCAGGTGGCAGTGAGAGGGTTAGGTGTGTACAGTATTCATAGACACTCGTAGGTATAGTTTGAGGGCCTTAAAACGTACGGCTATAACGTCACATGACGTCACATTTTTTGGCCTTAGCCATGGCCAAAGCAACGCAAGCCAGCACCGTTTTAAGACAGGTCCGGTTCAGGTTAGGTTGGCAATGTCATACGACACCGGGTCGGGGGCTAGCAGTACAGTTTCGGTCACTAGTGCAGTTCTCACAAGAGGTAGGCAATCCCTCGATTAACGTCCCTATTACTGATTACGGCCTCCGCGGCCGGGGACAAACAGGCGCACCCATTCCGGTCATGCCCTGGCACCCTGACGGACGGTTGGCTGCATGCAATGCCACCGTGCCCCTCCGAGGGCCACGCCGTCATGTCAGGATGTTTCGCCGCCCAGTCGGCTATATGTTGATCAGCCCGACGCTCGTCAGGACACTAGGCATCCACCCACGGCATGCGCTAGTAGAGATCAGTGAGAACGAAATATTTGTTTTCAAATTAATACCACTTCAGTAAACTGAACTGTGGTTACGCCGGGATGCGAGTCCGGATACGCATGTTATAGCCTAGAAACTATTGTCAGCCTTCAGGGTCCCGTCCCCCAGTATAACTAGGGCAGGGCGGGACTAGTGGGGGCTAGGAGGCTTATCCCCCCCTGCTAAGATCAGGTCGACCACAGATCACGGCTGGGTCTACTCTTGATTAAACGTCATGTTTGTTAAGGGGGCCAACAGGTACTGTTTGACTGACTGATTGACTGACTGACTGACTGTGAACCGTCAGTTTCCCTTACTGCCCTTGTAATGTAATGTAACACTGACACATTATAGTGTCAGATTTTGATTAGGTTAGGTAGGTACCTACTGTTTAACATTGGCCTAAGTGCAAGTTATTCTCAGACAACTGTAAGGTAATTTAAATCACCGACAACATTCATGCAATTGCATATGAATTTTACACATTGCATAACTCTACTCACTGATAGACAGAAGAAACTAATTCAAAGACATGATCAGTGTTCTGCAGTATTTATACTCATCTAGATCTTTGATTCGAATTCCATATGAGCTTCATTCAAAATAATAAGTATCAACAATAACAGGTTTGTGACAAAATAGTACCTGTAGCTTTAAGCTACAACTGATCTGAGTGAATTTCCTCTCAGAGTCAAACATTTCATTTGATCTTATTTTGTGTTAGATAATCATAGTATCTTCAAAAAAGTTTGAGAAACACTGATCAGCATCATAGTATTATCATAATAATAATATACCTATTCTGCAAGTCTAATCAATTTAAAACTTGAAACGAAAGCTTGTCTTATCTTTATTTAATATGTAATATCCCAAGCAATGGATATTTAGCAATTTTTTAATATATTATTAAAATAAATGTAAGTTTTTGAGACCATGAGGTTATAAGATAATTTGTCAAATTGTGCTCTAACCCCTTTCATATCACATGGAGGGCCCGAGTTAACACTATTTCACATCCAAACATGTTTAAAATAAAGCATATGTTTCAACACTACAAGCAATTTTGTGATAACAGTAACGAGGACCTCAATTTAATTTATTTGGTCTTAAACCTAGATTAGGTTAAGGAATTCTTGGAATCTGGTTATTTCAGTATTTAGAAGACAGAGGATATTATAAACACCAAGTTATTATTTTGGTGAGTAAATACTTTGTTTATATATAACTAAAACTAGTATTTAATAATTATTTGAAGTGTAAATGTAAAGTGCTTTGTATCAATGGTACAAATGTATAACTACAACTATGAGTCAATATGTTACTCAAAATAAATGAATTTTAATTTAATTTTTTAATTTTAATGGTTTAAAAGCTGATGTAGAGAATCGCGCACCAAAGTAATTATCAACTCTATCTTTTGATAGTTTGTTTGCTTGCAAGTTTTGAACACATTGCCATTAGACATAGATTCTCACATCTCAATAAGCTGGTGTATGTTCACCTACTACTGTGTATCAACACTGGGTACCATCGGTGGCTTTGAGTCTGGCCATTTTTATCAGTAAATTAGCTGGGTTATTCCAACCACTGCTTTATCAGGTCTTTAATCCATGACATTATGGGACCATAATAGCATTGATGTCAGTTTGTTGATAATAGAAATCTGCATATCAGTATTATAGTCAGAGAGTCTCTCAGTTTGGAGACATGTCATTAGTCAGTGGATTTACAAATTAAGATATCCAATCACAACAGGCTGCAACCTGCAACCTTATTAATTAACCATATGTGGTCATGCATTAATATTTCGGATAGCGGATATAGATAACGGAGATTTATCTCTCCTGTACTCAAGTTTGTAGGTATTTTGGTGCCTAGTCAACAAGTAGGACTTAATTGAGTATTGTACCAAGACCAAATTGTACTACCCTGGAAGAGTTTTTTCAAAACAACATGTATTGACGACATAACCTATAAACTTGGTACTACGTACGTGGTATTCTACTGTACTACTACTACGTAAATAAAATATTGAGTGGTGGATAAGTCATCTTCCGCAAATGACTCGTCTCAACCACGGCCTCGCTAGGTAGCGAATAAAACGATCATTCTTTCAACAAAGCAAAGATCGCCGGCCAGTTACATACGGACTTTGCCTGGCCGCTAGTTGCAGGATTTGCGTGTCCATTCTTGATCACAAGTATCACTACTAAAATCATTTCTCGATTTTTAACTCTTACGCAATAAACACTCCAATATTTTGGTGTTTTTGCTAATTTATTTTCGAGAAAAGCAGAGACGCATGTTTTCTCGTCAAAATTAAAAATGCTATGACGTCTAAAAGGCGTTTTGACAGGTGCATACAAATTTATGATTCACCTAGCTGGATTGAAAGATGTGAAATAGTAAAAAAAACACTAAATTTATTAAGGTAAGGCGCATATTTCCCTTAATTTTGTGTCAAAATTGATAATGCTTTCTTCATCTCAATGCTATTTTGTGGAGCAAAAATACAATAAGTATTTGTGCAGATTTACAAATATGGGTTCCCGTCAATGCTAGCTGTACAAAGTGGCGCCACCTGTGGGAGGCGCAGTCATGACGTGATGTTATTAAACAAAAACATCTAGCATCAACGGGACCCCAAGCTCATTCTGTTCCGGGCTTCAGTGAAAAGTTATTGTGCTCCATTTAATTAATGTCAATAAAAAAGTAATAAGTTATTGATGGTGTTTATTTACTCGGCGTCCCACAAGTCAGAAGAAAGGGATATATGGAAGTTGTGAGTACTTCCTAAGTCGGACCTGTGTGCTGAAAACGACGGACATAAACGTAAGTAAGCTATGTTACGTCACGATGTTATAAGTATTGGGTATTGGATGTGTAATTTACTTCAAAAGTTGACTCATGGTAATTATAGACGGGATGCTCATATAAGCTATAATGTAGTATATTAATATAACAGATAATCACGATGAAAAAAAAAAAAAAAAAAACGTAAATAATAACAATAAAAATATATGAGAACGGTTACAAGAAGACATACGTGTAATTTACTTAGCAGTATGAAATGCATAGTTAAAAGTATTTTTTTTTCTTCCTTCCTCTAAATTCCGTATTGTTGAAGATGCTGGTAACTGTACATTTGTATTTGTAAAGAAATCAAAATCCTAGTACAACTTGTTAAGGTCTTTAAGTGTATAGTTTAATTTGACAAAATAACTTGGTACGGGTAACTGTGGATTTCCTACGAATAGTTGGTATTTATTTTCGAATGTTAAACCAGTTCACAAAGAGTGTATGCCGTATTTAGGTATATGATATATATGTTAGCGCGAGCGTTTAAGTTAGTAATGCTATCGGGGCCCTCGAGGGCGACGCGCATTCCTAGTTCAATGTTTATGTTAGCGGCAGCATAGCGGCTTGTTGATATTTGATGCTTGCAAAAGAAGTCGTTGTTCATCACGAAGCGGGGCAGTTTTTGCTGTTAATGTAAACACTGCCGAATGAATCGTTACGTTCGTGTATCTGAGAAGTTAAATTTGACAATTGTTATTTTAATCTGTCATATACGTAAAAAAGAAAAAAAAAATGCTTTTGGATTATGGAGGTTTTCTAGGTCGACTTACTTTCTTGAAGACAAAGATTGCTGTTTGTGATTTTAAAATTTTCAGGAAAAATGCATCATATTGGAGGCACCCAGAGAGGGTCGCGTGAAACAAAAACACCACCTCTGCCACCAGCCGAACAACCCAGGTCGCGGTCGCGGCACGTGAGCAGAAAGGAGACACCTCGCGCGGGCAGCCGATACAGCCGCCGGGAAAGCGGTTGGGGTACCGGGCAGCGATCACGCAGCAGGGCCAGGCAGCGGTCACGCAGCACGGCCAGGCAGCGGTCACGCAGCAGGGCCAGGCAGCGGCGTCCGGAGAGGCGCGAGACTCTTCGAACGCGCAGCCGAAGCCACAGCTGACGGCGAAGTGGGCGCCGTTCGCGCCATAGCAGTCAACGCGACGGGAGACGTCGGTCGCGCAGCCGAAGTCACCGGGGTCGTGGCCGCCCCAGCAGACCGCGATCGCGCAGTCTGAGCAGCTACCGGAGTCGTGGACGTCCCAGCAGACCGCGCTCGCGCAGTCGGAGCAGCCGCCAGGGATATGATCACACTCGCAGGTCGAACAATTATCAGAATGAGCAGGAACGTGAGTCTTTAAATTGTAACTATGTTTCTGGTGATCATACCTCTGTGACTCAATTAGTAGAGGCTTTGCGTGTCATTAACGATAAGAACTCTTATGAAAAGTTGTCTTATCAAAATACGGTACCCGAATTTGACCCTGATAGTAAGGAACAGACAGTCGCGATGTGGTTACACAAAGTGAACGAGTGCGCGGTCATATATAACTGGACTGATCGTCAAACAGTTCATTTTGCGTTGCCAAAACTCAAAGGTATAGCTCAAAGGTGGTACTCGGGCCTTACAACTGTAATGTTTACATGGGAAAAGTGGCAGGAGAAGCTCAAACTTGCTTTCCCTAGTGTTGAGAATTACGGACAATTACTCTCAGCGATGCTAGGTAAACGTGCTCGTTTTAATGAATCATTAGAAGAATATTTTTATGATAAAATGATACTACTCAATCGTTGCGAAATTACCGGTAAGAGAGCAGTCGATTGACTCATTTTTGGAATAGATGATCGCAGTGTACGACTTGGGCTGAAGCAGCTCGTTTTAAGAACCCGGAGCAGTTTTTGCCGTTTTTAAAGACCGCCAGGAGTAGCACATACGTTGATCAAAGGGTTAGGCTTAGTAATGACCCGAATCCTGATACCAGACGTATGAATCCTACAAATGAGAGGACGATAAAGTGTTTTAATTGCTTACAAGAAGGTCACTATAGGACTCAATGTCCAAAGCCTGTATTAAAGTGTAATAAATGTATGCGTTTCGGGCATACCACTGATAATTGTATGGTTAATACGAATAATAATAAAAATGCTGATAACACTAGTAAAATGCCAAAACCAGTAATGTGCATAGAATTTGCCGACGCCAAATCGTAATTATTTTTATAAAAAGGCGTTAATAAATGAATTGGCTTATGAGTGCTTTATTGACTTTGGTAGTTCAGTTACACTGATAAAATAACCAATCGATTATGAACTGTCGTTAAAATGGAATTGCAATGAAACGTTACCATATTTAAAAGGATTTGGTGACGTTTTAGCCAAACCCAATTAAAAGGTAAATATAAAGTTGAAATATAAATTGCTGCAGCACGGGCAAATGTTGATTGTCTTATTGTGCCGGATGAAGCATTAGACGTTCTGCTATTTATTGGGCAAACATTTACTGAGCAATCGCATATCATAGTAGAGAAAGATAGTATTTGCTTGCGGATAAGTAGTTTAGAAGATTATCTGGATGGTAGAATTAAGTTACATAGTTTGTGCTCATAAAACAGTGATTGATGGGTTAACAGCGGTCGATTTTGTAACGAAGCCTTTATATACTGGAGACGTCTACGTTGATGGCAGCACGCGATGTCAGTCGGATCGTGAACATTACATAGTGCAAGGATTATTTACTGGTCAGACCGGAAATGGGGTAGCATTAGTTAAAGGATTGTCAACTGAACCATTCTGCCTCGGGAAGGGATCTTTCTAGTTCGGTGTAAGCGTGAGGAAAAGTGAGTCTAAGGTAGTAATATCTGGTAAAGTTATGAGTGTAAATGAGGCTGAACCATTAAGGCCCACAAATAGTAAGCAGGACGGTAGAACTTTAGATAAACTATTAGCACTACTTTATAAATACCGCAAACATTCGCGTTTAATTTACAAGAATCGGGTAAATCGAGTCTAACTCAGATGTCCATACAGTTAAGGGACGATGAACCAGTAGTATACCGATCGTATCGGTTACCTTTTAGCTAAAAGTGTAGTATGGAATGATTGTGATATCGTTCAACCATCGATGACACCGTTTGCAAGCCATAGTATTAGTTAAGAACAAGACCGGTGATGTCAGGCTCTGCGTGGACTCAATAGGAAAACAGACTACTTCCGAGGAGCAACAGATGACATTATATGAGCTCGAGACACTCGCGGTTGTGGCGTCGTTATAAAAGTTTTGAGCATACCTTATCGGGATCACGTTCAGAATATTCACGGACTGTAACTCTTTACGTTCGACTTTCCTTAAGCGAGACTTAATACCAAGGGTCGCTAGATGGTGGATTGTTATGCAAGAGTTTGATTACAGCGTAGAATATCGTCCCGGAAAATCAATGACGTATGTGGATGCATTAAGCAGAAATCCACCACCTAGCAACATCTTTACTGAGTCTGTTAACATTGTTCAAGTAGGAGATTCAGACTGGTTGAGCACGATACAAAGCTCAGATTCTGAAATACAGCGGAAAATTTATATATTGACTGGTCCAAATTCACCCGAAGTAGTGGAGGTAACCGATAATTACATAGTCCGTAATAAAAAGTTATATCGCAAAACAATCGATGGAGAGAGGTGGGTGGTCCCTAAGGGGGTGCGTTGGCAGATACTTAAGCAATGCCACAATGACATTGGCCATTTTACTTACAACAAGACGTATACTAAGTAAAAGAAACATATTGTACGTTGATACCTGTTTAGAGTGTGCTTATGCTAAATCCTCTAGTAAGAGGCTACAACGTGATCGCGAGTAATTGTTAAAATTGAATGTTGTGAAAATGAATGTTAACCATATTGTTTGTATTGATATGTTTCACGAGTACCAGTTTCAAATGTTTAAATTAAACAGTTTAATGTTAATGCGAATTGTACCAATTACTTAGATTGACATAGAATCTATAGCTTATGGCAGGCTCAAGACAGATGGGACTTGAACTGCTATATAGTTCATGTGGTTTCAAGGTAGATTGGGACTTGTACCACAAATTTAGTTTATGATGGATTAGTGATATAGCTTATGGCAGGCTTAAGGCAGATGGGACTTGAACTGCTATATAGTTCATGTGGTTTCAAGGTAGATTGGGACTTGTACCACCAATTTAGTTGACGATAGATTAGCGGCATCACTTAGGTATAACAGGCTCATGGTAGATGTGACTTGAACTGCCTTATTAAGTATAGAATCCAAGTTAAAAGCGACTTATACCGGATTTAAGAGTTTGTTTGAATTTGTAAGTTGTACCTTCGTTATTTTGTTTTATGTTTATAGAAACTACATGTGCTGTGCTTGATTTGATTTATAATTGTATTTAACCCTTTGAGCGCCAAGCGGCAAAGCAATTCACCGTGCCACAGACGCCAAACCAAAAAAAAAAAAAGTTGCTCCAAAATCAACAGAGATTTAAAAACACAGATAGTGGTTTGAATTAGCATGTTTTTGACCATTGAAATTTTTGACGTCAATAGGCGTCGTTGGCGTCAGTGGCACGATTTCCCGATGATGTGATTTGCCGTCTTTGGCGGTCAAAGGGTTAAGCTACCTACCGGGACAGATTTTATAATCTATCTAACTAAAACTTTGAGTAAACAATATGATAATTTAAAAGTTTCTTAGAGGCGTACACAATGTGTGTTATTGGAACCCATTACATGTATATAATATTATTGAAGAGGTGTCTCCGTACACGGGGACGTGTAAATGTTGCGGATGGCCGAATTGTTAGAATCAATCATTACATTAACTTTATATATTACAAAATACTACTCAATATGTCATAAATAAATGTGAAATAATACGTTCCGTACCAATATGTATAATAAGTATTTGTGCAGATTTACAAATATGGGTTCCCGTCAATGCTAGCTGTACAAAGTGGCGCCACCTGTGGGAGGCGCAGTCATGACGTGATGTTATTAAACAAAAACATCTAGCATCAACGGGACCCCAAGCTCATTCTGTTCCGGGCTTCAGTGAAAAGTTATTGTGCTCCATTTAATTAATGTCAATAAAAAAGTAATAAGTTATTGATGGTGTTTATTTACTCGGCGTCCCACACCTGTTAGTCAGATAGGATGTGCAGCGGGATATGCGATGGAGCACCACGAAAGATGATGGATTGGTAATGTCGTAAATAAAATCATTACTTTGCTCAACCAATGATGTAGTTTAATTACACACAATTAAATGTACATATTGGCAGTGTCCTGAGACCGATAAGGTCGGATTAATTTACACTATCACATGTTAAAATATAAAATATAATTATCAAATTATTAGGCAACGTTCTATCGAGCCATGGCGAACAAAAAGACAAAGGGAAGGAAGCGGATACAGATTAGCTAAAGGAATCTGTGTGTTGCCTGTTTAAATAAATGCATACAGTAAATGTAAAGGGTATGCTACACTATGTTCAACAACAGTTCATGAGATACCAGCCTGGTGACAGACGGACGGAGTCTTAGTAATAGGGTCCCGTTTTTTACCCTTCAGGTACGGAACCCTAAAAATCATCATTACATAAGCCGAAATATTTTGATAACTGATATCCACTGGTATTGTTTTTGTTACACCTATGTTGTAAAGGTTAATAGTACCTAAATAACGATAGGCGATAACAGTAGCTCGATAAAGTTTGTGCAAAACAAATGAGTTCATGTCTCTATTATTCTGATTGGAACTTTGAAGTCAGAGGTCCCGTGGTCCGCGGGTTCGATAAGCGAGGAATGTAGCGCGAGCGACGACATTTATTCAGTTATATCAGTATATCTAATAATTTTTCTAAAATATTATAATCGTTGCCATGGTGATATACATTATAATTAAAATAATACATTGCAATTACTTAAATAATACATATCTAATATTTTTTCTAAAATGTTCTAATCGTTACCACGGTGATATATTGTGTTAGGTAAGTACATGAAGTTATATTTAGCAAAAACTTTTTGATAGCAACAATTATAAGCGCATCTTTATATGGACTATCTATCATACCAGTAATATAAACTATCAACATTTTTCTAAGAAGTATAATCACTAGTGTCCCCAGGGTTGCGGAAAAGAATAACAAATGAAAAAATGTATCCACCTAAACCCATTAACTTTTATTTGCATAGACCCGCAGGTCGTTCCAACACTTAATAATATAATAATAATTGTTAACATTATTATCATATCCAAAACAAATGTATTTCAAACACAATCATGTGTTAATGAATAAATACTATGACTATGACTATGACTATGACTTTCCAACTTGTCGACTCCTCTTTTCTGTACTGTCTACGCCGCCGGCTTTGTGACACCCACATTATTCACTTTACTAAAAATAAAAGTAATTACTAATAGCCATGACGCTCCGACCACTCCGTCATGTCGTGACTTTCATATTGACAGCAGACAGGTCTCCGACATTTTCTAGACACAGCGCAATTTTTATCTCAAAACTTAACGTCAACCTCTAATGTATGCGTTATTGTTCACCCAAAATAGTTGGCAAGACTTTAAACGTTACCTTTGAAAGAATTTATCCGGTCCTCATAATTTAATCTGAATAATGGTTCTATTATACAAAGTTGTAACTGACATTTTAATGGAGGTATTTGATGAGCAGCAATGACGAGTAGCAGCGAATGCAATTATAATTGTAATCACAAATCTAATGCCTGCTTTGGTGTTTTTAAATCATCAGCATTTTACTTCCACGTGTTTGTAATGTATTTCCAACTTACATTATTAAAATAAATCCAAGGTGATTGTTATGGAAGAAATAATTCTACATGACCTGGTTTCTACCATTTTCTGATCTTAGAAATTGTATTTCGCTGCGCAGTCTCTTCATGATAATTAACTCATGTAGTATACGCAGTTTATACGGCTTTTCATCACATAATTCAGAGTACAGAAGTTTAAGCTTTCAATTCAAAAAACGCGCCAAATTTCCGAACGCAAACCCCGCTTTCCGCACTCTGACCTGTCAATCTCATTAACGCTTTTGTGCGGCCACAGATCACATTGCGATTTTTCGTTTTAATTATAATAATGTAATATGGTGTTGTGAAAGGTGTTAAATACTAATTGTTATTATAAAGACGATGTTGAAACATCGTCTAAGCGGTTTGATGGATATATCTCGACAGGAATTCCGTCGTTTGAAAAGATTCACGGCGTCATGCGCTCGAGTCGGTCGGCAAGCCGGAATCACTCAAGGGATTCGTGAGCGATATCCCGGGCATAATGATCGTCTTGTTTACGTTCTCACAAATCGTCATCACCGAACAGGCGCCATGCGGAGCGGGATTCTGGTGGCGAAGCCATTTCAACTGCTTGAGCATGAGAGATGACAGAAAAGGGAAAACATTATGCTAAGAGGATTATAACAAACAAGGTAGGACAAGAATTCTATAAGTTTGGATCGCTGCCTTGCCTGTCTTCCGGAAGGCCGTAATAAGCATAACTTTAGCAGCGAGCGGCGTGTGCTGCTGGCGCATTGAAATATATTTTTGCTCGCTCGCATCTTGTAGCAATGTGGAGTGCTAACTATCGGATGGTTGGGTTCTCTCTTTGCTCATTAAGCATTGTGGTGCGCTTTAGTGGATACACTTGTAGCTTTAAACTTAAGTTATATTGTGTGTTACGTGGGTTCACTCTATGCTTATTACCTTAGCAAATGTGGTGAATTAATCTGGGTGCATTTTCTGCTGGCTCTGCTGAGTAGAATGGTGTATCAGTTGGATTCACTCGTTGCTTTATATGCGCAGCATGGTTTTGGGGGCTCAGGTCACCTTAGTCCAGTTCATGCTGAAATCAGTGTTGTGGTGCACCATATTGGGCTCACATTCTGCTGTTTGTGCCATACATAACAGTCTGATATATGGCTTATTTCAGGCTCGTTAGACAGTGCGTTATAAGCACTTCCTTATACTACAGCTGATGAATTATGAATACATCAACATAGAGACTGGCCTTACCAGCTGAAGCTCTCTAGAATTTGACACACTTGGCCCAGATCCAGTGAGTCAGATCTGCTCTTGCTGAGAATAATATGAATAAATTCCCATTATAATCAAAAATGTCATCGAAAATGGCCTACTAACAGGAAAAATTTAAAAGTATACCGTTCCGGACTATTAAAAATTGGAGGAGGCCTCAAGACTACATAAAGGCCGAAGTGGCTAGTTGATAGAAAGTGAAGAGCATATGTTAAATAAATGTCAAGTAAGTACGACTAGGTCATAAACAACTATAGGAGTTGAGACCAGCGGCCAGCTGGCAGCGCTAAACACACTATATAGTATGTAAATCACTTGGGAATTCTGATTCCCATAATCACAGTCCTGAGGGATAGTGTTAAGTACTGCTTAGTACAATGGCAACTTATCATTTTATAACATGCAGCGCAATTAATTCTGAATAAGATATTCTTCAGTTGAAGAATTTGTAAATTAAATAAGTAAGATCTTTTACTATGCTGGACTACTAAATGCAAGCAGTCATTATTAAAGGCCTACCTGGCAGAGGCCAATATTTACCTATGATATTCTGTCATAAAATCTGTCTTAAGATAAGTCTTATTACAATTGAAAGGAACTATATAACCATATTGCAAGGTAACACTCCAAGCAAGATATTTCTAGAACAGCCTTTAGGCTGATGCTTCCTAACTGCTATATTGGTACTATAAAATTTAAATCATGAATAATCTACAAATAGGCCTCAAGGACATTTTTTACATGTCTGATTCTGTCTTTGAATAACAATAATAAATATAAAATTACAATTGTAATTACATCACAACAATAGAATAGTAAATTAATGCAACAAATAAATCACAGGGCACACTTTACCCGGAGATGTATATTTTCTCCAAGTCCATTAATAGAATTCTCTAAAATTATCAGAAGATTGAACATGTCATCCTACGCTTACACAGAGTTGCTTAAACCTGTCATGCAGTTCTCTGATTGATATCAGGTTTGTGATTGATATGTGCAGTGTTTTATTTATTCATTATTATTTTTTTGTTGGGGAAATTACATATAATGATACATAATAGATGCCTACTTCCAATATTTACTAGTAAGTATCTCGGTTTGGCCCTATGGCTAGAGGAGGCCGTTGGCATTGTGTCCGTCACTCATACTGACTTGTTTTGTGCAATAAGGCTAATAAACAAATAAGAATAAATGAATGCTTTGATAGCATACAGACAACTCTAAAGTTGTTAGAGAAGCTGGTTTTTCAAGCTCCTTTTTTATAAGTACCAGGGTAAATTTTTATTTATTTTTTGGAAATAAAAATAAATGAATGCTTCAATAGCATACAGGCAAAGCTAAAGCTCTGTTACAGAATCTAAGTTTTCATTGTAAACTAGGAGGAAAGATCCTTTTATTTTACCATGGTCCAAATTTTTTGGATCTGTGTGGGAGTCTGACAATTATCAAGTCCCTTTAAAAGTTTAAACAACCTTTTAAAGTTTTTTTTAGCTAAATTATTATTATTATATACCTATATATATATATTTTTTAAACTAGAGCTATTAAACTATCAACATGATGAATAGGACATTTAGCCTATTCAACAGGCTTGCTTGTGCTGGTCGGTCTGCCACCGATTTTGGCTTGATGCTCGAGGTTTACAGAGTTAGAAAGGCATAATACATATTTCCGATAGAAATATTGAAACAATTATGATAAATCCAAGCAAATTTATTTAATGGTAAAGAATGAGCTATTTTGGTGGATATTATTAATCTATTATAGTACTGCCTTGTCAGCTTTTAGGGTCGTAAATCTTTTCTGCTTTGACTAAAAGAACTGTGGGATTTTTTAGAAAATTGCTTAAGCCACAGATTATCTCATTCATAAACTGAATTCAGTTTTCAAATTATCCTACACCCACATTCTATTGTTACACAAATATGACAGTGGTGTGAGAAAGTAATGTTATTATTTTCTCGTTATATATATAAAATCTGAATAAAATAATATCCCTGAATAAAATCTACAAGGAATCATTCAAAAATTGAATGTGTTAGCTACCAAATAAAGATTTTAAAATATTAAATTTACTTAATGACAAGGGATTGCACTGATGATGTCACTGTGTTAGGCTAGGTATGTCATGGAAAAAGTTATATATTATAATTGATTTCTCAGACTCCGTCACATATCGAACTACTGATGTAAATAAACATCCCTCACATAAATATATTTACTAAACATTATATGTATATGATATATATTATAGCTGGCGGGCGCTAGTGTAGTATCCCGTCTTGCTCAAGCTGGTAAGCTCTACATGTATAACAATTGGTTCTAACTTAGATTTTAGCAAGTTACCGTTGGTTGCTAGCAAAAATTCTTGGAACGCTTTATCCTAGTTACGGTGGTGCTGTGCGAAATGTGTTATATTTAACTAAGAGAAGTGTCCATCAGTCTCAGCAGACATAATGCGGGCCTGCTGGCATCACTCTCACATAGTACCGCATAGCGGTAAGACACATGCTGTAAAACTGTCATCATTTTGGTTTTGTGTCAAAACATTAACGCAATCGCTACCGCGTAGCGCTACGGGCTACGCTCGTAGCCGATATCATGGGAAAAACCGTAGGTAGCGAAAACTTACCACGGACAGAGCGCCCGGCTACCGGGTTGTTGGTGTCGAAAGTGTTAATTAAACATTATTTAGATGCATCAGTCCTTCAGCACAAATGTTTTAAACTATTTAGGAAAAGCGAGCCGGAGATAGCAGTGGTAACTGCTATAGGTACATCTACAAACTCTATTCATTAAGGATGCTTTTATCCGTTAGTTTATATTAATCAAGATGTAGCGCAACTTGGGAACCATAATTAGTGCCTAAATTACTTGGCATCATTGTCTTCAAATAGTATCTAGTTTTTTGCTTAGAGGAATTAAACAAGAAATAATACCTTGCTTATAAGTACTACTGTACAGTGGCTACAAACACTGTCTTTTATTAAATTATCCAATATTTTCCAATATCTGGACAAAGTTTTGAATTAAATTCCGGTTTTAATTAAGACATCTAGGCAGGTTTCGAACAAGCCTCTACTCTTGTTGCCCTTCCTTAGATATAAACCTGTAATTGGTCTAATAAAAGCCCTGTTGTCATATATATGAATAAGATTATACATAACTATTATTATGTCATGTTATTTTTATTATTGTTCTAAATAATAACTTACAAGGAGACAACTTCTCAAAATGCTTAGCTGTCTTCTATATTTACCGCCCACTCGACTCGGCCTGCCCGGGTCTTTGCCATGGGCCTGCTATGTCTCAATATTGATGTTATAAGATAGACTGCAGGCACCTGCAGGTTTGAATGACACATCATAATTTCTCAATTTTATGAGAGGCCTCTAGTGCCGCGTATATCATAAATTAAGTATTGTTATGACGAGTAACACTTACGAGTTACTCGCAAAGCTAGAAATAAACTTTGATTTGACTCTGAACATCTACATGAGTTAATTATCATGAAGAGACTGCGCAGCGAAATACAATTAGAAATTAAACGAACTTACCTGAAGTGAAGTTCTATTTTAATTGTATGAGCTGCGCAGTCTCGAAATGATAATCCCCCCCACCCTATACCCGTTTCAAAGTTTATTTTCCAGGACATTTCCATAGCCTCTGTTTTCTCAGGCGTCACGTCAGGATGGGGCAGCTGCTGTAAACTACTAAACTCTAAACTAAATGAGATTGACAGGTCAGAGTGCGGAAAGCGGGGTTTGCGTTCGGAAATTTGGCGCGTTTTTTGAATTGAAAGCTTAAACTTCTGTACTCTGAATTATGTGATGAAAAGCCGTATAAACTGCGTATACTACATGAGTTAATTATCATTTCGAGACTGCGCAGCTCATACAATTAAAATAGAACTTCACTTCAGGTAAGTTCGTTTAATTTCTAATTATACAATACAATACAATAATACTTTATTGCACACCAATAAAACATAAACGGCTTTATATAATAAAAATTGTATATCTACTGCCTTATGGCAGAATTATTTTTGGTCAAATGTTTCACATTGCAGAATTTTTATTCCTTTGTAGTCATACATTTCTCATAATTCTTGCAAATATCATAACATTGATTAGATTAGGTTAGGTTAGGTCTGTTTTATATCAATCCTAAATAGTTGTCTGTTTCAGAGAGAAATGCTTTCTAGAAAATGAAACTAACGGCGAAAAATAATTCTGCAATGATTTAGTGAACCTATAAAAATATATTCATATTTTATCTAGTCGTACCTCTGACAATCATCCCCTTTAATTATAAATTTGCCCTCAACAATTTAAAATCGCTATCAGGTAATAAACGGTACGTAGGTATATTATATACCTACTATGATCTGTGTATCCACTCTGTTTTGTTTTTACAAACGTTTGTTCTTTCACTCCTATCTAAAACGTTCTACAAAAACAACCAAGTACTAGTACGTTTTAATGACGTTAATACTTTGGTATCACCAAGTCTATCATCAACATGAAAATGAACAATTGAACAGACACTGAACAAATCCACCCGAATGGGAATCTGCTGGCACGTTTAATCGTCTTTTATTTCAAACGCTGGCAATTAAATAACAGCTGACATTCAGAACGTACCGACTCGTGTTTATTATTACACTTTCTTTCCACGCCCGGCATTCTGTGACTCGCGGCGGTTCGCGGTCAGCGCTCGACCTAGACTTGACGATATGGATGTTTTGAGTAGTTGAATGTTTTTTTTTGAGCTGATGAATGGCAAACTGAACGTTTTCATAGCAAAACGGGACTTAATAGCATTCAGAAAGGTATTTATTTATTAACCTCGACGTTTCGGACGTGATGTTACGTACCTGCGTGGCCATATACGTAACATAACGACATCACGTAACCTCAGCCAGCTAAGAAAGGGCTATGCTCGGGATCTCTACGAGATTGAATCAGAAATGAGGAGATTCCTAGACGAGGTCCAAAGTCCAAGGTCATCGACGTAGCGAACCGAGTAAGCAAATATAAGTGGCAATGGGCGGGGTAAATATAGCTCAAAGAACCGATGGCCGTTGAGGCAGATAGGTTCTCGAGTGGAGACCACGTACCGGCAAGCGCAGTGTAGGACAATCACTCGGAAGGTGTTTGGGCGACCTGGTTAGGGTTGGGATTCACTGGATGCGGGTCCTTTCTACCCAGCCCTATGTAGAAGTAGAAGTCCATTGAGGAGGCTTATGTCCAGCAGTGGACGTCCTGTGGCTGAAATGATGATGATGATGATGATGATGATGATATTCAATTAAAGTGTGTTATGTTTTATGACTTTTATGGCAATTTTCGCAGCGCTGTAGTAAACAATTTATTATGTCTGTTTTTTGGAGGCCCCACGTCTCTCGTCTACACAAAAGGATAGGGATGATTGATCGGTGGACGACAACTACCTTACGACTCAAATCTTAAGACGTAACGCCAATTATATATATGTAGGAAAACCTACGTTAACCATCGTTCATGTATGTGTACAGTCAAGGAAATTAAAACATGTACCTACCTTTTTCGGTTTTGTCACAATGCCATTAAGGGTCAAAAAGGTACGCGTTTCAGTTTTTTTACTGTACAACTCGGCTGATTAACTCTACAGTTACACGAGAAAGATATTTTTTTATACTCAAGAAACTTTTTAAACGATTCTGTACAACACCCTCAGCCGTACGTAGACTACGTTACTCCAGTCATTTTTATATCATGTCTCAACACTTTCACCAGGCCTGTGGATGGCGACTTTTAACTTGACAACACTGTCACTCCGTCTGCAGCCGAATAGTTCTCATAGTTTTTTTGGCACATCACTTTTTTTACGAGCTTTGTCAATGCCGCAGCATGCAATTTTCAAAATGGTCCTACTCTTTCTTACAAGTCCTTTTGTCGGTCACTTTGGGTAAAAATCGCTTCATCTCTAAATCCCCCAATTTATCATCTACTGAGTCCATGAGTAACATTACTATACGTACGCTAACCAACCATTAAAATAAGCTCACTCAAATAATATAGCAAAGCAAGATAAACACCGGTCTGAAGATCTAGTCTAGCATCTAGAAAAACAGCAGTAGCGTCCTAGTCCGATAAATAACTCTCGAACAATGGAACTTGGCAATTGGCCGCGGGCCAATGTATTAGTTTTTGTGCCAACTCTAGGGTTGGCCCATTTATCACCTATAATTTGTAGAAGTATGATCTTTACTATGTTTTACGGATTAGCACATAAATCACATAATTCTATGCAAATTCTATCCTGTCTAACTAAATGCTGAAATGTTGTGTGCGGAGTGATTTGTCTTGGAATAATACGGAAGCAAGAATTCTAGTAGTGCAAAAGTTAGAATATTCAAGAATTCCCAAACTTTTCTCTATCATGCCTCTTATGTTGGCGTTAGGTACTCTTAAATTGTACCCTAACTACATTAGAATACAATCATTCCTATGGCGCGGAGAATTTCCCATTAGTGGGTTTTTAGTCCCACACAAAGTACGACTACGATGAACTTAAAAAAAATAGAGAAATACCATAATGAAATGCTATTTATGTATCCAGATTGTACGTTCTACAAAATTGATTTCAAATATTTCAATATTATGCCAGTCAGCTATCTAAGACGAATTGTTTTTTTCATAAATAAATGTCATCCGTCATCATGCCTTCTTGGGGACCGTGCATACACAAAAAGTATAGTTTGATAAAAAGGTGACAACCCTAAACACCCGCAGAGGTTATTGGCAGATAAACATAAATATATAATGTCGACACATTTGTCCAAAATGACTTTACGCCCGATTTTATCTTTTTAGACTGGGAAAGTGATTCTGTTATAATGTGGCTGCAAGACTCGTCATGTGCTCTTCTTGTCGTGTGATCTTGTGTGTGACGGCGTTATGTAATTATAATTATGAATTGTTTGATAATATTTGCATAATTTTATAGTGCAAGTAAACAAGTTTGTTTACAAGTGGAAAGCCGTACGCAGCGGCTTTATTTGAAAATTGTCTATACGCTATTTTTATTCGCAATACTAAAATGATATTTCGTAGACTTGTGTTTTTGCTTTTCATACGCGTAATAAAAAAATAATAAATGGTATTAATTTTATTTAGATGTAGACACTTTTCAAATGTTATTTAAGCTAAAATACGTAACTAGGTATATTGAATCGATTTTATTGACAATATATGTTTGAAAGTCCTTGGAGCTGTCATTTTAGGTTTCGGTTAAATAAATTGACTATAATAAATATTTACTAACCGACTGCAAAAAAGAGGGTGACAAGACAACCGTGTTGTTGGGGACTCCTAATATTATTTAGTTCGATGAATCATCTCATCAAACAAATTGAATGTTGTATAAGAATTTTATTGTACAACTTTTTAATACGCAGGTGTACAGATTATTAAATTGCAATACAAGTACAATAACAGGAAATAAACAACATCATACGAGTACTTACGAGTACGTTTAAATATTACAATTTAAACGGATTATATTGCGTGTTCATTTTTTGAGCCTTTCTCTCGTTTAGACAACTACCTATTACAGTTACCGTTTATCATTGGTTGAGTGAGAAAAAACACAAATGATATTATCATACTTACCTGTTTCTTTGGTTACTACGAACTATACCTACGCTATATCTAAAACGTAGTGATTATATGCTCTTTGGCTATATCTGTATAATAAAAAACACAACAGACGTCGATTATTTAATTACGTGCCTATTTTTAAAATTACAACGCTGTGGATTGACACGAGACCTTGACCACCCCACCACCACCACTCCATAATAATTTCATATAGTAGTAATTTGTCGAAATTATCTTCACCTAGCCACAGGTCAAATATAAACAGTATATTAAGTGCTACTAAATTGTAGGTATGTGATAGTTATCACTTTGACCATCACTGCTTACAACCAGTTGAAGAATAATCTGAAAAACATATCGTTACCTACTTGGCCACTGTCAAAATATAATAAGAAGCTTGTTTTATGCTGCAAAATCTTCAACATGAAAATACAATACAAGTACTCTTTATTGCACACCTCATAAAACATACAGGAGAAATACAATACAACGCAAGAAGTTGCAATTAGAGGTAAACAACAGGCGATCATAATTTCTGGTGTATCAATTTAGTCTCGTGGTATCTCTTTTCCTAATATTCGCACTGTATGTTAGTATGCAATGAGAAGTTGTGATAAGCAAGTCACTCTACTGGTCATAAATGTTAAGTTATATCCGTGTGTAGTGTAAATGTACCATCCGCGTTTACGGCGGCCTCGCTTCGTAATCGATTACGTTATCGATTTTAATGCTTTAAGGGCCTTATCGCAATACCCCAGGGTTTTCGGTGCGTGAACGATTTGACACTAGGCCCAGGGCCGTATTTAACCCTAGGCCCACAAGGAGGGGCCCAGTCCCAGAAGCAGGATTTGCACGATAATATTTTTTTCCTTATACGGGAGGGGGCCCCGAATGCCAAGTGCCTAGGGGCCCTGGCCCTTTAAGTCCGGCCCTGACTAGGCCGACATTTAGCGCCAATTCTTGCACCGAAAACGCCGCGGTATGTTTATCACACTTGCGATTTGCGAGCGAATTTTGTACGTGTTATTTTGGACAATCGTTTATTTTTTGGCAAAGGTAAATAGGAATATAATTCTGAAATACTTTGAAGAAAAATACGACGAACAGTGGAGTATCAAATATTCATTGTAAATTAAAGAAAACAGAATTAAGTTATTATTTTGCTTAATTTTCATACCTACTTTAAATAAATTTTGATTTTTTCAAACAAAACTTAGAACAACTTTGTAGTAGGTATAGGGGTAAACCGTCGATAAGCGAGTTTATCGACAAGGAAAATCTTTTACCTGTCCCTCTCTATATCCAGATGTCTGATCATAATCCATAAGTGTAAGTATATAATATACATTATGTATACTGTATACACTATGCTAGTTAACTGGTCGCAAGAATGCTAACTTTATAACCGTGTGCAATATGCCACCCGCTACGACTTTCGCTTTGTAATCGATTACAGATTTGACTGGTTTATGGTAATGCTCTTCTTAAGTCCGACTTCACGTGTAGAGTCTTCAAGTGTTTCCAACCTAACAAAACGCCTCGATCGAGTTAATGTATCACGTCAAATTGTCACACACACGTTTGAAACGTAATTGCGTCTAGTTAAAGCAAACTTAGATATACTTATAACTTAGTTATATAAATATAAGCTAATGGGTATACTGCTTTTTCGCAGAATTGTTTTTGGTCGCATTTGGTTTCATTTTGTCGAATTTTCACTTTGCAGATTTTTTATTCGTCTGTAGTCGTAATAATGTTTTCATAATTCTTGCAAATATCATCCTATTGATAAGTTTAGGTTAGGTTTGTTTTAAAAGGTTAGGTTAGGTTTGATTTGAGTTATTTGAGCACAGTTTAAACCTGTGAGGCTCTAATCTATTTTTTTTTTTCTTCATTTGGATATTCAACAATAAGTATAGATAATGCAATAAGATACTTGGGTCGTTCTCAAAAAATTTGCACCGCCACCTGTCAACAGGTTTGTCTTAGAAGAAGTTTTTTACACCGCATTATTATAAATATTCAATTATCAACACATATCTATAGACACTTTTTAAATAGAGGCCAAATGCTTTTAATTAAAATTAAAGTATATTAATAGACAAAAAAACGATTTAAAACTATGTTTTGTCGCTCACTTGCCGTGTCCCAACGCGAGGTACTCTTGTTTCGTTGTAATAAAAACATATACATTACCGACTTAGCTTAAGTTCAGTACTCCATTTTATTTTCACATATGATGAAGATTGAATACTACCATATCGAATAATAATACTATGCTTATGTTGCGAATTATTTGCAATTTAAGTTTGTCCACGCCATTTTTTGTCGTTCACTTGTCATGAGACAAACATTACGATTGTGTGACTACTATTTCGTTTCCCCTGCCTCACCCCGCATAAATCGAGACCTTCAGTTGCCACCTAACACTGTTCCGAGTGACACGTCGTCAGCGTGCTGCACTAAAAAAATATGATAGATACACTTACGCGAGCGGGAGTTTGTAATGGGTATGTAGCCTATATTCTGCCTTCCATATTTTGGTTGACGTGGGTTCTATTGCATTCATTTTAATTTATAACGCGTAAAGTATGGTCTACTTTTATGTGTAAGTATAAATATGCAGTTCATCAACGAAATACTTTATTTGTTTTGATAATGACATAACTGTCATTTTGTCCATTACCTGTATGTCGTTCACTTGTCTATATAAAAACAGGTGAACGACACATACGGCAGGTGAACGACAATTATTTAAACACTAATACAAAATAATTTAAAAACCAGGTTTTATCGGTCACTCGCCGTGTCTCAACTCATGTTTTGTTGTTATAAAAACATTCCATTTTACTTTCAAGCTGTCTTAGGAATCCTTAGCAGGCGGCGCCCACACCAGATTTTGAAAGCATCAATCCTCTGCCTGTCAGCGGCTTTGAGCTTCCAGGTCTCTGCCCCATAAAGAGATATGGAGAAGACAAGTGCACAGACGATGTGCATGTTAGTCCAGTTAGGGATGTTTCTGTCTTTCCATATTTTGCCGCGTTGGGTCATCGCTGTTTTGGCCATTCCGATTCGCCTGCGAATCTCTGGTTTGCATGTGCCTCTATTTGTGACAATGGAGCCAAGGTACTGGAACTGATCAACAGTTTCGAACTCTTGAAGCAGGTTAGTACTTCGTCAACTAGTAATGGTCGACTATCATCAGCTCGGTTTTATTGTTATTAATATCGAGACCCATTCTGAGTCTGGTTGTTTTGAGTCATTCCAAAAGTTGGGCCACTTCTGCTTCGGGTGATGCAAAATAGGCGATGTCTACCACGTACCTTCAAGGGCTCCATATCTGTTATATAGTATTGGGGATATTATGCATCCCTGTCGTACGCCTTTCCGGAACTTAAAATTCTTGTAACTATGTGACATGTCCTACCGACACCATTCTGTATCCAGACTCGTAAAGGCTTTATAAAGATGTGCTGGCAGCTTCAGACAATACCTCCCATAGCTTATCCCACCTAACGCAGCCGAAGGCTTTCTGGTTATCAGATGTGAAGGAATTCCTCGAAGATGGCGAAAACAGCAGTAGGTTACTCAGCGGGTAAGAAATAATATGTCAAAAGAGGCAGCATTAAGATGCAGACACGTTATTTAAATGATTCGCTGTTGAACCCTCATAACAAATTTATAAGATCACATGGGTATGCTTGAGTTTTGCATCTTTTTGCCGGTTATGACCTTTCTGGATTGTACAGGCTTCAAAAAACCTCCTGAGAAATGTCCTATGAGATGAGAATTAAATGCTTGTTTTCTTTATGCAAATTACTGACATAAGGAAAAAAGAAAAAAAAATAAACAAAAAAGCACGAGTTAACAGCTCAACGTAGGTTATTTTTAAATGTCACTTACCTGCAACCGTCGTCGTTAACCTGCAAACAAATTCAGTGAAGTTGGAACATATTTGTCGCAAACCTGCACCCATTGTCGATAACTTGGTACAAAATGTCGTTTACCTGACATCGATGTCTTTCACCTGTCGACCTAAAATTTCAAACCCCTATATCTTCTAAGATATTCAATTTAACTACTTCCCTCGACGTGATATCAATTGTCTGAATATATTTCTAGCGATCCTATGAAAAATAAAAGAAGAAATCGCAACTTAAAAAAAAAATGCAAAATTAACGCAGCGGTGCAAATATTTTGAGAACGACCCACTTAGTCTAACTTGTCAGTGTAAAGTATCAGTAAAAAAAAATACGTTAATTGCTCATGATGACCAATCAAATGAGCCCAAACACAATGGGCTTATCTTGTCCCGTTTAGGAGTTCATATGACCACCTTCCGTCTCCATCATCAGAACAGTTCTAACGTCCAAGTTATTGTATTTTCACGTGAACTACATATACATGCATAGTTTAATTTCAATGCGACAATTAGAAGTAGGTTAAAATTGATTTGATTACATGGTTTGCTACAAAATAACACAAGTGAACCAAATAAATGCGTGTTAATTAAAAACGACAAATGTAAAAGTATACTTATTGTTGAATATCCAAATAAAGAAAAGAAAATAAAATACAGCATGATGACTTTGGGGCTTCGCTGAATTATAATTATTGTGCTATCCAAACTACGACCTTCAAATCAATTTTCTTTAATTCAATTTTAAATTAGGCTTAATTAAATAATTCACGTGGCTAGAAACGTGTCTGAAAGCCATCGTATTCGTTTGGTATCCTAAAACTCACGTTTCTTATCGTCGTAGTAAAATGGCAATCAAAATATTTTATGTCGTGCACACGGAATGATATTGTCGGCATGGCAATTAAACCCGTTTTACAGTAGGTAAAGTATGCATAAAAAATAATTAGCATTATGTAAACCTACACTCCCGTTTTCTTAGATTTATTAGAACTACACTACAGTATTGCTACTTTTTAATTTCTACTCTTTTTTGTCAGACTTTTAATGCATTAAACAACATTTTATTAAAGTAGGTATACGAATGCGATTAAGTAATTCATTTCATTTCATTTCTAGGATCTTAATTTTGGGCAAAAACTGACCTACGGATGAACGTTATTTTGAGTAAACATACCTATGCCACGGGTTGCCATGAATCTTTTGCATGTTCGTAACGAAAGAAGAAAACGTAAAAAAAATCAGCCATTTCGGAACAAACTTCTCTATACAACTCTAAACTAAACAAGGTCTGCACCTTTGTTTAGACTTTGTTTGACTCACAGAGCCAGCAATTTGAAAATAATGCATACACAATATAGACAATTGAACGACGAAATATATTTCTTGTTTTTGTGTACAATAAATCGTATACATACATAAACTACATACATACACGAAGCAGGTATCGGAAACCTTGGCACGCTCTTAAACCTGTCTGTTATCAATCAGCCCAAAAGCTTCGCCGCTCAATGTCAAATTACGCACGAACTACTCTTCCGAGAGTTCCGAGTGTTGCGGTATTTTATCTAATTAGGGACCTTGATTTTAAGGATTTTGGGATTATTGTTTTATGCGGAACTTATTTATTTTGATACTTAATAATAATCTTGAAAATACTTCAACTCGTAGTTTTCGATCACAGTGAAAAAGCGTGACTTGGGAATTGGGATTATACCGAGATTCCGAAGTAATGTTGCCGAAATTGCGATAAATTCCAGATTTAGGTAAATCTTGGCACCTTCTCAAAATTCCCAATATTAGAAAATTATATTCAAATCGAAATTTTCTTTTAAATTCTTATGAAAGTTTCCAGAAATTTCGGATATATTCTAAACTATTTCGAAACTTTCCGCAACTTATCCATCAGTTGGAAAAACAGTTTAGGAAATAGCCACAATAGTTTTTACTTTTCAACGGACTTCAAAAGAAAGACGTTCACTCGTACCTATATATTTTTCCCCGAAGTTCCCGCGTACTTCACATAGGTACCTAGTACAAATTCGAATTTGTACTCTTCTTGGACTTAAGAGCAGCACCTCCGTCATTAATGAAACGATTTTGAAAATTATTTGCCTTGTGATGATGGGATCCATGGCGAATCAACTGATAATTGTTTTGCTGCAATGCTTAATAATATTGAAGCGATCCATGCCACCATTTCAAGATATTAAATATTAAATAGGACGATTTAATTTAGAAGGTGTTTTTTAAATAAGTTAATTGGGTCATTGTCAGTTCAAAAAACAAAATTGGTCCCTCCGGTTGTCAAAAGTTAAGAGGTTGTATGAATCTAGGTTATGTTGCTATTACATCGGATTATAGAAGAGAGAACGGTCTTTATTCTCACAGGCATTTAATCAGAAAATTAGGCCTTGGAATCCTTAATTTCGCAAATTTCCACTTTCCGGTGGACATTTGCGACATTTGTTCTTGTCCGTCTTTCCGACGCGCACCTAAATCTGACAATGACCCAGTTAAGTATATAGTGGGAATGAAGAATGAGTATTTAAGTGTGCGCCTGTTTTGTTCCAGCAAGGCATCGGAGTGGAGCTGGTGCGCGCGCTCGACTGCCACCCGCCGAGCGTCTCCAACGTGTTCTGCGAGTGCGACTCCAAGGATGACGTCGTGAGTGTTTCTGTCCTCCTTATTTTTTTCTCCACGTAAAATGAGTGCATTACCTGCAGCCAATAGAGGAAGAGTGACACAGAAAACACATTTTACCCAGTAAGTACAACGCGCTGTAGTGCTAGTGCAGTAAGTGCAACGTAGATAGGGTAAAAAATATAAATTTGTCCGCACTCCAAGGAGATTTTTATTGATTTCGGTGCCGTAATTGTAGTCATGGCTCGAGATTTCTACGGCATTATTGGTTATTAAGTGGTTCTGGGGTTTTCCTGGTATACTGTTGAGTGACGATAACAACAAGAATATTTAAGACTCGTCCAGTATCATGGAGGTTTCATTCTGCTCTACTAGAGTATCTAAGGATTTGCATCAACATCAACAATATAATTACCAATCTCCGGTATAAATAGTCGTTGATTTCTTAGACGCTTACCGAAAGAATACTACTACACTAGTAGCACAGTATAATAAAGAGTACTAACGTACAGTATGGACACTCCCTGCCTCCCCCCGAAAGTGCCGCCCACCCGCGCTCGGTTACCTCGCAGTTACCGGCTGGCAGGGACGCGACGACGCGGTGCGCAGAGCGGAGGCCACGTATAATATTCAAATATTAAACAAATACTTTTGTAACGGGCGTGTGCTGTGCTGATTACGGTTGTTAAAGCTCTATAAACAACAAAAATAAAAGAAAGTTCTACAGATTCCCATTGGATGAATCAAGGCATGTACATACCCAGTTATTTTCAAAGTGTTTTATGTTTTAGTAGAAAACCAACTTACAATAGGTACTTATGTTTAGTATTTTTTTTGCCCTATCCGTTTTCGACCTAAACCTATCAGATCAGATCACACTGAAAACAACACAATATATATATGAACAAAAAATCATGTTTTCAACTTACGTAATATTTTGGTGGCCTGAATTTCCTTACAAAAATTTAGTTACTTCGTTTATACTGATTCAAAATAGGAAACTATTTGTATAAATCGAGCTTAGATACCCACCTTACAGCGTAATATGATTCTTAATTCTTCCTAATTCGCGCAATGAGTTTTTAGTCATTGAGGTTATCGAATTTGAACGCGGGCGGAATAAGAAATCGTAGATTAACATTACTTTAATTATAAGCACACAAAATTAATTCGACGCCGCTATTACAAGGTCATCTCATATTGCTGCACATTGTGTTCCCGACTCGTGCGTTCAAAATGGCAGCAACCCTAGCATGTCTTATCTCACTCACACAAGCATGGTACGCGTTCACCTACACGAGCTTAGACTGTGTGCGTAGCAACGCGTTTCTTTCATACATTTGATCGCCATTGTCCGAGGTGTGCTAGTAGTAGAGCAGAATGAGACCTCTGTGAACGAATCTTAAATAGTGTTATTGTTGGCAACACCCAACAATATACGAGGAAAACCCTAGAAGCACGTTACTTAATAACCAAAAATACCGTAGAAGTCTTGCGCCATCACAGCAATTATGCCACCGAAATCAATAAAAAATAACCAGGAGAAATGCCCACTCTGTTTTATTGGCTCTGATTTGAACGAGTGCTCCACAAATGAATCCGTTTAGCTGCAATTCCATCACGGGCGGAACTGCCAATTGGTTAATGGAATGAACATTAATGAATGGTTAACTGCCGTCGGGTTTATTATGGAAAAGTTACTGTCTAGTTTAAGTAAAATGGAAGTATTATAGTACTCGGTAAATTGCCCATTCTTTCAGACAGAATATGCATTGCTATTGAAATATAAAATTATTCTGTAATTTGATCGCATTTTCTCCACGACATTTGGTAGAGGGCATATTTTTTTATTTTTAAGGATTCGGCAAATACGGATCGCTTACACGATCAGTTTGATGTCCGTATGTCTGTCTGTCAACCCCCTTTTTCGGTATCAAAAGGATTCGGCAAATACGGACCGCTTGCACGATCAGTTTGATGTCCGTCTGTCTGTCTGTCTGTCAACCCCCTTTTTCGGTATCAAAAGGATTCGGCAAATACGGACCGCTTACACGATAAGTTTGATGTCCGTATGTCAGCCCCCTTTTTCGGTATCAAAATGAAATTAATATCAAATACTCAAGTATGCTACCTCTCGGAACCGTGACAAAACAAACTTCTAAGTCAATGCAATCAGAAGAAGACGAGCTTTTATACCGCATTTGTTGATGCTTGCAAGGGAATCAAAACCTAACTATAGAATACTCGTACTTCCTTGACCTAGATTTTATTTACATCATATCGTCAACAACATGAAATGCCCAAATGCATTACGAAATTTCATGACAATGCCAAATATAATTACCGATAGCATCAGCAATGTACATTTTGCTTGACTAAATTATATTAGATGTTCTTTTAATGTAGGTTAAAGCATGCATGCTCTAGAATATTTCGTATTTATGTTGTGATAGGTAAATATTTGCACGGAGACGGAGTAAATAAATATTTTGATAAAATTGAAAAGATTGGTTCAATAAATTCGAAATATAAGTTCGATAAATGCACTTGTAGATTTTTTTGGCTTTACTCTTGAATGGTCGTGATATCTGGAAATTTAAGAAACGGTTTTTGATGCATATTAAATACAATTAAATATACGTATAATACTTTTCCGAACGATGAAGCTAATTGGTAAGATAAAAAACATTAAAAAAAAGTGAACTTAGGGGACACCCGGGTTTGAACCGGGGACCTATCGATCTGCAGTCGATTGCTCTACCACTGAGCTATATCCCCACATGGTATTCTTATTGAAATAATCGACTATATTTCTAAATAACAAAAGGCACGAGCATGCACGTAGGCGGGCGATATGGTTCTGAGTTTCAGAATCCTCTTATGACGTTTTACGCCTTTATTCTAAATTCTAACTTTATACGCTTGTAGTAAGATCGGGTTTTTAATTTTACCTGAAATTACTTACGATATATTGGAAGTTATCTATAATATTTTTAAATATCCAGATATGGCCGACCTTTGACTAGGTTCTATCGTGTGATATTAATGAGATCGATGTGAAAATAGAAGGGTCACATCAAATTGGGTGAGCGTAATGTATATTTTTCTAACATTCTCTTTGACGCTTGAACAGCTTGAACTTTGTCAATATACGAATCCGGCTTAACAGGGGTCTCTCCCACTCTCCAGTTAAAACAGCATTAGCATGAGCATGGTAGGAAGTATGAATTTCGGAATTCGGAGTTATCCCATTTATGTTTAAGAAGATAGAGACAAATACGAAGTAGGTATCGCATTCGAACTATCCTATTACAGGTAACTTATTGTATACCATGATACTAGTTGCGAGATTCCATATTAACAGATTCAAGTTGTTTTGTATATTTTGAGACGGTTGAGTCTCTTCCAAGCTTTAAAGTTATTTAAGCGTAACCTGCTCAGATTTGCCCACCCACGACTTCACACTACGGCACTGTTAAATTCAAATTCAAATTAGCATTCTTGACACAACATTGGAACAGAATATTAACAATATAAGTATTGTATAATACATACAGAAGAAAAAAAAACTATTTATAAAAACGGTATAAACTCACGTAAAAAATTGTCAGGAACGGCCCGACATGTTTCGAACTCATTTGGATTTCAAAGGTGTGACGGATACCATCGGACACATTTTACCGTAGATATAGCATTACAACCTGGTTCCGTCCTTTGACTAAGATGAGGCAGTCTACAAGATTGTCTGAGCATATACGCAGTGTCAGAAAAATGGATACGAGAGACTCCGCTGTTGCGGAGCATGTTGTCGAGGCCGGTGCGTCCCATTTCGTACGTTTCGATAAGGCACGGTTGTTGGTTCGTGAGAAACGCTGTGTACAACGGAAGATACGAGAAGCTATCGAAATTGGACGGCGCCCGAATTTCAACCGAGACGGTGGTTGGGCTCTACCTCCGGCATGGAAACCTGTGATTCCGGCGTTAAAAAACATCTCGCGTTCAGACAATGTCGTTGATACAATAAGTCAAGTGTGCGTGGTATCAGTGGGTAATAGTGAAAATGCAGTGACAGACAGTCCAGTGGTGACAGCGCAAGAGCCCTGCCCTCCCCGCGCCGCGCTATCTGCGCGTGCGCAGAGGGCGGCAAGAAGAGCGATTAAAAGTGCAGTGGGTCGCGAGTCGCGTAACAGCACGGATAGCTACCCCTGATGAAGAGCTCCAAATGAGTTCGAAACATGTCGGGCCGTTCCTGACAATTTTTAACGTGAGTTTATACCGTTTTTATAATTAGTAAAGATGTCTCACGATAGTTTTAATGAAAAAAAAAACTGTTATACATACAGAAGAAAAAAACGTGGTATATACTATACAGCGGTTTATAATCTATGTGTATATTGTGTATACAATAATAACTACAAAATACAACTGGGCCAAGGGTACCAAGCTCAGCATACGCTGGCCGGAGGACGACCAGCACTGATTTTCAGCTTGGCCAAGGGGCAAGGTTCTTGGTTTAAGGGTCACTAGCAAACATCTGATGTGTTGTTCCAGACGATCACATGCGACTGCGACGCGACGCCGGCCTTCCAGCTGAAAGCCTTCAGCCAACGAGGAGAGAAGGTCGAGGTGTCGCACTACAGAGTCAACGTCAACAGGTACAATGTTTATGACTTATAAGCGGCCTTATTGCCGCAGTAGCACTAATTGTAGGCCTACGTCCTCCTAACATGTTCAAGTGGCATACCCTGTTTTTATCCCAGGATGGGAGCGGATCTGAAGCTACTTAAGGAGATAAATGCATCTTGTTTTGCTGTCCTATAGAGAACTTCTTCTCTATTTCTTCCCACGCCACGTCTTTAATACCGGACCAATCTCTGATATTTCCTTTGCTCTTCTATCAGATTGTCTCTCCCTTTCTACATCCCTCCAATTATACCGTTCATACACCTGTTCCTCTACTAACTTTATCGTAGCACCTAAAAGAAGTGAACAGTTTTTTTATATATATAATAACTACTTAACTTCGGAAAACACTATATATCTAGAAACTGTTTAAATATCCTAAGTTTGTCATCGAAAAACGCTAGTATCAGATATTTTACCCAAAATTTCCTCATTTCAGGTTCCGTGCTCGACTCAACGTGATGTGCATATCAGAGAAGCTCACGGGTGAGCTCCGATGCGATGGATGGCCTGATGTCAAAGTGGCTCTAGCATCAGTCGGGCCCCTCAAGACTTCGTCCGGGGAGGCCAACCTCCAGCAGCTCGTCAGGTAAATACCTATTTTATTGGAGATGTGGGAGACTAAACTATTTTAGTGGCAGGCTAGATAAATTGGCTTGATGATAACAAACGACATCGGAATCACACTAGATAAATGGCTAAGAATAAAAGCGAAATGGCTACGGTGCGGTCTCCCGTCGTCCATCAGTTAACAAGTTTCTGAACTCTTAACCTTAACGGTTGAATCCGTTTGCTACGTTAAATAAGGGTTGAAGGAAGCGAGAGAAGTGACCTTATCTTCTGCTCCGATAAAATGTAACAGTTTTACCTAATCCTGTATGTTTAATCCGGTTATATGCCTTATTATTATTACTTAAGCAGAGCATTGTGTCGTTATTGAACAGGAATCTAAGCATGATCTTGTATATTTCAGTGACATTGTCGTGAACGCGCTGCGCAGCACACAGCTATCATTCAACCTGTCGCACTACCCCACGTGCCCTAGATTGCGACGACACTTCGACACATCGCCGCGTCTGCCGCTGCACTATGACTCTATGGTAAGGATCCATACACAGACTACAGAATCAACCTGTTAACCATACCAGCGCCTCTAGCACAACTTTGACACGTGACTCTTTCTCGCGCGAGATATGCTAAGCTATATCTTTCTGTACAGTATCGTGAGAGAGTGACGGTTGATGCTATGTCGCGAGACATGAGTCCGAACCATAGTTGTGCTAGACGGGCTGATCTGACTGGAGTCAACAATAGACCCAGGGCTAGCATTGCTGGACACAAGTCCACACAGACACAGGAGTTTACTAGGATGCACCGCTAAGCATGACTCTTCTAGCCACTTTCTTCGAGTCCCTTCTAGTCTACGAATAGCATCATTCCAACTAGTCTAGTTTTCACTTACTCAACCGTACCAACCGTAAGAGTAGCGAAAATATTAACTCGCCGCACTCATCGAAAAAGGAAAAAGAACCATGACAAAACAAAGAAAAAGAGGACGCAGGGTTTGTCACTGAGAGTGGCATGCTTCTTTATACCTACATCAAGTCATCATCATCATCAGCTTATTAACTGCTGTCTGAGAAGCGATCCGTTTACTTTATAGTACATCGTTTAGCTTCCTCAGTCTTCTACGTTGCCAGGTTTTTAATCTATGTTCTGATCCATCATGTTTATTCCAGCTGTCGCACGATGGCAGGCAAATGTACGCGTCGACGCCAAACTCGGTATCCATGACGAATGTCCACGCACTCGGGGAGAAGAGGCTGCTTGTTAAGGTCGTCGGTGCCAAGGACTTGGGAGGTAAGGAACCGATTACACATCGTCACGGTCATGACACTGACATAGACGTTGCCTAAATAACGCCACCTTGGATCAGATAGATGGATAACTGACACTTATTATTAACGATACTCTACTGCGCTAATTCTTCTTTACCTTCATTATCTGCCCCCCTGTTGTCTACCGTTATTAAAATTGTTGTATCCGTGTAAAAAAATATAGAATATTTTATGTGTTTAATTTTTTAACTTTTTTTGGTGTGCAATAAAGCATCTTGTATTGTATGACGTTTTGACGAAGTTACATACGTTGTGGTCTCAGTCTGTCTCAGATGAGATATTACAGCCAGTCGTTATAGGAGATGTCGACCAAATGTACCACTACCCGACGGATTATCTAATGATAATAAAATTGCCTAGGAAGGTAATGTTCGACTGTTCTCTTACTTTGTACTATAACTCCACCAAAAAATAGTAGATAAGATCGACGAATCCTAAATTCGGTAGTCGTCGGCTACACATTAGCGTGTTTTTCGGAGCAGTTGTAGAAGGAATCGTACAATAGCTAGTCTCAAATACGAATTGCAAACGACCTTCACCCACCTACTTAAAGCATGAATATAATCTTATATCTATGCTAAAAAATATATAGCGAAATGCGAATGGGTTGCCTAAAAAAATCCTTATTAATATTCTCAAACAAGCTATACCTATGATCCTTTATCGATGCAACATCATTCTTCAGGCAAGGCGGGATGCGGCGCCCCCTACTGCGTGGTGGAGATGGACGAGCCGCCGCAGAAGAACCAGACCGCCTTCAAGAAGGACACCACGGCGCCGCAGTGGGAGGAACACTTCCTATTGTGAGTATGAAACACCCTCAAGTCCATAACCTTGATAATTAACATCGGGCTACTGCTTATCCCGCGATAGATCGATGATTATTTATTACCTTACTAGCGACCCGCCCCGGCTTCGCACGGGTGCAATGCTGATTAATTATGCATGCATATATTATACATATAAACCTTCCTCTTGAATCACTCTATATCTATTAAAAAGAACCGCATCCGTTCCGTTGCGTAGTTTTGAAGATCTAAGCATACATAGTGACAGACAAACAGACAGACAGCAGGAAGCGACTTTGTTTTATACTTCTTCTTCTTGTGGTGCCATATCCTAACGGATGTCGGCGATCATCATACGAAAGTTTTCTCTATTTTTGGCCACTCTGCTGAGAGTGGTGACGTCCTTAATACCAGTCCAGTCCCTGATATTATCACACCAAGTTGTTCTAGGTCTTCCTCTACCTCTTCTTCCGTCTATTTTTCCCTCAATTATGTTTCTTGTTAAGGCATATTTTGCGTTTCTGTAAATATGTCCAAAGTATGCCGTTTTTCTCTTTTTGATTGTGAGCATTACTTCCATTTTCTTCCTCATTTTATTTAAGACCGATTCGTTAGATATTTTATCCACCCATGAAATTGTTTTATACTATGTAGTGATAATTCTTCGATAACTACCTGCGTTTTACATCAGAGTTGTTTTCAAAAAACAAGTACTTAAAGTTAGGGACTATAATTAAAACAAAAATTATAATTGATTGCTTTTAGGTATTATTGTATAACGAAAGTTTCGTTACACAAAGTCGATATTATAGTTTTGTTTTTAATAAGCCGAAGTACTTAAAATATATTTTTTGAAAACGACTCATCTTCTCTAAGCTGGGGGCTTTGGCTGTGATCTTTTTTATTGGAGCAAATACCCGGTCATCATTTAAACCCACGTCTTCGCGACTGTCTAAGACTCATCTTTTGTTAGCTGATTTGTAGCTACTTAACTTAAGTACCTTTACTTGATTGACTTGATTGTTATTGTTCGCAGTGACTTGTCCCCGCAAACTGCGGAGCTCCTGTTCGAGGTGTACGACCGCACCGGCCCGCCCTCTCCCGGCGGCGGCCCGTCTTCACACAGGTCATTAAGTCTGGGTTTTAACTTCTTCTTTTGAATAGATGTACATGGTGCAGTTCTGTACATCTAGATCGCCGATAGACGCTGATGATGTTGTCTTATCATCAGCCGGTCTATCGGCGGATAGATATGGCTATCGGCTGGCATAAAAGTTATATTGGTATAAAATCGTTACCCATAATTTATTTTATGCAACTCAAAATTAAACCTCGCCGAATATTACCAAATATTACTTAGAAAACTACTATCACTTATCGCCAAGTCACGGCACGCCGTACCATACTTTCCTCGAAGCCATTCAGAATATTTTCCTGTATACTGATACAAATTTGTGTGCGAAAGAACCGCAGGATTTAACATTTAGGTAACTATAGGTACACTACCTACTACGAAAGCACTGCTGTAAGTATGCGGAGCGAAATATTTTGCGGATTGCGTTTTAACTTATCATTGCAACATGAAGATTTAACGTTCAATTTTCAACAATGACAATCTTGAATACTCTCCGAACGATTAATTTTCTACTCTGCACCCATTTGAAGCATCTCTGTTTGGCCCTATGGTTGACTGGTGAGAATGCCATTAGGCATTAAGTTCGCCATTTGTACTGACTTTTGTTTTGTGCAACAAAGTTTAAATAAATAAATGACAGAGATGACAAATACCACAGGTTCCTGGGTCTGGGGCTGGTGGGCATCGACGAGCTCCTGGCGGCGCCGTCGCAGCGGCAGCAGATCGCGCTGCAGACGCGGCCCATGGAGGAGCACGACGTCTCCGGCACTCTCACCGTTGAGGTAAGAAAGAAGCCCTTCTCAGTCGATTCCTCCCATGATTCGGAAGAGACCGGATCGCTTCTTCAGTCGATTCCTTCTAAGATTTGGAAGAATCTGGGTCTCTTCTTCAGTCGATTCCTCCCAAGATTCAGAAGAATCCGGAATCCGGATCTCTCCTTCAGTCGATTCCTCCTAAGATTCAGAAGAATCCGGAATCCGGATCTCTTCTTCAGTCGATTCCTCCCAAGATTTCAACCGTGGCACTAATAACGGCGAAAGTTTGAGAGTGTGTTTCTGCGTATGTTTGTTACTTCCTCACGCTTAATCGGCTGGACCAATTTTGATAAATTTTGGTATGAAGGTAGCTGACACCTTGGATTAACACAATACACAGCCTACTTTTTATCCCGAAAAATGTAATGTTCTCGTGGGATGACCAGGTAACACCGTGCGGCGCAGCAGTTCCATATGGAGTTACATGGTACCGCTACATCTTTGATAACTGAACAAATTGATGCTTACTTTGTACGAGTCGAGGCGGCTTAGTTACTTATGCTTGCAAGGAACTAAATGCGGACAAATTTTACGAAATTATTATTTATTCTAACAATTTACGTTTCAATTAGGCTGCAGGGGATGTTTTTGTATGTAGCCACAAAAACTTTGTCCTCTTTGATGATTATTAATTTAATAATCTGTTAAAGACTAAATGCTTATTGACCGACTAATGATTCCACAGTTCCTGTTCATCGAGGGTGCAGATATCCCGGACCTGGGGTCGCGGCCCGTCAAGATTAAGGAATCCCTGCGGACGCTGTCGCCCCAGGGCCATCTCACCACTACCACCAAGACTATCTTCAAACAGAACGGTTCGATTTTTAGCTTGATTTACCCCCGTTGCTTTAAAGACAAGCATTTTCTAGGATGCTTTAATGAATCGATATTTTGTAGAACAAGAATCTAGAAGACTGCCAATGCCAGTACCTATACAAAGTAGCGTTCCAACGATCTGTTATAGTTATGTCATGTCCAGGTAATGACTGCGGACTCAGTGGCGAACAAATAGAGCGGCAACCGCGCACGACGGCTCGTGGCGTGATATAATTTTAGTTTACTTCGTGGGATTGTTATTTAAAATCAACATAACATCATAAATTTTCTTCCATGACCATTCGATTCGATTTCGATCCATTGAGTTTGTTGAACTTAAAGGCCACGATATGCTATAACTAGCGGTTGAGCGAGAGATCCGAACGCGGCGGCGATACGAATGAGCGAGACACGCGTATCGCGCACCGCTGCCGCTCGCCGCTAAGTCCGAAGTCGTGGCCGGGCCAATAGGCGTCTATTGTTGACATCGCGGATATAACTAATGTAATGACTCTAGAAACTTCGAATTTACCCCTATAGACCAAAAAAAACACCAGTAGCGTATACTGCAACTTTCCAGGGCACGAGAAGTCAGCCCTGACGGAATCTGCCCTGCGAGAGCTGGAGCTGAGCCCCACGAGCGCCGCCAATAAGTCCACGCTCATCATACACTCCGTGCAGCGGGTGAGGATCTGTTCAGTTCACCTAGCACAACTGAGTCGCGAGACATAGAATCACCTGTCACTTTCTCATAGGACTGTACGGAAAGAGATAGGTTATATATCCCGCGTGAGAAAGAGTCACGTGCCACAGTTGTCCTAAGGGCGCGTGTAGACGGCGCCGCCTCCGCGCCGACACCGCACCGCCGCCGCACGGGCTCGTGTACACGGTGCCGCCTCCGCGCCGACATCGCGCCGCCTCCGCGCCGACACCGCGCCGCCTCCGCGCCGCCTCCGCGCCGACACCGCGCCGCCTCCGCGCCGCCTCCGCGCCGCCTCCGCGCCGACACCGCACCGCCTCCGCACCGCCGCCGCACCGCCGCCGCATCGCCTCCGCATCGCCTCCGAACCTCTGACGCACCTTCGCGCTATTATACGGTCGTTACGTTAGTAAAAGATTGCTAGCCACGAAGATCACGCGTCATGTCCAGTTTAACGAAAAAAAAGAAATTAGTGTTAGCTTACTATATGTATAGAAAGTGGCAGGAAGTGCCTGTTTTATGAAAGTGGATCCTATCTGATTTGAGAAAACCGGCCAAGAGCATGTCGGGCCACGCTCAGTGTAGGGTTCCGTAGTTGCTCATCCTTCACAATAAACTGCTGTTTTAAGCCTGAAGTTTACGTTAAAAAAGACTTTAAGCTCTATAAAAAGGCCGTAAACGCCCTAGAAACTGTAATCACTTATTACCTTCTGGAAGTCAACTTACGACCTTTTAAAGAAAAAATATGAAATTTGATGATAACTCAATAACGGCTCGACCGATTTTGTTCAATATAATTTTCATTGAAAGTACTTATAAGGTCTCATTTACATGAATTTTTCCGATTTTCTTTGACCCGTGGTTGAAAAGTTAGAGGGGGGGGGGACACTATTTTATTTGTTTTTGGATCGAATATTTACAAAACTGCTGACTTTATCAAAACATAATGTTAGAAGACCCCTATTATTTTTACAAGACCTATTCAACGACACCCCAAACACCAGTGTTGAAAAGAAAAAAAAATTGACCCCCACTTTAGGTGTTCGAGGTACCCGAAAAAAAATGTTTTTTTTTAAATTTTATTTTACCGTTCTGTCGGTGTTATACATACACATACTCATACCAAATTTCAGGTTTCTAGTACTAATGATCACGGAGCTAAGCCGCGGACGGACGGACGGACGGACAGACGGACAGACGGACATGGCGAAACTATAAGGGTTCCTAGTTGACTACGGAACCCTAAAAAACTGAAACACATTATCGAAATTACGATTAAGTTTTTCAGTGGTACATATGTTATATTTTTGCCCGATAGTACATGTTATTTGGATTCAGAATCTCAATTAATTATACCACTTCCGAATTTTTAACAAAACTTATTGAAAAGTTACGAAAATTGCCCAGAAATCAAAAGTTACTTACATGTTACGAGAGAGGGTCAAAAGTTCGAAAAAAGTAACAAATGTAACTATCTGGCAACGCTGAAAATGGCATCGGGGGGCGGCGGCGGCGCGGCGGCGGCGCGGCGACGGCGGGGGACTCGCGTCTCGTATACATAGCGCGAAGGTGCGGCGGCGTTGCGGGGGCGGTGCGGCGGCGGCGCGGCGGCGGCGCGGCGGCGGCGCGACGGCGGCGCGGCGGCGGGCTTTACGCGTCTCGTGTACATAGCGCGGCGGCGCGGCGGCGGTGCGGTGTCGGCGCGGAAGCGGCGCCGTCTACACGCGCCCTAAAGGTGCGTGGCCTACGCGCCGCAACTTCACTTACGTAAAACAAAGACTTTGTAAAATGTCCATCCATGCAACATTATAGGCGTCCTGGAAGTGTTTTTTATATCAGTAAAAAAGCCTTTGTATTACATTAAGTGAAACTATTCAAAACGAACGGCCATTTATTTTTTTTACAATCTCTCGTCGAGAATTGGCTGTTAAAAGGTGTTTTTTTTTTCGTTTTTAGAGTTTCATTTTGAGAGTTTCGTTTTTAATTAACATTGACATTGTTTTTTCCATCCCGCCTGCGTTTTGCCATGCATGATTCGGATTGGATTTTCATATCAGGAGCCGAAGAAGTCCATCAAGGTAAGAAAAATTTCACTACAAAATTCTCATATGTCGTGTACATATCATGTTTTAGTTATTTGTCCGTTTTTAATTTAGATGTTTAAGGTCTGTTTTATAATTTCTGTTGTAGTCATCAATTACATTGAGAAATTAGTATATTTTAAGCAAACATACACATGCGTATAGCATTCTTTAAAGCGCAGAGAACCCGCGTATTTTTTTTGTGCTTTCATATATACCTACAGTACCTATTTGGTCTTGAAGACATTTCAGAGAAGACAGGTCTACAGGCATTTGAAGATTTTAAAGTTAGCGAAGACATTCAATGTATTTTATTTAAAAGATAATCGCGAAAGAATAAGTTTACACATAATATGTTTTTCTACTGACAAGCAACTTTATGAAACAGATCTTTAGCATGACATTATGTTAGAGAATTGCTGTATTTTAAGGTCTTGCTCCTTTTAACATGAATTGATTTTGATTGCGAATGTTATTTTAAGAAGACGTTTTGATATTTTTTAAACTTTGATAGTCATCCGAATGAGAACCCGCAAATTTCCTATGTTTAGGTACTGTAAAATGTACCTACGTTATTATTCGTTGTTCGTCTATATAGGGACTATATCTGGATACAAAGTATTTGTAATTTTACAATGTAATGGTCCCCACAAGCCAATCGTACAATACCGGACACTGTCATCGTTTAATTCCAAAGCCTTTGTGTTTAAGACGGGTAATGTGCGTTTATAGACGAACACCTTTTACTGGAGATTGTGACTATACTAAAACACAATACGAACTCCAAATTATCAAAACGTCGTCTTTAAATATTTGTGCCGTTTTGCCACTAACCCTGTAAAACCCCCGAAAAGGTTGAACTAACCGATTCCGGCAAGTTCATCGAAGTGGAGCGCGAAGAAAACAAGCTTGACTCGCCGGACCTCAGCAGCACCATGGAGAGTATAGACGAGGACAGGCCTGAGCAACACGTGACGCCGAACACGTCACCCGGACGGACGGTTAGGATCAAGGAAAACGGCGCCAAGACGAACGGGGAGAATGTTGATGTGGTATGGTTTTGTACTAATTCTTAACACGCACGGTTGTATTATGCACTTGGTTATTAGACATGAGTAGAGTTTAGGTAATGCTTATGCTGGGAGTCAAGCAATCAAACCAATGAACATCTCAAGAATTTTTACCACTATGGCGGTGGCGCCAAACATATATAATATATATTTTTTGATATTGGAATAATTGCAAAAAATAAAAATGACCAAATTTACGGAGACAATTCGCTAATTAAAATATATTTTCTATGGTTGACTGGTAGAGAATGCCATTTGGCATTAAGTCCGCCATTTGTACTGACTTTTGTTTTGTGCAATAAAGTTTATATAAATAAATAAAACATGAAAGATTTTGTTTTTAAAAATGGTATCTCGTGCCTTTAGCAAAGTAACCTCCCGTCTCTACGCAGTCCAAAGCCTTTGTGTTAGGTTACGTTATCGTAATGCTGTACCTACATAGAGTTTAGGTCCCAATAGTTTAAGTTAGGTTTAATTAAATCATAAGGTTTATGTACTTTTTATTTTCTGTTTTTTTCTTTAATAAAGAAACCATATTGTGATATTTACAGCAAGGCGACTATGTCCAGAAACCAGATGAAACCCCGCCAGAGCCGGCACCTCGGCAGAAACGAAGAAGGGACTTCTTCGGCACCATAAAAAGAAGGTGAACTATTATACTGCCCTGTATGTACTGCCTTATACATGTATTTATGTTATGTTCTGTGGTATTAATTATATATGTGTGTATAGATTAGGAGTGTTAACATATTGATGTTACTACATGAACTTTGTATGTCTGACAACCAAACATCGTTAATTTTGCAAGTATTTATCTTGCAGCTAGAATTAGGGAGCGCAATCGGTTAAACGATTTGTATGAAAAAAACGAGTTTCGGTTAATACTCGGTTATTTTCCATACTAAAAATAACCGATTGCATTCTACCTTATCTATCGGCCAAAATGATTGATCTATATAGAGATTTGACGCAATTGGAAAATAAAAGAGCTTTCTAGGAGTTTGCATAAATTGAAACATTTCATGATGAGTACATAATATCAACATCGAATATAATTTTATTTAGAAATACGTATACATTTTAGAGGCACATTCGTTTTTAAGTTGCTCTTTCTCTACCAATTTGCTATGTTTGCTGATGACATTTATGCGTGAAAACTTCAAAAGTAACCCTGCCAATTTAAATCAGAAGATCTATAATATGTATATACTTAGTCGTTTTTATCACGCGAAAGATTAAAATGATAAAATATCCTTAACTTTCTTATAGGTATGTTTATGCGAGTGAGAGTGAGGGATGCTTCATCATTTATCACGCTATAAAATTGACCATTATAGACCCACTTATTTTTATTGTAAAGGTCGTCAGAAAGCAATAAAAAAAAAATGGTTTTTCGCTTGAGTATTTTTAATTATATGTTTTTTTATTTATGTTTTTACAATAAAGCTATTTTTATTATATTGTAATTTATATTTATCCTTTGAAATTTAACTAGTTAATGAAACTAAGTACCTAGATGAATTGAATCAGTAACCGGAAAATTAAGCAAATAGACAAACATTTGCCATTTTATTAATTTGATATTTTAATTTTTTTAATTTTACATCAAATTTATCCGTTAAAATATTGGCTTATTAAAAATAGATCGAAGAAAGAAATTGCAAGAAAAACATTTCCCACGGCAAACAAAGCTTCGCCGTAATCACAGAAAAAATAAAAAAGGAATTTTCCGAGGGGACACCCGGGTTTGAACCGGGGACCTATCGATCTGCAGTCGATTGCTCTACCACTGAGCTATATCCCCGCTGATGCACATGGCGAAAAACTGTATCTGTTTGAAACAAAGGCTATCATAGCAACATTACGTAGGCCGCGTAGGCGGGTAGCCAAAGATAATATGGGTTTTGTCACGTTTTCGCTCGACAACTCGACATTTATTTTACCGCTAACGTGATATTAAATTATTTGCTGTGTATACTTATAAAATTACACAGCTGCAGCTCTTAACATTGTTTAATTTTATAAAAAGTAATTCGCTGCATAAGGTTAATTAGCAAAGCAATTGTGCAAACATATTTTTTTATTAACCATATTTCAAATATTTAAATACTATGACGTTTTTATGCCTACACCAAATGCTATAGGTACCTACAATTACATACACAAAACGAGCGCAAATACTATTTAATAAGGTTCGCCCGGGTCCCCCGGGACGGGACTATTCCGTCTGTAAAGACAAATGCGACTTTTGATGATAATATAATAGATGCATAATATTTTAAGACCACTCTTACATACCCTTACTGCATAAAGTATGGCACTATTATGAAAAGTGTAATTTGTCTCTATAGACGCAATAGCCCCTCGTGATCTTACCTACAATGGATAAACATAACTTTTTAATTATATTATATTATAGGCGGTACGCCTATTTTGGTTTAAATTAAGTTTTGCCAGGATATTTATAATTGTGTCGATATTTAATTGTGTATAATTAATACTACACCTGCTTTATAACGACGTATGATTCTGAATTATTCAGATAAGTTCCTTAAAGTATTGCTTAGCCATTGAATAATATTTAACCCCATTTTGTCGTAATCATCATTTTCCTTTTGCATCTTAAAAGACGATTTAAGCAGGGTCTAATAAAGTGCGGCACGAAGATTAGACACATTTTATACATATCTAATAACTGTATCTAACTAATCAACGTGATATGTGTATCATTATGTGTACAATAATTACGAGTTCTAGCACGTTCCATGCGCCTACACCTAACGTATATACGTTTTCGCACATTATTTTAACTTTTTTGAACACTGCCTACGAATGAAAAACAGAACAGCTGCATCACTAGACGGCGTAAGCATAACTATCGATTATACGATTTTATGTAAGGTCAATTGGGACAAGTGTGCAAGTAGGGCAAGCGCACCTATTACCATATCGAAATATTAAAAAGTAAGCACCTACTCTACATTAAGTTAAATTTTCCACCAATTTCACTACCCAAAGGTTGTCTGGAAGAGATCGCTTTTTAACGATAAGAACGCCTGAACTTTTATTGGTGTGCAATAAAGTATTGTTGTATTGTATTTTATTGTACAGATGTTAAACTACTAGTGCCAACTAACTATAGGTGAGATGACGTTAGCACTAGCAGGTACACTTGTCCCGACTGATACTGGTTATATCCAGTACTAGCTGCTTCGCGCGGTGTTATCCCCTCATCATACGGAAACAATACATTTTTTTGGAATAAAAAGTATCCTTTGTGTTTATCCAGGGTGTCAGCAACCTTCATACCAAAATTTATCAAAATTGGTGCAGCCGTTTGAGCTTGAAGAAATAACAAACATACACATAAACACACTCACAAACTTTCGCCTTAATAATATTAGTGTGATATTGGTAGTAAAACAACGCTGTTTATTGCTGCAGCTATTCTAAATGTTAAGACGTGTTACTTCTTAGACATTGTCATTTTACTTCCATACTCTTGCTTTAGTATGAACATGAACGTGTAATAATGACGCATTTGTGTATAGGTTGGGTCGGTCGCGCACGCGCGGAACGTCGTTGGATCTGAACGACAGCGACGTGGACCAAAGCCGCGTGAGAAGCATCAGCGCGGAGAGGAACCACCACGGTTAGTATAAGTTATGATATACAGTATACTATCACTCTCTTATCCTGGTTAGTGACCGTCTGAAGTGGAAGAGAATGTGGTGTCATGGGTCCCTCAACTCTCAATGAAACTGGATCATTTATGAACACTAAAAATATCGTTTCAGAGCTTAATGAACTATTTAACTTTATTCTGCAAGTAGGTAACAAGGGCACTTTTACATGTGTAGGCTCAGACATGTAAAAGTGCCCTTGTGGCCTACTTGGAGAGCGACTGCCTTTGCCTATATAGGTCACTGCAGCATGTTATTCCTTTATAATTCCGAATAACTCTACCACTGTATCTTTGCAATGTTTGTATGGTACAGGTTGATTAATTATGGTTATTATAGGTATTTTTTTATGCAGCTGGTGTCCGATTTAACTGAAGATATCATCAGCTAGATTTAAAGCTAGGTTCAAATCTGATGGATGATCCAAGAGAAGAAACCTTCGTTAGATCCAGACGAGCATGAGCATCAGATTTGAACTGATGATAATTATCTTCAATTCAAATCTGATGGATGATCCGAGAGAAGAAACCGAAGGACTGAACCTTCGGTCTAGATTTCGCAGACCCGTAGCCTTAGAATTTATTAGATCCGGACACGCAGATGAGAATAGAAACTTGACTCATAATAATATTTTGTGGTATTATCTTTTCCAGATAAAGCCCTATCCGTCCCCAACAGAAACGTGTACTCGGCCGGCGCGTCGCCCGCGCAGTCCGGCGACGAGTCCAGGACTTCCAGAAGGTATGTGGCAACACTCACTGACACGAACTCGCCAGCAATAATGGTATAAGAAAATAAGTTACGGCACTCCGGTTATTGAGACTTTCTACGTCAGTGATTAGTTGAGTTGCCGCTTAGTAAAATAATGGTGTTTTTTTTTTACCACCGTTATAAAAATAATAATTTTGCATTTATGCGTTACGGTTGTAATGTTCTTCGACTACGTTTTATTTTTCCGTAATACCTAACTGATTTAAAACACTCACGATTTTGTGAGATTCATACAGATAAAAAGGGAATCGGGGAGTATTAGGATGCATCACTGGCAACACAGAAACGGATTGACAAAACCAACCGACCAATGATAGTGTGATGACATCAAAAGTCTAGTCTGTCATTTCAGAGTGCCATACCTTATTTTCTTACCCTGTTAGGTAATAGTCTGTAAGTCTGCATCTGGTGACGCCGACATAACCTTTATGCGGTATTTGCACATACGCGGTAATCGTAAGGCGAATTACGAATACCGACGAATACCTATTTAAATAACACATTCGCTTGAGTGGCCAGAAGACATAATGTCACAATGCCACGATATAAAAAAACATGGTGTTGCCAGGTACAGACCTGCTGACTTAGTGTGTGTTAAACGGGTGAATGCGAAAATTTGAAAAAATACGCGACCTGATATATTTTGAGAGAGACAGGAATACGAGTATATAATGTTCATCTTTATCATCCTAGTTGCGGGGTTCACAACCGTCAAGGAACTTGTCATGAGAAAGGATTCAATATTTTTGAAAATGAATGAAAGTTGATCTTTTTAAATGACTGATTTGATAGAAATATTGTTTATTTTCTTTAATAAAATAATACGCAGCAATTATGAAATAATTCTAATAACTAAATATTATAATATTGTCAAGGAACTCAAAATGACTTTATTGTTACAAAAATGTATAGATTTTCAAGTTAAAATAAGCGTTAAAGGGATGCCATTAGGTATCTTGACTTGGGGTACCATCAGGTCACGTCAGTTCTTGTTCATGATGTAATGCAGCATGGCAAGACTACATTATATTATAATCTAACTTTCACAAGTATTATATTATTAATATGATATTGTATACAATTTAAAGTACTAACTGCTTATAACTTGACACATAATGCTGTCTTGCCATAGAATATGTGTTTTATTTATTTATAAGTTGCCACGTTACGACACTAATGGTAAATTTTCTTTCTTTTCATCTGTCAACACTCATGCGCTGGGGGTAACGCACTGCAATCTGGTAACACTGGTTTTTCATACTAAAACTCTCTTTTTTATTCCGTGTTTGATTCGCTTTCGTACCACGCTTGAATATTGGCACTATACGAATGCCATCACTAATTCTTAATTCACATTTTAATTTAATCTTAATATTGGCGAATTGTGAAAATTAATTTAACTTTGATTGAATACTTCTTATACATTACATCAAATCAATACCATTTGTACATATTGCATTTCTGATATTCACGAAATTGTACTGTTTGTGGCACGGTGCATTCACGTTTTCAATTTGATCTTAATGCTTTTTTATCGGACGTTTTAATACCTCTTAACTATCTTTTTTTTTCTTTTGTATTATAATAATGTATTTTTATCTCAAACTTATCACACCTTTCCATTCGCTTCAAAAACCATGGCAAAATCCCTCATTGTTGATCACCAATATTTCGAACAAAACTCGGCCGTAAATGAAACCCTGAAGGTCCTCTCTCAGCGAAATGTCGGGGTTCAGTACGGCGTCAGCGCGGACGTTCGTGCACGAGGCGTCCACCCTGGTGCTGGAGACCCTGGAGGCGGGCATCAGGAAGCACTACCTGGTGCCGCTGGCGGTGGCGCAGCGGTCCCGATGGAGGCGGAAGGGCGTCAAGTTGCACATTTACAATGAGCACACGTTCATCGCCAAGCATTTGAGCGGGTGAGTATACCGGGAAATCAATCCAAATGGGTCAGTAGGAAATCACAAACTATAAGAGATAGGGAAATATGTTCTTAGGAACCATGGCGTCGATTATAGATTTAATAAAAACTGCATTTTTTTCATTAATCTTATACATCACCCGATCAAATCCGCTGTAAACAATGTTACAATACGACATGCTATTATTTACAGAATTTTAACCAGGTTCAACGAGGTTTTGTATGAGATTTATAAAAAAAAATTAATGCAGTTTCTATTACATCTAAAATCGACGCTTCCTATGAAAAAAATCTTTTTCTCCCTACTGACCGCTCCCTGTAAAGAAAAAGATATAAAACATAGACAGTAAAAAATTAAGAATATTATAAATAAAGAATGTGCATCTTGCACAACCTCTAAATTAGTCTTCCGCTATCCGCTACCCAAAGGTTGTCTGGATGAGATCGCTATTAAGAGATAAGACCGCCTGTTGTCTGCCTCTGTTTCTTTTCATGTCTCATGTTTCGTGTGTTCGTGTATGTTTGAGGTGTGTAGAATACTCATCTTTTGTTACATATGGTAATACCACCCCGCCAAAAAGCGGAGTTTTTGACAGGGGTGGATTTCGTTATAGACTGGGTTATGAGAAACTAAATAGAAGACTTTATAATCAAACTATAGTGTTTCATTAGTGTTGTATTAATAGTGTTGTTTAAAGAGAAATAAATTGCATATACTTCGATAGCTCTTGCCCTAAATATAATTTGTAACTTAAAATGTGTAGATGTAAATGTGTATAATATGAAATTTAAATTGTTTTGTAAACTTATTTAAAAACTAAAAGATAATAGTGTTAGTCCTCTTATGTTGCAGTGCCCTTGCAGGGTGTCACATGTATACCTTTCAATTGACAACATTTCATATTTTTAAGACTATCATTTTATTACTTTTCTGAATTCTGCTTAAAAAGATGAAGTAATCTCTGTTTTTATTTATTTTCTGAGATGATTATTTACTTTATTATTAATTTATAAAAACATACTCATTTTAAAATGTGGCAACACAGAAACCAGAACTTAATGGAACGGTTACTTTAGTCGGTTTTCTTATTTAAAAAAAAACTTAATCAAACTCGGTATGCATCTGTCACCTGTCAACGTCAAATAAAAAAAAAATATATTTTTTCGCTCTTTGGTTTAGACAACAACCCTATTCAGCCCGTATTGTCTTAGATTGTAGTTATTTGATGTATTTTCTTATATTTCTTTAAATACAGAAGAATAAATTCAAAGATTTTTTTTTAAGGTACACGACTTAAAGCCCTGTCGATCCCTATATTAATTTCCACCTGTTATAAATATGAAATGTTGTCAATTATTCCATCAAAATTATGTAATGTGATATGCAATAAATGTTTGACTTTGACTTTGACTTTGTATTGCATATTTCCAGCGGCACGGTGTGCGAAGTCTGCCAGAAGACGATCGCCCGGCGGCTGGGCAAGCAGGGCTACGAGTGCCGCGACTGCGCGCTGAAGTGCCACAAGCACTGCCACATCCGCGCCGCCGCCGTCTGCCCCACCTCCTCCGTGCACAACATGGAGCTGTGAGTAGCTGTGCTCACGGCCGTATCACAGTCACTGTGGCCGTATTTACCCCTAGGCCAGTGTTGCCAGATGACATTTATGAAAATCCGTAGGGTGAGACAAAAAAGTCTGTAGAATTCCGTGCTTGAAAAATCCATAGTTCTACAGATTTTTTTCCAATGCTTTAATTGACTATACTGAAGCTTAAAATGTTATTAAAATTAGTAAAATTGCAAAAACGTAGGTGGAAAAACAAAAATCTAATATTTTTGAACACCTTGTCCATAGTTTATTCGTCGTGTTGAGCTGGCTAGAAATTGAAATTTAAAAAACGGAGCACTGAGTGAAAGTGCATGATTACTCCACGAGTGTTTCAGCCAGGATTATAATTCATTTTTCGCAGAAAAAGTACATTCCGTTTCGTTTATGTTATGTTTTGGTGATAAATAAAATTAGTCAGAAATTCCGTAGGTTCCCCAATAAATTCCGTAGGTCTGGGCACAAAGCCTAAATTCCATAGATCTACGGATGTTTCCGCAGCTCTGGCAACGCTGCCCTAGGCCCACAAAGTCCAGGCCTAGGGGCCCGGCCAGTCTAGGAGCCCTAGTCCCAGAAGCAGGCCTTGCACCATTATAATGTTCTCCTTATTTATCACTTAAAATACTACTGCCTACTATTTAATGTACTGAAAACCGTTTCGAGATGAATAGGGGGCCCCAAATGCGAAGTGCCTACGGGCTCTAAGTCCGGGCCTGTCTGTGGTGGGGTTACCAGTCGAATAATTTATAGGGTTTATTTCAATAATTATGGGAGTGTTTAATTTTAATTAAATTATTAGTATCTGTGGTGCTGGGGTTGCCAGGCGACTTATTTACAGGGTTTATTTCAATTATATAGGGCGTGCTTAATTTTAATTACATAATGTAACGAAATTTGCTGTCTAAATATTGATGAATAGTGGCATTTGAACATTATGAACGTTATTAACAAAACTGGACTTAATCCCGCTTAAATCCCGTTCGGATGTTAAGATCCGCCCATTGTCTCCAAGGATAATAAAAAAAAAAACAATGGCGTCTAGGTAATATAAACATCTTTTTAAACGCGACTAGGCTCGTTTGGTTTTAATAATAATCAACATCCTTTGTTGCAGTATAAGTACCATAGATGACAAATAAAAATGCCACTGTAAAAAAATACCTTTGAAATTCTCGCGCTTGTAACGGAAGATTGACTATAAGCTCCCAGCCACCTAGCTGTTTTCTCGTAACTGAGAGGCCGAGATTCTGGGATTATTTGCTTTCGAGAATCACTTTAGATAAAACGGCTGTTTTAGTTAAAATATGAACAATTTGAATAGGTATAAAGAACAGAACAGAACAAAACAGGAGAAGCACAATACACGGAAATGATCGACAACTCTCGTTTCACAAATATCTTAATTAGGTATAAATATTTATATTCTACACATTTTTTCACACTTGTGTGCTTTGCATTCTGCGGCTCGTTACTTTTTTAAAACAATCGAGTGATCGGACCGTAAAATTGATTTTACCGTCCGAGAGCCTTAAGTTCTGAAGGGCGTCTTGTGTGAAGATTCAAGAATAAAATGTAATAAATATTTATGAAACGAGAGAACGTCATCACATAATATTACTGAATTAATTTTGTATGGTAATATCTAACATCTATAATTTGTTTCATGCTTGCAGCTCACACTAATTTACTTATATTATGTAACTCTACTTAGGGCTTGTGCACAAATCACGTGAGGTTCAATAGGGGGAGGGGGGGGTCACGAAAAAATCACGAAATATCACGTGGGGGGAGGGGGGGGTATAAGGAGACCTCACGTGTATTTTTCTATAGTGAACGAACTAAGAAAAAATCGATATTTTTTCTCGGTTTTGTTAAAAAATAAATCTTCACTTGTTAAATACTTCAAAATAGCGAGTCTATTTTTCGAAATTTTGGCGGAAAAAAGATACACGTGAGGTAGTGAGGGGGAGGGGGGGTTAGCAAAGAACCTCACCAAATATCACCAGGGGGGAGGGGGGGGTCAAAAAGTAGCCGAAAAAACCTCACGTGATTTGTGCACAAGCCCTTACTTGCTCATTTCATCTACATAATTTATATTCCTAAGGTGACAATCCATATGGTATACCAAGCGAACAACAGATATATGCTATTTTTGCTATAAAGCCTCTAATATTTTAAAATACTGTTCACTTAATATTCATCGTTCGGGTCACGTACTGATTGTACTTATTAAGTACAGTCAGTAGCGCACTGAAAGTAGCTACGATATCCGAATACTCAAGATGACATCGATATGCCTCTTTATTACCAAGGGAATACCTACCTGGCTTGTGCAGAAAATTTTAATCGTGTTATTCTGCGTAGGTAGCTACTTTTGGTATTGACTATACATTCCTATAGTCTATTTCATATAGCTTTGTGTGTATGTCATATCATCTCAGTACCTACATTTTAGAACCAAAATTCGATTAAATCAGGGAACGCTACCGGTATTCATAAAAATTATCTATAAATATCTTTCTTATTTCGCGTTTTTTCGGATGTTATAAAATAGAATTTCGTTATAGACATAGTTCTTTAAAATTAGCCCACTATAATATAAAAAATATTAAAATGTGTAATAATAAGCGAAAAACCGAAATCGAATATTTTGGATGGAACCGAATAACGGTATCCGATCCCTGATTAAAATGTATTGAGATGACAGACACCACACGTATTCTGTATGAAATAAACTCCTATTTCATGTTGATTGTCACACCATTATCACTTTACGTAGCAAATTTTGTAAGCAAGTAGATAATTATGATAAATAATACCAATAAAATGCCTGTTTTGTCACGTGAGATAAAAAAAAAATATGAATATCAAATTGAATTGGAATAAACTGAATTATTACAAAAATAACATAATTTGACGGGGAATAGAATCCTACTTTCACTCGATTAATATATCGATATAAAATACATATCCGAGGCACTCCGATAAAAAACAGGTTTTTACTACTAATAAAAGTTTACAAGATTGGCTATTAAGGTTTATGAGGGAATGCAAGAGTATTTCCTAAAATTCCGCTTGTTATGAAAGTAATAAAAAAAATTTAAGTTCGTCGGTAGAGTTCAAATATAGTTTTCAATGCTCGAGACTATATCATCTAGAGGTACTTTTGCAACTAAACTTTGACAATGCATTATATTATATCGAGTTATATTAGGCTAAGAACAAAACGAAATTTAGGCGTAGACAGCCATACAAAACGAGAAATAAATCAATAAGGAAAAAGGAAAAGTTCCGTTGTACGACACAAATTTACGATACAATAAGGGACCTTAAACCAGAAACTTAAGGTACGTTATTCGATATTGTCGTTGCAAAACGGAAATTTTGATGCAAACTTCAATTGATGTGTGTTAAGATGAGAGTTGATCTCCACCATATAATTTGACAGTGACTTTCTCATTTTCAAACGATTTCACAGCATCAATGTCGACCATTTAGCCAATCTAGTGAACTATATCAACTATATTATTTAGCATTATCGCTTATATGTATGTTTACTTCCACGGCGGCCAGGTCCCATTCCCATAGCTTTGGAAACGGAAGGTATCTATGTTTTGTTGTTTACTAATATGTGTCGTCATTGTGCTTGTTCGCCAACGCCGCAGGCGGCCCACCAATTTATATGATATCCCACTTCTGATGTTACATTGGTTCACAATTAGTGTTGTGACGTTTTCGCAAAATTTCCGGAAACTTTTCACATTTTCCATACAAATTTTCGAAACGGAACATCTCTATTCTCTATTCACAATTCGAGTTGATAACATATAAATCTGATTATTGTATTAAGCGGTTTACATCACTCACGTGAAATTGTCAGGAACGGCCCGCCATGTTTCGGGCCGAATCAAGGACGTTAAAAATGTAGAATATGTATAGGTACACACTTGTCCAAATATTAGAAATACAATTTCGAATTTAGTAAGTATTATAATTCGCTTCGGAAATATAGGTATCTGTGTGTACGGATTTATTTCTGATGATATATCATATTATGACACGAATATATAAATTGGTAGGCTGCACTTGCGTTCATGTTAAAAATCATAACTATCATAAATAAAATAATCTATTTAAGTAGTTATATAATTTCCGTAATATGTTAGTAATATTTTATTTATAGGTATATTACCGTCTATTCAAGTTGAACCATGCGTCTTTCAACGCGTGTATAGTTTCGAATAGTCGTTTATATTTCTTTAGATACTTTGTGTTAATAAAATAGCAATGTATATACGCTACTAACATAGTATATAATTGTTCTTTTAGATCCATGCTCCCAGTGCTAAACGAATAGCGAGCCTCGAGAAGACTGCAAGATAAATGAAAATATATCCAAGCAATTTCCACTCAGGTTTATTGAAAACGTTCAAAGTTTGTACGCTGAATATCGTGAGGCTTTTGTGGTCGTTCGTAGGTACTGATAATGCCAAAGCGTGAGACACTTCAGTGGATAATTAGACATAAGATGATTGTCACACGATGTAATAAATGACAAAGCACCCGTCACTTCGTTGGCTCAATACTACAGGGTATGTTTCACGACGAGATAAATTTGAACATTGTCATAATGACATGAAATTTTAACTACTCTGAAAACGTAACATAAAACCCTGTAATATGGGCCAGCGACTTTCTGAATGCATGTGATTGCGAGACTAACTGATACTTTATCATTTATTTAGCACGTGACATTCGCCACTCGCATGCGCCGTCGAGAAAAAAAAACCATGCTGATACACTCTAAAAAATCTAAGCGAAGTGCTACAGTCGCACTGTTGTTGCATTTTGGGTGTCAAAGTGTCTCATTCTTTGGTCAGTAGGTAAAGCATGCTTTTGGAATTTAAAGTGCAAACCCCATAATAGTGGAGCACTTTGCATAGATAGGTGTTTTTAGAAAGCTAATGAAGCACATTCGTAGATAGATAAGTACATTAGGTCTATATAGAACTTCATGAGAACAAACCATTGATACAAACATCAAAGCTGTTACAAAGCTCAATGAGTTAGTTACCTGGGGTTCGATTCCCGGTTCCCGGTCTTCTCCATCAGGTAACTCATTTCAATTTTTCTTTGAGCATTAATCTTTGTATCAATGGTTTAATATAAAAATTGTGGTGTGTACACACATTAAAAAATGAAATGTTACGTGTTTCATACATTTATTAATTAGAACATTTATTATAACGTAAAGTGCTGTAAGGGCCTTTATATTACGAGTTAGAATTTTGAATAAAAATTCACCACTTGGGCTTAACGCATTATAGTTATTGGCTTGATATTAGTTATATGTGACTTGTATCCAGGGTTATACATATATTATGTGAATATCACTATCACTCAAATGCAGAGGTTCTATATGACCTAAATATGTTGCATGGCACTATTAAACTTAAGTAGAGTATTCTTTGCTTTTAGTGTTGTCTGCTTTGGATGTCCTGATTTGAATATTGGTTCTTTGGTTCTCTACGGATTGAGTGTTACTGTTAGGCTGTAGGTATTTTCGTTGCTTGATAATGATAATGTACTGGTTTTTAGGTTTGATTTTTGTAAAAGGAGTTAAAATAATTTTAATTTGCCTGCTTTAAAGCAAGAACCACGATAAGGCTGCCCGTCCACATAAGCGGAGCAAAGCGGAGATGCGTAAAACGTACTAATCACATTTCTCACATCGAATATATTTCTTTCGGGCTTTACAATGACACAGTCGAATTGTTCATTTTTTTCCGCAACGCTTCAGAGGACAGTCAGCCTTTAATGGTTCAAATTTAATGACGCAGACGACAAATCACGTCCATAGGGAATGCAAACTGGTAAAATGTTGGAAATTACCGGATTACCGGTAAATTTCCGGTAATTTCTATGGAAATATTTATCGGTTTGCATTCCCTAGACGTCCATGACAAATGTCATGCGACAACGACAATTTTATGTAGGTACTACGTGGCTGATATACAGCCCATTGCCAAGCCATAGGTACGAAATTTGTGAAATTTATGTGTTTGTGTGGTTTTCACCTGACAATTGAGAACTTACAACAAAAAAAAACATTATAATTAAATAAAATTAGTTTTTCTTCCGAATCATACGTCCCATATGGACCAACGTGATTAGTTACTACAAGTTTTTAGAAAAGTATGTGTTTTTGTTTGCACGATTATAGTTATTGAATAATTCTTCCTGGTTACGTATGTATATTTGACGTTCTTAATCTATTTTTTCTGTTTCAGGGCTTACATCTCATCTCCGTACACAGACAAGAATATAAGGATGTTGTGATTTTTCAGACTATAACGCTTCAATGCACAAAGCATAAAGTTTTACCAATAAAATATTTATATAGTCCGTTTCAAACATTCTGACACGATACAATAGGTTAATGACCCGAACTAGTTATTTATTTAAATGACAATAACATGTTGATGATGATGTTTTTATGATTGTTGGAGCGATCTTTTTTTCTAAAACAACGATTTGAAATAGGAACTACGTCGATAAAATAACGTTTAATAATAGAAATATAGTGTATAGGTCAATAACCTTAATCCATAATAATATTATAAATGCGAAAGTGTGTCTGTCTGTCTGTCTGTCTGTTACCTCTTCACGCTTAAACCGCTGAACCGACTTAGATGAAATTTGGTATGGAGATAGTTTGAGACCCGAGAAAGGACATAGGATACTTTTCATCCCGAATAAATTTAGTGTTCCCAAGGGATGAGCGGGTAACACCGCGGGGCACAGCTAGTTTCCGATATATTTGAAACGGACTATACAATTTTACACACACAAATCTCTCTAAGTACAACACTTATGTACGCTTCTCTTCTGTAAACTTTGTATATGTACAGGCTTTTTTACAAATATATTTACAATATTAATGTTATAAAATCTAGTTTATAAGTTATTAGTGGTTCAGACTGCTGACTCGAAACAAGACGATGGGTAACGTTCGTGAAAGATGAACTTTAATGCCATAGCAAAATTAACGGTAGGTAATACAATATTAACCTTTTGAGCGCCAAAGACGACAAATCACGTCGACGGAAAGCTGTGCCCCAGGCGCTATACAATGCCATACTATCTGCTGGCAGCTTGGTGTCTGGGACACAGTTTTCCGTCAACGAGCTGGGCGGTTAAGAGGTTAAAGTCGGACAATTATTAGAGTTCGCGAGTTATCCATCAAAACCCGCTTCACCGGTAAGGATAGAATTAGATAGTTTAGGTATCGCTAGATCCCACCCAAGCCTATTGAAAACAAATATGGAACCTAATACTACACTAGTTATGCTGATTAAGCAACATTACATGAAAAGCGAGCCTTAGAATGGAGCTGCAACGTTCTACCTTATGTTCTTGCACGTATATTAGGGAATAATTAAACGATCAATTGTTGTTGTCAATTGTTTGATGACTAAGCCAACATTAGTAAGCTCAACATATATGAGACAACGGAAAGTAACTTGATTTGTTTTAATGCCTTTCAGTCACGGAACAATTGACAATGGCAAATTGATCGTCTAATTTTTCCCTAAAAACATTATTGTGCTCTATGGATCGCGGAAGCTAGACAAGCAGCGTTATAAAATCAATACTTTATAATAACCCTTTTTTAACTCAGCTGAAGTTACAGAGATTTATTGAAATAATCTCTACTCGCCTTCTGACAAATATCAAATCGATGTAGTTACCAAAATATACACATTTTTTGTTAATTTATGTTGTTATCTAACTTAAATAAGGTCCTATGGAGGAATTGTGAAAAGTGGTAATTTAAAACTTATACTTAGTGAACTAAGTGCTATATTGCACGAATTGTGATCTGATATCGTTAATGTGCAATAACTAATACTTAAAACATTCACTTTCGCTTCAGCTTTCAGTATCGCTACTTACCTTCAAAATATACCTTACCTTACGGTAAATAAGTACCTACATGACTCCAAACAATTGTATGTTTAGGTAAACAATGACACCAAAACTCGAATATTTTATTAAGGGGTCTTTCCTTTCAAAGAACTAAGCGTGTTGAAGGATTGGATTGGACAACTATTAACGAATACATTTCGAATAAAACATTTGAAAAAATATGTGACGTAGGATCTGAGTTGGTATCATTGCAAAACGTAGGTAAGTACATACCTCCTGAGTACTTATATTCTTTGATACATCCACTACGTACATGGTTTAAGGCACATCTCTTGTCAAGGAATCGCTAACACCAATGATAGGTTTTATTACGTTCGTATTAAAAAAAATCAAAGTTTGACCAATTATATAGTTTTATTTGCGCCAGTCCATCTCGATCCTTCAACACGTTTGGATCTTAAGAAGTTAAGAATCTCGTACAAGACGTCTTATTAGATCGCTTAAGCCTGTTAAAGACATGAGGGTCTTTTCATAAGGACTGGATTTTGTATATCTACTTTTAAATAAGGTTAACGTACAAATTCCATGAATGGAACTGACTTTTGAAAAGATCTTCAAATAAGATACCTTCCCCCGGTAAGACTTTGACAAAGTTATTGTGAAATAACCCGAAGTTAAAGGCAAATATGATATAAGAAATGCCACCATTATTCATGAAGCGGCCTCATTATTGCTAAGACTTAGATACTGTGTTACTGGATACTGTAGCACCTTGATACTATGAAGATTTCCTAGGACTTAGTCATTTTAAACTGACAGGCTCCAGTAATAGCCATGGACAGTGGCAAACGGTGATTTGTATTGCGACACAGTCCTATAATTCACGTCAGCCGCAGATACGATACATTGAATTTCTCACATCTTGACCCCTTTTTCTCTCTACTTTAAGCGCTTTCGGCCTTTTTGTATGCCAATATATTTCACATTTAGAGTGACTTCGAAAATTCTGCTGTAAGATCTTGCTTTAACAGGTAATTCAGGCTAGAGTATCCAGTATGACATGATATAATAATAATATACACTATGACATGTAATGTAAATTTCGGTAATTGTTGACGCATAATGTTCTATGTGGTTATGACCGATAGATATTATTTATAAATGTTGCGCAATGTGTTTTTTTTTCTGTAATTTTATTTCCTCTTTTTTTTAATAAAAATAATGCCTTTTTTAAACTTTGTTTCACTATTCTCCTAAGGTACTGACTTCGCGCAGACGCACCAACCATGAAAACATAGGGGATCGAACCTACGGCCTCTATTTATCCGTACACATCGCGTGAAATAAAGCCATATTCCGCCAAAGCGCCCTCTGTTTTTTTTTATTCTAAGCGCACATTAACCATACTTCTAGGACGTGTGTTTACGCTACGTCCCCTGCCCGATTGCTTCGCCAGCAAGTGTAAGGTTCAGTGGTCTAATAAGTAGGACGCCCGTATTGGCCCAGAAAGCCGTTGGAGACGCAGCGCAGGTTCGAACCTTGCCTGAACCATTATTTTTTTTAATTTTCTTCATTGTAAACATTTGGTTTACGTTAGCAGACGTTACTGCTTTAATAAAAATAATAAGCAAGTGTTAGAATGGAAAGGGTAAATAAAATGACATTATACATTTCACTTATCGATTTATTGACTTCAGCGTATGTAAAACATTACAATAGTTAATCAGACGCTGACCAACGTAACGAAGACCCCGCCCTACTGCGGAGACCTTAGGTTGATATTACAAGTATCGAGTCTATACAATTTTAGATACCATTCACAACCATCTATCAGAATGGTAGCTTTCGGTTCTTAATGGTAACAACAGGTATAAGTTGTAGTAAAATAAAATCGATAACGGCAGTGCAGTTCAAAGTAGGATATTTTATAGGTAAAGCAGGGGTGGTGAACCAATGGCACACGGATAATATTGTTTTATCTATAATTTGTAAAATACCTATATCAAACTGCATATGGTACGTAGATCAATCAAGATTCTCCATCCCTGGAATTCGTTATGGCCTAGATAAAGATACGTAGTATGAAACGTTCTACGAATACGTCACCATACATTGTATTTAGGGCCAAATTCAACGTGGCAATAGTGTCATAAGTATTCAGCCGGCCCTCTCGCTCGCACTCGTTGCTTCTTCTATAGAGCGAGTGAGACGCCTAGCTTTATTTTTATGACTGACATATTGTAACCTCCCGTATTCATAGAATCATGTTATTCATGTGAAATCTGCGGAATACATACATACCTAGGGAGGAGAATGAGCAAATGTCCCAGATTTTGTCATAAATATGCGATCTGGGGCTTTACTAATTACTGCCCGTGGTTTGTCAATAGTTTTACGTCATGTAGTGAAGTGAGATTTTCTTGCCGCGTAGCGGGCTGTAAATCCCACTAACGGCCTATGGTGACGTAAAAAAATCATACAAACTCTAAAATGGAGTGGGTATTTTTTATTCGAGTGTCCAATGTTCAACCAACATATGTGATAATGTTAAGTAAAAGGTTCTTATTGTGCGGCTTACTATAAGGACCAAATACGTTTGCATCTTTCAATACTATTAACTATGCACCTTATGGTAAACCGCACAATGGAAACTTTTCCTGTTCAGTGTCACAGCTATTGTGTTGTTGGTATCATTTCTTAGTTTGTATGACTGTACAAGCAGGTACTGCATATGTGGTTCACTCAGCATCAAAAGTATCAAATTCAATATGCAATTTGACATAAGCCAATAACAAAATACGGTATTTGAAGACAGCTCAAAATCAGCTACTCTTTATGAAATATCAAAACAACCTGTTAGTATAAAGTTTCTATGAAGATACTGGCTTGTGACGTCATACAAATCAGTAGTCGAAACACGTCTTCTTTTTAGCGTTTTCCAATTAAAAATAAAAATCCAAAAGTTAGCGGTAGTTACTTTTGATGCTAACCGTGACCGTAGTAGGTAATAAGAACAGATATTTCTATCAAAGGTGAGCTAGCGAAAACGTTCGAGTTTTAGTGGTGGTCATGAAACAGCAGTTGAAAGGATAAAGGCAGGTTTAAAACAAAGAAAAAAAACAAAAAGGATACGATCACAAAAAAATATAATTTGTTACCACTATTTACACTTATAGGTGACTACAAAAAAAATAATAGGACATTGTAAATTTACACATGGTAACACTAAGCTAGCGGCCTCTATTCGACACTTCCAAGCACTCGAAATAAGTTACAATAATACATAAATTGGGCCAGACATTATCAATAATTCACAATGCAAGTCCAAGTTTTAATCTCCAAAAATAGACCTTATTTATATCCCTCGAATTTGAATGCTTTCGGAATTATTATTTTCTAAAAATATATTGAAAATCTGATTCCTAAGGATATGTTATCTGCGCGATGCAAAATTTGTATGTTGTATGGGCGCGTGGGTACAGCCACAGTGCCATCGGCTGGACGGATTTTAACAAATTTTGGGATTTGAATATTCAACGATGGTTATAGGATACTTTTTACCCAACTACGGTAATTACGGTAAATAAAAAAGTTTTACACAAAGGAAGTTGCGGGCAGCTAGTTGCAATATATAAATATTGATAATGTCCGACCATTAGTAGTCACTTAGTCGCACCTCAAAACAAGGCTAACGAAAATAATTGTAAATCAAAATACTGCAAAAATCATACAGGACGGGGCGAGTCCTAAAAAATTACAGGAATTATGACGATCCGTATGAGGTAATTATATTTATAAAAATAAGTTTTGTCTTATGTAGAATGTGTCTTCGAAGCACAAACAATAAATTAATAATATTACAATGAATAATAATCATATTTATGTGTAGTTTGGTAGTTAACATTTCTTGTGCAAGAGTTTCCTCTTTTTACATTTTTAATTGTAAGTAAAAAGTTTTTGACAGATGACAGTTTTTATATATCCATCCACAAAAATACAATCATACCGAAAAGTTTACACATAGAAGAAATGAACTAAGCACAATGTTGCATAAAATTCGCTATATTTTCATCCAAATGGCATAAACAAATCCCAACTATTATGAAATACAATAAATACACATCTTTGACATATTGAGACCAATATAAAATTATAGTTCAAAGAACAATATAATCCAACTAAATTTGGTTAGTTTTTTAATAAAAAAAATATCACTAATATTTTTTTATCTTACATAGTACATTATAAATATCACTAAGTGTAATCACTTCTAGTGAAATAATGTTTTTATTCGTTCATTACGCATCGGCCCGATCAGTACAAATAATAAAATACAATAAAGTCACATGAGAACTGCATCAATGTAAGTGTTCCAGCGATAACTTAACCTTTTGGACGCCACAGTCAACGAGACAACGAAAAATGGCTCCACTGCTGACGATAAAGTCGGCCAAAGCCGTCAAAAGTTCAATGACCAAAAACTTTGTAATTCAAACCGCAACAAGTATTTTTCAATCCCTGTTGATTATGAAGCACTTTCTTTTTGTTTTTAAGATACGATGAATTGCTTCGCCGCTTGGCGTACAAAAGGTTAAATACGACGTGACAAAAGACCGATCTAAATTAAAAATAGAATTGTCTTATTTAAAAAAACTAGATCGTACTTAATCCGTCTTCTATCATGAAACACGTTACTGTCATTTGTCGTTGTCCGCATCGCACTAAGCAGTCACGCTCTTGACATTTAGCGACTTAACAGAATATCACACATTTTCTGAAATGTAAAAAGTTAGGTCTTCATTGGAACTCAACGCCTTAACTCTTTAGAGAACAAAACAATAATAAATCAATATTAAAAATGTGGACAGTACAAATATACTGAAAGATTGTAAAGTGGTAAATTTGCTCTATAGTTTGTCCTATAAAAAGTTAAAACAATAGTTCAAAACAATTTATTCTTATGACCTTTAAATGCTTGCATCAGTCATCATATAAAACGGAGTTATCAATAAAGGCCTGTACACACTTCAGCGTAGACTATACGTGAAAGTCAGAAGTGGGATAGCATTTTTAGTATGAAATAACTTTTCAATGTATACAGAGCCTAAATCTGCGAGCACCAGAGTTTTAATGAAATCTATTGACAAATTTTCAAAATCCCAAAAGGGATGTGATCGCTATGAAAAAGTTATAAAAAGAAAACGTGTAAAAATTGTCTAAACCGTACTGGTGTTTGTTTTGTACAAATAATAGGCCGATTGACCTGGCATTTTAAAAAATTGGAATGATCTATCAGTCAGTTTTAAATGATTACTCTTAATAACTAAAAAGGTGCAAACCAGATGAGTAGCTTTTTAAGTTAAAAAAAAAAAAAAACTGTACCGCAATGTACTTTTCAATTTTCGTCTTTTTTTTAATATGTGATATACATTGTCGTAACATAGTTGGTTTTTTCGTCCATTGTCGGGCGGGGAGGTGCTCAGCTATTCTAAGTAGCCATCTATAAAGCGCTTAATCTAGTTTGGCCTATGATTGCTACGGGCGCCCGAGTCGAAGGCATCACAAGCCTTAAAGCGGACTCTAGGACGACAAGTCATGATTTACTATTAACATTTTTTGATAAATATGACTTAATGTACAATGTATCATTATATAATTTTACTTTGGAGCACGCAATATCAACTTACTGGCGTGTTATATTTAACAGGATATCGGTGGCGTTTTAACTAGTGTTCATTAAGTTTCTCTCCTTATCTTTTATTAAGATATTTAACAAATTTGATCACATTAAATTATAAAAGAAATTAATTTCTAAAATTCTTTACTTTCGCTACAAGATTCAAGGTAAATTATTTCTTAATTTTCTGGCTTTATAAATAAAACTCTAACATCAAATATTATGGAAACTCAGAGAATTATCGGCAAAGTAATACTGTCTTGGATATTTCCATTTAGTTCACCGTTTTGAAGTAACATTATGATTTTTTTAAATCTCTAATCGATATCAATCTTGGCCGTGACGTAAAAACACTGCAAACGCTGACTTACGTTGTATGGAAGACTTAATACTATTATGGGAAGATTTGGGTGCCCTCGTTATGTATATAAAACCCCGGCAATGGACCAAAAATACCAGTAATACATTCATTACACATACATGTATAAAGTACTTACGCTAGGTGACGCACAAAATGTGCTTTTATAGTCAATAAATATCGAATAATACTAGGTATAACTTGACGCTAATTGAATATTACACATATTTTAAGCTCCTTGCGTTATTTACTATTGATTATATAACTTTAAAAATTAAATATTTAATTTACAAAATTGACGATAAGACAAAGAAATCTGAATTAACAGATATAGAAAGTTTTGTGTATAGATTAATCACTTTAGTATTTTCTTTCGTTTCGGCAATGCCAGCAACATACTTATATATCTCCGTGAGTTGTACTGAAGTGATTTGTCTACATTTTATTTAATTACAGTGAATACGAGCATATAAACTGCCCTATAACGCTAGATGTGCGCTCGTTCGAATTATTTTATATTTTACAATCTTAACTTAGTGCAAGTGAAGACATTTGTACATAAGAGGACATCGGTAATGCCGAAAGCAATCAATAGTAAATATCCCAAGGCGCCGTCTCCGAACCTTACCGACTACGTACATAGTATCCGAATAAATATTTATTTAAGTATAAAATTAAAAAAACACAACTTGCTTTATGCTTCGATATTCGTGCGCTAATCCTACATTTTTATTTATTATTAATCGCTCGTTTAATCGATAGGATACTACGATTTTATCATATAACATTAAACCGTTATTTTTTGAAAAATACTGGTTTATATTTAAATATTGTTACACAATAAAATCACACAGAATGGCTTGATAGACCGATCAACAGGCAACATCGCGGGCCGGCGCCCTCTTAACATTACTCGTACCTTATGATCACAAGATGCCGCGTTACTGGTGAACTGGCGAACATTAGACCGGCCCAAACTAACTAACAATATATCAGGCTGTTTATTGTATAAAAAGTTTAGTTTGTTCTCATTCTCAAGTGAGATCGACGCCTTAATAAGTATACACAAAAGCCTGGGGTTACTCATATTCATGAATCAGTGCGTAATATGAGCATTATTTTAAACTTGCAGTCTTTCTGAACTGATCAGTTTCTAAATAAAGGTTTTGATAATAAAATTTCCGACCATGTATCTTAACTTATTGCAGTGATGTTCGGACTCTTTATTGACGTTTTTTAATTCAATTGTAATTTAGGTTTATAGCTTCTTTCTGGTCATTACGGACCAGGCAAATGTTTGCAGTAGCTCCGTAAACTCTTCAGAATTTCTCATTAATCCACTTGTAGCACCCCAGTGGTGTACCTATATTAGTGGCTGTTTACACCCGATTCGATATAAAAACAAGGTGCAAACGTAACTTAAACAGGGATATTGTTGTCCTTATCTGCTACATCAGGTAGGAGGGGAATAAAACATTTGGTTCACCAGTATACGGCTGCGATGGACTAGTTAACACTCGATGCGTCGTAGCGTGCTTTATCTGCGCGCGAACTCTGCTTTCATTGCTGTAACAATAAGATAAAAACATTAAATTACGAAAGCTATATATAATAAATCATTAATTTTTTTCCATACAAGACTGTGTAACAAAACACAAAATGTATACTGATAACGGTGCCAACTTTATTGGTGCAGTCTGTGAAAAGAGGCGTGATATCATGTCTGTGTCAAAGTACAGAGCTCTCAGCGCTCAGAATTTATTTATTTGGACCTTTGAGTCAAGTTTGGTGTCGTTATCAGGTAAATAGATGATGCCCAATTTATTCCCCATACCAATTTTTAGGGTTCCCTAGCAAAATATGACGTAATACTTAAAATAATAAACTATCAGAAGTAACGAAATGCAAACAAACCCTCATATTTTCATATTATGTGTATTAAACTAGATTAACAAAAAAATACCATTCGAAAGCCCTTTTAATGCAATTTCAAAATGACTACCATGCGTTTTGGGCTCAGGTGGACGTGTATAATACCCGTACCAAATGGCATTGCCGTACTTCAAATATGTCATACTGTTTGCCAATAGGAAACGGACTATAACTGTAGTGACTTTACTGGCGCAGTCGGTAGGTTGAGACGTGACAATAAATAAATAATAAATAAACAAATAAATAATAAATAAATATCGGACAACCTCTCACAAATCCATCTAGTCCCACAGTAAGCTCTAGTAGGCTTGTGTTATGGACACTAGACGACGATAAACATACTTATATAAATTAATACATACTTAAATACAAATAACATCCGTGACCCAGGCACAAATATTCGTGTTCATCACACAAATATTTGCCCTTGCCGGGATTCGAACCCAGGACTGTCGGCTCAGTAGGCACTTGCTTAACCACTGCGCCAACAGCGTCGTCAAACACAATACAGTAAAAACTAGGGTGGAGCGTAGATGTATGGAGAAAAAAAAAAGTTGTCTGATCGACCTGGAACATTTGTAATATGTTGCCTTTAGATAAGATATTAATGAATATATATATATATATATATGTAATTGATTTTAAATGTTTCAGCCCTCTACTTGAGCTAGAATTTTTTTTTTTACAAAAAATTTTTTTACTCATAGTTTTTACGTAATTAGTATTAGATTTATAAAGAAGGGTTTCAACTTCAAATGTTTTGAGCTTATTTCATACTTACGGCAACTACTACGTGAACCTGTGACCCAAATTAAAATTTAATATTTTTATATTTTTATGCAATAAATATCTTTTATTTCGAGTATTATGAGCTTAGAAAAAAACCACTCGACTTTCATTAAAAAAACACAAGATTGTGATAATTTTTTTTTTTTTTTTTTAATATGGGCTTGATCATAATATTCAAAATGACAGTAGAGGGCTAAAAGTAGTATTAAATATTTTTTTTTTTCTCGTACATCTGGCAGCCTAATGCAACGTTTTAGAGACGTTCTGAGACGAATTTCCAAAAAAAAAAAATACGCTCCACCCTATTAAAAGCCCGTCGCGTACCGTCGAGTATCTCGCGCTTGATCTGCGTGAGCTGCGCGCGCATCTCGCGCAGCATGTCCTGCTTGAAGGCGTCCCACTCCGCCGCCGACACGCAGCCGCCGCCCTCGCCGCCGCCGTTCACTTGCTGCAATACCAGACAATACCGTTGTAAGCAGTGGCGGATTATCCCTAAGGCAAAGTAAAAGGGGCGCAAAGGAGCGCAAAGGGCCGCAAAGGGGCGCAAAGGAGCGCAAAGGGCCACAAAGGGGCGCAAAGGGCCACAAAGGGGCGCAAAGGGCCACAAAGGGGCGCAAAGGGCCGCAAAGGGGCGCAAAGGAGCGCAAAGGGCCGCAAAGGGGCGCAAAGGAGCGCAAAGGGGCGCAAAGGAGCGCAAAGGGCCACAAAGGGGCGCAAAGGAGCGCAAAGGGGCGCAAAGGGGCGCAAAGGAGCGCAAAGGGCCGCAAAGGGGCGCAAAGGGCCGCAAAGGGGCGCCGATGAGGTTTTTGCCTAGGGCGCTCTCGACCCTTAATCCGCCACCGGTTGTAAGCTTTTGTAATATGCAAAAGGAAGGATATCTACAGGAAAAATGCGTGCTGCATGTGGCTTGTTTTCTTTGATTATCTTCCCAATGAATGTTGGACGATAAAATGTTGAAGACAAAACTGACTAAGTCGTTACAGGATTATTGTTTCTATAGTGATAAGGACTACTTAAATTATAGTGAATAAATCATTTATTTTATTATTCTCGTAGCTTTGGAAATTTAATTTATGGAAAGTGTTTGTACGGAACCCTCGGTGCGCGAGTCCGACTCGCACTTGACCGGTTTTTACGAGCTTTTTTTTAGCTGTAACTCTCGCCGCGACTTCGCTTGTCGCGCGACTCAGTACCCACGTTATAGAAGGAAAAGTGACAGGTAGTATTTGCCGTCACAGGTCTTTATGGGTCGACGCTGCCTCGCTGGTATTTGCAAGGAGCGTTACAAAAATACACTTTTAATTTTATAAGATATATTGTACAAACCATCCACCCGCTACTACGCCTTTATACAATCTAGGGGCACACATCGTTAGCGCGATGCAGAACACAGCTACCGCCATCTAACGGTGAATTTTAGCAACTATTTTTTACAAGCTTTCATTTAACTTTAACTATGTATGTTTGTTCGGGTGGAATCTTGTAACTTTTTACCTATAAGACTTACAGAATAATCATGTATGCAAAAAATGTAGGCAATTTTGTCTTCTTTATACCTATCATAGACACTTTTGTGATTTAGTAAACAATTGAGAAGTTAATTAAAATATACCTCATTTTGGCACCTTTAATTCAAGATGGCGGCTAACGCTACTCCTACAAGGTCGATAACTTGGATTTTTATTAACCTGCCATACCTAAACAATATTGTGTTAAAACATTTTCTACGCCACCTTTTGTAGAGCAGGCTTTTACCTACAGTTCCCCACAGACTGGCCTAAAACGGAATGTACTAGACGACGCGTTTGGCTCGGTTTGTAGACACCTTATATGCTCGCACTCAAAAAGTGAAAAAGAAAAGTAATTTCCTATAGTTAAGACGACTACCCTGACTTGAGTCCGAGGTGCCAAAAAACTTTTCTCAAACATGCAATGGAATGTCATCATAACGTGATTCGAAGCGTCACGTTTCGGGCAGAACAACTCGAGAGAACTGTAAAGGAATTTCATACAAAATTGAAAGCCTAAGCGAGGAAGTATTTTTTTTAAACATAGTGCCTGTGTTCATGAACAGGCTAAACAGCTGAATTATGTTTTTTTGAGTGGAAAGCACTATACATGCCTTAGCCGTGAATAGGGCTTGCCGGCTTCGTATCACTATCCGTATGTCTTTACCTACACACCGGCAAGCCCTTTCTTCCCGGCGTCTGCAGTAATGTACTATTATAATATGCAAAAGGAGTAATAGCAGCAGAGATTTTCTTCGCGATTTCGTAATTGACCCCATGGTTAATGTTTCTCATTGTGACCCTTCCCAGCAAGCCATGGCAGTACCATTTACTACAAAAATATCACCCAGTATATGATATACGTACTTTAAGTATTGTCTCCTCGCTGGCGGAGCCGAACCGCTTGCGCGCAGACCGCGGCGACTGCGGCTGCTGCGTCGCTGGCGACTCCGAGTTGGCTGAAAATGTATACGAATCCAATCAACAACCGAAGTAAATAAAAACAAAAACATCTGGGACTTAATACTATTTCGTTAGAGAACAATATTTTGTAAGTGGAGAGCCCGCTGTTGTACTAATAGTAGTGGTGTGCACTCACCGGCGGTGCCGTTGCAGGCGTTGGACAGGCGGTGCGGGAGCGTGGCGTCGAGTGCCCGCTGTTGTACTAGCAGTAGTGGTGGGCACTCACCGGTGGTGCCGTTGCAGGCGTTGGGCAGGCGGTGCGGGAGCGTGGCGTCGAGTGCCCGCTGTTGTACTAGCAGTAGTGGTGGGCACTCACCGGTGGTGCCGTTGCAGGCGTTGGGCAGGCGGTGCGGGAGCGTGGCGTCGAGTGCCCGCTGTTGTACTAGCAGTAGTGGTGGGCACTCACCGGTGGTGCCGTTGCAGGCGTTGGGCAGGCGGTGCGGGAGCGTGGCGTCGAGTGCCCGCTGTTGTACTAGCAGTAGTGGTGGGCACTCACCGGTGGTGCCGTTGCACGCGTTGGGCAGGCGGTGCGGGAGCGTGGCGTCGAGTGCCCGCTGTTGTACTAGCAGTAGTGGTGGGCACTCACCGGTGGTGCCGTTGCACGCGTTGGGCAGGCGGTGCGGGAGCGTGGCGTCGAGTGCCCGCTGTTGTACTAGCAGTAGTGGTGGGCACTCACCGGTGGTGCCGTTGCACGCGTTGGGCAGGCGGTGCGGGAGCGTGGCGTCGAGTGCCCGCTGTTGTACTAGCAGTAGTGGTGGTCACTCACCGGTGGTGCCGTTGCACGCGTTGGGCAGGCGGTGCGGGAGCGTGGCGTCGAGTGCCCGCTGTTGTACTAGCAGTAGTGGTGGGCACTCACCGGTGGTGCCGTTGCACGCGTTGGGCAGGCGGTGCGGGAGCGTGGCGTCGAGTGCCCGCTGTTGTACTAGCAGTAGAGGTGGGCACTCACCGGTGGTGCCGTTGCACGCGTTGGGCAGGCGGTGCGGGAGCGTGGCGTCGAGTGCCCGCTGTTGTACTAGCAGTAGTGGTGGTCACTCACCGGTGGTGCCGTTGCACGCGTTGGGCAGGCGGTGCGGGAGCGTGGCGTCGAGTGCCCGCTGTTGTACTAGCAGTAGTGGTGGGCACTCACCGGTGGTGCCGTTGCACGCGTTGGGCAGGCGGTGCGGGAGCGTGGCGTCGAGTGCCCGCTGTTGTACTAGCAGTAGTGGTGGTCACTCACCGGTGGTGCCGTTGCACGCGTTGGGCAGGCGGTGCGGGAGCGTGGCGTCGAGTGCCCGCTGTTGTACTAGCAGTAGTGGTGGGCACTCACCGGTGGTGCCGTTGCACGCGTTGGGCAGGCGGTGCGGGAGCGTGGCGTCGAGTGCCCGCTGTTGTACTAGCAGTAGTGGTGGGCACTCACCGGTGGTGCCGTTGCACGCGTTGGGCAGGCGGTGCGGGAGCGTGGCGTCGAGTGCCCGCTGTTGTACTAGCAGTAGTGGTGGGCACTCACCGGTGGTGCCGTTGCAGGCGTTGGGCAGGCGGTGCGGGAGCGTGGCGTCGAGTGCCCGCTGTTGTACTAGCAGTAGTGGTGGGCACTCACCGGTGGTGCCGTTGCAGGCGTTGGGCAGGCGGTGCGGGAGCGTGGCGTCGAGTGCCCGCTGTTGTACTAGCAGTAGTGGTGGGCACTCACCGGTGGTGCCGTTGCAGGCGTTGGGCAGGCGGTGCGGGAGCGTGGCGTCGAGTGCCCGCTGTTGTACTAGCAGTAGTGGTGGGCACTCACCGGTGGTGCCGTTGCAGGCGTTGGGCAGGCGGTGCGGGAGCGTGGCGTCGAGTGCCCGCTGTTGTACTAGCAGTAGTGGTGGGCACTCACCGGTGGTGCCGTTGCAGGCGTTGGGCAGGCGGTGCGGGAGCGTGGCGGCGCGCTCCCACGTCTTCAGCGGCGTCGAGTGCCCGCTGTTGTCGGCCGACGACTCCTGCAACATAGTCAGTAACTGATTATTTATTTGTAAAACATAGGTAACATAACAAGGGCAGAGGTATAGGCAGATGTACTACTAGCTGTGCCCCGCGGTGTTACCCGCTCATCCCACGGGAACACTAAATTTATTCGGGATGAAAAGTATCCTATGTCCTTTCCCGGGTCTCAAATTATCTCCATACCAAACTTCATCTAAGTCGGTTCAGCGGTTTAAGCGTGAAGAGGTAACAGACAGACATACACTTTCGCATTTATAATATTAGTATGGATACCTCTGCGCGGTCGAGATGCGCCCGACGCCTCGCCAGCGTGCGCTGCATCTCGTGCATCATGCAGTGCAAGTTGTTGTTGTTGCCGCGCGCGCTGCCGCCCGAGCTCGACGACGAGCCCGAGTGTCCGCGCTGGCCAGGGCTGCAGTACGGGGCAGATGTACTATACCTCTGCGCGGTCGAGATGCGCCCGACGCCTCGCCAGCGTGCGCTGCATCTCGTGCATCATGCAGTGCAAGTTGTTGTTGTTGCCGCGCGCGCTGCCGCCCGAGCTCGACGACGAGCCCGAGTGTCCGCGCTGGCCAGGGCTGCAGTACGGGGCAGATGTACTATACCTCTGCGCGGTCGAGATGCGCCCGACGCCTCGCCAGCGTGCGCTGCATCTCGTGCATCATGCAGTGCAAGTTGTTGTTGTTGCCGCGCGCGCTGCCGCCCGAGCTCGACGACGAGCCCGAGTGCTCCGCGCCGCCAGGCGGGGACGCGTCCGCGCTGGCCAGGGCTAGCGCTCCCGCTTGCTGCGATACAGGGGAAATGATAAATGATAAATGATAATGTTTATTTGCAGAAATGGGTACAAATTAGATGGTATAACATAATATAGGTACATCTCCAAATTCGGCTTAATTAAGCATGCAAACAATAATTATAACTAAATTTTGTTTATATTCAAAATGTACAACAAAACAAAATGTAATCCTTCCTATAATTAAAATAACTTATTATAAGTTTTAATATTTAAAAACTCTTTTATAGAGTAAACACTTAGTTCACTTCAAATCAAATGTGCGAGATTAGTGAGAGTCCACTTATTATCATTGTGATCCTTTCGGAAATTGAAATTACTGATAACAGGGGGGTAAACTTAGATAAAGTAGTGTGTGTAAATTGTACATAATTAGGTCTTAAAACACTCGGGTGATCCTGTTATGAAACTCGCCTTTGGCTCGTTTTATAAAACCACACTCGTGTTTTAAGACCTCTCATTACGTAGTAGTTACATAACCTACTATAGTTTATTTAAAAAAAAAATATAATGTCAGTGGGGTGATTATTTGAACGTTCTAACCGGCACACACCAATTTTCTTTTTTTCTTTGGAGACTCAGTAATAAATCGTATAGTAATCGACACGTGACATTAGTATTCGTTTCATCAACCCGTATCCTGACGTTCTGCGGCTCCGCAGATGTAACATTATCGAGAAAGAAATAAAGAAAGAAATCCATTCATTGGTGACGTGACCATGATAAATAATTTCATAAAGAGTGTGATCGAAACGACAAAAAAATACTATAACATTATTATGGCTGTGCGACGATGCGGCCCCACCTCAGCATAGCACGTGGCCAGCGCTGATCTTTCGGTGGGACCATAGGTGCTGCCAAGGAGAGCTGGACGCACGAGCGCTGATCGCATTTAGGACGCGTTAACCTTATCGGACCGCCATTGAAATGTTCTCTCGACCTATTTCTTTTTCGCTCACTTATCTTTTTTTTTTTGTGTCATAGGGGGCAAACGAGCAAACGTATCGCCTGATGGAAAGCGATTACGGTCGCCCATAAACACCTGCAACACCAGAGGAGTCACAAGTGCTTGCCTACCCGGAGGACGAAGATGGAATGCCTCTATGCTAGTAATCACCGGCTATCTTACCCCCACACCGGAACACAACAATGCGAACATTGCTGTTTGGCGGTGGGTTAGCAGGCAAGACGGTAGTAACAATCCGGACGGACCCTGCTCGAGGCCCTACTACTCCAAAATCTTTTTTTTTTTTTTTATAACGGCGCAACATAGTGGCTCCACTTCGCCTGATGGTAAGCAAAAAGGGGAGCCCAAGTCGCAATGGCAACTGACGAGAAACCAACGGTGCCAAGTCAGTTGACACTGCCATGCTGGCCCGAGAGATGCTTCTTCACGCTTCGTTTGAAGAAAAAAAAAAAAAGAATCTGGTCTCACCTTGGCCTGTCGCTTGAGGCGCGCCTGCTGCAGCTGCGCGGCCAGGCCGGACAGGTCGGGCGCGGCGGGCTGCGGCGGCGGCGGCGGCGGCGGCGGGCCGGCGGCGGCGGCCGGCGTCGGCGTCGGCGTCGGCGCGGCGCCGGGCGGCGGCGGCGGCGGCGGCGGACCCGCGGCTGCGAGCGGCGCGGGCGGCGTCGGCGCCGCGGCGGCTTGCTGCAACTAACGGTACACATCACATTTATACATACTATCTCCACTTCTAGCACTACTATGACACGTAACACTTTCTCGCGCGAAATACAGCGTGTATATTTGATACAACCGCATATCGTAGCCAGACGGAGATTTTAGTGCTATAATCTGATATTAATAACAATTATTAACTTAGCGTTAACTGCCATAGCGTAATTAATTTTTGAAAATTTTCTGAGCAGCAATGTATGGCGTAGTTATTACTAGTGACAGTTGTGACATCACGATGTTATGTGTCAACAAACAACAACAAACAAGTACGTTGCTTGCTGATTTATTTAATATGGAAAAAAAATGATCGTTTTTTTTATAATTTACGGATAAATATATTAATAAGTGCCTATACTAAGCCCCCGTAAAGTATGCGGTTATATCAAATATACACACTGTATACTACCTATCTCAATCTGTACAGCACTTCTTCGTGTGAAGGGATCAAATTTCTTAGACTAAATGGTGTTTTGCCAATCCGTTGCCACTGCAGAGCGCTGTAAGAATAGCTACTATACGTATCGCGCGACAAGAGTCGCGAACCATAGAACCACAGAGAACGCGAGATTTTAGTACACGAAACCATATCTACACAACCAGAAATGTAATCGTTTTGCTAACAATCTAATTTAACAACACGATCAAGTTGATGTGCATGTTATAATAGAGTGAATACTAACCATAGGAGGTGGTTGTGGCGCGGCCGGCGGCGTCGGCGGAGCGACTGGGCCCTGGAATGAAAGGCATGTATGTAACACACAATACACATTGCACACAGCTGTCTCAGATGTCAGTGTTCATAGAACCCGATACCTATCCACTTGCCTAGTTCACCTATCGACTTGTGTAGGGTTACCAGATAAGTCCGGAAAATAAACTTGATTTCCACATTTTTATTATTCAGTAGGGCACCTAAATATGAGGTGCTTAAAGATGATTGACTAATCAAATTGACAATAACATAAGAAATTTTTAATTACCTTAAATATAACACAGATTACAAGCTACAGTATACAACATGGTGGGTCATTTAGATTGGTCAGCATGGGAAAGTTTTAAATTGTAAGACGTACATGGACATACACACGTACTGATCTTAGGAATAATCATACCTTCGATTTTAGTGAAAAGAAAAACTATATTATTGCATATCATATTATTATAGCATATCAATTGGGCCTTTTGTGTGCCGCATCGACCATAATTGATCTATTGTGGCAGCCCTTTGTTATCATATACGTATTTAACCAAAACATATTTCCAATGGAAATAATGTAACTTTTATATTACGTTATGTAACGCATAACTGTGTATCTACAAGTATTTTTGTCAAGTTGACATGATTCCTTAGAACAGACTTATGTACTTGTGTCTTATACTGTTGGACTTGCCCATCTATATTACCCTGGATAACATACACAACACTACGTGTACTCACGTTAGGTGCGGGCAGGTTCTGGTGCGGCGGCACCGGCGGCGGCGCGGGCGGCCCGGCGCCCGCCGGCGCCAGGCACATGTTAGGCGGCATCGGCGCACTGGGAAATATTCGTACCATTCATTATTATGTCATAACAAAGAATATTCTAACAATCAAATTACAAACGACCGTCACCGATATGTCAAAGCTAGATTTATATATTAAAAAAAAACTTTTTCATGGGTATCATACTATAGTAGCAAATACAGATGAGATGTATGTACTCGAATCTTAGTTAAATTCAACCCTCCATATTTAAACTTTAAATTGATCAACACACTGTGACGGTTTACGTTGAATTATCGATGGGTGGAACTGTGAATTTTGTGACTTCTGAATGAATCATTTGGATCGATCGCCCGATAGAGAACAGGCTTTTTTTTTTTTTTTTTTTTTATTTATGTAACACTATAGTACAATAAACTTTCTAAATATCTGCCAAACTGCACAGCAGTTTGTTGGTCATCAAGAGCGGTGTATACCTGGAGGTGCGGTGGTGCGTGTGCGCGGGCGCGTGCGGGAGCGTGTGCGTGGCGTGCCCGTGCGGCGGCGGCGCGGGCGCGGCGGCCGCCGTCGCCGCGGGGATCGGCTGCTGGTGCTGCAACAACACACGCCATTAGCAGAGTTCGGCTAAGGGTGAAGCCAGACCAGCGTAACTTCGGTCGCGCCATACTTTTTGACGACGCGTTTGGCTCGGTTTGTAGACACCTGCCTACTGAGTCGGCGGTCCCGGGTTCGAATCCCGGCCGGGGCAAATATTTGTGCAAAATATTTGTTCTTGGGTCATGGATGTTATCTATATATGTATTTATATATTATGTATATCGTCGTCTAGTACCCATAGTACAAGCTTTGCTTAGTTTGGGACTAGGTTGATTTGTGTATGATTGTCCCTTAATATTTATTATTTATTTATTATTATTATACTTAGTGTGACCTGATCACGTGACATGACGCATGGCGCGACCGAAATTACGCGACTCAAATTATGCTCCTGTCTTCACAATTCAAAACACAATCGGACAACGCCTTTTCCAATATAACTAAAAATCAGCACAAGCTATCTAAAAAGCCGGCTACATGCGAGTCGAACTCGCGTATCGAGGGTTACGTACTATGAAAATACTGCATATTGTACTTACAAAAAAAGAAACTGTACTGAAAAAATAACCATAAACACCGGTAAAGCTGAAGACCAATACGTAAGACCAACAATAAACAAAATTATCGTTCGCATACTTAACACATGAAACACTGAACGTGGTACAAGTTAAAATTCACTCTCAACTATCCATAACCAACCACGCTTTACATTATGTAAACCGTAATAAAGAAGAAAAACTATCGACTGCTAGTCATATCGATACTCAGAATCGTAAGAACTTAACAAAATCTTACAGTAATTATCATCGTAAACACTGTCTCTAGTCACGCTTCGAAGTTACTTCTTCAACTGAATCCAATTCTTAAAAACATCTCATTTAAATTGTTACATGCAGATAATAGCATAATTTACTAATGGCACTACACAAACAAATTACACACTTTACGGTTTACACTACTGAACATAACAGTTTTTGTTGTGCATGTTTTAACAATAATGATATCTAATTATCATTTAAACTACCATAGCAGTATGTTGTACACGCGGTATTAATACGTTATTGGCACAAAAGCTGTTTGTAAATCGGTAACAATATTCCTAGATAGCTTGACAATAGGGTAAGTACGCAAAGTTTTTTGAATAGTTATATTTTTTTCTCAAACGTACAATGAAATGTAGTCATAACATGCGTTTGTGCTGTCGTAACGAGGATTAAAAGTACTAGCTTAGTAGTACAACTCGAAAGAACTGTAAAGGGTTCATGAACAGGCTAATCGGCTAAATGATATATTTTTTGAGTGATGTATTTTTTACACAGTATTTTTCACTATACATGCCTTAGCCGTTAAATGGCTTGCCGGTTTCGTGTCACTATCCGCCCTCCACATGGCCGGCCGTCTATACCTACTCACCCGCCAAGCACTTCACTCCCGGCGTCTGCAGTAATGTACTACACCGGTAGTCCTTGCTGAAACGCTCTACAAAGTGCAACTTAATTTATTCCCCACCATGGTGTTTTTAGGTAAAAAGGTAGGTTATATTTACCGCGTGGTGGGGCGCGTGGTACTGGCTCGGTGGGTGGTATTGGGGATGTTGGTGCTGAGGCGCGTGGTATTGGGGCTGTTGTAAAATGGCGGCGTCCTCACGCGTCATCGTTCTGAAAAAAATCATATGCCGATTAGGGTTGATGTTAACAATGTTTTACTGTGAAATTTTGTAGTTTGTACAGCAGGCTATGTTCTCCAGTTCGGGTTAGGTTGGACCTACCTGTAGTTCGGGTGCAAGTTCGGAGTACCTGTAGTTTGGGTGCTAGATGGACCTACCTGTAACCCATGTCCTCGTCGTAGTGCTGCGTGTTGTTGTGTCCGTTGAAAGGCGCTGGAGGGTTGGGCGGCTGCGGCGGCGGCGCGGAGTTACCGCTTGGTTTGTTTGCCAGGATCTGCAGAAAGATAATCTTTTGTTAACAGTGCACTATCTAACGCACAGTCAGGACCACGTTGTGCATCACTGAGTCAGTCTTGAGCATATGCCGTGTCAAGTAGTGAAGCGATGACATCATGCATTCATAATACTTCACCGTTTTTCGATCACCTATTATATTAATTGACAATATTGACATCCTATTAAACAATACCTAATTTTAAAAATAAACACCGTAAGTTAATGTTAATGCTATTGAGAGATTTAAAAAATTATAATAGCATATCTTATTTCTGGTATGTAGCTTACAGCAACAAACGCTATTGTCTTGCGAAGCCCTTGAAATTCTGTCCCATCCGCCATTCTTGAAATATCGCCGTTCCTGTTGTCTTAACTATTGTGCCCGATAGCATCATGTTGCCGTGATACTAGTATTTTGTGGTAATCCACAAGCCGTACCTCTAGGGTGTGCATCATAGCTCTCGCGAAGCTATCAGCATCTTCTCGACAGGAGAAGTTGAGGCCGTAGACATGCCGCGCGTCGCGCCATTGGTGGAACGTCGCCGTCGCCTGGTTATATTTAAGCCCGCGGACGATGCCGCAGTTTATCACCACCTTAAACAACACAACCAATGGATAGTTAGCTTCGAACCCAATACGTTATTCTAGGAATATGCCACTCCTCACGTTCCTCTAGAGTTTATGTACACGTTTAGCAAACTGACCTCATGGTCGTTGAGTTTCCTCCCCACGACCCTGAACGTGTTGTGCTGCGTGTGGTGGTAGATGTGGACCTTGGACAGCCCAGAGCTGCTCCCCGAAGGCACCCATCGCTTCAGCCCGTCGTCGTACACCATCACCGACGCCCGCGCGCTGCTTATCGATTGTTCGCTGTGGAAGAAAAGGTTCTTGTTAATGTTTGCTTTGAAGTTAAAATAAGAGTCGCGAGACAGTCTTCCACCCAGGAGGCAAAGAAGAACTGAGGTGCTGATCTTTTTATTTATCAGATAAAAGGGGGACCTAGACGGATTATGAATAATAATGAACTTTATTCTGTAAGTAGGCCACAAGGGCACATTTACTTGAGTCCACCAGCGTTTTACAAGAGAGACCCCGGTGGAGAGGAGACGCCGAAAGAAACCGGAACTGAACTGGAATGGATGCTTTCATCTTTTTACTTTTCAGCTCAAACTTTACAATCGAACCGCATTCAGATAATCCTTGCACTGAGCGCAACACCCATTTACATTTCTTAACCGGTATTGGAATATCCTTTCTATTAAAGCACACTCAACCGCATTAGGAAGATCTACTTTAATTATGGAAGAACAAAGGTTTTCATTCCATTTTATCCTCAAGCACCTGACTACGTATTTGTGATTCGCCGCGGTTCTGGTGAATTAAGCGCTTTATTAGTCAATGGATCATAGCGAATTCCGAGCAAACATTTTGCATCTGGGTCAACTGAATGCAAACTGGGAAGACGCTTTGTGTTTCAGTTTACCTATAGTAGGTATATACAGGATGGAACGGAACGAAGCTCTTTCCAGGAAATGTGACGTTGAACCTTGCATGAAGTTGGCCTTAGAAATAGAAAAGAATATAATTTGGATTGGAATATCTGTCACCGTTTTCAAGCTTGACGCAATAATTATGTGTTTCATCTTTAATCATAGGTATATAAATAACCTGATATGCCATTTTGAAATGTAAACTAAAAGCCTAGAAGCAGTAGGGTGTACAAATATTTAAACATTGTTTGGATAGTTCTGTTTTTTTTTTCATTATTAACTATCGCAGGTCGATCCGATGATTCTAAACTAAATCGATGAGGATCTCGTCTTGTGTGGAACAAGACGAGATACCTGTATATTTGAGCTTAGAAAGTCAACACATAATTTACAGTCAAAAGTGATTAACGATTTCTCACAACTTAAACAAATAATGAATCTATTCCCAACCATTTTTTACAGTGTAAAGAAGCATCCTGTCAAGTTTCTCACAAAAACCAGAGTTCATTGAATGGAAATGAACCGTTTAGACAAAAGATCGCCCGCAGAGCAAATAGACCTTAACTAAAAGAATAAAACTCGACAACTCGGTTGTTTTATATCGATGTCAGGTTACTTAGCGTCACCACTGGAAGAGAAGAAAGAAATCAGAACTGATTTGACAAGTCAAATGGTTAAATTTAATTGCAATATGCAGCCAAACCGTAATGACTAATGATGTACCTATTCGACACAGAAAGCTTTTGGTTATTTCAGTCATTTCATAGTCATTTTAAGATACGCCCATAGAGTACAGTCAACCAATTTGATTCCTTGGCCATTTCGTACCTTGTCACAGTGAACGTCAATATGAAAGCAGCTTGAAATCTCATATCATTGTTATTGTGACAAGGTACTATAGTGGCCTAGAAATCAAATTGGTTGACTGTACATAGATTTAAGAAAACGTTATAATATTAACTTAAATTAATGCAGCCCTTCAACAGGCACCCCGATCGAGCTTCATGGGGAGGAATACTTGCTAGAATACGTCGGCAGTGTCACGATCCTCAGCATTGAGGGACCGACTGAGGGAGGAGAATAATATTATCCTAGGAGGATAATATTACCCTCCTCCCCTTTAGCAAGGCATGTTCTTATCCGAAATGCCACTTATTTTGCGAATGATTTCATTTGACGACGCGGTTGGCGCAGTGGTAGTGCAGCTGCCTACTGAGCCTGCGGTCCAAGGTTCGAATCTCGGCAACGGCAAATATTTGTGTGCTGAATTCGCATACATATTTGTTCCTAGGTCATGTGTATATATTTATCTAGATAATTATATATATCGCCGTCTAGTGTCCATAACACAAGCCTACTAGAACAGCTTAATTTGGGATTAGGTCGATTTATCCGAATAAAAGTAATCATTTATTTAAAAAAATCATTCACTACTTTTATTTAATAATCCAAAATTCTGACATTCTGATGTTTTAAAATTGTGCATTAAATGATTTCCAAAACAATATCTTCATTGTTCCGTTCGTGACACAACTGCAAATGTTGTCACCTTTGCATGCATGCCATTGACATGCCATTGGTTTAGAACAAGGACCGGCGAATATGCATGTAACCTTACCTTACTCATGCAGGAAAACTAAACTTGCCATATTTGGTTTTCCCTCTGTTTCTTAAGCTATAATCTATTCAAAATATTGTTTACCTATCTAGTAGAGAAAGGTATGTAAGGAATGATGAATCCCTTTAATAATGGCTTTGTTATGTTTAAATTGAAGGTTAATGTTAAAACGTTTAATTTCCCAACTGTTAAACCTTATAAACAGAAAATATGCATATTAGAAGCCCGATTTCTCCAGAACTTAAACGGACTCAGAACTTAACTCGGAACTCCCGGTAACTCCAGATGCCTCTTGAGTAGTGATGGGCCGTTTCCGAGAATATTCCCCAGGCGAGAATATTCTCGGAAATATTCTCGGGAACATTCCCCATGAGGGAAATATAGGAGAATTTAGGATTTATATATGAATAACATTTATTTTATGACTTTCTCTATATAAGTAAATGCTTATCTATTTAATAGGTTAACAATTCAATGGAAAAAAATATAAATAGTCAGCTGTAAATGTAAATTTCCTATGCTCTCGAGAATATTCTCATTGTTCTCCGGGAATATTCTCAATGTTCCCGGGAATATTCTCATTGTTCCCGAGGAATATTCCGCAAGTTTTTAAATTGCTCTCAGGAATAACATGGTAAAATAAATACCAGTGAGACAAGCAAGTTAATTTCTGAAAGAGAAGGAATAGAGAAAACACGTGTGTTGTCAACGCAATTAGCAAAATAATTGTATTTTATTTAGTTTTTATCGTTTTTATGTATATATTTATTTCATTATTTCAATAGTATTTTAAATAGGTAGTGTATAGTAGTACCAAAGACAGGCATAATTCATTACTTAAATACACTGCCAGAAACATAAAATAAAAAAAATGAATATCAGCATTTAATCTTTTGCAATATTTGATAAAATTATTTTTCTTTAATCAGTTGGATCCAAGCCAATGTTGATGCTCCAGGCAGGGTTCCATAGCCGCTATCACAAATATATTACAAGATCAAGAAGAGAAGTCTTCTTTTGGTGCGGGGGCTCATCCCCCCCGAGCCCTCCGCTTCGTAAATCTACTCGTGACTTGAAAGTTCAAAGTTGTGTTTATTATCTAAATACGGGGGCTCTGCCTCCTTGAGTGTCTCTTGAGTCATCGTCTCATCACTTTGGATTTAAGCTATCATGTTTCTGTTCTTGGTAGTTGCTTTGATTTGAGTGCCGCCACCGCTTGTCCTAGCTCCACTTGTGACTTCAAAGTTATATCTTAGTCATCGTTTCCGAAGTTGACTTAAAATAATCAAAAGACTAACAATCTTGTTTCCCTTCTGTTCGGTTTCTCCCCTAGGCCCCTCCCCTATCTTATAGTCTTCGACTCCTCAGTAGATTTTACGGAATTAGAAGACATCTTCTCATTTTCATTTTCGGATTCAACCGTAACTTATTGCTGGAAACGTTATTCGCCCCATCAATGAGGCGCATATTTGGCGCACTTTTAGTGGATTATTTCTGCCATGTCTCTGTAGCGGAAAATCATGCCGACTGTCTTTCGCGCGCGGCTTGACGTCTTTAAAGATTCCAGGCCAACTTCTGGTTTCAAAGATCTTCTTAAATGCAGCGAGATCCTACCGACTGGTCGGTAACCTCGTTTGATCCGTCAGTAGTTTCAAAACCAGCCAAGAGAAGACACATGCATTGATTTCAAATCCGTTAATTGACTTACCGCTCTTCCTTGTAATAGCTGAACAGATATCATCTTGGTCGAAGTTGTTGCGCTGTGTTGTACACGTCTTCGATTTGGAAAACTGCTTCCACAACTTCAATATGTGTCTGCTTCAGATTTAAATTTGGCGCAGTCTATGTCTACAACAGTGTCATTACAAAATGAGTTTGCGGGAAGATAACCTGTGTTCAAGAAATTTTCAGCTCTTAGAATTATTTCTGCAGCATGGTGTTATTGGAGTAGGAGGTAGCTAGGCGAGAAGCTTCTGAATTAACCTACCAACAAAAATACTAGATCATACTACCGTAAAATGGACACAAACACGAAACCAATCTGATTGCAGATTCATAAAATATGTCATGCTGGGCCAGATGAATTGTTTTGTGGCAGCGCGTCAGTGTTAATGATTTTTTTCTGCTAACTGCTAACAAAGGCATACAAGTTTTAAGTTTTACTTCTCTAAGTACCCTTTATGAGTTGGTTGACTATTATTACTCGTAAACTTGTAAAGCCTACCCTAGCAGCGTTTATATAGCCAATACCCAAGTACTCCCAAAATTTGCAATTTAAAGTTTGATATTTCACAAACAGATCTATAAATCGGAAAATTGTTGCAACAAACCTGCAACATTTTGTAAGGCCTATCCAACGACATACCACACCATGGGGTAGACTAAAACAAAAAGACATCCCCACTTTATTATAGGGGGAGGTAAAGTAAAAAAGTATTTTTCCAAGAATTTGTTTTACCAATTTGTCAAAATGACTTATATGTATAACCATGCCAAATTATAACTTTCTGGTACTAAAATTCTCTCTACTACTAAGAAAAGTTCAATGTTCCCCATTTTGGAGAATATTCTCGGGAACAAAGGAAATTTCCGGAAATATTCCCCAGGAGAATATTCTCGGGAACGGGAATATTCTCGCGGCCCATCACTACTCTTGAGTAACGCCGGAGACACTCAAAAGTTCCTTCTGTTTCTTATGTTTACGATGCCACTAAACTAAATACATACTAACAGATATTCAATTCCTATCACACTTAGTTAGGTTCAAAGATCTTTATTTCTTATAAGAATACATGCAACTAGGTATCTTAATCGGTGAGTGCACACTTATAACTAAATACACATAATTATAACTTAAACGTTTTCTTTAGTTTCGCAGACTATATGTATTACTTAGTAACATAGTTTGCACCAGGTGTCAATCTAAGTGAGTGCTGACTCTTAAGTACAGTCGGCAGCAAAACGTACGCAGAAATCATGAATCATCTGCTAAACAAACACCCTAAAGATCTGCACAACTGATCATCCGCTGCCTACATCCAACGGTTTCCTGCCATCTTGGTCAGACCGTTGGTCCACCTTGTTATGCTAGCCAAATCCAGTAAATGGTCAGTCATCGACGCAGAATCTCTCTAGTAATAGAGTCGTTTGTACTATGAGAACCATTTTTACCATTTGGTTAGCGTAATTTTTTTAAAATATCGCACAATCCCACCATTGTTCTATATATAGTTTTTAGTTTTTGAACTGAGCCAATCTACTTAGAGACAAGAACAAAGGCATTATATCAGCACAGTAGTCTAATCCACTATTGTTTTAGTATCCGAAGGATGTTCAATTACCGAGCCTATTCTGCCGTGTAACGGTAAAAGGTCGTATCTTTATACGAATGTCATAGTAAGATACGTCCTTTTACCGGAGCATGGCAGTATTATTTAGTGACTAGGTTTCAACTTCAGGAAGAGTATATTTTCATAACCATTTCCGCCAAATTTCATTCCCGTCGAGTGCCATAAAGCCGATCGGAACTATATGTATATATAATCATGTGTCTACTAAACAGTAAATAAAATTGATAATCCACAAATCGTCTGAGGTAGTTATAGACTTCTTAAATTATGTTCAACTTATCTTAATCTATGGGTTGACCTCACAATGTAAGTAGATTGTTTTAAGTACATTGGCTCAGTTAAAAAAAATTATAATAAAAAACTATACCTGGTTAAACGTGTCTTCAAAAACTTTTGCGACTGACTGTATAAATCTGATAGCTCGTTTGCATAAGGCAACTGGTATACTTTGACCCGGCAGTTTTTAAACGAGCCCGATAAGTGAGGTATGCGCGAGCGAGCCTAAATTGGAGTACAGATTAGTCGGAATAGTCTTGCTCAACGTTGCGGCATAGACTTGGATGTAAAATGAGTTGGAGACTGTCATGAGATCTTTGTTCGCGGAGAAGTAAAATTGCATAACCACATTTTTGTGATCTATAACCATCCTTGGGTGTTCTTTCTACCCGTGTATTAATTTATTTTTAAAGTCTAGCGGTTATGCCGTGATCAGGATATATCAATCTTTAAACCAATAAAGTTATAATGGTCGCCGCTTAACAATCTACATACTTTTGATGCCAATCGTTCACCGTGGGCCGTGGTGTTACTGCTCTTGAAGCGTAAATAATGGTTAAAGGATGGGTTTTTCGAAATTCTAATTAGTGCCTAATCACAAGCTAGTCAAAAGTTAGCACCTCTTTTTCCGATGTCATATATATAATCATACTTATTCCCAAAAACTGCTGTACAAACAAAACACAGCCCTTCAAGACTAAGTCAGTGTCGTTTAAATAACACGGACGGACGCCGATTACCACAGTAGGACGAGCTGTTCGATCGTCTAATATTTCCAAGAATCTCTGTTACAACTCTAGTGTAAAAGTATACAAACAAAACATAGCCCTTCAAGCACAATTCAGTCGTTACGTAACACGGACGGACGCCGATTGCCCCAGAAGGTCGTGTTCGATCGCCCACTCGCGAGTGGGCTAAATATTGACTAACATCGTTACATCGCTGAATGTCATTTGGTCACTTTCATTAAAGATACTAAATATCAGATAACTGAACACAATTGATCTAGTCCCAAATTAAGCTCAAGAAGACTTGTGTTATGGGTGTCGTCTAGTACCCATAACACAAGTCTTATACCTACCTACTTATAATATAGATAAATATATACTTGGTACATCATATTTGGTAATTGTCGCTTGGTAGCTAACGTACTATCATCTTCCTATTACGGGTAAATAAATCCGAAAGACATTGTCTTTACTTTTAGTATCTTGCTAATAACGAGAGATCTCAAAAATCGGTGACATGTGGTATTTTGTACTTCCTGAAAAGATGACCTGATTTTGATTTAATGTTTAAGTCCGATTGGAGACTTGATCGAGTATTCTTAGTTAATTGAATGTAACCTGTTCTGCGATTTGGAGAACATCAGCTGGTTTCCAGGCCAGTCAGAGCCTTATTATTTGTGTTGGTATGTTTGACTGGATTCAGCCCCTAAGACATGCGCAATCTAAAGATTTGGTGCCTAATTGGTAATATAATGATTTGGGCAATTTGGGACCCTGTTGACACTGAACCACGCATTTCACGTAGTATTTACGCAATTGGGGCTTTTAAGTGTCCTTTTATGGTTTTAGGCCTTAAATGAGTTATAAAATATCAATTGCCTATTTTACATGTCTATGCGATGCTTAAATATGCGGTTACATCACCGTACATAATTTACATACCAATAAAGATATGTATCGATCTCGATGCATCTGAAGTGGTCTAATGTCCCAATAAATGCATATAAAGCAAGATTGCGACATCATAACGATTGAATCGGATTGGAAATAGCGTCCTTATCTTTTAGTGGATGGAACAAACGAATAAATACATATAAGTAGGTATCTGAAACTTTTAGGACATTATGATTATATTCATTGCATTCGGATTATATCATCGTAGAAATTTGATAGTAACGACTCACAACACAAGTCAATAAAATGCATTATCGCATCGTTTAACAATAGTGGTAAATATGATTTTTGTTAACAATCTTGTTAACAATCTGTGTGACCTCCCTTACGGTGCTTTTTTAGCAGTATACAAAAGTCGCAACATAAATATACGCCATAAAAGTATATATGTATAAGGGTCAAACCTTAACATAACAGAGCGTATAAAATAGACAGTTTTATACTAATTATAACGTAATGTTCAACGCCCGTTGCCGTGAATGGGAGGGTCAGAACAGAAAGATGACAATATAACTCATGTAAAAGGGAAAGGTCCCATTGTTAAACTGTCGAGTTACACACAAAGAAAGTTGAGCAAGCCCATTGGTTACGTAAAAAAAGAACGTTTTTGGAGATTTAGTGGCAAAAGTAAGACATTATTCAAATGTTCATCATCATCATATTACCAAAATAGTCATAGTTATTACAAGGATATGACATGTTAAAACCATCCTTTCCCGTACGTTACCAAATATTCATATAGGTATATGATAGCAAAATACGTTAAATTTTAATGAAAATAAGATACACTATAACGGACATACCTACACACTAACACACATATGTGTTTGGCAAGTTAATAAAAATGTATTTTATCCATGTTCCTCAAAAAATTACAAATATTTTATCGTATATTGATCGTGTTGAAACATAAATATACACTATCATACGGGAATGTTTTTTTTGGGATAAATAGGTTGTCAAAGTACATGTTAAGTTCCATCTCTGTTCCAAATTTCAAGCAAATGCGGATAACTGTTTCGGCGTGAAAACAAACATACACACTAACACACATACGTGTTTGGCTAGTTAATGAACATGTCTAGCACACGCACAACATAACCTTTCTCGCATAATTAAATTCATACAATAAGCGTCGAGGGCCCCACTAATACATCCGGGGCAGTGAAATATCGCGGGTACGAATAAAATTATGCAAAAGCGTTATCAAGAAATTCTGAGCCGCTGCAACTCACATTAAAATTCTATAGCCTAAGAGCTGGCAGTTGATATTTTCAACATATTTATAAAATACACTAATAGAATTAAGATTAGGATAGATATAATAGAACCATTGATACAGAAATCAAAACACAAAGAAAAATGGAAACACGTAACCAGGCTGAAATCCGGCCGGGAATCGCATCCGGTAACACTGGATTACCGGTCCAACGTATCAACCTCTGCCTCCCAATCTAGATGCACAGATATGACCGGGTAGGGTAGTAAAATACATGTATCTCTTTCTACGCATAATTCAGAAGATCAACAACTTTCCGGTTGTTTAGAACAGCCCGCCTAGCATAACTACGCTTCGCGACTCTTGTCGCGCGAGACAAACGCTACCGTCACTCTTTCACATTTACTGCACAGAAAGAGACAGGTAATCATCTCGCGCGAAAAATAATCGCATTCGACAGTTGTGCTAAGCACCTCTAGCACAACTGTCGAATGCGATTATTTTTACTACTACCTCCAATGTAGCTACTTATTTCTTGACAATCACGCCCGAAGGCCTTTCCTTGCTTTGCTCTGGACCCAGAATGTGGGCATGGGCCTCTTGTTATTTTCTTTCCGCTAGTCAAAACGTTTCGTAAGAAAAATTCTCTAGCTCTTAGTCTATAACAGCTAAATTATTGTGGCGCCGGGACGATTTATATCCCGACTATTTAGAACTAGCGTTTCTAGGTGACGAAATAATCATTTGCATTATGTGTCAACTGCAATATATCACTCTGTTGCATTATTGAAAGAAAAATGTCCTAACGTACAAAAATAAACATGACTTTGTTACGTAAGTGACCTTTATACCGGGTGATCAATCCAAATGGGCCAGTAGGGAGAAGTCACAAACTAAAACGACAAGAGATTACTTACTGAATTTTAACCAGGTCCAATTCCTTTCCTATTCCTATTCCTTGTATGTTTCTATTAAATCCAAAAATTACGCCATGATTCGTAAGAACAGACTTCCCTATCTCTTATAGTTTTCCTTTTCTCCCTACTGACCCATTTGGATTGATCATAATCATCCTGTAATACTATATCTTCATTATCTTCGCAGGATTTGGTGACTTGTGATCACGTTAACTATACCAAGCTAATTTTCCCTGCCCGTTTTTTCTCATATTCATTCCACCTGATAAGTTTAACGCATAGAATAACATGGATGTATGTAGTTTGTTGAAATTTATCTTTACATTATATAAATTGCAGTGAAATGAATTTAAATAGCTTACATATACATTAAGGTCCCGCTCCCTATATACCACGGGAAGTTAAAATTGATCCTAAATTGTACGGGCCCTAACACCTGTACAAAACCGGGGGCCCGTGAAACAACAAAGTGCCTGCTAGCAAATAAACGGAGGCCTAATTTGAATGACATGAATGTCCAGTCATTTGAGCGATGCACCGACCATAATCACGGTTTGACGAGTTGAACTTGTTATATTGATGAACTTTACAAAAACAACAAACCCAACTACAATATAATTTAGTGTATATAAATTTTCTCTGCGGCCATTATGCTTCTGAAATATCATAAGTATCTGTTTTATACAAGCGATTCGAGTGTAAACGAAATGGAACAAGTAGCGATATTAAAAATGTTGAAAACCGGCGTGTAAAAAACAGTCATCGAAATCCAGAAGCTTTCCAGTTAAATGGTAACGTACACAAACAACCTCTAACCCCAAACGCATATACTGCCTCAGTTCTGTTCCGTCCGTCGTGGAAAAAAAAAACTGATTTTCAAGCACATTCACAGCTAAAGGGTTTCTTTAAACCTTTCATTACCTGGCATCCAGCGCCATATTAAATTCCCTTTCAAAACATCCACCGATGCTCTGAAACCGCAGCGCGATCCTTTCAATTATGCACGCGCGTCGATGGCTGCGTTCCAAATACTGATTGCCATCCAAACTGAATTGAATGAATTCAATTGTATATTACTTTGCACTTAACCTGATTTTACGAGCTTTGTATGGGAACTGACGCCTAATAGAGTTGACGCTTCGTTATGAATCATTAGTTCATGATTGATCCTTATGAAAAGATTGATCAATCGAGTCTCATCTTAGTATAAAACCATATAAAATAGTCTTATAAGAGCCCTTATGATGCTCGAACTAGAGTTATAGGTAAGTATTGTAATTAGATCTTAACTGCAACTGGCATATTAACAAAACGTATAACAATAAGTTGCTTGGTTACGTTACGTAGTCTGTACAGAGCTGATAGTGTCGTCTCAAGTGAACGACACTTAAGTGCAAATTTCTTGCCAATATCTTTCAGTCTTCACTCCAGACTTGGCTTCATACTTGAAACGATATAGCCTGTGCCAGTTTAGATATTTATGGAACAATCCAGAAGAGTACAGAGGGCCCCTTTGTTGCACACACAACATGATCCTAACAGTCATAGTCACAGAAACACGTAATTAAGGAGTAGACGGGACGAAGAGGGTTACTGTTACTGGAAAGTGCTACCAAAACAAAACAAAAAAAAAACTAGACACGTATGTCTTATACGCGAAGTTTAAAACCAAATTACGTCGACCATATTTTGAAGCAATGAACAATAAAAGGCGTGATACCAGAAACGTATTTTTTTTGGGATTAAAACAAAGGTTACCTTAATCACAAACCTTCAAACGCTTTCAAGCAACCATCAGTCACAAATCTTACATTTTCAAATACTCAATAGCAGACTTATTGCTTCAATATACCCAAGTTAACTTAACGCAAACATATTACCGTCGGCATACGTTGCGCGACCGTCCTACACTCCACTTTTACTTTTGCGACATAAAAAAGGTTTAAGATTTGACCCAGTTTGGAATACGTGGGTGGTCATTAGTCTTACTTATGGGTTATCCGTATAGGGTTATCGTGGGATAAGACTTATGATGAGATCTTATGGTGTTGGGGAAAAGGGTTATTGTTGTTCGATTCATTAATCTTAGTAACGTGGTGTTATGGATACGGGTAGTTGAGTCATTTTGGCACGATTCAACTATTGCCGGGTTGTTGAAAATTTAAACTTAATGTTCGATTTTCATTAAATAATAAGTCAATATAACATCACCCATTGCTTTCCTGTAATAAGAAAGTATAATTGGTGATCAGACGAAATCAATTTTTGCAACTAACCTTACTGCGCTTTTTTTTATGTCAGTCGATAGATGTACGTGACCACAAAATGTTGCCGCTTCATTATAAAGAACGACAAAGTGATTATATTTGTTATACTTATTTCAACTTCATTTTAAACGTGAATGCCGCGATAACAACAGCTTAGCCTGCCCATTGGTACAACTTGCAAGCATATATCCTATTAAACAAAACTCGCAAACGTATCATCAATACATACACATGCCAATTTTTTTAATGCTTGTCGTTGCCATGCGTACCGGCTTGCAGCCGCGGTATACATATTGTCTGACAGCCCTACAAGGCATTGTTTACGGTTTGCCATCGCTCAAACCCACACGTGTCCCGCATCTCCGTTTCGCCACGCCATACCCACATCGAAAATCTTGCGAGATCAGTAAAGGCCCATTTAGATGAGGCGTGGACTAATGCGAGATTCATTACATTGAACTCGTCGTACCGTGATGCAAACGCAATGCAGGCGTTTTTATACGCGTTCAAATTATACTAGAGGCTCCGTAAAGTCTGTAATGTAATGAAACTCGTATGAGTATTAGCTCGTCTAAATGAGCTTTAAGATTATTCCCCTGCCCGCAATATAGACCGTATTTAAACTAAATAAGAAATAACCTCGTAGCTAACGCCAGTAAATACTTAAATACGAGAGGTTTCTTCATTAACAATCTAGAAATAAACAGCAAAACTGTTTCGCAACGCAAAAGGGCGTAACTTGCTTATGACCAAAAGAAAAGGCGCTTCTGAATAGTTTTTATGGACATGTTGCGTGTGTCGATTGTATTCGCTGTCCTACGCAAGATGAGATGTTATCATTAGTTTGAGAGTTCAACATTGTTACAAAAAAGTGAACATAGGTGCTCGTTCGAGCGTTCAAATGGAAATGTGCAATAGATACGCTATATTGGCTCGGGATTTGACGTTTTATGAGCACCAATTGATTCTTTTACTAGATTATATAACTCTGTAGTGGGAATGTCTCTAGGTAGTTATATATATTCAGATCTTTCTATTGTTCTCACATGACGTTCAGTGTTTCTACTTCTTTTTTCTGGTTGTTTGGAACAAAAACCTAATTTTTCTTTCATATCTGAATACTGTTCAATTATTTCAAATACTTTTAGTGTATGTTTTATAAACTTACTTAACCCGCTTCGCTACTGGAATAAGTTAATAAGCAGTCTGTGTGTCCATGTGGGACATCATAGTCAGGAAGAGAGAGAGAAAGAAAGTATAAACTGAAACTAATTGATTACACCATTTATTGCCAGCTAATCGGCCATCGCGAAACGGCCGGTAAACAAAACAAGACAGTAATCTATTACGCTACGCCCCTTATCTATCGAGGTCGCAAACATTTGCTTTTCCATGCATCTGACCATCGTACTGGATCGTACGATGTTTCTCTGCTACACATTACAAGATTACAGATTACAAGTCTATTAGCTATGTCATGAGTAGATATTAACCAACTTTAGACCGTAAACAGATACCAGTACAATCACGAAACTATATCTGACATCAGTATTTTTTTAATTATACGTTAAAAAGGCTACGTCGTGGTCATTTCGACAGATGTCGGACACATGAAGCTATTCTTTTCATACTTATAAAGAAGTAAGCAAGTAAATTTTTGGTCTGTCAATATTTTATAGCCTGGTTTTTGTATTGATAGTGAATTCTTGGACTTTCTGTACGTTTTTAACGTAGCTGTTATAGCCGTCACGTGCCCAACAAAGTATACGTTCGGGTGAAACGCCCATGCGTGGCTCGCAACATTCGTAGCAACTGGCGTAATCTATAACTATATGAGGAGTGTCTTTTCAAAAGGGCTTATTTTTGTATGAGCGTCATAGAGAAATAAGCCCTTTTGTGAAGACACTTCTCAAATATAGGTTTGTGAGTACAACCAACTGAGTAAAACACATTCTAACTGGCAGAACTATTCAAAAACAACCAACAATGAATTGCAATAACAGTTTCAAGTTAGCTATAGATTAACTGACAAGTGAGCTGACACTTGTCAGTTTATCATTGTGAATGTGAAATTGACATCTTTTTTGTTGGTATATCATAGAAACTGTCAACGTACTTCCCTATTACAGAAGAAAACTCATTCAAGTATAGTCAAGTGTAAAAATATGTGCGGACTCATACATCTCAAAAATATGTCCCAGTGCTGTTATCCATACTAATCCATACTAATATTATAAATGCGATAGTGTGTCTGTCTGTTGTTACCTATTCACGCTTAAACCGCTGAACCGACTTAGATGAAATTTGGTATCGAGATAGTTTGAGACCCGGGAAAGGACATAGGATACTTTTCATCCCAAATAAATTTAGTGTTCCCGGGGGATGAGCGGGTACCACCGCGGGGCACAGCTAGTATTATAAATGCGAAAGTGTGTCTGTCTGTCTGTTACCTCTTCACGCTTAAACCGCTGAATCGATTTTGATGAAATTTGGCATGGAGATAGTTTAAGATCCGAGGAAGGACATAGGATAGTTTTCATCCTGGAAATTATCCCTAAAAAGATTGAAAAGTGAGTAAGTAATTCATGGTGACATTGATGAACCTGTATAATGATTAGACCAAAAGCACAATTGCTCTTACATTTGCTTAGGCGCTTTAAATAATCCCTTTTATTAATTAAGGTGATTAGGTGGATATCTATGGTGTTGTACGAGGTTGCTTCCATACTTCCAAGTTCCACGCGGACGTAGTCGCGGGCAAAAGCTAGTATGAAATAAAGTTTTGGTACATATTTACATGAAGATTGATTCCATACATATTATTGCACTTGGCTGTACCTACATCGGAAAGTTTTAAGTACACAAACATAATTGGCATGGATAGACAATCACATCCTTCACGCAAGGCAAACTATTTAACACCGATTAACTATTACGACAGAGTATATTAAAACGATTTATTCTTCCGCTAGATTTGTGAAATAGGGGGATCTCTGAGCAATTATGAAAGATCATAGCTATTTTACAATTTCACAGTAACATTTAGGTTACCCCTGGCCAAATGGACAAATCGCGTCCTTTACTAGGAAAGGAATTGAAGGCCCGTAGAAGTATAATCGACACTTCGAAGTTTAAAATACTAAACTTGTTTTAAACGGCTTGATGACATCCGCGTTTGATAAAACATTTTTAATCCTTTTCTGACTGTGACCAGTGTGGGGGCTTTATCAAGTATGGAATACCACGTGGGAACGATAAGTGCAGTTATTATGAATAATATTAAACATCAGAAGGAAAATCAATTCACCATTCAGTCACGCCACCACGAATTGAAAACATGGTGGATTATGGCTGATCACTATCACTACATAGTATACAAGTTGCTTCCTGCTGTCTGTCTGTCCCTATGTATGCTTAGATCTTTAAAACTACGCAACGGATTTTGATGCCCTTTTTCTGATAGATAGAGTAATTTAAGAGGAATGTTTATATGTATAAAACAATAGTTATTTGTTATGCAAGGCTGCAAAGTTGTTATTTGGTGCGAGTGTTGAAATTGAAAGCTGAGCGAGCGAAGGAATCTAAGATTGAACCATGAGCGAAGCGAATGGTTCAAAGATAGATTCCTGAGCGTAGCGAAGCTTTCAAGACACGAGAAGCTAAATAATTTTGCAGCCATGCGGAACACACAACTTTTCACCTCACTTCAGCGAGGAAAATGGAAGTTCAAGAAAAACAATTAAAACATAAAAATAATCATATATAATTTTGTCTTCTATTTAACACATCAAATTTAAAACATTAACACACTCAAATCCAAACCAAATAAATACGAGAGAAGCACACATATTAACAATATGGCCGTAATTTGTTTTATCATATGTATATTTTATCGTTGAGTTTTTCTAAAGCACTGTTATATTATATTTGTATTTGAAACTACTTGACATATTCGTTGTGAATGTGGGAGAATGGCATTCTGGGAAGGATCAGTTGGCCACTCGGAAGTATTTTCCATAACACTTGCTTTGGAAGTTATTGGACGATGGGATCCGCACAAGATTATTTCGGCTTTATCTTCTTTAAAAACGCCAATAGTTTCGGTAAATTTCTTATCGTCTCAAAATATTTATAACAAATCCTTTTTCGTTTTAATGCAGGCTTTTAGCATGAATAAATACTCCAAATTGAGCTTAACTTTCTTGTTTTCCATATTTCTATAAAGTAAGACAACAGTATGTATTCTCCACAGAACCAATTTACGTTGTTTACGTGAATTGTGAAAACTTACATCTTTTTAATTATTTATTTTTTTCTCGGGTGCGTTCAGAAATTACACTCTTATGTACCAACTTTTTATAACAAATAAATATTAAAATTTGTGATGTATTTAATATATTTACTAGTCAAAATATGTAAATGAAACTGAAATACTTACTATTAATATATATAAACCTATTCAACATAAAATAAAGTGTAGAAAATAAAAACTTAAAAATCTGTAACCACAAACCAGGTTTCTGGACGTGATATTGTAGGTGTTTTTTTTTTTTAAAGAAGTATTCAAGCGTACATATGATTTTAGCCGGCCAGACCAGATCGCCCTTTATTAGCGTGCTTTGATTGGTTATTCGAAGATTTATCGACTGATGAAATCAGTCACGCGTTGAAGGAGTCTTAAATATAAAAAAGTTACATGAACCACAGAGAATCAAAATCGTCGTGTTCGAAATTTAAATGACTTTTGCACGCTAGCGGATAAAATAGACTTTTGCACGCAGATTTCGCCCTATAAACGGAGGTTTTCCGAGCGAGTGAGGTGAAAACATAATTTATCAGCATTGCACCAGTGCGAAGCCGGGGCTGGTCGTTAGTTATGAATAATATTAAAAATCAGAAGGAAAATCAATTCACCATTCAGTGACGTCACCACGAACCGAAAACAGGGTGGATTATGACTAATACTGACTGGTTAAATGTCGAATTGAATCATGTTTGCGTTATAAGGGCCGCCCTATAATTACCAGAACAACATAATTTCTAAGAAAAAGGGCACATTGACGCAAACATTCCATAGAATTACCCGCATGTTGTTTTCTGTTTACCAACTTTCTCCGAATTACCTAAAATACTTATGGCCATTAATAAACCCATATAACTGCAAATAAAAAGAAAGTACTACATACTTTTATGAAATCATCACTTTCTCGTATGATGAACATTAATGGGCTGCAGTTTTTGGTAGTAAGAAAAAAAAAATAGGAAATTCCCACATATGTATATATCGATTGATGGATAACTATTTACTTCATACATCTAAGAGGTATATATAATCAATGGAATTTTGTGATCTGGCACGAAGTTGCATTAAAGTAATCTGAACATTATACTCATATTATGATTTATGTTTTTTTTTCTTATGACAGTTTAATTTTAAAGAGATTTACGATAGAAGATTGTATTCAAAGTTTATAAAAAAAAAAGGAAAATTATATAATTTATGTATGGTCAGTTATGAATCGATGTCAGCAGCAGCTCGAAATCCCTTAGGGACTCCTAATGTGTTGGCTAAAAATGATCACAAAAAAAAAACTTACTGTGCCCAATACTCCTCCCAGCCCTTCTCCTTACTGGAGCCATATCCTCTCGGCAGAGTAGCAGTCTTCCCTCTTCCAACGAGAGAAGACGATGATCCTCTTTTGTCCGGCAGACTAAGAACAGAGTGCCGCTGGACCGGTTCAGAACGGAACGACTGAAAAGATATTTGAGATCCCATTTCGTCAGACTTTAGACTAGTCTGAGATCCACGCAACTTCCCGTTTTGGTTGTGATAGTTTTCTAACGCACCATATTCACCATTTAAAGAGTGACTTCCTGAATTGATTTCACTATTCACTCTGGATAAAGGCGGTCTAGGGGCAGGGCGCCTGTATTCAAAACTCTCTCTGTCCCCTCTATTAAAGGAACTAGTCCTTTTAACCATTTTGGGCGACTCTTGGACGTTGATAAGTGAAGTCATCTTGCTCTCCTTTTCCAGGTCGATCTCGTTTTCCAATTGAGTCTGTACGTGGGCAAGCATTTCCTCTAGGTCTCCCAAGTCGGGGTCAATGTTCATTTTAACACGCCGCATTATCACTTTTGGAATGTATCGTTGGTTCAATATCACAGTTCACTGTTACACAAGCACTTATCGATGGGCTCTACGGTTGGAGCGCTACATGGTTTCGAGTGTGGCGGCGATGCGTGCGCGCGCGGCGTCGTCTCGAGTACTACTGATTGCGGGATGATTGACGGACATTAAGGGCAAGGCTGCATGAACCGTCGCACGCGCAGCGAAGTGACTAATTTATGGTTGCAATATGTAACTGTTTGGTTTGAGTTAACTGCTAAATAAATTATACAGTTTACAAATCATAATGGTTTTGTTGGCAGAAAAAAGTGATCGTCAGCTTGAGTTAGGTAATATTTTTGCAGACACTTATTATTTTATCGCTGATACCCAATATTGATTATGATTGACCTAGGTCTACATGAAATGACGTAATGTAATGCAAATTATATAATTTCTGCTGCATTCTATATGCATTATTTACATCTCAAGTTAAATATGTATTATTCAAACATGCAATGTCAATGTATCACTAAGTTTTTATGTGGTTTCAAATACAGTAGGTATCTATTCAGTCAAAACCCATGCAGATGCATTATGTAATCCAAGTCTTAAAATGTTGTCACAGTGGCAAAGTCGTATTCAAATTTAAGCAGTGATATAAACTCTCAGTCGGGTATCACGTGATGAGACATTCTCATCTTCATGTATCCTATTCCTATGTTCATCCGGCGACAAAGCCTATGTAGCCTCGATGTGCACCATCCGTTATCTTGACATCCGATACAGATAACTTGACATATGATATCGTAACGCTACTTCAACATTCTCAGCCTTAATACAAAGAGATACGTTAAGCTGCAAAATATATACATGATTAGTCCGTTGAGAATGTCTCTATTTGAATCGTTTATCTTATTGTGGCTGACTGTACATTTACTAGCCTTTTCTATAGAAACCAGCCTTAGCCGTGGTACTTTTTCTGAGGGCATTGATGATTTTATTAGAAAGTGGGTTATGGTGAAAACCTGGCATGAGCTTATAAGACTTTACACAGTTTTATAGCCCGTAATGATATTTTTTATTAGTTTTTAATTTCTATTCTAGTCGTCCGTAACGATCGGCACATCCAAGTATCATAAGAGAGATGCTATGGAGAAATACCTAAGCGCTATACCGAAATGCACGCAACTGGCAGAACTGTTTCGAAGGTGTGAGGCAAATGAAATCATTGGAATCTAAATAAACGATATAATCAGCAGGGATCGTAAAATGCATTGAAATGACGTATGAATTTCCCACCGCGAACGCTCTGCATGTGGAATGAGCTTCCCTGTCGAGGTTTTCCTAAGGGGGCTACAGTATGCGGTTCTTCAAGAGGGGAGTAAATAGGTTCTTAAAGGGTCGGCAACGCGCGTGTGATGCTCCTAGCGTCGCAAGCGTCCACATGCGGCGGTAACTGCTTGACAGGCGGGCCGCATGCTAGTTTGCCACTGTCGTAGTATAAAAAAAAAGACAACCGGAGACAAACTGCACTTCAATGAATTTTGATCGCATTTTAAGAACCTTGCTGATTATATCGTGAGTTGAGTAAGCTCCGTAAGAACGGAAGCTGTAAGGCATCCTAAACGCCGGGATCCCAAAACGGGTTCCTATACGCAATTTGATCCAATCGCGATTCAATTAAATGAGTTATAACTTATAGCCGCGGAAATCGAAGATAATACATATCATTGGAATCTGTTCCTTTTGCGAAAATACGTTTTTTAGATATTTCGTTTAAACCAAAACTTAACAATGACTTGTAAGCTGTAACCATTTTCCATGCCCATTTTCTTAAGTATAAAGTACTTTCCATATTAATTAGTAATTAGAAACTCTTGCATAGGTACATAAGTCGTACGCCGTTAAAAAAACTTTAGGGCAATACTCTTGTACTCGACTCAAAGAGAATCACTATTAACGTCATCAGTATGACTTAATAGTAAGACCAAACACGAGTGTAGGTAACAGCTTTAATTGGCTTAGATTTGTTGGGACAATGATTCCATTGCCCTGATTCCCCTTCTGATTTGCGAACAACTACTAGTCCAATCCAACTATCAATTAACTAATTAAGAGTGACACTTGAAATAAATTCATACTGTCTGCGCGCGTTGCACATTCAATTATTAATGGTTTAATGAAACGCTCTCATAACATGGGATCAAGATACAAAACTATTATATATCTTAAAGGAAAACATACTGAGTACTTCCATGTCGACAAAGACTTTTGTTAATGTACATAGAAAGGAAATGCCATTGAGCACATGTAGTGCCACATGATGGAACTGTACAAGGAAGATTATCCGTAAGAGCCAATCACAATTTCACGTTACGTGACATGGAACGTTGCGATGACGTGTAACTTTGCGTCGAAATCTACGTTTGTAACGTAAATCGTCACGGTGCGATGGGGCGACGTAGACGTCAGGTTAAAAGCGCTATTTCTTTTTTAAATCTTATTTTTATTGATTGATTTCGATATTAACCCGCCCGCCACAATGTATACATTTTCAACACTTCTCAAAGATGCAGTATGTATTATTGGTTTCAAGTTCGTAAGAAAACCCATCAGAGTCAAAAGAAATAACTTCCCCGGAAAGATTGGATTTGTGAAATAATGTTGCTCTGTTATCTTTGGCCCAGATAATCTTAGATCTAGTATGAAATAACCGATAGAATCTAATAATCGATAAATTGTATCTATCGCCTTTCTATAATAGCCGCTATCTGTGACACTTCGACGCACCGTTTGTGCTTTATTACTTTTTTAACCCTAGCTACAAGGGTTGCAGCAGCGAACTGCCTCACCACACTATCATATTTGCCAAATCGCGGCCAACTTTGCGAATAGTGTGAAGCCGCAATACGAGTTTACGCTTAGAATGCTGAACCGATTTAGCATTAGGAAAGTTGGCATAAAAAATCCCAGGCCCTTGCTCTCTCTCTGTTCTAGGTCCTTACCTAGAACAGTTTTTATCCAGAAAATAAGTAGTGAAAGTTTGTATGGGGAAGTGTTATTGACACAGACGTAATCGTGGGCAAAGGCTTCTAATAAATCGATACATTTTATCTATAATAGCCGTTATCTGTGACACCTTCGCACCGTTTCTCCGAACGGTCGCTTCCTGCAGTCAGCTCCTCATTATTGGAAACTGTGACGTGTCCGGTCAGTGACGATGTTGACTGGATTTATATCCGCGTTGATCGAATAATTATAGGAAATATCGAACTGAATATCATCTTTATATGGCATATCGGGGATATAGCAATAAAATAACTAACGCAGATATTTTTTTTATAAACATATGTATTTTTAGAACTTTATCTACAAGTGTTAATTTTACGATTCCTCTATTACGATATTACATTTAACAGGTGCGGATTGCGGAATCATGGAACTTTTCCTTCAAAACTCCATACCTAATAGTTTGACATTACTATACAAGAGTAAGCGCTATTCTTGAAAAAAAAAATTGGTCTAATCCAGCCATAGTCATCAAAATACTTGTGTCACAATTGTCGTTGCTATTTGTGAAATTAAGAAAGAGCCAATTTTAAGAACTCTTCATGATGACGTGTATTGCCGAATTGTTATGTAGTTGTCCGTTTCATAAGTAAATACAACCTCTACAACCTCTAGAATAATACTTCTTCATCTAATCAAGAGCTGAGCCACAGAGATCGCTTTCAACTATAATAAGCCCTATTTACGATATCCCCTCGATGTATCACGCAAAACGATACGAATTCAGTATGTGACCTCATTTTCAGGGCGATATTATTTTTCCGTTTTAGTTTTGATTCTGACTAATGTGATATTTTGAGAAATCCTGGCTCTAGTGGAACGTCATCGTGAATGAATATATTCGTGATTTAGAATAAACACAACGTGCCATATCTTGATGACTCATTCGGAAGCATTAAACCGATAAAAATTAATGAATATTGCACCGATTGTGCTAATCGGTCATTCATTATGCATTGACAGTCATTACGAATACTAAATAAACATGAATTACCTTCGTATACGTGAGTACTTATGTCATTCATTATGACCAATATTACCACAAGTTCGACCTAATGAAAGGTGACAGTGCTCGGTAATTACCTACAAATTCCAGAATATAATGTATCATCATCATTATAAAATGTAATAGGTAATATAACCCTAACCCTATAAGGTTAATTTATTTAATTAGGTTTTTAACAATAATATTGTACCTACCTATATGAAAAAATACATTACGAAATATTTGTATAACATTATAAAAAGGTTCCTTATCATTAGTATATGCGTAGGTATTTTCGTAACTTATTTTGTGAGGGAACCATGAGTAATCTCATTTTGATAACTCTCAGTTCGTCAAGTGTTTTTCAAAACTCCTTTTTTATTGACGTAATTTTATTTAACCAGGTATTGTTTACTATAAGATTAAACGTCAAAACTCGTCTATAGATGTTAAAGTAATAAATAAATTTTATAACGGCAAAGGGGCATACAAACACAAAAAATAAAATAAAATAAGGAATTGAAAATAGTTTTTAAGATTGTAACCCTAATATTTAACTAGAGAGTAGGTATTTTCTAGTTTGGTTCTTTCTTACTTTTTTTATAGACCTGACCAGCAGAGCTATCAGATTATTCTTAGTAAAGAGGCCAGCAATTTCACCACAATTACACGACGGATATGCAGGGCGACAGGAAGCAGCCAATCCAGCGGCGAGAGGCCATTGGCTCCCAATTAACATTGTTCGCGGAGGTCCATCCTGCGCCCGGCACATAATTAGTGTAGTGTTAGCTTAGAGAAGGCGCTTCGACGAGGCACCACGGTGCCTCAAGATTCGTACTGCTTTAGTTATAAGAAATAAATATCGGATAACCTTACACAAATTGACCCAGTCCCAAATTAAAATATATTGTCGTGATAAATCCGAGATTTTACTAAATTGACACCATTTAAAATAGTGTTAAATTATTTAAACTTATTTTATTAATTTATTAGCACGGATCCCATAACCATTTTATTTTATGATACCTATTGCAGTTTTTAAAAATATTCAGAAATACGTGAAAGAAGCATCGCTCCAAAATTGTTACCAAAGATGAAGTCACTGATAGAGTGAGATACAGTTGCCGAGAAACTTCTTGAGCCTAACCTTGACTGCGCAGTAGCCGATTTACGTACAAATATGCATGCGCAGATCCGCCATTTTGGGTCAAGAAGTTTCTCGGCAACTGTAGACTTTCCGAATGATGGGCGTACGGATTCCCTATCCCTAGCCTATCCATATCCGATCGATATTAATCGGAATATATTATTATCCAAGTATTTCGTGCATTTATAGTTTAGCAGTAATAATCCTCATCATTTTTAAATAGAATCTTTGTTTTTTCAATTCTGTTTTAAAAAAAAGCGCTATCTCTCTCGCGGTTCCACTTGCTGTAAAGCAATGTGAGGATTGGGGATCGTGAGTGTAAACGCACATCCTAGGGTATAGCTAATGCGCATAAGCATTTTAAACACATGTGACGCAGGGGGCGCTCCCGTGGCGTGGAATTATGGAATCAAAGATGTGATGTGATTGACGTAACGATGTGATAGCTCAGTTGGGGGAGCGTAGGATCGCGGGTTCGCGTGCAGTGGATCACATTATTTTTTTTCTTTCATAATTTACCTCGTTATTCATAATTTATATTTATAGTAACAATCCTACTGTATCATATTCTGCGCTGTGACAAATTACTTATCACTTACGCTATTTTACAATGAATCACATTTGAAATTAATTTTTAAATCAGAAATTGGGACATTTTCGATACATTTAGTATAATGTTGTCACAATTGGTTGCATGGAATGCATGGCTGACTCGAAGACATTTGCCACACCATTGATTGATGTATACGAAATACCTATGTACATGTATGGTGCGGTTATTTTTTGTTATCTCGCGATGGCGGAAGCGCGGTCGCGGTGTCGCAACAGATACGAGCATGCGCCCGCGTCGAGTGACACACTGCACGCGCAGATAGCGACGGAAATCGCCGCTTAGGAAATTCGCTACCGGGGTCGAGTTTGCGCAGTCAGATGCGACATCTATGGAAAAGAATTAACCCATTATGGCATATAGGGTCTTAAGAATGTTTTTTTTTTGTTACGTGTTGTCAAGTTCTCTAAGTTAATTAAAAGTTGAATGTTTTTTTTTGTAGGAACAATGGCTAAACGGCACCGCTAGGTTACAAGGGTTTAAGAGTCCGCAGCAAGCTCGATTCTTCATACAAACGTAGTTACGTCCTTATTTTAATATAACATGTCACATTATCATGAAATTCTCTAAATATAATGAGATAAGATATATCTAGGGCTAAAACTAGTTTATGACTCTTGAAATGTTAATAGAAAGAAAATAGAGCGAGTACAAGTTTTGCATTTTTAGACCCCAGAAAGTTGTTCAGTTTGGCGGCATACTACGACCAAAATATAGTTTAGATTGAAGTCAAAACCTATTTCCGGTGTCGATTAAACTATGCAGTTTGATAAGAAAAAAGATTTATCAAAATTGATCTCGTAGTTTTAAAATGAGAGCGTAACTACGAAAACCTTAAAATAAATTACAAAAAATTGTTGCGAAACTGCAGCGAATTACTCTAGCGCGGGGAACGGTCCGGGGGGGCGGCGGTAAGCACCGCCCTTATCATAGCTACTCCTAGCCAGCCTCGCGCAACTCTCAAGGTAAAAAACGAACGACAACGGCTATATGAAACGGGGGTGAATTTTTACCTATCTAAGTTTGAAAGAACGTTGAAACCTACAAAGCATTAGATAATTGGCGACAATCGAATTTAGGCGGGTTGTACTTCAGCCGCCATTTTTGTCCGCCATGCCATATTAGTTGACGTTTCTCTTTTGTTGTGTTGTCTGGTTTTGTCAAGGTTCTGCGATCTTTTCAAATAATTCAAATTTCACAAATAATCTAATAATTTGCATTCTTTGGGTGTAGTGGTCGTCTAGAAGGTACACAAGACAATCACAATTGCAAAAATGAGTGGATTGAAAAGGAAAAAGTGCGAAATATGCAGAATGAAAACGTGTCGAATGGACGGTAAAAAAAGACTATTCATGGCAAGATTTCCACCGGACGAAGATCGGTAAGTAAAAAATATAATTAATTACTGCGTGTTATAACCATGTTAATCGTAAGTTTCATTGAAAACTTGGTATTTCGGGTAAAATAATACATACCCTTATACGTATGTAAACAATAGTGCTGTATGTAAGTTTTATCGATAATTTTCATTTGAAGTGAAAAATACCTGGGTAAATACGGAATATCTTTCTTCAAGCAAAAGCCACTACTTTTTATGCCAGTTTGAGTTAGATTATGGTCACAGAAATATTTTACGAAAAATCTTCAATGGACTATGAATGGTACGGTTTCATCTGGACAAAAAGATTCATTTTACTCTGTAATTTTCTGTTTACCCTGTATTATTTGTGTTGCAGAACTTCCAACCTGGAGCACAGACTGGAGTGATGAAACGGCTTTTTTCGTCTAAGTTTATCAGCAAGCCAAGCAAAGTTTGAACGAAATAAAATTATTTGCACACTTTTGTTTTTTTTTATGAAGTCAGTAACCTAAAGTAAACCAAATGTTTACATTGAAGCGAAATATTTAATGATTTAAATTACCGGAAAGCCGTTGGAGACGCGGGTGCGAATGCGAACCCCGCCTGAACCATTTTTTTTAAATACCGATATCGATATCGATAATTCGATAATTTGTGTAACATGTGACATCCCTATTTTGTTCTTGATGTTGGCATTATGTCATGAGTTGACACTGACACTGATATTGTTTGCGGCTTCATATTGGCAGTATGTTTCGTATGGCACTCCCGTCTCTTAAAACGTAGTGATTACATACTCTTTGCTCCTAGCGCGCTCTCGCTTTACTGCTAGCGCCCTGTCTTCCTCTAGGTGAAACAACAACATTTTAAAGCGTAAGCGCGCGATCTCAACGCGGAGTTGAGCGGACCTTGCTGCGGACTCTTAAGATTTCAGATAAACTCTTAACAGCGCGATATTATTTTTTGTTAAGTACGAGTATGAACATTGATTACGTCATCTCTTAACAATTCTAAGTCTATTATAGATTGTCTTTTTTTATTATTATTATGATTTATGATCCACAAATTGGATGTTACCAAATGATCATACCTTAATGTATAATGTATCAGTTACATTTTTGTACACCATAAAGCCAGTTCTTTGGCGCCGTATCACGGCAAAACTGCTAAAATAAAAAATAAAAGGTACAGGCATAACTATTATAATATAATTGGAAGCTGTTAAAATATAAACACAACCCTTTTAAAATCGCGATGATTATTCTAAACAACAAAGAAATAAGCCTAAACTACAAAAAATAACAACAAGATTACCTACAACTGATAAGATAAGAAAACTGTCTATTACTTAGATTACAAAGGCTCAAAGATAAAGGATTACGCTCAAAAGATCATTGGTTACCACTAACCACTGGACTTGGGCAAGTGCGAGTCCGACTCGCGCATGAAGGGTTCCGTACCACAATCTATAACAAGTTTGTTGTATGGGAGCCCTCCTTAAATATTTATTTAATTTTATTTTTAGTATATGTTGTTAGGTATAGCGGCAATAGAAATACATCATCTGTGAAAATTTCAACTGTCTAGCTATCACCGTTCTTGAGGAACAGCCTGGTGACAGACGGACGGACGGACGGACAGCGAGGTCTCAGTAAGGGTCACGTTTTTACCCTTTGGGAACGGAACCCTAAAAAATTGGGCAAGTGCGAGCCCGACTCGCGCATGAAGGGTTCCGTACCTATACATATATATAATCTATAACAAGTTTGTTGTATGGGAGCCCCCCTTAAATATTTATTTTACTTTTTTTTTAGTATTTGTTGTTATAGCGGCAATAGAAATACATCATCTGTGAAAATTTCAACTGTCTAGCTATCACCGTTGTTGAGATACAGCCTGGTGACAGACGGACGGACGGACGGACGGACGGACGGACGGACGGACGGACGGACAGCGAAGTCTCAGTAATAGAGTCCCGTTTTTACCCTTTGGGTACGGAACCCTAAAAAGAACCTCATTTACTAGAGTATCACAGAAATATCGATTCAATATTCATCTTAAAAAAGTAATATAATTTCAAAATTGGGATATATTAATAACAATTGTTTACGAGCTATTATGCTAATTCAGAAACTGTTTCTGGGAATAGAGTTTTTTATACCGCAATAACAACTTATATTGTGACAATACGATACCTGTGAAGAATAAAATTATAAATAAATAAAAATAAAGTTATTCATATTTAATTCTTCGACTTTCACCTGTCCTTCTTTGCAGTACAAGTCAAAGTCAATAGTGATGTCATCACAAAATACTTACTAAGGAGAAAAACAATTAAATGTATCTAAATTTGGCAATTCATCTTAAATTGATTAATCTTTTACGATTTTAATTAAAAAAATAGAGCATTTATTTTGCAGGTAGGTATATCCCAATTCTAAAGTTGACTTTGTGGTCAACGCCGGACCGAAATTCCGTAGAAGCTTCACAAACCCTAGCAAATTGAATAGAAACTCTGTCTTCCGTTTACCTTTTGTTCTTGAACTGCCAATGGACTTGCAGACTCGAACAATGCGGTTACGTCATAAAATATCATTAACAATTAACACTAGCAAGCAGACCGGCACGATGAAGAAAGTAAGGGATGTCGATACCGATACCAATATACCGGCATCCATACCGATACTTTTTTTTAAGGGACAATCTTAATCTTACGCAAATCGACCTAGTCCCAAACTAAGCAAAGCTTGTTCGTACTAGACGACGGTATATCCATAAATGCCTACGACGGTAGTAATATTATAAATGCGAAAGTGTGTCTGTCTGTCACCTCTTCACGCTTAAACCGCTGAATCGATTTTGATGAAATTTGGCATAGAGATAGTTTAAGATCCGAGGAAGGTCATAGGATAGTTTTCATTCTGGAAATTATACCTAAAAAGATTGAAAAGTGAGTGAACATTTCTGTTCGGGTGCGGTGACCCTTTAGGAAACGTAATTATTAGACCAAAAGCACAATTGCTCTTACATTTGCTTAGGCGCTTTTAATAATCCCTTTTATCAAGTTCCACGCGTACGTAGTCGCGGGCAAAAGCTAGTATAATTATCATAGACACCCAGATAACATCCATGACCCAGGAACAAATATTCGGGTCTGTCACACAAATTTTTGCCCTGATCGTGATTCAAACCCAGGACCGCCGGCTCAGTAGGAGGCCTTCTAGGGTGCACTACAAACTGCGCCAACCGCGTCGTCAATATATATCGGCATCGGCAATATTTCTATAAAACAAATAAATAAAAAATTGGGCAAGTGCGAGTCCGACTCGCGCATGAAGGGTTCCGTACCATAATCTATAACAAGTTTGTTGTATGGGAGCCCCCCCTAAATATTTATTTTATTTTATTTTTAGTATTTGTTGTCATAGCGGCAATAGAAATACATCATCTGTGAAAATTTCAACTGTCTAGCTATCGCCGTTCTTGAGATACAGCCTGGTGACAGACGGACGGACGGACAGCGAAGTCTCAGTAATAGGGTCCCGTTTTTACCCTTTGGGTACGGAACCCTAAAAAGAGGGTAGACGGCATGTCGAATAAAGAAGTTAAGGAGGTGGCTATGGATAGACTTAGAGACAACTACAATCTTCACCAGCTGCATCGATAAGAGTTCGACCCTTACATTATGATGATATTTATTTCTATTGCCAATACTTGTCCAAATTTCGGACGTAAAAAAGAGCAATATAAATGTTGTTACATCGAACCATGTTACCTAGCCACGAACTATGTTAGGGAGGCGCTTTCTTTTGCGAATGTTATATTTATATATTTTATTTTATTGATGTTGATTACTAACACTTTTTATAAAAAAATTATTAATCTTAATTTGAAATTTTAGGTATATAATAAACAAATAACCCCAAGAACGCGTATATTTTATTTAGTCCTCAGTTTCAATTTACAAAGGTAACGGTATCAGTACCTACTGACAAAAAATCGATTCGATGCATCCCTCAAAGAAAGCATAAATAAACCACAACGGACCGTGACCACTTTCGATGAGATTAATCCGAAGAATTAAATCGCGTTGATAAGGATAACCATCAATTAATTGTACAATCACGTGAGCGTTGAAGCGCTGGACCGTGCAATCACGATGGCACACGATTGGGCAAAGTGACAGTCGAGATTAATATTGAATCAATTTTAATTCTTTCCCAATTATTTACATTTTTGCTTGGACGTATCAGAAAAAGAGTTTTAAGAGCTAGAAAGTGCCAACTTCGTCCTTGTTGTTTTCTTTACCGCAGTCGCGTAAAAAGTATCCTAAAACTATTTGGATGTCTATCTATCCCTGTACCAAAATTGGTTAACACTTAATTTGGCAATGTGCATAATAATGCACACACTCTTTGACCATTTTTTTCCATCCTTAATAAGGTCTGAACCATCGACCTTTCTTTTTTTCTGCCAATTAAAGGGTTAAAACTCGTCCAGCCCCTTCGGCGTGATGACAGGACAAAGAAATTATGACCAACAGATAGCGCCGCGAGCCATAAAACAATTTTTCCTGAAGTCATGACACTCCATTTTATAATAGTATGATATAACGTATTCTTTTGCTAACTATAGTTGCGTAGAACCACGCAACTACATATATTATAGTTAATTGGCAAAAGTAAGAGGGCGTTAGTAGTACTTAATATCCTGTGCTTTTTGATATTTCGATATGGTAGGCGCACTTGTCCGGATCCTGACCTAACTGAGACCTAACCTTATAAGTGAGATAACCTTATAACCGCGACAAGTGATAAACAAAGTGGTAGTAATATAGTGTAGGTAATAAATAGTAGGTATATATAATAGTGTTCGTGAATGTTGCAAAAAATTATGACGCTTTTTAGCGCTTTTAAAAAGGCCGGAAATTAGCTTAATAGCATACATCCGATGTCGATGTGGTGGTGAAAAATGGGGTGGCGATGGTTATTTACCCGCTTGTTCTGTTTATGTAATGTAGCTGGCGCGTGTAGCAAAATTATGTTATAATCGCAGGATTAAATGTCATATAATTTAATCTGTAAATAAAATGCAATGATACCCCTATAAGGATTCCCAGAGATAGGTTTGTATGAAGGATAATTAATTGAGTATGGCATAGTTTTGTATTATCTAGTTACAAATAGATTAGTGTAGAAACTGTAGAAACAAACTAATGAAAGAACTATAAATTGGGTGATCGTCTTATGGTCGCAATTATCATGACTTATCGCATATTCATTAAGTAATAATAATAACGTTGTGCTAAGACTTAAATTAATCCATCTCACTGACTAAAGGCTCGATGGAGTAATTCGTTTCCTAGAAAAAGATGATACTTCTATGTCTTCTCATCATATAATCTCCGAATATTTAAGCTTGGTTGAATCAATAACATCGCCGATGCGACTCAACTACTCAACGCAGCGGGAGTTTGCTTTCCATTATATATCCTAGAACAAAAACGCCAATACCTTTCTGATCGATCTAAACGACCCCGCTATAATCAACACTAAACAACTAATTACTATCCAATCACACTAAGATATCCATGCGATTCAGAAAAACCAATTGAGCCAAACGCAACCAGACAAAAATCTACCACAGAATCACTAAGATACGGCCTCCGGAACATTAACAATAGAATTCTTGAACAATCTCGATTCGCTGTTGACTTGTTGGAGTCTAGTCTTTAAGTGGTTGGCTGTAGGGGATTGTTGGTGGGTTTTGCTCGTGTTTCGACATCGTAACGTGACCGGGCTGAGCTATCTGATGCATTGATGCGTAACTTGGGTTTTGGTGTAAGTTAGAAAAGTATTCAGTGCCTGTAGTTACTACTTCTATACATAATTTCTCATACGTTCCATTTAATGTGTAAATCTAATGTCGAAACATGTCACAGGCTCTGATAGAGAAAACCGTTTGGCTGAATTTTGAATCATCATTGTGAAAGCAGATGCTTCCTTCAAACTTTACACTAAGAATTTAGTTTTTTTTTTGTATAATATGGGAGGCAAACGAACAGACGTATTGCCTGATGGTAAGCGACTGCCGTCGACAATAAACATCTGCAGTACCAGAGGAGTTACAAGTGCATTGCCGTCTTTAAGACAGTACGCTCATTTCTTCAAGGTATGATAATGTATCGTTCCGGAAATACCACAAGCAACAATGCAGTTCATTCCACTATTTAGCCGTACAGTTAAGAACTGTCAACCATCTCAGTGGTGAGAATGAACACGTAAAAAATTCGTAAAAAAAAACTAATAAGCTGGAAATCAAATACCGTTATGGAGAAGTTCGACTCTGGTCTTGCCCATCACGAATGTTCATCATGATAATCCCTCAAATCAAGGTTACCACACCTATTAATTGAGCGTTTCTATTACACTAGCTGATCGATGAGAGGAATCGCTATCATCTTTACACTTAAGCCGAAGGCGAAGTAATAAAAACTTAACTCGCAACACCATAGCAGATTGGACGCGGTGGACGTCCGCCGGAGAAATGCCGGGAATCCGAGACTATTACAGATTATCATCGTTTGTCAGGCGGCTGGTCGACAAACGACGAGAGACTGGGGACGATTAGATGTGATAAACCTTGTGCGTGACAGAAAAAGCTTAATATTTTTTTACGCGTACTTAAGAAGCGGAAATGTTTCGCTGGCAATTGCGTTCATAAAACCCGGTCGTGTCGGGTGTCCGTTATAGGACCAATAATTTGAAAACCACTCTATGTAAATGTCTGTTTGCGCACTTCGAAATGATCGCAATATTATGTTGCATCGATGTATTTTTTTGTATCTACATGTTGCCACGTTCCTCATGCAATTAATAGTCGCTAGTCGCATCTCCCGTTTCTTTTGCACAGTGTTGAAAGAAAAGGGATAGGCATATTTGTCGCGCGATGGCGTGAGGTAGTGCACGACTGCTCCTTCCAACCGCCAACACACGAAAAGCCACTTTCGCCGCGTCCGAAGTAGTTCTACCCACATTTGGTGATGCGCGTGGGCAAGTGTTATTGCAATCGTTTATGGCAAATCTTCAGATGAGCAAATATCATTCTAGGACACGTTGACTGCAGTTCACTAATTTTACGAAGCTACTTGTGGAAACATCCGACAGGATAAATTTAACTTTCTCCAAGACGGCCAGCCTGTGCTACTAGTTGCAAGCAGTGTAGAGCTAATCTAATCATACTAATATTACAAAGAGGAAAGTTTGTGACTTCTTCACAATTAAACTAAACTGGACTATAAATTGGTAAAATTTGTTATAAAGGGCTTACACCTTGGATTAGCACATAGGCTACTTTTATCTCGAAAAAATGTAGTGTTCCCGTGGGAAGAGCAGGTACCACCGCGAGGTGCAGCTAGTAGTGATAAAGTCAGAAAAAGATATCAATTAAAATACATTTTTCTCATAGTCACGTACCTTTCTTTGACGGTCATCAGTGTCACAATATTAGTGTCTCCAATCTCTCTGATAGATCAATTACTGATATTTGATTAACCGCTAGTCCGAAGAAACAGTAAACAATTCGTCACCACCACAGATGCATCTAGGTCTGTGTCAAAGGCAGTATCAGGTTTGTGGTCGAGTTCACCGCATTACGTTGCGTGATGCTTCGTTACAGTACAACAGTAGTAAATAAACCGCCTACGCAGTTTGATTAGATGCATACAGACGATCATTTGTCCTATTCTACAAAGGATCATGGGTTGAGATACTCTCAATAAGTAAAAGCTCGTGTTACTCGTGCCGAGATACATTTTTTTTAAAATAGGATTAGTTTTTTTTGTGAGTTTATCCACTCAAATGTAAGTATAATAATGCATTGTTTTTTGGCAAGATGGGCATGCCCAACAACCTTAATAAAATTGAGGCTTGTAGGTTGACATGTATGGTCTCAGTAGCCCAAATGGCATCTGATCTGGCGGTTGTTTTTTTTGTGTGGCCTACAAAACTTTTCTTGAGAGCTGGATCCGCGCCCGTTTTTAGCGACATAATTTATTTACCAAATTGAGATTTAGAGCATTTTCTGCGATACAGACTTTAATATCTGTGTAGGACAAGTTGTCCAAGCCATATAGGATACTGAATGACATCATTTGAGCGATAATGGTTTTGTATTTTTGGATGTTCGCATCACATATCGCATACACATATGTTACTGGACGTCCAAAAATGATACCAACCCATCGCATTTTTATTTACACCCAAATGCGAATTATCTAGTTGAAAATAAAGTAAAGAATCTACTTTCCAGAGGTGTCTCGACTTGGTCGCCTGGGTATTCGACAAACAATGTAAAAACGGTAAAAGATCGCTTCCCACGGAGGGTCAGAGATAAGAGATGGGTTCGTGACTTGAGGCCGTGACTGGTGTCGGGATAAATGAGTGATTTAGAGCCCTGACAGTGATCTGGTTGGTGTGACATTCAAATTGTGTTCGGGAAGGAAGCGAAGTTACGCAATGAAACCCACAACATTATGAACAATATTCTTTGTTTAAAATTGGGTAAACTGCACTGCTGTTCCACGCAAGTTAATTTGTTGTGCACACATCTAGGTTTTGTAGATTAGGGCTAAATTCGACCAAACCCCTTTATTCCAAGAATAACGCTTTTTAACAGTTTGAACCACGAAGGAAAGATAAGTATATGAACTGTAAAACCAAATCAATAGGTACAGTCAAGGAAATAAAAAACACGTACCTCTTTCGCTTTTGTCACAATGACATTGAGGGCGAAAAGGTACGCGTTTCAGTTTCCTTTACTGTATACATATACATTTTATTTAAACAAACTAACGAGTACCTATTATCAAACCTGTCCTCATTAGGTATGTTCCACTAATTGGAACAAGTACGCAATAAACATTACATGTTGTATGTAAATATTAATATTGTTAGAGGAAGTCCTGCTATCGCCACAACGATTTACTAACACGTTGTAATCAATGTGCTATATTTCCTTCATATGTGAATTAAGACTCTATTGTTATGTGATAAAACGTATAATATGTGTGACATGTAGATACAATTTGTATAACGTAGATCATAGAGTTATGTATACAGTGATCTGGGTTGAATAATAACATAGTAATTGTAGTTGAATTGTATTAAATAGACTACAGAACATGGTTAGTTGTCGTGTGAACTATTAAACGTATAATATACTAGGAGATGCCCGCAACTTCGTACGCGTATTTTTTTACCGTAGACGGATAAAAAGTATCCTATAACCATCTTTGGATATCCATCTATCCCTGTATCAAAATTGGCTAAAATTTGTCCAGCCGTTTCGACGTCAAGAGAGGACAAAGGAGATTATGAAAACAGATGGCGCCAGATTGGCACAGCCATACAAAACAAATGACGAACCTGCATCACGCTATTAAGATCTTTCTTGAAATCATGACCCCTCTCCATAGAAAAAATATTTTCCATACAAACCTAGAATTCTTAATAATATAGATAATAAGGTGGTAGGTGTGAACTTCATTATAACGCCATTCTATGTAGGTAGGTACCTATACATAATATTGAAAAAGAAGGCACTTTGACTTAATTATTTCAGGTGTGGACTAAAACAAAATTTCTGGGCAAGCCGGGTTGTAGTGATAGTGATAGTTATTTATTCATAAACAATGTACATTGTGTTTGAAATATAATATAAGTCTGTAGCTCACTTTTTACCAACAGGTTACAGTTTTCTATAATGGGCAAGCGGTTGGGAGACCCAGTACTTGAACAAAGAAAAACAAGTTTCCATAAGGAACATAAATAAGTATCGTTTTTTCCCTAATTGAAAGGGAAGAAAACTACTTATATGTATTATTTACAAAATGAAAGTAGGCAAATAATCAAATTTTGATGGCCCCTATACATACCAATATATCTGCAAATGTAAGTGGTCGTATGGGCGTCTCCTTCGTCCCAAAATATGTGTTCTTAAACCTTCGGCGAAAAAAGAGGACTGTTATAAGTTTAACATGATAAGTATATACTGATATAGTGAGGTAGATCTATTTAACAGATCTAAAACCCTTCGCAGATGTTACAAAATTAATGAAACTTCAACGCAGTTTCCAGAAGATGAAACAGTACACCGTCCAGTAAAATTACGAAGTTAGGAATTCTCGCGACAGTTTAAAAAAATTAAGAAAGGCAGTTGTACAAAGTTGGCCCCCGGGAGGAGCAAGTTCCTTTGGGAAACTCCCAGGCGCAGCGACCGGAACACAACTTTTACAAGATCCCGGTGAAAATATACGACGTAGCTTTATTTTGAAGAATCGTAATGTCTATGCCAGTATTATAAAGTCATACGTATGTATAGTGAATACAGCCAGTTGCAGAAGAAAGTTTACGTAACCTCTCTCCGAAATCTCTATTTGGAGGATACTAAACAAATAAGCAAATCTATACTATTATAAAATTCTACGTTTAAATTCAAAATCATTTTTCTATGGAGAGGGGTCATGATCATGATTTAGGATCGTCACTTGTTTTGTAAAAGTGCGCGGTGCCGTGCCAGCCTGGTGCCATCTGTTTTCATAATTTTCTTTGTCCTCGCATCATGCCGAAACGGCTCGAGAAATTTTTGCCAATTTTGATACTGGAATATCTGGACATCCAAAGATGGTTATAGGATACTTTTTATCCGTCTACGGTAAAAAAAATATACTCGGACGAAGTTGCGGGGACCTCCTATTATTAGAATAAATTAATATTTTCTGACGAAAATACATGGAATAGAAGGCATCTCAATTGACATTAATTACTATTTGTTCTATATATTTTTTTATGATATTTGTTTTATCCTTGCCTTTATTAAGGATGGATATTGCAGTAAATTTAGAATGATAAAATACAGTCTGTCGTTGATCATCATCGTTATTTAGTAACACGTCGCCAAGCGTGCATCTTTTAATTAAGTGATGCACACAAATATGCCCATAGATATCTTGTTACCATTGCTCAAAAATGCAACGCTTCGCTTCGTTTGAAATATTTTGTTCGAAAATACGACGTCAATTATCGGCATTCGGAACAATGCAGGGTAACATCACCGACAGAAGTGTAAAATAACTAGGCCGATTATTTGGAAAATAATATTTATAAACGAGCAAAAATAAATCTAATATTGGGAGTTAACTACATATATGTATGCACATTTTGTCCCCTATGTTATGAAATGAAATGAAATAATTTATTGAAATAATGCCAAGGGCACTTTTAGAAGTCAGATTGAAATGGTAAAATAAGCTTTATGGTCGGTACAGAACGTGTTCATACCGCCCAACTTTGAACAAGAATAATAATTGATCTAAACATTAAATGGTAATTATGGTACCCGAATCATGAGGTACATAATGAGTACATTTTCCTGTTATACCTGGTGTTCAAATTCGTATTGTAAACCACTGGCCCGTACGAGACGAGTACGTTGCGTACCGACCAATTTAATCTAATTATTTCGTCTGTTGTATAAAGGTACATTTTTTTTTTATACTGGGTACAAAATAGTACAATTTCAGTACGTTGCTATCCAATAACGTATTTTTAAAATTAACGTTTGGTCGGTACCCAACGTACTACACAGTCCTTCTGTATTAACAAACATCCCGACGAACTCAGAACCTCCTCCTTTGTGAAGTAGGTTAAAGAGCTTAACTTCAACCAGAACCGATGTCAAACGCCAATGCTTTGCCAAAAGGGAGGCGACGGTACTGAAAGCTGAAAAGCGGCAAAGTCCGCAGTGCCTCTACAGGGCTGTGATATTCAGAAATTCAGCGACAAGTTGGTCTCTTGACATAATTCTACTCTTGAAGTAATTACTATTGTTGATTTCGGAAGTAGGAATGATGGTAACAGCATTGATTTACAATTACAATGTTCATATGTAGTTAATACAGTTCAGGAGTCAGATTATGTTTGGTTATGCAAAATGTATACTTAATATAAAAGGCACAAGCCATTGAGTACCAAAAGTAATCCAAAGGTCCAGTGACGTTTGATAATACATTCAATATGCCTATTTCGGAGATGTTTTATGATATAGGAGGCAAATGAGGAGACGGATCGTGATGGTAAGCGATTACCGTCTTCCAAATAGACACCCGCAACACCAATGAGTTGCAAGTCAGCCTTTCAGATGGGACTACGTTATTTTCTTGTAGCTCGTATCGGTCCGAAAATACCGCGAGCGACAGTTTACAATATACAACTATCTTTGGTTTCGGTTCGGTCGGTTTGTGTTCCCATTCTATTGTCTAATTTATGTGGCCTACGATTTTCACCTTATAAGTCGGGTACAATATTTTTGCTATATTGCTGAACAGCTCAGAGCAAGCAACTGGGTCGCCGCCGCACCGCAGAGGACGAGACTGTCCCAAAGAACGCTAATTAGCCATCTGGTGCAGTGTGGTCAAGTAGGCTGGTTATAGCAACATAACCGAACAACTCTAGTGTGAACTCTTCCCTTTATTGCTGAACAGCTCGCAGCAGCAACTGGGTCGCAGTCGCATCGCAGCGGACGAGACTGTCTCAAACAACGCTAATTAGCCATCTTGTGTAGTTTTGACGATAGAATGAACCAACTTGTCGTTGTCGTATTGCATAGCCATCAAAAACGTTGTTTTCATGTAAACGACTGAAAGGCGTTTGATTAATTGAGTGTATAATTTTCTTTCAGCAAGATTTGTGATTATATTGTATAAGGGTAACGCGATGTGATCGAGATATAAAATACTTTTTAACTTGGGATTAAAGTACAAAATCTTGAATGAAATCACAGCAGAAAATTAAATTTAATAGGTAAACTAGGGTATAGATTTTGTATCGTTAAATTTGTATTCGACCATAGCACAATTCCCCTTATAAACGTCTCATAACAACAGGCGACAAGACGCTTTCAAAAAATATGTAAGGGTCCATCAATAACAATTTTACCTTAGTAACTGTAACTAAATATCCCTCAAAGTGACACTAACACTAATAAAATCAGTATAGCATTAGGCTGCCTATCCACTGGAGCAACGGGGAGAAAATGAAGCCCAATGTGATTGGTCGATTTTACACAGCTCCGCTCCTGGGCAGGCAGCCTAAATAGGGATGGAGGAGCTAGAAACTTTCGGAACGGTCTCCGTATTTACAGTCAGTCATGAAACTATACCACAATAAACTATAATTTTGAACTCCAATTAGCCGGTTTTATATAATTATTCCTGTCAACGAATTCGTAATTTTGAATTCAAATCCATCAGATCGAAGTAAAGATTATGACTCCTTCCGCATTCTTTTGTGAGAACAATGATGGTATATCCGTCTATGTGAACAAATATAATTATACGTGCAGAGCACTTTTGTCTGTAATTATACAGTAGTCACTAGTCAGATTCCATGCCTTTCTTCTATTATACTGGTATTTTTCAAAATAATTTGTAAAGTAAAAGTACCCTTTATCTGATGGCATTTCGATATTCCTAATTTAACAATCTCTTAGCATTATCACAGCTATATAAACGGCCATATCGATCAGTTATTCCACGATGATCCAGCTTTGATTTGGTAAGGAGGGTGCAAGAGGGTCATGGCTTTCTGGTTCAGTTACTGGTTTAACGAATTTCCGAATGGAAGTATTAAGTAACTTATCGATTTTGGAGTCGAGTGATACATAAACATACATACTTTATGAGGACATTTATCCTGTTTGGGTACAGGTCGGCGTAACTCAATTATCAAGGATAAGAACTTTAATTAAGAATAATATTCGGTCGGTTAAAAATATTTTCCTAACTACGAATATCATTAGTTTCAAGCTTTAGCTCGTAGTGCAACATAATACGGTAAGTTAATACATATTATGTTCGCATAGTGAGAATGTATGTAATGCCGACTAAACAACTGTAGCCATTTCAATTATCATAGCATGGAGTTTTTTTTTTTTTATAGAATGTATTCTTTTATATTGGTTTAACCACCAAAGAAAAATGAGGAGTGTTATTTATAAGTTTAAAGTCTGTTTTATTTTTATGATTGAAAGTCGACATGAGTGTCCTAAGCTTTGCGACGCGCATATCGTTTCAGCCAATTAAAGACTATCAGCTTTTTTAGGGTTTTCCTGTCTTTTGAACGATTTACCTTTTACCTTTCTTAACAATAAGTAATAATAGTAAACAATGACACTTCAAACGCAAATTGGCAAAGAACCCATCGATAAAAATCAATTCAAACCAACACGTCACTAAGAATGCACTGACAATCCTTATAAAACCACAATAGCCCTTTGTCACTATATCACAACACCGAATGATCTATAGATCATTACAGATCGCGGCTGCCCGTGCGCACAGCGGGCCTGCGACTAACTACTTGCGGTAAAATTGTAAACAGAGACGGAAAGGGATGGAGATATGTCTTGACGTTTGTGTTTATACACAGAAGATCGCGTAAGCAGTGTTGTGGAGCACTATATAGGATATCCATGAGAATACGCGCTCCTTTTAATCTTTTTAACCCCCGATGAAACAGATAGGTTATTATAGGTCTAACGTAATTAATTGTTCATCTGTAATTTGACGACGCGGTTGGCGCAACCTGCCTACTGAGCCAACAGTCCCGGGTTCGAATCCCGGCCAGGGCAAATATTTGTGTGGTGAACTCGAATACTCGTGCGCTTGGGATGACCCAAGCACACGTATTATCAAGAAAATTGGTTCACCTTTTTAAAGACCATAAGGCTATCCTCAGTCGTTGTGAACTTTTAATCACACAAAAGTGCATATTCCAAAAATGCACTGCTGACCTCAGGTTTGATGAGGGCTAAAGGTCACCGGGGTCACCTGTCTATTTTACGTAAAAAAACTTAAAATGCATAATGCATGGAGTAAGTACCCACATAACTAAGTGAAGCACCTGCTGCAAAGGTCAACGTAACGGAAAATAACCCGGTGTTATCTCCCGACTGTCGCGCTTACACTAATTACGCAGTAATTAACTATCTGGTTGTTAGAGTATCTGAGACATTATCCTATCACTTTTGCGTTTGTTTTGTTTGTGTCCAGGCGTAGTAATTAGCTGACTTTAAAAAAGAGGAGGTCCTTAATTGTACTGAGGCTTCAACTATTGTTTTGTTAATTGTATTATATTTTGAGCGCCATGTTCGCTGCCTGAAATGTCAGGAATACTATGTATACAATATACGGTCGCCATCAGATATATTGCAGCATATAAGGAGTTCATAAATATCTGAACATGTACTGTAACGCCCAGTCATTAAGAGTCGTGTTCAGATATTTATGAACGCCTTATATAGGCCTATGCGTCTATTGCAGACGAATTATGGTGTAGTGTTTGGGATACACCGTTTCTGGTGGCTAACTAAACCGATACGAGATCGACACATTTTACCGCAGGCCTGACAAGAGAAGTGTGCGACGGGTGGTACTGCGTCGCCTTGTCGACGTCTTTGTCTCTTGTCAGCGAGTGCCGCGAACCAGGTCTCATATGCCTTAACGCCTTATATGCTACGATATATCTGATGGCGACTGTACATTACAAACCTAGGGCGGTGAATTCGTAAATGTCCCAGATCGCAGGTGTTTGTGCCGACCGTGTAGGTCCCGAACCGAAGGTAAGGGCCATAAATATGCGATCTGGGGCTTTACGGATTACCGGCCGTGGTTTGTCTAAGTTTGGCCAGGAAGTGTAATTTTCACCCCGCGTCGCGGAAATAGAAATTCATCATCATCACGGTTCATGAGATTACAGCCTGATGACAGACAGCGGAGGTACGGAACCCTAAAAATCAGAGGCATTTGTTTTGCAACTAAAATCGCATCTCTAAATCTCTGTCTACTGGGCGGTAAATTCATGTCTAGCGTCCGATGAAAAAGCTCCACCTTTTACCTAATGCCGTAATGGCTTCCGCAACAAACTCCGGAGCTTTCCAGAAGTTAGCTTAATGCCTTATTTCCTACCCAACTTACTCGTACGTCGCATCCATCCATCATTGGTGAAGAATTACCTGCAAAAAGGGGAATTGTTATACTTTTTATATTCTGATAAAATTAAATAGGTACAATGGTACATTCTATTCTGCGCTACTAAGCTAAAAGGCGACCTTTTTGTATGGAGCTCCATAGCAAAAGGACCTTAGCACGGCAGCATAGATGATAATTACCTATATTACATTTAACAAATAATATGTGAAGTGGTAAGGGGAAAAACTGGCTAAGTATTTTTTTACTAAGCCATACACTGTATGGCATACAACCAAAAACGATTTGGCAACTTCAATCTAACGTTCTAAAAAAAATGCAAATGTGACTTCATTATATATTTAAAAGCAGTTAATGTAAAACGGAATCAAATTCGAATGTAACCCGTGCATTTTAGGCTATGCATTATAAAAGCATTGTGTTGTTGGCTTATACTTGTAAGCACTATCAGAACAAGGGGACGAAGTGTTTTTATTTAACCATAGGACCAGAGAATCTTTATAAGAGTTCGAGTAGGTATATCCTAGGATAATGCCTCCGATGGATCAAAATACATTTGCCGCGTTTAACCGCGGGTAAACAGTAGCTATCAATGTATTCAAAAACTCGAAAAAGCCTAGGCTTAAAGCCAGTTAAAATTTTAAACGCTGCATTAAACATCGCTTCGCTGGCGGAAATTAAACCTGGGATACCGGGACGCGCGGACGATGCCCCAGATACAGCGCTAGAGCACTAGACCAATGCCAAGTCGAAAAGGCACAGCAGCTTCGATAGCGGCAACGCACTTAAGCTCTTTTGGATGCCAGCCGAGTAAGGAGCATTGCTAAACCCAAAAGGTAAGTTTACTTTGGAGCCGCGGACGTATATAAGACCTTTTGGATAAGAGTCGAGAACTAGAGCATTGATAAATCGAAAAAGTACGTTAACTTTGTAGCCATGAATGCACATAGGACCTTTTGGAGAGATGTTATTCATATTACGAAAAGGAAAAGGTTCGTTACTTTAGAAACTGCCAATGCTGATAGAACCTTTTGGATGTGTGTCAGACTGGCTGGCTTGGTAAACACTTGAACCTCTGTAAATCAGTGGATGTAAACAAAAATAAATATAAGCCTTTTATTACTTAAACTGTTTGTGTATTATTTTATTTGTAATAAATTTATGTGACCATATATACCGGTAATATTCTAAACGGGATTTATAAATGGGACAAATATCGGATATACAGTTTGTGAATTGAACCGACGGCCGCCGAAGCTGACAGGTTCTTGAGCGGCGACAACGTACCGGAAGTCCAAACGACCTAGTTCTCAGGCGGCGTTGGCGAAGACCAAAATGAACCTCGTCTTTTATGAATGTATGTAAACACTTTATTGTACAAAAAACAAGAAATACATTTCAAAAGGCGAACTTATCCCTTTAAGGGATCTCCTCCATTTATTCTATGCCTACCGGTAATGTTCCATTCCATCAAATATCTCTGCCACGTTTTCAGGCGCAATCCACACAGAAAAAGACGTAGCGCGAGGAAGCGTCGATGACGCGGCGTTCCCTAAAACACTTTGGCGACCAAGGATTTCGTAGCGCTACGCGTGTAGCCGATAACAAGGGGAAATGCGTATGTCGCGAAAACTCGCTACGAGCACAGTGCTCACGGAGCGGGTTCCCAGTGTTCAAAGTGTTAATGAATTTTCATACAAACTGTATAGAAGCGTCGCGATGCAAAACAAACAGAAGAGACGGGGCCAGGACGCGTCGCCATTGCGCTCTATTATACGATATACGCTATTATTCCAAGAAATATTTGTATTAAAATTCATTCAACGGGCGTCGCGTCTAGGACGCGTCTTCGCCCTACGTCTTTTCTGTGTAGCACACGCCAAGTTTGCCAACACTCGAAACTTTACTAAAACTATTCCTCTAGCTCAAAACTCAAAGTAAATCAATTCCCCCGACACCAGAGCAATAAATTAAACGACTAACCGATTTACAACCGACTAATAACTCACTCCCGCGCCACCCACCGTTCGCCCGATTGCCTTTCACCCAAAATGAGCTAAACAACTGATGTGCTTATCTTTTGTTGCTTGATCAATCAAGATACTAAATTACTATTATAGCGGTATTCTACCGTAATGACTTCATAGATTACACACAGATTTGGCTTATTGTAGGTGCCCCTGAAAAACGTTTGGTATTCTCTTTTTTCTCTTTCTCTTTATCTATTGTAAAGTTAAAACGAAAATCTATAATCGAAAATATTTATTTATAGAAGGGTAATTATTTCAGGAAAAATATGTACGATTTGTATGAGCGTGCGGTGCCAAACTTACAACGCCAAACTATATTTGTCCGCTTTTAACCAATTTTAGTACAGGGACATCCCATGGTTTTAAAATACTTTTTTCATCACACTTGATCGTAAACAAGGGTTTACATGCTAGATAAGCGGACGGTAACTCGTAAATTACACCTTAGGGCCCCTAGGGCGGTAAGTAATTTGTATCACACTAAGGGTTTACATGCTAGAAAACCGGGCGGTAAGTCGTATATTACGCCCTGAGGCGGTAATTAATTTTGGTATTGACTACCAAGTAATAATACGCTTGCTTTATTTCCTCCAAAGTGTGATGAAAAACGTCGTACGTGACTCTGGTGGTAAAGGAATCCCAAACTTGTGTCATTATCATTAAAGCCTTCGGCTTCGGGCTTCTAATAGCCACTCGTTTGTAATTCCTCGTTTACCACCCTTGCTACGTAATGTTCTATCCTGACTATGGTAAGGAAAAAGTTTAAACGGATAAGTGCGGTTTGGTAAAATTAATTTATTCGAAATTAATAGTAAACGTGATTAATATTTCCTATAGGAAAATTGGAAATGGGTAATAATAGATGTAAGATTGGAACAAAGTTATCCTGAATTTTCTTCTTAAATTTTGGGGTTGAATCAAAACTATAATACATCTTAACAAGAGCTTAAGTTGAACGGATAGACCTTTTCATCCATCGAGTATCAATATCTTCGGATATTGCGGGCTGCCGGGTTCGATTCCATTCAGCAGGAAACCAGATTCGGAACAATAGCGGTCGAGGAACTGAAACTGAAACTCCAGCCCGTCTAGCTCCAGCTCACGACTTTTGTCGCCCGACATAGCATCGCCCGTTACAGAAATATTACCTACCTCTTTCTTCACCGTACTGTGAGTGAAGAAAGAGGTAGGTAATATTTCTCGCGCGAGAAAAAGTCGCATGTCATAGTTGTGCTAAAGGTGCAGGCACAGGATATGCATGCAGTACTATAAAATCCGCAGTCTGTCCGGTACCGAATTGGTTCGAGCAGATAGGCGATTTTTTTAGAGAAATTACATAGGTGAAGCGCCTGATTGAGAAAAAAGACGAACTAAGAAATCTTCATCTCTTCACATCACACTGCACGTTCTCCATGAGATCTTTCTGTACGAGAAAAGGCCTTTTGGCATAGAAAATTAATAATCACTTTTTAACAAAAAACAACCGACTTCAACGCAGTGAAGCCATGCTTTCCGAGAACAACTCTTCGAATTAGATACAAAGAAAAATACCCAAATCAAGATAAGTGTAGCCTATAACTTTTGAAGAACTAAATTTCTCCCGGATCCCATCATCAGACCCTAACCTCGTGAGAATGGCACCAACTCGAAAGTATACCCTTCCAGACCAAAACAAGAAATTCCCAAATCGGTCTAGTAGTCTTTGAGTAACCGAGAAACATACAATAAAAAAAAAACGACCAAAAAACCTGCTCCGTTTTTTGACCTCTATTAAAAATTCATAATAGTCGAAAGAAATGTGTAATAAATATTTTAGGTAAAATGAAAAACAATCAATAAAGCAAGGGGGTAACTAGTTGTACTCTTGACTTCAGGCTAATATCTACACTAAGCCAGATGAAGGGGAATAGTTAGTCGACAATCGACATCCGCACATCCGGCGGCCATGCCCTCGGTTAGCCTAGGTCGTAAAATTTATTGGAAATCATGTGAAGCTGTAGTACAGTTAGCTTCAAAAGTAGCTGCCCAAGTAGCAGAGGAAGCATAAGCGCTTATACCGTTGTACCCTTGTACAGCTCATTTAAGTTGTACTAACGATACGATGGTAGAACGAATAATAATTAGAAAATCAGAATCTGCCCACAGTAACCAGCGAAATGTTTGGGAGAGTGCGTTTTGATACTTGCGAATTGAAGGATCGAAGACAGCAGGTCGACGGCGTACCAATTATAGGGCTTCAATAAATATTTCACGCGTCGCTGGATATAAGTCATATGGTAAGGTATTGCGTTACTTAGAACAGATGTGCCAATAGCGAACATCTTTGGAATTTGGCACCTTTTTTGGTGGACTGTATAACCACCGTTATATAAAATAAAATAAAAAAAAACAAGAAACGTTTGAAGTTAAAATATCATTAAAGAGCGTAACAACTAATTCAGGCACTTTTGAGAAGTGCACCTATACAAAGATAAAAACACTTTTAATACTAGAGGCGTCATAAAGTGGTAGTTTTAAATTGTATACCACATGATTGACATATTTGACATCCATTTGACACTAATTGAAACACTGAAAACATCCAAATCAATCCAATAGTAAACTTGTGTGGTCGATTCACGAACCATTAAGCAACACAAGCGCCCTTGTAGTTCGGAACAACGCCGATAGATAGCGGCACCAGTCGTCAAATCCCGCGCAGCAGCTGTTAACATAATGAGATAAACATCAGACATTAAATGGATGAATGTTTATGTTAAACATGCGGTATTATGAAATCCTTTGTTTTTTACCCTATTAGTCATGGAGCCGTTATAATTATGACATGAAGAGTGAGACAAGTAATGGATGAACATTCGAGATTTGGTCGTAAAGAAATATTCGGTCGTGGCTCAGATTTGGGAAGAATTAACTTTTTATATTCCACATAACACTCACCTGAGTTCGATTAGAAAATTAGGTATTAAAGGTTTTTGTGATAACAGAAAAATTAAATACCTGGCGGAAAATACATATATCACTATATTTTGACCTCACATAAATCAATAACAGCCACCAGTAAATCAACAGATAAACATGGTTCTTAAAAAGAAACCGGTTCTTGCGAAAAGGAAAATTAAGGTATAAGCGATGTCATCATCGTCAAACCACTTGATTGGTCAGGCACCCTTTCACCGGTAGGTATGCATATTTGAGTAATGGCGTATATTTAATCCAAGAATCTCCGGTATGATCCGCACGCTCACAAACCTCAATATTTTTACCATAATGTGCCTCAATAGGACTTGCCTGGAATTATATTTTGTACCACCAAAGTCCAAACATAAATAGCATTCGATTTGGAAAATTAAAACAAAAACTGAAATGAATCTATAGTACCTATTCTAGAGTAAACGGAAATACCTATACCTACTGTGACTAAGCAAACCCCGGAAGAATAAATCATTGTAGAGTATGAATCATCATCTGAGCAGTGATCTTGGTGCAAATATAAATAAGGTAATAAATTCCTACCATCTAGTAGCTCCCTACTGTAGTTTATTAGATCAAGAACTAGGCGGTAGTAAGACAGATAGAGCGGAACGGATTAGATATAGATACATGTTGGATATCGGAAGGTTGGAACATTCAGAACATAAAAAGTTCTCAGACAAGTCTTCGGACCACAATATCCTATCCAATAGACGATGAGGAGAAGAAGTGTACTGAGTGTAGCCTAATCTAGGGAAGTCTGTATGGTTGGCCACGCATGCACTGTCTAAGTGTCTAACCAGAATGCCCAGTAGTCCACATAAGCACTATATGAAGGAACAGATTAGAACACCGCACTGCTGTGAGTCATCTCAAGAAGTCACACTCATGCGCTAAGTTCGGGCGCACACGGTCGGTTAACGCTCGCGGTAATGTCAGCGGATGAGTATTAAATCATGTGGTGTGGTCACGGACTAACTGTACGTGTAGACTGGCCCAAATGATAAGATCTCGCGAGTATGGTACGGAAGGTATAAAAATTAAGTTCTGTTCAAGTTCTCAAGCTGTTCTATTCATTCGTATCTTGTATGACAGGGACGATGTTTATTTTGACCTCTAGAAAGTGAAAATAAACTTTCCTTCTCTGGCCGTATGTATGGTGAGGTAAAAATACATCCTCCTCCTCATCCTCCATAAACCGAATGACAGAACCAGTGACTTGAACTCCTTTGACACTAAGTACTGGCTGCTGGTGTCAAGTGAATGCACAAAACCAACTGTAAATTCGACGCTAAACCATAAATGAAGTAATTTTTAACAGCTTGTGGAATGTAGTAGCCCTGAGCTGGTTTTACGGACGATTTCCTGACCTGATCGCCTGTGACATGGACAGTTCTAATCACGAACGATCAGTTAACGATGGTGGTACAAAAATTGGCCAAGCGTGTTGCACCATGCTTTGCGGAGCCGACTAATTAAGAGATCCTACTCTGATAATGAGCGGGGTAATATCAGCCGTTAATGGAAACCGTAAACTTGGTAAAGTGTACTTTGGGATTAAAAGGTGGAAAAAAGGTGTTTAATGCGGCTGTTAAGACGTGGTTTAGTATTTTGAGCTCAGTCTAACGTAGGGTCCATAAAATGTTTGCTCCTGCTCAGTTGCAACATAAAATAATGCAGCAGGTAATTTAATTTTCTTAATTTTAATTTATTTTTCAAGGAAAAGAACTGATTCTTTAAATGCGTTCGAGGAGGTCCAAGATAAGTTAAACATTTTGAAGTTACTTGAATAGTTCTGTTTCCCCTGCCTTAATAAAAGGCAACTAAGGGGTTATAGCGAGTGTTTCTATATCTGAGTGCAGCGATCCTAGGGAAGCTGGCATAAACCATGCAAAAACCATAGCACCCCAGGAAAATATGGCAAAAACTAAGTTCATATTTGGTACTTTGGGTGACGCTGAATGAGTGATTTACCCTATCCATTCTCTGAGATAATTAGATTTGGTCGCGCACGAATGACTTTTGTGACTATTGACTATCTCACACCGGGGGATAAAGTGGGAAAGATATGAAAAACGCGCCATAAAAAGATGGTAATCGTGCGAGTCTAATCTTGGGCAATTTCGTCATTCTCATTCCTTGAACAAGAAGAATGAGAACGTTGGTTTTTGGAATTTTAGTAAGCAAACCCTTACCCATCAACGAAACCTGCCTGATCCTTATCTATCTAAGGAGATTGGCGCGCGACTGAAGGAAGGGAGAATAAACTTAATCCGTCTGTAAATTCGACTGCAAAATCCGGAAAATGACGTCGTTAGCTAACGTGATCGCACAGAAATGTAATATGTACCTTAGTGGCAGTCTCACTCACACATTATTTTTATTATTTTTCTTTGCCAAGCGAGTAATGGCTGTCCATCTACCTCCGTTGTTTATTATTACATTAGAAACCAGTAGTGTGGCGCCCATAGAACTCGATTCTCACCGGCTTGTCTATTTGTAAGGAAGTTGGCGATTTAATTATATAGCTCTTGAAAAACTAAGTTAAATCTGCTGCGGCATTATCAAGAAATTTATTATTATTATTTGCGGCATTAAAAAGACAGACACATGAGATTGTAGATATATCTACATATATTCCTAACCTAATCAATTATCTAGTTCTTAGGCGTTTACTCTGTTAGTCTACGTTTTTTTTTGCTTTTACAAAGGTGGAGTGTACCGCCATGGAGTGAAATTACCGCAAGAAATAGATACGAGTATGGTAAGACGGGTTCGCTGTATTTTAAAAGCCCCTTGGAAGTCGAGAAAGTTATGTGGTAATTAACGCGTTCAAATGCATGAATTGAACAAATCATCGTTTTTGTTAGAACAATTAATCGCTGAAACGATGGAAAGCCCCCGAAGCCTCTTAGAGAAAAGCTTGTCTTGAAATCAAAAGGCTGAATGTATTTTCTTGATATGTAGCTAAGAATCAGAAATAACTAAATAAATAAATATCGGACAACCTCACAAAAATCAATCTAGTCCCACAGTAAGCTCTAGTAGGCTTGTGTTATGGACACTAGGCGACGATAAACATACTTATATAGATAAATACATACATAAATACTAATAACATCCATGACCCAGGCACAAATATTCGAGTTCATCACACAAATATTTGCACTTGCCGGGATTCGAACCCAGGACCGTCGGCTCAGTAGGCAGTTGCTTAACCACTGCGCCAACCGCGTCGTCAAAATGGGTCAATGTCGGTTAAAAAAAAACAAAATTTGTCCCTTCGGCGGTCAAAAGTTAAGAGCTTGTATGAATCTAGGTTATGTTGCTATTACATCGAATTATAGAAGAGGGAACGTTCTTTATTCTCACAGGAATTTAATCAGAAAATTTGGCCCTGGAATCCTTAATTTCGCAAATGTCCACTGGAGAGACGCGCACCTAAATCTGACAATGACCCAAATAGCAAAATCGCATAATTTGCTTAGTAACTGAAGGAAGACTTACAGATACACAAGCATGCATCTGGCTTCTAAATGTGATGCTGATATCTTAATCAACCGTGAATGAAAAAGACGAATAATTTTTCTCCTTCACTAAGAAAGCTGCTTGCTTGTTAATAGAACCCCCTGTATAATTGGTTATGCAGCCCTTGTGCTACTTGAGTAGAATGCGTTTCAAATCAAGGGCTGTGTCAGCCCTAACATCAAAACTTTGTACTTTCAGGAAAATATAGGTCTTTTTTCTGTTCCACTTCTTGTATTCCTATACAATTGTTTGTGTATGACTGTTTGTTTCTTAATAAAAGAAAAAAAACTCGAATGACCCATTTGGAGACACCGCTTCGCGTTTCTCTTTTTCCGTCTGTTCGTTTATTTGTACGCATCTCGGGAACTTAGTCACGCTGTAAGACGGTTCGGTAAACATTTAGTCATCGGTAATAATAGCCGTGGCAATAACAACAATGCAAGTTAATTAAGCGTTATTGATAAATAAATAATTGTAATTAATTTACAGACGTAACCTTTATTGCAAATATAGTGAGGCTACAATGTGAATAAACTTAGTAAAGAAGATATACTGCTGAAAAGAAAATAAGTGCCACTTGAATTTTACATACTTACAAATTTAACATTTTCATATATTATACAATCCTCCAAATGAAGACAGATTATTAAAATACCCTTGTATGTATGTATGTAAACACTTTATTGTACATAAAAACAAGAAATACACATTACAAAAGAATAAGCATGTACAAAAGCGAACTTATCCCCGTCCTTTGTAATAGGGAATGTTGAACTTTGACAGTCATTTCTGACTTTAGAGCAGTCTAAGTGTAGTTTGTCCCATATAGACATTTGATCCCAATAAAAAATAGAATCGATTGATATCTTCAAATATTTTTTTCGTTATGGCTATTAATTAAATTTGATTGTAAAGGAAGTCAATAATGATTTCGAGTCAAATTACTTTATAGACTTTGTGAGATCTTAAGCATTTTCATGGTGGAACTCAATGCTGTTGTTGCGTATACGCAACCTATACGGTCAAAAGTATAGTCGTGTCGAAAGTACAGACTGACGGACCGGAGCTATTGTTAAGATGATTGATGACGATGTGGCAACCGCTCGACTCATCAAAAAACTCGTGAGAGTGGACCACTGCTTATCTCATAGGATGATTATTTGATTATATCTTTACTTAAGTACTAGAAGGCGCCCGCAACTACGTCCGAGTAATAGTACATTACTGGCAGATGCCGGGAAAGGGCTTGCCGGGTAGGTATTAGACATACAAGCCCTTTTCACGGCTAGGCAAGTATAGTGCGTTTCTCAAACATATGCAATGAAATAAAAACATACACCACTCAAGAAGTATGTAATTCAGCTGTTTAGCCTGTTCATGAACACAGACGCCATGTTTAAAAATATTACTTTCCGGCTTAGGCCTTCCAATTTTGTATGAAATTCTTTTACAGTTCTCTCGAGTTGTTCCGCCCGAAATGTGATACTTCGAAGCCTGTTATAACGACGCACATTATGACGAAATTTCATTGCATGTTCGTTATTCTTTAAAAAATGGTAATAAGTATCCTATAATCATCTTTGGATGTCCAGCTATCCGTGTACCAAAATTTGTTAAAATACGTTTCGGCGCCGTGGTGCGCGGATAAATTCAGTTTTACCAACATGGCGCGGCGCGCGCTCATACAAAAGTATTTTATTTCATATGCATGTTAGTAGGGTCACAGTTGCCCGAAAATAAATGATTTTGATTGATTAAGATCTAGACCTTTCTCCATAAAAAAAAACTGCTTACAATCAATACAATTTTATAATAGAAAATAAATGTTGCGTGTTATCTGTCTCTGGCATTGGCGTCCTACAGATGAACCGATTTTCATTTAGTTTTATTTATCTCAAAAGGGACTTGATCGTGACTATTCCTTAGCTATGATTTAAGATAATCGATGCAATCGTTTGAAAACCGTCAGCATTATCATGGCGTGTTCATTTTAAATAGTTTTAACCATTACTTATGGTAAAGTTAAGTTTTAATTATATGCAGGCCGGAATTCTCGTGACACTTTTGAACTGTTTTAATTTATTTATTCAATTCACTAATCCCGGGAATATATGTAGTCGCAAGGAAGCCTCCGTTTTTAGGGTTCCGTACCCAAAGGGTAAAAACGGGACCCTATTACTGATACTTCGCTGTCCGTCCGTCCGTCCGTCTGTCACCAGGCTGTATCTCGAGAACGGTGATAGCTAGACAGTTGAAATTTTCACAGATGATGTATTTCTATTGCCGCTATAACAAAAAATAAAATAAAATAAATATTAAAGGGGGCTCCCATACAACAAACTTGTTATAGATTATGGTACGGAACCCTTAATGCGCGAGTCGGACTCGCACTTGCCCAATTATTTGGTCTATGTTCTACCAAGTTTCGGTAAACATACTCTACCTATTCCAATCACTGATCATAGCGGGTATGTTAGATGAAGTTATGCCTTAATGCCGTCACCAAACTTGGACGGAACAATTGGCACTTCCTCTAACATTTGGCTCTCATTTCCGGTCGATGTCATACAATAGACTTAGAATAATTTGCATACCATATGAGAATATGAATTACTTATGTTGAATATTCAATAATTGCATAAGTGCATTGAAGATGGGGTCTAAGTTTGACTACGATTTTTTTGAGCTTAGATTTACGGTTGCTGAACTGACGTGAAGAGAGAGAGAAGCGAGTAAAGAGTGAATAGGCTCAGTTATAGCCTAGCCGGTGAGTTGTATATTCTGTCCCGTAATCACTGGATCCAAACAACAATCAATTGAATAAAACACTTAACCCGTTGCCGCATATATGAAACAAATAATTTTTCGAATTTGAACTTATCGGTATCGGTATCGGTTCGTAGCCGACCGGAGACAACACAGAAGGAAAACATTTTGAAAACTAAAAAGACGGGAAATAATAGAGGTTTGACGTAAATATTGGATTTGATTTTCATTACGTAACATAAAATAAAAATGTATCGTAAGGGAAAGAGGCGTTTTAGACGTCCATGGTCTGTTTTCGTATCCATTACAGATATATAACATATGAAAATCTATATTCAAGTACATAATATTACAACTTCGTCCGCGTAAACCTTTTTTCTTTACTCTAGTCGGGTAAAAATCCTATAACCATCTCTAGATGTCCAGCTTTCTGTGTGCCAAAATTGGTTAAAATCTGTCCAGTAATGCGCATCCTGAATCACGCTGGTAAGATTTTTCCAGAAATAATGGCCTGTGAAATAGAAACCTGATTGATTAAATAAATAAATAAATATCAGACAACCTCACACAAATCGATCTAGTCCCACATTAAGCTCAAGAAGGCTTGTGTTATGGGTACCAGACGACGATATACATACTTATATAGATAAATATATACTTAAATACATAGAACAACCATGATCCAAGCACAAATATTCGAGTTCATCACACAAATATTTGCCCTGGCCCGGATTCGAACCCGGGACCGCCGGCTCAGTAGGCAAGTGCTTACAAACTGCGCCAAACGTGTTGTCAATTGATTGATAGTATAGACATGTTTTACATTTCACAGCTAATTAGACTAATGTTTCAAGTAGCCACGTTATTACAGTATTATGGTATGCGTTACAAACGGTTACGCAACTAGGGCAGCATAATGATCACAGTAACAATGACATCCGCGCAGCAACTTGTACCGGTACAGGTGTGCGCATAACTAACCAAACATTGATACAGGATAGCACATACAAACACATGCAGTTGCTATAGAAAATACCAAGATTGTGATTGATACTATTTGACCATAGTTATGCAGAAAGCGACCAGCGCTCAGTTTTTTTACAGTGACTTAAGTCTTAATCAATGAATAAGTTTGGTTTAAAAAACCGCTGTTCGGCTTCTCTTCAGCAAAACTATGGCCTTAAAGGAATTCCGTCAATTACTCATGGATCCAAACGGTATCTGTACGTAACTGAGCGCAGACAGCAACAGCAGACGACGTGTCGCAGCGACACGTATAAATACATAAATCGTACGATTTAAATGTATGTATGTACGTTAGGCGGGCGACAGCAGCGCTCATCCCTCCCTCACGAAGACCACCACCGCTCTGACAAGAGCGAAAACGAAGAAGAAGATATATAACCCAGGAACCAATATTCGAGCTCCTCAAACAACAATTGGCCCTTGCCAGGATCGGGACCCAGGATTGCTAGAATCGTAGGCATTTTCACGGGACTTACCGTGTCGTCAAACATTAAATTATAATTGACGACGCAGTTGGCGCAGTCCTGGGTTCCAATCCCGGCAAGGGCATATATTTGTGTGATGAACTCTAATATTTGTGCCTCATGGGCCATGGATCTTATTTGTAGTAAAGTATGTATTCATCTATATAACGTCGGGGATAGTGCAATACCGCGTATCCCCGACGATAAGTATGTTTATCGTCGTCTAGTGTCCATAACACAAGCCTACTAGAGGTTAGAATAGAATAGAATACTCTTTATTGCACACCTCAAGAAGAAAGAAATACAAATACAGATAACACATCATTATAACACTACTACTACCTGTGGAGGTTACTGTGGGACTAGATCGATTTGTGTGAGGTTGTCCAATATATATTTTTATAATTAATGTAAGCACTTGTGCCACCGACGATGCTGAGAAGACGTAGGCTGAACATCTCACTACTCACTACCGCTCCAGTTCGTCGCGTAGTTTATAGACAACACATCCGCCAAATGCCTCTAAAATTGCAGTCTGCATGCCACCGGATCGTTGGAACACTTGGGGAAATCGCTGTTACAATGTTCTGCTATTATCTCGAATACCGTCCATTTTTTAGGGTTCCGTACCCAAAGGGTAAAAACGGGACCCTATTACTGAGACTTCGCTGTCCGTCCGTCCGTCCGTCCGTCCGTCCGTCCGTCCGTCCGTCCGTCCGTCCGTCCGTCTGTCACCAGGCTGTATCTCAACAACGGTGATAGCTAGACAGTTGAAATTTTCACAGATGATGTATTTCTATTGCCGCTATAACAACAAATACTAAAAATAAAATAAAATAAATATTTAAGGGGGGCTCCCATACAACAAACTTGTTATACATTATATATATGTATAGGTACGGAACCCTTCATGCGCGAGTCGGGCTCGCACTTGCCCAATTTTTTCTACATTATGAGCAACAAGACACCACGATGGCACAGATTGTCTACCTAATTACCATAAACTTTAAGGGATCATTCTTATAATAGTATAGGCGAAGGCTAGACGTACAATAAATACTGTGATATACAGATATTTATCTAAAATTGTGATATACTTATATTGTTCGTCTGGTCTGCATGACAATATTTGTCACGAATATCTAGATTTCTGGATTCCAATATAAATGTGATCATCAGTATTTATCATGTTGATGAATCAAAGTGTTTAAAGTTTTAATGGCGACTCCTTTGGCGCAGTTTGTAGGCACCTGCCTCCTGAGCCGGCGGTCCCGGGTTCGAATCCCGGCTCGGCTGGGGCAAATATTTGTGTGATGAACTTTAATATTTGTGCTTGGGTCATGGTTGTGCTATGTACTTGAGTATATATTTATCTATATAAGTACGTATATCGTCTTCTAGTACCCATAACACTAGTTTTCTTGAGCTTAATTTGGGACTACATCGATTTGTGTGAGGTTGTCCGATATTTATTTATAATTGTATGTCTAGCCTTCGCCTTACACTTTGAATTTACCTGTCCTAGCTGTCTATCGAGTGAAGCGGAGCCGGGAAAACAAACTAATCAGGTTGCGTCTTTGTGAAGCCCGAAAGAAGTGTATTTAAATCTGAGTAATGTGATCCATTTTACACATCTCCGATTTGTGGACAGGTTATACATTAGTTATCTCTACCGCTCCAGTTCCTAGGCCTGGTAAAGTTCAAATAATACATCCGGAAAATGCCTCTAGAACTACAGTTGCCCTGCAATGTTCCACTACTTCCACTGCTCACAATGCTCGGGAAAATTACTGCTTGGACCGTCTGCCCTGTCTCAAATGCCGTCTGGGAATTTAAACTTTTTGGGGCAAACGACTTTCCTAGTAGTTGTCAGGGTTCGAAATTATCAAGATAATAACGAGCCGTGATAATTATCAAATAATAATAATAATAATAATAATAATAGCCTTTATTTCAGATATAACTACGGTACATTATAATTCCACTATCTCCCATCTTTTATATGTTGTTCTATCTGTTTGCCCTTCGGCATAGGCCTCCTCCAGCCTCCTCCACTCATTGCGATCTTGTGCAACTCTGCTCCATGTGTGCCCGGCGACTTGTCGAATGTCATCGTCCCATCTTTTTTGTGGCCTGCCCCTGCTTCTTTTGCCGTCTCTGGGGTACCACTGTGTGACCCTTTTGCTCCACTTATCCTTGCCTCTGATGATATGGCCTGCCCATTTCCATTTGAGCCTTTTTATTTTTGTTGTGATATCCTGGGCTTTCGTCTTGAGCCTAATGGATGAACTGGTCATCCTGTCAGCTTTCCTCACACCTAACATGCTCCTTTCCATGGCTCGTTGGACGCATGCTAGTTGGGACTCGGTTATCTTTGTCAGGGACCAGGTTTGGCTTCCGTACATTAGAACAGGCAAGATACTTGTATTGAATAGTTTCCCTTTCGTCCTTGGATGCAGATTGTTGTCTTTGAAGACTTCTTTTAGAGACCAATATCTTTTCCATCCATTTGCTGTTCTCCTTTCTAATTCCTTTTTTATTGTGTCTTTTGGTGAAATAATCTGTCCGAGGTAAATGTATTCGTCTACATATTCAAGTTCGTGTTCGCCTGCTTTTATACAGTTCATATATAATTATCACCAGTATTAAAAGATCATTTGTTAAATTGTTTCATAAGAAATATCGATGGTTTATTGTTTCAAAACAAAAAAAAAATGTTTAATTTTAATACAATACAAATCAACATTAATGTCATTAATTAAAGGTAGATTCAGTGAAAATCGGTGTTCGTCAGATTTGACAGATTTGAAAACAAATTACTTGACCAAAGAAGCCAAAGGAATATCTTCATCCGATGATGATTCTATTTCCATTGGCATTGTTGCTGCTATAGCTTCAGTCGGATAGACGCAACAAGTGCGGAAATACACTTTGAATACTTAGAATATAGTTCTATTTCACGGGCGCAATTTTTTGTTATTATCAATTGATAATTATCCACCTGTTATTATCACGATACTTATCCTTTCGAACCCTGGTAGTTGTGATAAATGATCCCAAGTAAATGTAGCGTAAATAACATGCGACACTTCGTCACACGACAAATATTCTTTACCGAGCGAGCAAGACGTTTACTTTAGTTAGGTTTTAGTTCAGTCACACGACAAACGAAGGTGCCACAAGTTTTTTTTCATCACCGCCGGTTCTTTTTTATTTTACTGCGACGACTACCCAAACTTTCTTGGGTCACACACGAGCGAGGGCTTGCATGTAAATTCCATTTTAGTTGATCTACAAATGTGTAATTGTAATTAACCGACTTCCCCTCTAATTTAGGAGTGGAAGGACAAACAATTGATGACAATTAACATTGTTTTACATATGCTGGTATTTCTCGTGCCCCGATGTATTGCTAAGTAAGTAGGTAGGTAGGTATGTAATGGATAGACCTTTTGAGAGTTTTAGTGGACCGTCCGTGTCGAACCTTAACCTAGCACAACTGTAACACGCGATTTTTTCTCGTTCTAAAAAACTACCTATCTGCTTCTGTACAGCACTGTGAGAGAGTGACGGGTGATAGGATGTCGCGCGACAAGAGGCTGATCGCGTGTATAGGGAGATGAACTCTAAACGAGTTCGAATCCTTCGAAAAATCGCCCCGTACTCTGACCGCAATTTCCAATTTTATAAATTTGAGACCTATTATCAAACAGTACAAAGCTCTCCCTACAGGAGTTTCCTAAGTGGCCGTGTATGGTATTCCCGTTAAGGCCGTTCCCTGAGCCAGATTTGCAAAAATACCCCAAAAATTATCCTATTTTTCTACGAAACGTTGATATTAGTAAACGAGGGAAAAATATATATCATTCTTGATTATATTATCTTTAATAACACAGCATTCGATACACGATTCATAACACTTCGCTCGATACAATTAATTCCCAAAGTAACCTCCAATTCGAATTTTTACTCCAACTTTACTTGTTTTTTTTCTACGTGACACTATGAAACAAAAAAAGGAGAAAAATCAATCATAACTAAAATAGTAATTTTACAGCTTCCGAATTTCAATAATTGAAGCCAATATTTTTAAAATAAATAATCATCGACAAATTCTTACGAAAAAAGATATCGCCTTACGACCCGCAAGCTCTGTCTCCGTCACTCTTTTGAAATGTGACTGTGATGTGACAGGGACGGGTGGCCTGAGGAGGGGCTCGGGGTTCTGGCTCAGGGAACGGCCTTAATGAGTTAGCGCTCCCCTGCTCAGTAAGATGACTAATAACAACCGAAATTATTCCTGTTCAAAATTTAGTGGCGCTGATGGATGTTGAAGATTATCTGGCCGGAAAAGGCAACAGTGCTACATGTGTCAATAATTAAAAGGTTAGATAGACGCAAAAAGTTACAAATAAAGATGTACATCTAAGTAAGAAAACTTTTGTTAGAAATTATAAGGAATAACCAACATTTTGAATGACTTGTCCATTTTATGAATATCATGTTTCATAGAAGGAAACCCTACAAGTGGAGTAGAAAGAGAACAGAGATGTGACAAGAGATATCAATGCATATAAAAAAAAAAATATTCACAACACTGTCAGTGTGACTAATATGTATATCCATGTCAAATTGCAGTTTTCTAAGATAAACAGTCTCTAGCTCAGAGAGCTAGTAGTCCTGAGCTACGGACAGACGGACATGGCGAAACTGTAAGGGTTCCTCATAGACTACAGAACCCTAAAAAAATAAAGTCATACACATGAGGTGCATTGTAATTGTAACTCAACCGGTTAGAAGATTCATATTCAACAGCTTTTTGTACCCAACACTAAGTAATCAACAACACTTAACCATGTCATGGTTTTCCTGTTGAAACCATAGCCAATGAATATTTAATTGTTTAATTATCAATTAACTGAAACTGATTACATTTTACCTCATAATACTCTAAAAAGTTATCCTATCACTTTAATCAAGCAAAGTAGCTATGAAGAAAGCTTGTGTTTAAAACCAACCTTGGAAAAAGAAAGTAATTGAATACTATTCTTATACAAATATATCAGGTTCTTTCATTGGAAGAAAAAAAGATATTTTTTTTTTCTCAATTAAGTATGTTTTTGTTTGTAAGCAGTTTGTGATGGGTTTGACAATTTAGCATTAGATTAAAGAAGTAAAATAGAATAAATCACATTTATAAATTCATCATTAAAAATATACCATATATTTAACCATGAAATAGTTTGGTCCCCCAGGTTCTTCCATAATTTTTAATTTAAACAGATTTCGCTTACACTGTCTTTATACCAGTTTATCCAGAATCAAGCATCAATAAAAATGCAAAGGTCAGAGCAGATGTTAAAGCAGTACCACTTTTTACCACCATTCCATCCAAACCAGTTGGCGCAAAAAATTAGCAGGTGGCATTCAAGCCAGGTGTTCTGTTAATTATGTTGAAGGGCTTCAGCCAACTGGGATAAGGGAAAGCTCCAGTTCCTGGTCCAGTGGCAAATTAAAAAGTTGATACTAAAAGTAGTTTTTGAATATCATGGTAAAATGCTATTACCTTTTTTTCAATAATATATATTTTTTAAATCTTCCTTCTGTATAAATTTTATGTTTTGAAAAGATCAACTTTTTATGAAAATGTTGGTAATTATAATGTTATTTTTGTACTTTATGTATTGCTAATCCTAAGCTTGAATTGAAACAACTAGTGGATCTAAGATTCCCCAAGAGAATAAAATTGGTGATGATGTATTTTGGAGGGAAAAATTTATAATATTGTTAAAACTGTTATGAGACATCTATATAATAATTATAAAAACGGTTTCAACTCATGGAAAAATTGTCAGGAACGGCCTGACACGTTTCAAACTCATAAGGAGCCCTTCGTCAGGGACAGCTATCCATGCTGCTATGTGACTCATGGCCCTCTCCGGTAGCAGCATGTATAACTGTCAGGCCATTCCTGACAATTCTTACATGGAATGAATCTGCTTTCAAGTTGTAATGGGGGTCAAGAAAACTGAACAAATCAAGATATGGGTTTATATTTGTTGTAACCAAATTGTAGCTTAGTAAATAATGTTTAATTTAGTTCAATTAATTATCTAGCCTCCTAAGACCCCGCATACATAATTATGTACAAATTAAAATTTAGATTTGAACTTTTATTGAACAGAATGTTCCAATTTCAAAAACACAAAAATAGCTCTGGGTCTTAGGAGGCTAGGATAAACAGTAGCACATTTACACTGACAAATTCTTACTACAGGATCTTTATCATAAGCATTTAGTTAGCATGTATTTTTTTACATAGAGGCTGGATAGTCACTAGGCCTAACTTCAGTGGCTACAATGGAACAGATAAATAGAAAGTAAGTGTTATTGACTTGTTTCTTATACCATGTTTTATCTTAAAAGCGTTTGAGCATTAAAATAAAATTGTTTTATAAAATTGAATGTTGAACATTTATTATCATATATACTTGAGTATGATTCAGATTAGGTCAGTTATCTATATTATAATGAATCTGATGTCATCAAAGAATAAATAATCCAGTATCATTCTAGATAATTCTAATCGCAAAATTAGGGTAGGGTGTGTTTATTACTCACATGCACTAACAATATTAACAGGGTCCCCCTAGGGGCACCCCTTGCCACCCTCTACTAGGAATTATTACACACCTACCCCACTAGGAGTATATTATATACCCAATTTATCCATTTAATAAATTACCGATGATTGGTAACCACAAGGTCAGTCAGAATTGTATTTTCAAATAAGGGTAAGAGAAGATCCGACACAAATAACGTCGTGTAGGGCCGAATGAATACGCAAAGAAAAATCGATAGCATTTGCGGACCGCTACCAAAATATGACGATGGTGTAGCGGAGGCTTTCGCCCGCAAAATTACTACAGCCTCCGAACCGTTGCCATTCATAAAATGCTGAATTAACGTCGGTAATCAAATAATCGATCACCCGTGACATCCACACGCCCGTGTTTACGTTTCTTTATATCGCTCGTACGTACACGGTTACTGATCAAAAGCTCATCGATGCAGTAAATTATCGCCGTTTAAATATAGAACCACGCCTGCTAGGCTAACTGTGTAATTATTTATTTGTTTTGCTAAGGAAAGCTCGAGCGATGAACTCTACGTACCTCATTTTGACGCTCGATCCTTTGTAGGGACCAATCCGTTATACACTAATGCACAGCACGCAACAATTGTTCACTTAAAAACTGCATATTTCCACAGGCACAACAGAACATTTCCCTATTATCGACTAATGCACACGTCCGGGACACTACATTGGGTAGCCATTTTTGTCAAAAAGTAATTTTTTACTTTTACGTCCCGATCCCCATTTCGGAAAGAGGAGAGCGAGAGGACGCTAGCACCGTACCGACACGACGAACGAATTAAAATAAATGGATCATTGAACCGGTGACTGCCGGCGCAAACTCGGTCCGAACTATACTGGAACACTTCTTTTCATTTGTAAAAGGGCTCAACTTTGAACTTCACTGATACAATCCCCAGGAAAAAGCTCACTGGATTGACTTTTACGCACGGTTCGGACCTGTCATCTAAACTTTCGTCCTTATGTGGCGCGACTACCATTTTTGGTCGCGTAATACACGAAATACTGAGCACCAATCGTTGATAGGGAACGTTTTTCTTATTTCTAAAATGATACACCCACTGCCATCTATCGCTGTTTCTTGACAAGTATCTGAATGACTCACGGATATTTATTGCACTGGCAATTTTATAATTTAAAATATATTTTACTCTTTATAAAAAGAATTCAAAGCTTGATTTACGGATAACTATACGGAAAAAAATGTACAAGTATACTTTCTTCTTTTAGATGCAGCTTCTGATAAATTACTGCGACGACGCAAATTTTAAAGGGCAACATCTATTGTTTTCTGTGACAGCAGCAAACCAGCAAACATTTAACTTAACACTTCTGACAGTTTGTTTTCGGGGAAAATTCAGCCTGTTTCTCTTTTGATAAACAGTTCCTTTTTCGAAAATTTTAAGAGAATGGTGGGCGCAATGCCTGTTAATTTGATACCAAAATTTTGCAACGGTACCATGGATAGTCGGAATGGTACCGAAGAAAGCGAGTCTCCCGTGAGAATCGGTAGCCGTGTGAAATGTAATGACGACTTCGCTACAGTTAAATACATTGGTGAAGTGCATGGATACAAAGGGATCTGGTACGGGGTGGAATGGGACGAGTCTAAGAGAGGAAAACATGACGGGTCCGTGGACGATATTCAGTATTTTAAGACTTCGAAACCAGGCGCTGGCTCGTTCATTCGTCCTAACAAAATTGCACCAACTTCTACCTGCGCTGAAGCTATTAAGAAGTACTACGGAGATAGAGAGGTATTCAAAAACAATTACAATACTTTTGTCCCTATAGTAGTTTTTAAAATACTTGTTATTGTTGCTCACAGTGAATGTTATGGACAAATTAGGTCATCCACCCACATGAACTAAGTGTCGTAGCTTAGTCATGGACGTCTTTGTAAACTAAGTAACGTAAATGTTAATTGTTATCATATTACCTAAAGGATTATTTGCTAATGATTAATGATAAATTTGGTAGAAAGTACTTTTTGCCATGTACTAAAGTTAATGTTAATATTGGCTCCATTGCTTTCTAATATCTTACCATGCTATGAGAATCGGATGCGAAATAATCATAATCAATAATGATTATCATTCATTTATATGCTACATCTCTTAAGCAGTTGTCTTTTAAAAATGTTTATAAAATTAGTTCAAATGGACTATCATTATGCAAAATTAATAACACTAAGTTGATTCCTGAAAAAAAGATTGAAAGAGTACAAATACAAAGGCTAATTATTGTATTTCATGTTTTTGTTGCTTGATTAGTTGCTACACAGAATTTTTTATTATAGCACAGTGTCCACCAGAGTAGGGGACATACATTTATATTAAAGGTGATCCCTGTGGACATGGTTTGATACTGCACTCCGTTGTATGGGAACCTTGCACTTTTTGACTATGTGCGTTTAGTGGGGGGGGGGGGGAAGTTCGGCGCTGCCGCACTTTAATTAAAGCAATATTTCTCTAAAACTATACATAAGAGGGTATGTGATATATCATTTTCGGATAAATTAAGGATGAGGAATCAATTTTTTGGACAAAAATAATGCACAAGAAAAGGTTGGAAACCACCGCTCTGTACTTTTATATTATTTTATCACTATATACATACAGTAAAGGATACTGAAACGCGTACCTTTTAGACCCCTATTGTCATTTTGACAAGAGCGAGAAAGGTATGTGTTGAGTAGTTGGCAGATGTTCAAAGAAAACTACAGTCGGCAATAAAATCTTGTCACAGAATTTAGTTTTCCTTAAATACTTATTTATAAGTATTTAAGTGAAAAAGAAATTTAAAACTGGCCAAATGTGTACCTGACTCGCGCACTGAATGGCACACGCAGGGTTCTGTACAAACATTTATCCCTTCTTAACTGGCCAGGTCAATGTTAAGTTTGCACCTGTATGGCATCGGATACAAATGAGATGCAAGGTTGAAACCAATCACGTTTGTTGTATGGGAGCCACACTTAAATATTTATTTAATTCTGTTTTTAGACTTTTTAGTATTTGTTGTTATAGCAGCAACAAAAATACAATACAAGATCTGTGAACATTTCAACTGTCTAGCTGTCACGGTTCATGAGATACGGCCTGGTGACAGACGGACAGTGGAATCTTTGTAATAGGGTCCCGTTTTTACCCTTAGGTAGGGCTGCCATCCCTAAATTCGCTGAACTCAGACAAAGACTAAAAAACCCAGAAATTTGGCGTAAATAGCATTTTTTCTCCAGACGTGTCTGAAAATAATATCATTAAAAAAACAATCACCAAATTTTTCCTTCACATGAAAAGTGTCTGGATTTAACCACTGACACTTTTTGAAACCCCCCTGGATGGCCTCCAAACTAGGACAGAATCAGAATCAGAATCAGAATCAGACATTTATTTGTAAACATAGGTACATAAATATAACAGGTCTTACATTTAATAAAAACAGTATCACCATGTCTAGCCGTTAGGCATACAAATATTTCAAGTCAAGATGGAGCATGCAGTATATTACTTAAAGTCGTTATCTATATAAATAAAATTACAATTCAAAATCGGATAAGTATTCTCCTACTGAATAATATGCTCGATTTACTAAAAGCGCGAATAAGCTTTTTTTAAAATCTACAGTATCGTCTAAGCTAGACACATATTTTGGCAATTTATTGTAGATTCTAGGTGCCATTCCAAAGACACTTTTGGAGAGAAGAGCGGTTTTAGTAGGCTGAGTTTGGATCTTATTACATCGGCGAGCACTGCTAACGTTAAGGAATTGGTTGGTATTCATGTTGTTTTTCACATACAATGCGGTTTCATAAATATATAGGCACGGTAATGTAAGTATGTTTAGCCTAATGAAATGCGATTTACATGATTCGGTTTGCGGTATCCTACATACTGATCGTAAACATTTTTTTTGAGCCTTGAAAGCTAACTCTCGGTCAGTGGAATTCCCCCAGAACATGACACCATATCTTAAAGTTGATGTGACATACGAATGGTAAGCGGTTAGTACTGCTGATTGATTAACTATTTTATTTAGATTATATAGTGCATATGAAAATTTGTTAAGTTTATTACAAACAATGTCAATATGATCCTTCCAATTCAACTTATGATCTAAACTTAATCCTAGAAATTTCGTCAGATCTGTGTTATCGATTACGTGTTCCCTATATGACACAGCGAGGTTTGGTGTTTTGTCCACTCTCTGCTTAAAACTCATGACTTTTGTTTTATTTAAATTTATATGTAAATTGTTCTTATTCAACCAATCAACTACTGTTTCAAGTGTTTTGTTAATGCTGATCTGTAATGAAAGTGGGTCACTTCCTGTAAATATTATTGTGCTGTCATCAGCAAAAAGAATCATTGAGTGTTCGGTGGTTTGTGGTAGATCGTTAATATATATTATGAAAAGCAACGGACCTAGAACACTGCCTTGCGGTACTCCGTATTTAACTTCTTTATAATTAGATGTTACCGACATTTCCGTTCTTGATTTTGTGCATATTTTATTCATTGATACCATTTGCTTTCGACCGGTTAAATACGATTTCATAAGATCGTGGACATTGCCTCGTACGCCATAGTCATAAAGTTTATTTAACAATATATTGTGATCAACGCAATCGAAAGCTTTGGACATGTCCATATATAAAGCACAAACAGGTCTTTTTCCATCGATCTCTTTCATAATTGTTTGTAAAAGTTCAAAAATTGCCATGTTAATTGATCTTTTTTTCCTAAAACCTTTTTGTTCTGGTGCAAGTAGGTTATGAGTCTCGAAATATTGGTATAAACTTTTATGAATTACCTTCTCCAGTATTTTTGAAAATATGGAAAGAAGTGCTATTGGCCTATAATTGTCCATATTTTCCCTATCACCTTTTTTAAAGAGTGGCTTCACTATGGCCATCTTAAGCATTTCCGGAAACTGGCCCTTCTCAATACACAGATTTGCTATGTAGCTAATAGGCAGTGATATAATAGGGGCTACTTCTTTTACAATTTTACTTGATATGCCATCATAGCCAGTACTATTTGTGTTTTTTAAGGATTTAATAATAATTACAATGTCTTCAGGGTTTATAGGTTTCATAAAAATTGAATTAGTTGATTTAAATGTCATGGTATTATTAATTGGAATTGAATTGGGATTACTACAACTATTAGGCATGTCAGATAAAATGTTTACATTATTGTTATATGTCACATGGTTAATGAAATGTTCGTTAAATTTTTCTGCAATTTCGTTCAAATCATTTAATCGCCTGCCATCGTATTTTATGTGTGCAATATTATCCCTTAAGTGAGTATTTTTGGAATGATTTATAACCTTCCATGTAGCTTTACACTTATTTACGGAGTTTTTAATGTAATAGTCATTTTGAGATTTTTTGGTAAGCGATATAATATTTTTAAGTCGATTAGAATAGGCTTTAAAGTAGTTTTTGTCTCTCACATTAGGGGATAGTCTATATTTCCATAGTAATGCCCTTTTTTTCCTACAGCATTTACGAATACCTTTAGATATCCATTTCGGTTTTTTATAAGAAAATATTTTTGTTCTTATAAAGGGAAAACATAAATCATAGAACAACTGAAAATGATCTATGAAGTATTCGTAGGCCTCGTTAGCATCATTAGCCATGTAAACACCGTTAAAACTAAAATTTTGTAAGCACTCGACAAACTTTGCTATGTTTTCTGTATTATAGTCTCGTTTTCTTATATACCAGAACGGCAAAACGCACGTTTTTTTAACAGGACATTTAAATATCTGAGAAGTATGATCGGAAAGAGCTAAGTCTATAACCTCTGTTTTACTACCACGCAAGTTATGCAAAATATTGTCAATACAAGTATTGCTCTGTAGGCGGGTTACCTCTTTCACAGCTAATTTAAGGTTGTAACTATGTATTATATTTTTGAAAAGAGTAGAATGTTTGGTTCGTTTTAATACATCGATATTAAAATCACCACAAATAATAATTTTTTTGTTTTTGTGACATAGTTTAGACAGGATAAGTTTCAATTTATTGAAAAATATTTCTAAATTGCAATTATCATGTTTTGGAGGTCTGTATATGGATATAATAATAATTTTGTGATCCTCTAATTCAATAGCCGAACACTCAAAAACATTAGAAATGGAAATCGATGAAACGTCAGATAACACAACATATTTATGGGTATTTTTTACAAGAATGCATGATCCTCCATTTCTATTTTGCCTCGAATAACAAGTTGCTAGATTATAATTAGTAACAAAAAGTTGATCTTCATCGCCTTCCTTCATATTGTGTTCAGTTATACATATTACATCGATTTGTTTATGTGAGTTTCGCAATTCTTCTAAGTGGACATTTAAGATGTCGGCTTTGTGCACTAGACCGTTTATGTTTTGGTGAAGTACAGAGATATTATTGTACACGAAAAAGCTCGTCCTGTGGGCTATGTTGGCTGTGTGAAGTGCTATGGTTTTGTCCATTGCCAGCCGGAATCTGTGAGTTTAGTAGGTCGTTACAGTCTTTTGAGGCCGTGGACAAATCTCTTGAGTCCTGCGTTGATTCTTTAAATTCAGATCCATTGATGTAAAGACGGTTATTTCGTATCACGGCAAAGTGTCCTTTATGACGCGCTACTTTAAGGTGTTCCAATAAAAGTTTTCTCTTTTGCAGGGCTGCACTGTCTAAAACTTCGGAAATTCCGTAACCAGTATTTTTAAAACAATTCTTGTTACGTAACACATAATCTCTCATTCGCTTACTAATAAGCTGTACCTCAAGTGGGCGACGGTTCCCTTTTTTACCAATCCGTTTAACTGATTCCATGAAACCGTTAATGTTAATATTTAGTAGGTCACCAAACATGTTGTCTATTCGGTGGAATAAGATTGATTCTGTCTCACCGTAGTGTTCGTCCAACCCATATATCACAAAATTCTTATCATTGTCTTTATTATTATTTATTAAAAAAGGGTCCTGAGTTGATTTATTCAAAATACGGCATTGTAAGTGTTGTAACTCGGTTTTAGTTTTTTGATTTTCGCATTCTAATGACTTGATTTTTAAGACCATGTCATCAAGTTTTTCTGTCAGATCTTGTTGTTTCTTGGTTAAAGTATTGCATTCTACGCTAAAATCACGCCGTAGTTGAGTGATAGCTATTTTTATTTCCGACTGTATAAGTTGCTTCAATTGACCTATAATGTTATTGTTGTGTCTTTCCAATTTGGAGTCTAAAAGTGTTCCCATTTGCTCAAGGGTGATAGATGCCTGCGATTCCAGGTGTCGTTGAATGCCGACGGTGTCGTCAAAGAGAGTATTCTGGGTTTCGTCGTGCAGAAGGTTGTCTATTGACATGTTATTGATCGATACACTTAAATCATTTAATGTAGGGGCCTCGAATTGTTTACGAACTGGGGTGTTGTCGTTTTTCCTTCGTGAAGTAATATTGATACAAGACGAACAACGCCATGAGCGTTCCAGCTCCTTTATTTTATTGTTAAACATTACAGTAGACATACCAAGACACTCATAGTGATATGTGTCTTTGCATAATGTGCATCTCAACATCTCGGAAGTAGAAGAAATAAGTTTCTTACACGCTACGCAATTCATTTTGCAGTTTCCGTCGTCTAAAATCACAATTTAATAGATCTAGGCCTATTTCATTGTTTGATGTTCGTGAACAATGGGAGAGGGCGGGGCAGCGCAGAGACGTCAGAAATATAGTTATCTCACTTTCTCCCACAAACTGAGACCGACGCGTGAAGTAGACAAAAAACACTGCCTGGTTGATGTTTCTGGTAGTTAATAGATCAAATCCAGGGAAACCTGGATGGATGGCAGCCCCTACCCTTAGGGTACAAAACCCTAAAAATAATAATAAACCATTTTATTTGCAGGATGAGACGGTGGCAGCTCATCGCCGCACCGTCATCAACGAGTGGAAGAGAGAAATGGGGGCGCCATTCATTGAAATGGTCGGGTTCGAAAAGATACATCAGAAGCAGTAAGATTTTATATACTGTCTGTCTCTTGCAAATTTGCCGAATAACTGATGTAAAAATCTTTCAATATGTGACTTGATGTTTCTATGAAAATAAACCTAACTAGTCATAAACTTGCTGATAATGTGTTCACACATTTTAAAAATAATACTGGATTAATTTGTTATATCAAACCAGAGAAGTTTATAGTTTCACAATATTTAATATTTAAACAAGTTAATGAGCATGAGCAGGTGTAGAAGTTTGATTTTATTGTTAACTAGCTGTGCCCGCGGCTCCGCCCGCGTGGAATTTGGTCTGAGTCAGTAAGCTGCTAATACCTCACCGTTTAAACCTTCCCTGGACTACGACAAACATTTGAAAACCAAAATCATCTAAATCTGCCCAGCCGTTCTCGAGTCTTAGCGACACAAACGAACAGCAATTGATTTTTATATATAGACTATATTTTAAAGTACTTCCACACACCCACACCTATCATTTTATCCGGAATAAAAACTATATTATTATGTCGAAACTGGACATAATAATATAGTTACATAAAATTAGCTGGAGATAGTTCTCCAGCTAATTTTATGTAACTCGTTTCAGCTTTTCACCCCTTTAATCAATCAATCAATCAATGTCATTTATTTTCAAGCAACTGTGGCCCATAGATAAATACCTTAAAACTAACATACATATCCAGTAAAACAATAATATAAAATAAACATAAACACGTCAGTTCGGCGACGAGCGACGTAACTTCTGGGTGTCGGGGTCGGGTAACCGTCCGCGGAATCGCCGGAATACGACACCTTTCCTCCTGCACGAAGGTCGACAGCTTGATAGTAGACACCCTCAAAGGAATGATTATCGGTATAAAACTAGCCTATTCATGGACTCGACGATCTCTACCCCAAATTTAGTCTAAATCAGAGCGGCTCAAGCTGGAAGGAAGAGGTAACAGACAGACAGACACACACTTTCGCAATTACAATATTAGTATGGATGTTGACTCTAACTCACTAATTACTTACTGCCTTATCGTGCTATGAACCCTGATAATTAGGTAAACAAATAAAGATGATTAACGTAACATTGACGATTTTTAAACTAGGTTTACATATCGATACCTTAGTTCACACTCGTACTAATTACAATTATTATGCCAATAAAATTTAAATCACTAAGATACGATTGCGCTCTAAGGTATCGATATGAGAACAGGCAGTGGCTTTAGGCTTAACTATAGGGTGGCAGGGTTGGTAAAATGCCACGAGCCCTTGTGGCAGCCCTAGCAAAAATCGTCCGATATATTTGCAACGGGCCTCAGATGGTGTAATCACTACCATCAACATCTGAAGCCATGACAAAGTCATTGGATGGGGCCCCCAACCAAAATCTTTTTTTTTTCTTGACAGTTCCCATTGCGACTTGGCTCTTTTTTACTTACCATCAGGCGAAGAAGTGGGCCCACTATGTTGTAAAAAAAATACTTCACATCCTAGTGAGCTCGCGGCCTCTCGGCCCGGGGTCCGTAGCATTTTGCCAGCTATAACACTGAAGACAAGGATTGCTTTATGAGGCTACTTGCTTTATGTGCCTTTTCGTCAATTTCAGGAAGTTAGACCGCCTGCGGGAGGCTTGTGTGCGTGACCAGGCTATCACGCGCGCGGGTGACGTGGCCGCGCTGTGTCCCAGCCTGCAGAGCCTCGACGTGTCGCGCAATCTGTTCTCCAATTGGCGAGAGGTTATCACGCTCAGCGCGCAGCTTCCTGACTTGAGAGAACTTGATGTCAGGTATTTATTTAATTAAACTTTATTACACAAAATACAAACGTAAAAGTACAAACGGCGGATTTAATGCCATAAGGCATACTCTACCTGGCAACCATAGGACTAAACAGAAACATTTGTATGGTGCAGGGTCTTTTATGTAATCTGTAGGTACCTATATAGATAGATAGGACTCGGTCAGTTTGGACTTTGGAGTTTATGGCCGAAGAATTATCATATTCGTTTGCGTAAACTTTTTTCTTTAAGGTATTAGTAGGTCGGTAACAAGTAACAATCAATATCTGTCCAGGTACCAGGATACCAAAAATTGGGTTAAAACCCATCCAGCCGTTTCGGCGTGATAAGCGAACAAAGAAATTTTTAATAACAGATGGCGCTAGATGAAATCTGAATCGCGCTGTTAAGTTTTTTCCCTTAATCCTCTATATATACAGTAAACTAATTTACTGAGTATTGATGTGTTATCTATACTATTATAAAATTATAGATTTGTATTGAAAATCAGCTTTCTATGGATAGGGGTCATGATCATGATGCAGGATCGTCATTTGTTTTGTATGGGCGCGCGGCGCCATGCCAGTCTAGCACCATCTGGGTCATAATTCCCGTCACGCTGAAACGGCTTGACGAATTTTAGCCAATTTTAGGGGTGCCACCTAGTATTCAATATTATTATTAAACCATTACAGCAAAAATCGCATGGCGATCGACATGCCCGCAGAAGCCCTCGACCAGCTCTCAATCAACATGGCAAACCTGGAAAAGCTGAACATATCCCTGTGCGACTACGACTGGGCAGACCTACTGGCCATCTCGCACCTCACCCCGAACATACAAGAGATCATAGCAGCTTACAACCGAATCAAAACTATATCCCCACCGACTGTAACTCTCCGGACTTTAACCGTTCTCCGTTTGGATGGCAACCCGATAGAATCCTGGTACGAAGTGATGAATCTCGGCTGGTTGGAGAACTTGAAGATTCTCAGTCTGAACGACTGCCAGATTGAGCAGATAAGGTTCAATGATAATCCGAGCAATGCGAAGGTGGATGTGTTTGAGAACCTGGAGGTGCTCTTTCTAAACAGGAATAAGATTAATGATGTAAGTTTTTTTATTATATGTATGTAGAAGTTTTATTGTGAAACCCATTTTTTAGTACCGCCAATAATTCACCGAGCGAGCGAAGGGTTTCTGTTTCAGCTTGGCCAAAAATTCTTTCGTATGTCTTAGTTCTGGAATGTCCAGTTGTCTAGATTTCCGTTTGTTCGCGTCTAACAAGTATTAACAAACGATCGAACCGGCAGGCGGATCGAGAGGGACGCTGCTATCTGTTAGAATGAGAGATGAATATTACTATCTCATTCTTACAGATGGTAACGTCTCTCTCGATCCGCCGGAGCGTTCGATCGTCTGTTAATACTTTACAGATTGCATTTCTCAACCGATATGAACATATTTTGATTACTTTTTAAATGCGGAAATAAAATATTGTCACAAAGATGTTGCCCGTCGCTTGTAAACCGCTTAATACATTTATACCTAGATCTTTGTGGCAATATTGTAACGAACACTTTTATTTTGATTGCAGTGGCGATCGATAAGTGAGCTGGACAAATTAAATCACCTCAAGAAGCTCTACTTTTTGAAGAACCCGATTCAGGCTACCGAAGACTACGACACTGGATCTCAACTGGTTATAGCGAAAATAGGCACACTACTGGTAAAATATGACTGTATTTCGGCGGAATTTTATGTTAGCTATCCATATCCATACTAATATTATAAATGCGAAAGTGTGTCTGTCTGTCTGTTACCTCTTCACGCTTAAACCGCTGAACCGACTTAGATGAAATTTTGTGTGGAGATAGTTTGAGACCCGGGAAAGGACATAGGATACTTTTCATCCCGAATAAATTTAGTGTTCCCGTGGGATGAGCGGGTAACACCGCGGGGCACAGCTAGTCCCATATATATGTATACATGAACAGGACGCATACCGCATGAGACATCAGAACCTCGATCAAAAACCAGCCAAGTACGAGTCGGACTCCCGCACCGAGGGTTCCGTACAATACTTAATGTTAAATATTATTTCGTTGCTATATGTGAGATCCTATAATTGGCTCTGTATTACTAGTTATGTCACTATTAGCGTAAGTTAAGCTGTTGGTTCTCCATGTATAAATAAATAAAATAAATAAAATAAAATAAAATACTTATCCCATCTTAAGTGGCCGGGTTTAGTTAAGTTTGCACCTGGTACCAATATGAATGGTGCTGGGTACAAATGAGGTGCAAAGTTAACGCAACCCATCACGTTTGTTGAATGGGAGCCCCCTTAAATATTTATTTTTTTGTTGTAGTATTGCGTATTTATAGCGGCAACTTTCAACTGACTAGGTATCACGGTTCATGAGATACAGCCTGGTGACAGACGGACAGACAGACAAACGGACAGCGAGGCTTAGTAATAGGGACACATTTTTACGTATTTAAATTTAAAAAAAATGCGTTTGCCTAGGTAAGCGTGTCCCAAAAAATACCCGAAATCCCTGTTTTTCCAGAACTAGGTTATCAATCACCGTGCGCTGCAATGGTACAGTCCCCATCAGATATATCGCAGCACATAAGGCGGTCATAAATATGTGAACACGACTCTTATTGACTGGGCGTTACAGTACATGTTCATATATTAATGAACGCCTTATATGCTGCGATATATCTGATGGGGACTGTACAGACGAGTTCATAAAATTATGAGCAAAAAAAATCATCATAAATAAATAATTAATTGATTCAGGCAAAGAAATGCGGAAATCAATCTCAATTAAAGTAATAATATTGCTTTGCTAATCCGCGATATAATGACGTTCAGTACGTTTTGTTATTTTGGTGGTGGTTTGTTATATTTATTTGCGTATTAAATTTTCTTACCGTGGTGGGAAGGTAGGACGATTAAATGCATGTACGCATGAAAAAATACGCAAATAAGTGCATATAACGGGTTAGCACAAATTAACTGGCACGTTATTATATCGCGGATTAGCAAAGCAATATTATTATTTTAATTGGATCAGAAATATGTGAACTTACCTCTATTGTTAAAGGTATAGAGGCGTGTGCAGATATTTATGGATAAAATTTTCTCATAATTTTAGAACTCGACTGTACCTGACGCCTTCTGAACTTGTATAATTATATTTTCTAATATGCCTTACAGAGTAAAATTCATTATTCCAATTCATGCTATAATCTATAATGTTTATACGCAGGAGTTGAACGGATCGCAAATAACGCGCGAGCTGAGGCGAGGCGCGGAATACGACTACATGAAACGCTACGGGGGCGAATGGAAACGCGCGCAGACCGACCACCAGACGCAGATGCGATTCGATATGGACCACTGCCGGTTCCGGTATCTTATCAACAGTTAGTATAACGGAAATTAAATATTTGGATAATACATTAAGTTGTGCACTTCTGGACACCTTCATTTATTAACCGACTTCAAAAAAGGAGGAGGTTCTCAATTCGAACATTTTTTTTTTTTTTTTTTAATAGTCATATCACCGGGGCTCTTGAACTTGAATCTATCAATACATGCATCAGTTATTACGCTCACACAATGAGTGATACAGCTACGTGGTATCTGTGGCATTTTAGATTCGCCGTCATTATAAATTTAAGAGTCAATCTCTTGTCGGTGTAACTGATGAAGTATGTAATTGTCTCCATATAATCTGTTCTAAAACTTTTAGCAAATTCCTTTTTTTTTCACTCTTTTAAGTAGATACTTCTTCACTTGTAACTTTTTCCGCCCAGTTAATCCGTTCTCCATTTTTCGCAAGCACATTAGCAAGAAGACCATACCTAAATAAGCTCATAAAATCATTTAATTGGAGTTCTGGTTTAAAAAAGTCATAACCCATTTTTTTCCACGCGGAATAAGTGCGCAGGCATCTTCTAGTTTGGAAATAATTCGAAGATTGTGAATTTTCCATCCTGGAAAATTTACTAAGGTCAGTTTGGATAAGTGAAATACATGGAGGAAGTGGAACGCTTTGGAATATTTTCTATATTATAGCTTTAATAGACATAAAACTACCAACTACTGTGACATTTATTTATTTTTTACCTAGAACTGTTTCTAAAAATCGGATTTACCACATATACTGTGATTTATTTTAAGTGTTTCCCTTACCCCAATGTGTTTCACTTACCCAACCTGACCATAAAGAAGTTTTTTTTGGAGATTTTATGGCCTGGTAACTAGACCTTTAAGCAAAGTCTTCATTTCGTCTGTTGACAACCAAAACTCACTAAGTAGCAAATACCTACTCAAAACAAAGCTTGTACAGTCCGACCAAAAAGAGTAGAAATTAAAAAGTGGCAATACTGTAGTGTCGTCCCCGTTTTCTTATATAGATTAGAAAGGGAGGACACTACAGTATTGCCACTTTTTAATTTCTACTCTTTTTGGTCAGACTGTATCTCAGTGTGAATCTACTATATACTAGATACGAGGTTTTGAATAGCAGTAACAGACATTTTAGTGAGTTTTGGTTGTCACCAGTCGATTTATAATACAACAATAATTATTGATGATTATAGTGACCATGTGTAAACTTCCGAAATTGTTCATAACCTGTCCGTGTTTCCACACATATATTAACAGCGTATGTTATATTTATTAATTACAGAATATGGCGTGCCAGAGGACAGTCTTCTAGAACAACAACCGAAAAGCTCCACACTGACCTCTCAACTCTTACAAATAACGCTTGCAGACGAAAACGGAAAAACTCTCAAAAAGAAATTCCCCAACACGATGGCAGTTCAAAAACTGGTCACATTGGCACAAAGACTGTTCGCAAAGGGTGACTATACGGGAATACCGAAGCTATATCTATTGGATGACCAGATGAAAGGAGCAGAAATCTACCTAGACAATAATATGAAAGATCTGGCATATTATTCTGTGAAAAACGGCGACATTGTTCTTGTCAAATTCAGATAATTTCTACGACTTTTTACTCGTGCATATGGCAACCCTAATGTGGAAGTAGAATTGGCGCGCATTTATTTATTTTTCAAAATAATCAGGCTTTGTAAATAACATTATGTCCAAATTGTACCTGTATTTAATGCGGTTATTTCACAAATAAATATCCTTATTGTATTTTTATCATTATCTTTTATTATTAGTCAGTTACAGCTTCTCCGAGATTAGCAATTTGGAGGTGAATAAGCGGAGTACTCAAAGATGTACATACCGTCAATAACCGGAAGTCATCGAACACAAGCAGAACAATAAATGATTTTACACGTCTTTTTCATACCGACATTCGCGATTTAATAGTATACCGATTTTTAAGACATCAATATAAATAATTTGGCTGTCCCTAAACAAGTGATATTAAGGAGCGTCAGATTATTATACAAAATGTTTTGCCTAAGATGTTTTGCATAATTTTCAGGCTGATTGAGTTATTCGACTTTCGTTTGACGTGGTGAGGCTTCCGTTGATACGTAGAGATATCGTGACTAGCAGGTTGGATTTATTATATCAATAGAAAGTGAAAGACTTGGCAATTCTTTTTAACGGTCAGCTCTTAATTTTAATAATGAATAGTTCCTTGAAATACAAGATTTCGACATTATTAAACGTCTGCAATGATTCTCAATGACGACGTTTCTTTACATAATTGTTCAAATTACCGAAACAGCTGTAACCTTGTGTACAACGCGCCCTCTGATTGCAATGTCAATAAATTACGTAAATTAATATTCAGCCTAGCCTCGTCATTAACAAGTGAGTGAACCTGAACTTCATATCATTACGTGCAACGAAAACAAACCCATTTTGATACTGGCCACATTTACCTCGATCGCCATTGGTAACGGTTGTGTCAACAAAACTTTTGTTTACAAATGGCCACTGGCGACTAATTCAAAGTTGCTATGAAGATGTGAAAGTGTTATTTTAGTTTAAATATTAGTTTTCAGTGATGGGTAATTGTTTGGCGAGCGTCTTCCGCCGCCGGAGCGTGCGAAGACGTATAGTGTTAATATTAATAGGTTTAGACAACGCGGGAAAAACGCAAACCGTTAATAATCTGGCAGGCGAGAATGATGATAAAGTTCTGCCGACTGTAGGTTTTAAGGCTGTTAATTTGATTCATAAGGATACGCCCGTGACTATTTACGATTTAGGCGGCGGGCCGCATTTTAGACAAATATGGTCGCAGTATTACAGCGAGGTGCATGGAGTTATTTTCGTGATCGACTCTAGTGATTTTTCGCGGTTGGATGAGTGTCGCGCGGTGCTTGAAGAAGTATTATCGCATGACAAAATATCAGGTAAGTAAGGCGGAACTAATTAAAAATTAAGCGCTTAAGTTGCTTTATCAGCGGCAGCTGTAGCGTATTTAATCTAATCGTACTTCTACCTATTATAATGTTGAGTCCTTGTATCGTGCCCCTGAAATTATATGAGTCATTAACAACAGCGAGGTGATCACCTATGTGAAATTAAATTATACAATAAGGCCACTGTGGCCTTAGTAAAATGTGCTTTTTATTATAAAAATATAATTTGTTTTTAACAAGAACTATTTGGTTATATGTTTACGTTAGTGCAATATAATCTTTGTCCCGTGGTAAACTAGAATTCATTCTGTAATCTGGAAAGCTAAGCTATTTTAACTTATTTTAACACCTTTGCAGCGGCAAATAAGTTAGCTTGTAATTACTAATTACCCATACTCGATATATAGGTACATATTAAGAAGTGGTACAGCAGTACAGGTGTTAAGAATTATACTCCCTGATAGTTGGAGGGTTTTTCAAATCCACCCCATTTATGTATGTAACTAATAAAATAAACATACTCAAACAAAAAGCGACTTCCTCTGAAATATCTTTATAAATGTTAAACTTTACAATGCCAAGCATCAAGCTCTTAATAATTGAAATTTGGACGTCACTAGGCGAACTGTGGCAGTCAAAAGTTTAAAATAATTTCCAATTCTTATTAAAAAAAAATATCAGCAAATTTTTTCATAAATATGTTTCATACTTATTGGAATCTGATTACTTTCATTTTGAATTATCAGAGCTTAGGGTTCAGTTACTCAAACCAGAGTTACTCAAACACATACCCCTATTGAATGTTGCTTACATCTGTGGACTTCTTAATAATGAACTGAAATTATCCATCATATTGTCGGTTGACAACCAAAACTCACATAAAATCAAAATCGTATCTTAGTATCAATTTACTAACTAGATACGAGGTTTTGAAGAGCATTGATAGAAATTTTGCTTGCTTTTGGTTTTCACCAGGTGATACGGTAAATAGGTACTGTTGGCTATAATAATAATCACTGATGAAATTGTTGAACCATGTACCTCACATTAAGAAACCCTTGTTAGACTTAACAAAAAGGAAATTGTGACTCAGTTTGACAAAGTCCCAAACCAAATTGATATTAACTAAATTTGTCATATTAAGTTCATCTACCCAGATTGAGTTTATGCGGCCCCCACAACCCATCTTTTGGAAGATGAATAAAAGTCAGTCATTGCTCGATCTTTGTGTTTACTTGAAATGACCCTCACATCCTCACATGGCGCAGCCGGTAGGATTACACACCTTAATAATATGACAAAATTGTTTTCGACTTGTGTCATTTCAGTAGTAGATATAGTGTTTGATACTTCAAGCATCTAAACGTATCGGTTCGTAGCCGAACTCGGACAACAGCAGCAGACGATGCGACACGTCGTGGCGTCATGTCGCTATGTTATAATTCCGAACCCGACTGCCGACGGCAGGTCCGTATCCAGTTGGTTCCGAGCGCACTACTGACCTGCGGTCGGGCGACTGTGTCTGCCGCTCGCCGACAGGTCGCTAGCTTCATGTCGCTAACCACGAATGCTATTTTATAGAAATACCTAGAAACCTGTAGTTTCGTAGCGACACGCCGTCTGCTGCTGTCTGCGGTCGGCTACGAACCGGTTCCTTAAAGCCCGTCACACACTGTGGGAATATATATATATTAATATACCGACCGATATCTTACAGCAATTTATCTTACCATATATCTTGCCTTCTATCTGACAGAGCCCCCCACGCGGCGCACTAATATATATTATAGCTCTCATCTTAACCTCCTAAGACCCAATCTATTTTTAGGACATTTGTAATAGCGACCCAGTGACCTAATTTTAGGTTTTTTATTCTGTGTCGTAATTATATATTAACCTTGGGTGGATATTTGATTAATTCATACATGTCATTGGGCCGCAATTAGTACGATCTCTGGTCTTTAAAATAGGCCGTTGGGTCTTAGGAGGTTAAGACATCTTAACTCTTAATTGGACAAAAAAAACGAAGGTCGATAGTTCAAGTCTCGTTAAGGTTGCATAGAGCAATCAATTCTCGTTCGAAAAAAAAGATGGTCAAAGATTTCATCCTGGTTTACATTGTCAAATTAAGGGTTAAGGTAGGTAGATTAGGCTACGAGCATAATGGCGGCAGAAATATATGGGTCGGGACCAAAAAGTTGGATGAAATTAAGTCGTAGTTATAGCGAGGAATTAAAAACAATTGAGAAAGTTCCGTTGTGCGACAAAAAATAACGATACAATAAGGAACCTTAAAATAGAACATTAAGGTACGTTATTGAACGGTTAACTGTCGTCGCACAATGGAGACTTTGACATAAATATTATTGAGTGAGTTAAGGGTTAAGGGTGAATTAACGTTGCAAACTTTTTGGTCTTCACCCATATATTTTGGTATCTTTGTCGCGTGATCGCTCAGCGGTACTGTAAGATATCTGTCGGTATATTAATATATATATTGCTCCGTGTGTGACTGGGTTAAAATGAGGCATTAAAATAGTTTGTATGTTTGTGTCCAAGGCAAGCCGATTCTGGTGCTGGCCAACAAGCAAGACAAGTCGGGCGCACTGGACGACATAGATGTTGTAGAGAAACTCAACATTGAACCATTAGTTAACAAGTAAGTACAAAATATCAGAATCATAAACACAATATTTCTGTTTGCCACTACCACTGATGTAATTATTGTATCAAGCGGTTTACACTCACGTGAAATTGTCAGGAACATGTTTCGAACTCCTGTGGAGCTCTTCATCAGGGACTGTTACCATGTCGGCCGCTCCTGACAATTCACGTGTGTATGTCACCTTTGATGTCTAATTTCATCCATACCACCATACCGTCCATATGGTTTTATTACACTGGGCTAATAGTAAGCGTCAAATCGTTCGTGCCCGTAAAACCCAGGGATATGCTCAACACTAATTTGCACAGTTTGATTGGATATTTCTATTGAAACAAGATTTTCTTAATATCGTTTGGGTTCATCGTACTCAGAATCGATAGCATTTTCAATGTGAAGAATAAAAAAAAAGTGTCCCCAAATTTTATGGGAACCGAATCCGCTACGTATCTAACGCTCGTGCAAAAAAAAAGTTCATACGTAACGTAATGGAACGGACAAATATAGGACTTTTTTTATTCTTCACATTGAAAATGTTATCGATTATGAGTAAGATGAACCCAAAACCGTCAAATTCTGGAAGAAACAGGAATTCAGTTTTTTTTTTGGAACACGCTTAGCTACTTTTGATGCTGACTGTACTTAATCTTATTAGCAATAATGTTATGGACATGTCTGGCATTTACAAAGGCTTATCGTCGGGGATAGTGCAATACCGCGTAAATAACAGCTGTCGACAAAGTTCTCGTTTCAATAAAATACTTAGCATTTGTTTGAATATTGATTCCTATCTACACCTGTTACTTACGCGGTATTGCACTACGCCCGACGTTATGTATTACCCGCATGCGTGCTCTTGTAAGTCTTCGGTTATCAGAATGAGGGCATTACCATTGCCAAGTGCAATACACGTAATACGTACAGATTATCCTACTGCACCCCTACAATGAGTTAACGTGACCGTACTCGCTAGCGCAGCGTAAACAATTTGTATGGAGTACAGCGCCCCTAGCGTTTAATACTTTGTAGAACTAATATTCTCCATACAAACTGTTTGCGTAGTCGCTACCGTGTAGGGTCACTACGGTCACTGTAAAGTCATGGTAAGGGTACTGAACTATAATGAAATATTTTACTTTATTCTGGCCACATATCTGAATTGAAATAAAACAATTTGGAGGCGGTATGTTTCGGACCCTTTGCAAGTTTCGTTGGCTCTTTTAGGCTAAATAAGATATATTTTTCGGTCTAACATACATTTAGCCATTAAATCCGTGATTTTAGTTTTAAATAAAAAAGAACCGGCCAGGAGTCCCGCTTAAATATTTATTTTATTCTGTTTTTAGTAAACATATAAACATATAAAAGTAAACATATAAAAAATTACGGACCAACTTCTGAATTATGTTGTCCAGATACAGATGCCCCACCCTAGTAGAATCCTACACTGCCACCACAGAGGCCACGAAAAAGAAGCCCAAGCTCGACCCGGGCCTGAAGAAAGGGTACCATTGGCTGCTGAACTACATCGTGCGCCGCTATGGGGATATTAATTTACGCGTACAGGTAAATCCTCGTTATCGTAGGTACTTTTGTTGCTCTACTCCGCTATTTAGCGATAAGACCGCCTAGTTGTTAACCTCTGTTCATATTTTTTTTACTGTATATCTCTTGATATCTCTCATGTTTTGTATCCCTGTGTATTTGAGGTGTGCAATAAAGTGGATTTGTATTATATTGTATTGTATTGTAAATGCTTAAGGCTCCTTATCCGTTCAAAAATACTAAAACAATCAGCGTTTTACTCATTTTACTCTATGATCAAACATGTTTCTTAACATTTTATTAATGTTACTACTTAGAACATTGGATATTGAGATCTATTGCTAGGTATAGTATATTTGAAACCTACAGCTTGAATTTTTCATTGTCTACCAAATGTACCAACAAAATATGTATATTCTATACTATAGTGTATTATAATAATAATAATTATGGTATGTAAATTTGAGGCAGGGGAAGACCAAGAATAATCTAAATACAACAAAAAAAAAGAGAAAGTAAACGTCGTGTCGTTGGAAATCAAAATGGTGCCTATGGATATGGATAGATGGAGACCGCTACACCGACAAGTGTTTGACTCTTAAATTTACGATGACATAAATTTATTCGACTTGATTCGATTGTAAAGTATTGCAATTTTATTGATAAACAAGTATATTGAGTACTAGCTGTGCCCCGCGGTGTTACCCGCTCTGCCCGCTCATCCCACGGGAACATTAAATTTATTCGGGGTGAAAGTATCCTATGTCCTTTCCCGGGTCTCAAACTATCTCCATACCAAATTTCATCTAAGTCGGTTCAGCGGTTTAAGCGTGAAGAGGTAACAGACAGACAGACACTTTCGCATTTATAATATTAGTATGGATAAGCAAGAGCAATAATGTGTGTCAACCTTTGTTTTGTTGGCTACACAGACGGACATACACGCGGAGCTGGAGCGACGGCGGCTGCAGGGAAGGGTGCACGCGGTCGCCTCGCAGACGTTCACGGCCATCAGCGACGAAAACACGCAAACAGGTGGGTTTGTACCAGTCGCCGATTCCCACAGGCTTGCCCACTTCAGCACCATCCGAGTTTTTGAAGTGAAACTTCTAATGCGATATGCGATGCATTGTTGTGTTCCGGTGTGGGGGTAAGATAGCCGGTGAAATTACTAGCATAGAGGCATTCTATCTTCGTCCTCCGGGTAGGCAAGCACTTGTGACTCCTCTGGTGTTGCAGGTGTTTATGGGCGACGGTAATCGCTTTCCATCAGGCGATACGTTTGCTCGTTTGCCCCCTATGACATAAAAAAAAAAAAAAGACTTCCAACAAGGTTGCGTTAAACGTTTAACGCTACCATGGAGGGGGTAGGAAAGCACTGTTGCGTTAAACGTTCAACGCTCCTCGGGAGGCGGAATAGAAAGAGACAGAGCGAGAGTGAAGAAGTTTGTCTTAAAGAAACAATATGAGTTCGCTAAAAATCAATTTTTACCACTTCCTATTTTCATTTCCACATTTCGGAGTTTCACTTCTTCCGCGCGGAGGGACGCACAATTTTTTTTTTGTTTGACGCCACGTTGCTGGTTGTTTTTTTTTTATGTCATAGGGGCAAACGAGCAAACGGATCGCCTGATGGAAAGCGATTACCGTCGCCATAGACACCTGCAACACCAGAGGAGTCACAAGTGCGTTACCGGCTTTTTAGGTGGAAGTACGCTCTTGACTTAAAGGCTACTAGTTACTAAATATGTTGGTATTGCGAACATATGACACACGTATATTTCCTTCCTTGTTGTGGGAGTGGGGGTGGTCGTGCTGAGAGTTCCGACTGATCAAGTAGCGACCTTTATAAAGGCAGTGTATTGACTGTAGGAATTCGTTGTGGCGTTTCTATGACACCTTGAACTCGCTTAACACATCGCTGTAAAAAAAATATGACCTTTTAGTTACCTACTGTATTTGATATCGTCTATTGACAACCAAAACTCACAAAATAACAAATACTTAAGTCAAGCTCGTATCTCAGTTTCAATCTACTTACTAGATACGAGATTTTGAAGAGTAGTGACAGGAATTTTAGTGAGTTTTTACAGTCACCTGGCGATATAATAATATGGTAGTTTTAAGTTATGTAACTATCTGAGCCACAATTGCCTAAAATGAATGTAATTCATATAGGTACTTAGTATTAAAAAAAGAATATAAACCCAGGCAGAGAAAACTACTGAAAGCTATTGCTCTTAAAGAAGAAGAAGAAGAAAGCCCATTCTGTTCCGGCTTTCCCAGGGAATTCTTTGTCACTACACCACTGGTTCACACCAGTAAACTATTAGCCAGTTACATTATTAAGTGCCTGAATCAATACAGACGAGTAGCGAACGAATCTATGTCAACATAACATACATAAGTATATGGCGCCGTTCGGTCTTATCAAATAATTAATTAGGTACCTAGTTAGTTTCGTTCATTTATTGGAAATGAACGTCACGTGAAAATGATTAATTGCTGAGCAGATTTGAAACCAGTTTTAAATACTGAACGTTATTTTACAAATATAGTTAATGTCTATGTTGTGAATTGTGATACTAGAAGGAAAAAACCTTGCAAAGTCAACTTGCCCTAAATTAATATATTTTAAAAGGTTTTACAAATGTGACTTATGAATGAATGGAGGTATTATTTATTTCAGAAACAAGTCCATAGTTGTTAGTAGGTTTACCATTATTTCCTTGTCTCTCTAACCACAAATTAGGAGCGGAACAGTTGCTTGAATGCCCTTAAATTAAAGGAAAGGCGTTAACATTGATGTACAGTCGAGTTCATTTACATCTACACACTTACGAGGACAAAAATACCTGAACACGATTTTATGCTCCTGACAATTGACTGTTCAGATATTTTTGTTCTCGTACATGTGTATGAACTTGACTGTACGATACCTTTTTTTATTATTAATCAAAGTTAAATCGTATATACTAATACAGTTCCCTGCAAAACTGCTTGTACAGTTTGTCTGCATCTGCGAGTCTCTATCACATCTCTATCATATTAGGTACTATCTATTTCTTGACACTTTGTGTAAAATTAACTGTGACCCTGCAGCATTTTTACCATGACATCTTTACAACAGGTTTCGAGAACCCGAACTACAACCTCGAACCGAAAGACTCCGAATCGGGCCTGATCATCGTCAAGCCCATCACACACAAACCCAACAGCATCGACACCACAGTAACCATAGAAAGCGTGGAGTCTGAAATCCCTAAGCCTAAGCTGTCACCTTTATTTGGGCGCGCCAGCAACCAGGTATAATCATCTGCCTAACTAACCATATTAATTCAAACCTGCGTCAACATTTCCACTTCAGCCATATTCTTGTCTCATCGACATTCCGAACTCATCCACATTCCCATCTTATCTAAATTCCCATCTTGTCCACATTCACTCGTCCACAGAGCAATCTCAAACTGTCCACTTACTGTCTTGTCCACATTTTCATCACAAGGTTATGAATGTAGGCGATATGGGAATGTTGACAAAGTGGGACGAACCCAAACGGCAACTTCGAACCGAAAGACTCTGAATCGGGCCTGATTGTTCAAGCCCGCCACAAATAAACCCAACAGCGGGTGTGGCCCATTACATAAACCCATTTAGGTGTTTTATCGAATCTATTCCCGCCCTGAAACCCTGGAAGTCACAGCGTGAACACGACAGTGACCGTAGAAAGCGTAGAGTCTGAATCCCCGAAACCTAAGCTGTCGACTTTATTCGAGCGCACCAGCAACTAGGTATAACCATCTGCCTAAATAACCATATTAATTCAAACCTTCATCAACATTCCCACTTCAGCCATATTCTTGTCTCATCGACATTCCGAACTCATCCACATTCCCATCTTATCTAAATTCCCATCTTGTCCACATTCACTCGTCCACAGAGCAATCCTAACTGTCCACTTACTGTCTTGTCCACATTTTCATCGCAAGGTTATGATTATGAATGTAGGCGAGATGTGATGAGAGGCCTGATTGTTCTCAAGCCCGCCACACATAAACCCAACAGCGGGTGTGGCCCATTACATAAACCCATTTAGGTGTTTTATCGAATCTATTCCCGCCCTGAAACCCTGGAAGTCACAGCGTGAACACCACAGTGACCGTAGAAAGCGTAGAGTCTGAATCCCCGAAACCTAAGCTGTCGACTTTATTCGAGCGCACCAGCAACTAAATGGTAAAATAATCTGACTAACCGTATTAACTTCGTTCAGGTTCACTTCGTCAACATTCCCTTTTCGGCCATATTCTCATCTCAACATTCCTAACTCGTCCATATTCCTAACTGGTCCACATTTCCAAGTCGTCCGCATAGCAATCCCAATCCCAAATCGTCCACTTCGTATCTGGGGAACTCCCAAAAGTTTTTTATTGGCCGAATGCATCATTAGTTCATTAATTGGTTATTGTTTATTTTGTTACAAAAAAAAAACATTAATTCATTATTCCGCATTTTCATAAATTACAGGCGCCATCTGTGAGGTCGATTTTAGCCTATTTTGGTCCTTGTACCAAAATTGGTTAAAATCCATCGCTGGAAATGGCATCTGCTGGACATTCAAAGATGGCTATAGGATACTTTTACCCGACAGCGTAAAAAAAGGGATTACGCAGACGGAAATTTAGGCATCTTCTAGTCTTGCAATAAAGTCTATCTCATTTAATTTCAGGCGGCGCCTCCAGCGAGAGTGGAGCTGGAACCTCGTACGGAGTACAGAAAGCTGTCGCCTATAGCTCGCAACCGGAGCGGGGTCAACCATATCGATTTTATGACTAGACCGCATTCTAGCCCCACGAAGAAGATAAAGGTAAGATGCAGATTACTTCTTCTATCTTTAGTGTTGAAAACCTGCGATCTTGTGAAAATATCTCAGGAATAAATAATCAACATATTTTAACATGCAAATCTAGGATAGATTTGCATCTTAAATGAACTAACTTCAGTCGCTCTCATTGCATGTTTCAAAACCGTTTAAACAATAAACTCAATATACGATTTCTATCCATCGCATATGTACGATCTTATTGGGAGAACTCAGAGTTTTCGAATCATAATACCATGACTAATATTATAATATTCGCTCAAAGATGGAACTAAAAAAGGAACTACGTCCATTATTGTCCTCATCCTCTGATTCTATTGCTTCAAGTCAAGGATATATCAGCTCAGTAGGTCAAGGATATTGAGTCCGAATCCGTGATTGAGCGCATTTTTACCAACATTTCTTCGCTTTTAATGACCGATTTTCTTTGCCAGGCTGAACCACTGAGTCAGAACTCGTCGCAAGACTCCTCGGATCTGAAAATGACGGATGTCGACTTGGGTCTATTGGATCCGCGAGGTGAGAAACCGCATCACGAGTTGAGGGAGGTCAACCGCAAAATCCTCTTTTTGGATCGAGGTGATTTTAATGTTTTTATTTTTATTTCTTTATTCGTGGAGAGCCGCTTAACTGTGCAATTGAATTATGTACTCAGATTTAATTTATTTTCTTTTCTCGTATGTAACAGCGTGAGACGGCTCAGGCTCGTTCGGTCTGTTTCCTAACATGTCTGCTTCCTAAAGTGGCCTTCTTGCCACTTTGACCGTTTCCAATGATGTCTACTTTTGAAAATGTCTGTTTCCTAAAATGTCTGCTTCTCAAAATAACCACCTTCCCACATTGTCGCGGCTCAGGCTCAATCGGTCTGTTTCCTAACATGTCTGCTTCCTAAAGTGGCCTTCTTCCCACATTGACCGTTTCCTATGATGTCTACTTTTAAAATGTCTGTTTCCTAAAATGTCTAAAATGTTTAAGGCATGCTTATTTTAAGTACTTCCGGAAACTACTTCTTGAATTCAGGGACAAAAAAGAAAACATTGTGAAAAGCAGACATTGTAGGAAACGGGCTTTAGAACACAAATAGTGGGCATTATAGGAAGCATACATCGTAGGAATAGGACATCACAAGGAACGGGCATTATAGGAAGCAGGTCAATTTTCGAAACGGACATAATAGGAAACGATCATTTTAGGACAGTGGCATGATAGGAAACCATTTGCTGACATTATAGGAAAGAGTAATTTCTTGGAAGAAGACCAGTTTGAGAATCAGACATTTTAGGAAACAGACCGAACGAGCCTGAGCCCGTGAGACTCGTGATCAATAGAACCGGAACCAATTCGAATTATGGTTAAACTATGTAGCGGATACATTGATAAGGCCAAACGGCATTCTCTTATAGTGAAATGGACCCACGTTTGGGTTTATGGATCGATTTTGAAAATTATTATTTATTTAAAAGCTGAATGAATAAATCACCCGAATCGTTATATTCTCGAATAAAAGTGAGCGTTTTAAAAAAGTATACCTTTATACCCACGTGAAGATATTTTTCAGAAAATATTTTTTTTAGGCTCATCGTAGTCACAATCTTTTGTACATTTATTAATTTATTTAATCTTTATTGCACAAATGAAAAACAGATCGTGTAAAAGGCGGGCTTAATGCCACTGGGCATTCTCTAGCAGTCAACCATCGGGCAAAGCAGATAAGTTGTGGGCGGTGCAACTAACATTTACACATCTACATTCGCACCTCATACAAAAAAAGTGTGCCAAAATTTCCATTCCAGATTGTCATTGTCACGTTTCTTTATACGTTTTTTTTTGTTTTTTTTTTTTATGATCGTGATACACTGAAAAATATGTTTTCCTACAAAATATGTTGACCCTTTTTTTCTAGTATCAGTGTCTAATGTACAAACGATTCTGAGTAATATGAGCCTAAAAAACTATTTGCTGAAAAATAAAAAAAAACGCTTACATACGAATTTAGTTGCTGAAAGTTATTTTACAAGCTTTTATTTAACTTGCATGGTATGTTTAAAGTATGTTTGTTCGGGTGAAATCTTGCAACTCAATTTTGAAGCAGATATCGTCAACCGATTGAGCTGAAATTTTGCATACTTACTTAACCTTGATGACAATACAATAATATGGTACCATGGGGCTGATCTAATGATGGAGCCGGAAGGTGGCCATAGGAACTCTATAATAGAAAAAGCAATCCTACCGAGCTTGGGCTCTTTAGAATCGTCTCAGTGAGCATTTGATGGATATCCAAAGAAAAGTACAGTCGGCTATAAAAGCTTGCCACTAAAATGTCATTTTTGACAGAAACTTATTTGCCGAATCCTGCGCCAGATCAGACGACGCAACGGAGCCACGCTGTTACGTCGCCTAAATCAAACTAGATTTAAGTTTTTATTTTTATTTTCTGTATAATTTTGTAGTTCACAGTGCCTTGGTTTAATTACTGTAATGCTGTGTAACTAATTTGAATAAATAAATAAATAATAAATAATAATAAATATAACAGATCACAATAAAACGGCGTGTTCGGACGTAACGCCCATGCGCGAAGTGTCGACGCTGCCGGCGGGCCGGCCCGCGTCCGCGTCGCAGCTCGTGCGGCGCCAGCTCGAGCTGTCCGCGCACCGCCGCCGCCTCAGTCTGCGCTGTAAGTGGTAATCAACTTGTTACCGCGGTCCTGAACCCAAAAATTACAATCCAAAAACGAATTTTGAAATTGTTTTTAGAATTCTCATAGTTTTACAAAACAATAATTGTATGACAACCATGAACTTATACGCACTTTTTCACGGTGAAAAATGGCAAATTACTGTATTATTATTCTCCACTAGCTTTTGCCCGCGACTACGTCCGCGTGGAACTTGGAAGTATGGAAGCAACCTCGTACAACACGATAGATATCCACCTAATCACCTTAATTAATAAATAGGGGCGCCTAAGCAAATGTAAGAGCAATTGTGCTTTTGGTCTAATCGTTATATTTTCTACAGGGTCATCAATGTCATCATGAATTACTTACTCACTTTTCAATCTTTTTAGGGTTAATTCCCAGGATGAAAACTATCCTATGTCCTTCCTCGGATCTTAAACTATCTCCATGCCAAATTTCATCTAAGTCGGTTCAGCGGTTTAAGCGTGAAGAGGTAACAGACAGACAGACAGACAGACACACTTTCGCATTTATAATATTAGTATAGAAATACTAGCTGTGCCCCGCGGTGTTACCCGCTCATCCCACGGGAACACTAAATTTATTCGGGATGATAAGTATCCTATGTCCTTTCCCGGTTCTCCAACTATCTCCATACCAAATTTCATCTAAGTCGGTTCAGCGGTTTAAGCGTGAAGAGGTAACAGACAGACAGACAGACACACTTTCGCATTTATAATATTAGTATGGATAACATTTTTAGGGTACCGTACCCTGTCTGGCAAAATGCTGTGTCTGTTTTCCTTCACCGCTTTTCGGTGAAGGAAAACATCGTGAGGAAACCACCTAAGCCCAATAAGGCCTAGTTTCCCCTCTGGGTTGGAAGGTCAGATGGCAGTCGCTTGCGTAAAAACTAGTGCCTACGCCACATCTTGGGATTTAGGTAGCCGACCCCGATTGAGAATTCATTCTCAAAAAATGGGACAAAGGCTAGGAGGATGATGACCCTGTCTGGCAAAAGGAAGAGAGGCCGTCCCAGAACAACTTGGCATGGCTCTGTAGAGCGGGAACTGGGCGTCTTGGGCATGGCGTGGGAGGAGGTAGAACAGACTGCCCAAGACCGCTGCAAATGGAGGAGTTTGATTCGAGCCCTACACCCCAGCAGAGGGTGGAGAAAGAAAGAGAGAGAGTACCCAAAGGGTAAAAACGGGACCCTATTACTAAGACTCCGGTGTCCGTCTGTCTGTCACCAGGCTGTATCTCATGAATCGTGACAGTTGAAATTTTCACAGATGATAATGGTTGCCGTTGTAACAACAAATACTAAAAACAGTATAAAATAAATATTTAAGTCTGGCTCCCATACAACAAACGTGACCGGTTGCGTTAACTTTGCATCTCATTTGTATGCTACGCCATGCATAGCAGGTGCAAACTTAACTTAGCCCGGCCAATTAAGATGGGATAAGTGTAAATATTTGTGTGATGAACACGAATATTTGTGCCTGGGTCATGGATGTTCTATGTATTTAAGTATTTCTTTATCTATGTCGTCTAGTACCCATAGTACAAGCTTTGCTTAGTTTGGGACTAGGTCGATTTGTGTATTATTGTCCCTTAATATTTATTTATTTTATTTATTTATTTATCTATATAAATATGTATATCGTCGTCTAGTACCCATAACACAAGCCTTCTTGAGCTTAATTTGGGACTAGGTTGATTTGTATTATTAAAAAAAAAGTGTTTGTATGGAGCCCTCGGTGCGCGAGTCCGACTCGCACTTGGCCGGTTTAGATGAAACCGAAAGTTAATCATAGCTTGATCATAGTTGTGACTTTTGCCTCCGTTCGTGTGGACCGATAATTCAAAAAGTCTTGCAGTTCCTAATACCTATACAAATTATACCGGAATGCTGTCTTCAACAGTGCAGGAAATATCTCGAACGGCGGTAAATTCAATGTTTGTATTTGTATTCGTATTTTTTCTTTTATAAATTGTTTTGCTGTGCACTAAAGTTTAGGTAGTTTTCCTTCTTTTTTTTTGTTTTAATTTTTAACTATTAACTTTTAAGGATATATATATAATGCTTGTTGTTTAATTTTAAGTTAAGATCTGTAACGCCTTGGCAATTAGCTGTAAGTTGCAGATATGTAATTATTATAAAATAAATAAATAAAATAAACAGTTCAGTGGCAGAGGAACGCAATACTACAGCTCTAGCACAACTGTGACACGCGACTTTTTCTCGCGCAAGATATACTACCGATCTCTTTCTGTACAGTACTGTAAGAGAGTGACGGATGATACTATGTCGCGCGACAAGTACGTTGTGCTAGACAGGCTGTATAGGCATGAGTTGACAGTTTTCTCGGATTAACGTTAAAGGCGATTGCTAAAAGCGATCAGTTGTCTGCATTTTTAGCCCAAGGATTTACCCGCTTTATTAGTTATCGTTATCGTGTGTTGATAGATGTGCGGAATAAAACGAGTCCTGAGCGCGTGTCCATGTTGGTGTACGAGCCCAAGGCGCAGCGGCTCGACAAAGGCGACTGCCAGCACGCCAACTGACGCAGGTACGTGATTTATTTATTTATTTATTACGACTACTTCTACTGACACTGGCTTAATATAGTTTTTTCACGTATTATAGGGCCTATGATAGTTGCGTTTATCACGTGATAAATAAGTGATAAAGCAGCCTTCACTCACACTCGCGTTTTGTCAAAACGTACGGATGCTTTGTCACTTATTTATCGCGTGATAAAAGGTTTCAATGGAAACCGTATAGTAATTTCTATGATTTAAAGAAAAACTTGTACATATTAGAAACTGATAAATTAAAACAAAACAACCTGATCAGATCGGCCAAATTTTCCCCTTTATATAAAGAAGCCTTAGAAAAGGTTTGGCTTCATTTAGACAGAGGTCTAAATGCACCGAGTTTTACTATCAAACGTTCTTGGGCGTTATTTTTATTTTAGAATTGTCTATGCCCGCTTGTCATAGTTTAAAAATATCCATGAGTTATACGCATAACAATTTTAATTTTTAAATTTATTTTCGGGCAGTCGAAGTTAATAGCTAATACTAGCTAACACGCAGCTGAAAACCATTATGACACTCTGATATATTTGCCCGCGCTCATTGCGTTTGCTCGTCCAAATATTGTGAAAATAGACTTTATTCACACACAATTACTAATTTTCGTAACTTTCCTATTTTAATCCATATATGTAAAGCCTGACCAGAAATATGTGAGGATGCGCCATATTGCGGAATTTCACTGGAACTAATTTCTTACACTGGCAATTATTTTATGATGGTTTGTCAAAAATGTCGATGTCATTCGTAGTGAATATTTTAAAAGACAAATATTTAAAAATGTCCAAAGAAAATGCCGAAAACCATTAACAGTCGTGAACGTGATTATAAATAAAGTGTACATGTGTTTACTACACGAAAAACAGTCAGGAAAAGAGTGCATTCCATTAAATGATATTACGATGTTAACATAGTGGAACTGACAGGTATTTAAACTAATGTCATTATAGTGGGTTGCGATTGGTTACAAAATTGTTGCCATATAAATCTTATAAATAGCGCCCTCTTGACAATCCTCATATATTTCTGGTCAGGCTTTAATTTAATAATTCTCAATCACTAGTTTTTTTTCTAGTTTAACGTACTGGGTATTATATTTTCCAGGTTCTAAATAAGGAGGACGTTCCGCGGGAACAGTGATGTATACATACATAGTACATAGTGCTAACGTTAATTAAAAAGATGTACGTCTACCTATGTATATCGTTTTTCTTTAAGCAGACGTTAACTGTTTTGTTGAAATGAAAAAATGAATATTTTTAAAGCACGAAGGAATAATTTTATTTTTTTGGTACATATGTTACTGAGAATTTTGTAATTAGTATAATTACTACTATCAGAAAAAAGAGAGCTGTTTGAGATAACGATAGCATGCAGGTGTTAAAAAAATGTAAAATAAATCAAAGCGGGACGCAGCCAAAGGTTAAAATTAGGTTAGAAATATAAAAAAAAGTCTAGGTACAACCGGCTTCAAAGTTTATTATTTAACTAGTAGATTAACAACTTTCTCTGCGTAATACGTTTTTATTTACCCTAGTCCACGTCTAATCATTAGTGATCGGCACGGATCGTGCAACATGTTATCGGCGTAAAAAAACGAACATGATTGTAATAAATATAAATACCTACTACATAATTATATTACACTATAGATTTTTATTATTATTTTCATATTAAAATTTCTATATGAGACCCGCGGTGTTGCGGTGTTACCGATCACTGCTAATCATAGTATCTGTGTACATCATATTCTGGGGTCGATATACTCAACGGTACCCCGCTTCGCGAAGCTTCTGCATTTTTCTGATTGGTCTTTTCAGTCACAGTATAGATACATTAAGTGCCTCTCACTTTGAAGGCGGTTGAAAACAGGGTAAAATCTAATGTGTTTCTAGATTAATTCATCGGTATAGGGCGTATTGGGGGAAACGAAGTAAGTAGGCAGATGATATCCCAATCATTAGTGCCAATTTCAATAACGACCATAATATATCTATTCGACATCTGAAGGAAAATAGCAGATTTTAAAATTAAACCATTCAAATGACAGAGGTCTGTAATACTGGCCATACACGGCGCTAATATAACGTGCACAAACTAGGTGGCAGCACAGTCAACGTCAATGTCAACTTACACTCCGGATTTTAATTAGGCGAACTAACTTGACAGCTTAGTTTGTCAGGAATAGAAAAAAAAATAGTGATTGGTTTATGTCGATACAAATATGTCGATATAACCTTAACAATACATCCATAGACACTTAATTATGTTGTAATACGGTTTATATTCGTTTAAAAATGTACAGTTATCAGTGTATTCGATAGTACTATGGAACTGTCAAGAAAACAAAAAGGCGGACAGCGTTCTTAGCGATGTCCTAAAATAAAGTTCGTTCGATGTAAGTATTTTAATAGCAACCGTTTTTTTATTATTGATTCGTGTAATACAATTATTAGTTAGATTTCAAACACAATTATTCAAAATTTATGAAATACGTAATGTCTACTTTTTTTTAATGCTGTTTAACTAAACCTCTGGTAGGAAATGGTTTTTTTAATTATCGATATTAACAACACTAGCGAAACTGTGGCAACATTCGTGTGCAATGAACTGTCAAGTTAGTTCGCCTAATTAAAAACTGGTGGCCCGATTTGGCAGCACCGTCGTTGTGCACGTTACCTATTGTGCAGATTTGACAGCGCGGGTCAACTGAAAACTTGATTGGCACCGTTGGTTACTTGACAGTTGTCATTGTGACTTGGGCTCCCCTTTTTGCTTACCATCAGGCGAAGTTGAGCCGATAGAACTCTCCATAATGAACCAATCAGCCTGCATCTTTGTGAAGCCCAAAATAAGTGCATTTGAAACTTCTCTGCTCCACTCCGCTTGTGGCCAAGCCTTAGGGTGCATTTCCATTCAAGCGAGAGAGCGAGACGTGCGGAATAGACCAATCACTTGAGTTGAAATCTGTTTCTTCGCTTCCCTTTTGTGTTTGATCGATTCCGCACTTCTCCGCTCCGGTCCAGTGGAGTCGCACCTTAATTCAGCACACAGTCGAGACTGCAATACCATCTGTAACTTTAATGACTTCTTCAATCTTCATCTTCTAGACGTAGTTGTTCTGGAATGTACTATTTAAGACCCTAGTCGTATCTTGGAATAACCGCATAGACATAATATACATATATAATGTAAAGAAATTGACAAATAATAAAAAGTACGCAATGTCTATATGTAACATATTTTTATACCACTTATTTTGTTAAATACTGCCATATTGTGATTATATAGTAATAATAATATATAGTAATAATAATATCTTATAATTATAATAATATATATGATTGTTGATTATACGTAATTTTAAAAATACATTTAGATGGGTGAATCAACTTTTTGTCGTTTTTTGCAACGTTTGCCCTTATTACTAATTACTTCGACATTTATATGTTACAAAATGTATACATTGAAGCGAAGATTGGTTTGCGCTAGCAGACGAAAATAGTTGATCCGCCCAGATGCTTAAATAATTGCACTTTGTTGGTAGTAGAATTTGTAAATGAGTAGACAAATTTATGAACGTAGGTACTGTACGGCCAAAAAAACACGTACCTTTTTGACCCTTATTGCCATTGTGACAAGAGTGAAAAAGGTACGTGTTTCAAATTCCTTGTCTTTACATCCATATCACGCATGTAGAGTTCGCTTTTAAAGTAAAGTAAACAAAAACTAAGATGGAATGGTCATAAAGATCATTATCTTATAATTATAAACATGAAAGCATGACCCCACAGTGCCGTTTGTCTAAGAGACCTTACTTAAAGACGCAAGCAAGTATAGCCCGTCCGATCTCTAAGATCAAATGAAGTCACTTTGGCACAAGGTGCAAACAACCGTATACATGTTACTTTAAGGTCGTTTTTCACAATTTGATCTACAAATTCCGGATAGAATATAAGTTAGTTACATATAACAAAAAATACAAAGACAAAAAATGATATGATATAATTATCATATCATTTTTCGAATATGATACTATAACATGATAAGCGGAACTCGGGTAAATCATATTCCAATAAGTTAGGTTTGGATATTGCAATTTCAACCTTGTTTGCCTTTAGGTCCAAACTGTCCATTAAATCAAAATTCTGATACTTTGGACGTTCTGATACGGTGGACAGTTTGGACCTAAAGGGATATTTGTTTGCGGTATTTTGTTACATTCCTCTATTTGTTCCTTCAAATTGTTCAAAAGGCATTGTGGGGTGTTTAAAAGATAAGCTGCTGGAGTTTAGCATTTTAGATTTTTTTACTATATAATGTCGATAGGATAGCTTTATATCAAAGCAATCGTCAAATATTTGGTCTCAATTGTATGAAAAACGGCGAGATACTATCGTCAGAAAAAATAAAAGCCATTGTAAGTGGCCTTAATATTATAGATTAAAAACATAAGCTATTGAAATTTAATTTTGTACTTTGTGTATCTTATATTCATAATAAATAATTAACCCAGATGTGTTTATGACTTATGAATCTTGTAGAGAGTAGACCTTTTGAGTCCCGTGGTTAGGGGTTACTTTGATCCGCGGGGTAACATTAGTCACTAGTTTTTTAACTATAGGAAGCTTGTTTTTGAACGCGCTTATAAAATTTCTTGGTTATAGTAGGCAACCTCGACAGAAATACATTAGGTATGATCTTAAAACTAGACGTATTCATGCTTAAAAACCGATGATGTTGCCCCGTGGATCAAAGTAACCCCTGTCCACGGTACTTATATTCCTTGGTGTATACGCTCCCGCCACCTCTGAACGCATAAGCTTTTTAAACACATGACGCAGAGGGCGCTCCGGTAGCGTAGAATTATGGAATCAAAGATTTTGTGTGAATGACGTAACGATGTGATAGCTCAGTTAGGAGAGCACTACGCCGGAAACGTAAGGTCGCAGGTTCGAGTCCTGCTTACATTGTAGTGGATCAAATTAAATTTTTCATTCATAATTTACCTTTGTGTCAATATTTATAAAAATCGTTTTAAGAACCCATTAGGTTAGGTTAGGTTTGTGTTATTAAAAAAAAACATCAGCCTGTTTCAGTCCACTGCTGGACATAGGCCTCTCCCATGGCGTTATTGTGTTATTATTATTCTAAAATATGAACAATTTGAAAAAAAAAAAAGGCTTTCGTTCACGCGAAACGTTACAGATGGGCAACAAAAATTCGGACCTACGATCGGTAACCCAACCAGGGTTACAAAGGTTAGAAAAATAAAACAATATGTATATTGTCAACATTCTTATTTATTATATTTATATTACCCAGCTTGCATTTACAACTTTTGCGGACATGACATGTTATCAAAAATTCATGAGAATTGATTTTAGGACCTTAACCTTTTGAACGCCAAAGTCTGGTCTGACCTACAACAAAGTAATCATTGATTCATGAATTTTATGTATTAGATAAACGTCATTTGCCAATATACGTCTGATCTGTCGCCTGGCGTTTGAGGCAGTTTCTTGCCAGTGGGCTGGGCGTTCAATAGGTTAAGGCCAGCTCACTTCATACGATAGCTTGATAATATTGAATCTGCAAATGACATTTTTGCCTTCGAGAATGGAAAGAGTTGGTACTGTCATCGGGCGAACAACCTCAGTTGTCAGCTCTGTTCTCGAATTCATCCAATTTCATAAAACATTGACGATATTATTTATATACAATCTTATTTGGGCAAATTTTTATTTTGTTGTCGATTTCATTTTTTTTTCAGATTTCAATAAAATTTGGTGAGTTGGTAAAGTTGCTTATTCCGAACAGCTTACCTAAGCTCAATTTCACGATATGTCCTACAAAATTTTCCATTGAGTTACAAAAAATGTATCGATTTTTAACGAAATCGACAACAAAATAAAAATTTGCCCATTTACCCTCCTAGTGCACCGCATCATCAAAATGCATTTTAATAACAAGAAAATGTACATTCCACACAATACTTATTTCTTATAGCAAATTTTCACTTTACCTAAAGGTCGGCTGTGCGCCAGTTCTGCGAAATTTTGACTACATATTACGCTCAACCATATACAAACGTAAACTTCAACAATGAGAAATAAGATCGTGATTTATAACATACATTTCAACCTACTAATTGTTCCTAACTAATATCTTTAATTTGGGTCATATTTACCCAATATCGGTTAGACATTATTCACAATTAAAATATTTAGCGAAACACTTTTCAAAAAGAGAATACTAAAGTTAGTGGGTAATTCCACGAAAGGATAACACATACTTGCATTTCGTTGCGTTTTCTTTTATTCATGGTCCAAATTTAAGTGTTACCAAGGATCATACATAAGGATTGACAACCTCATACAAAAAAACGTACTCCCGAAAAAAGCTCAAATACCGTCTTATTTCTAGATGGCGCTGATTATAAGACGTAGATACGCAATGTTTTATTAAAACACATAATAGATGTCATTGTCGCTGAGCGTTATACCAAAAAGAGACAGCGTGGTATCTGTATAGTTCTTAACTAGATGGCGCTGAAACTACTCGTGTTGATTTCTTAATCACGAATAATCAAGAAGACTGGTTATTAAATAGGTAGGTACAGCCAACGTCATAAGTCATAAACGTACGTCCGTACTTTCCTAGCGCTCCAATGATATCATATCTATATCATATCATACATTAGCCAGAACTACCTATACGACAACCCGTTCAGAAATTCGTGGCCATTTATGTTCGTCTTATTACATTGAAATAAGTAGGTAATCAAAAGTTTACCTGATCTCACGGAAAAAGAGAGATGGCGAACTCATTGCGCAGGCAATGACTACTATGCAATGAGTTTGACACGACTAATTTGTACGAGAGATTAGGTATACCTATATTTATAATTATTACCCTATGCATTAAACTATTCTAAGTAGGTAGGTAGGGATACATAAGTACCCGAGTATATTAATACTACGAGTACTAATACTGGCTTAAATAGTAAATAATACATTCTGCTACTTATTTTTATTGTATATCTTTATTATCAACAATGATCAACAAATCCAACATTTTAACACACTTTAACAACATACGGCACACTATAAAGTTCAATATGAAGAAGTAATTATAAATACTAGTTAAGCCCATTTTATTCCAACAAAACTGGTCTTTGGCCAAAATATCTCATTTCATCATATAAAAAAATCGCTGAATCGCGATTATTTATGCTTAAATTTGACGTAAGCCGATACTTATAATTATATAGGTAGCCATAATACGACTTGTCAATTTCAATCTTCTGTACCGTAAAATGCCCCTCATGTGTTTCGTACTGAAAGAAACTTTAGGAATCTTTAATCAACACTTTAAGCACGCCAAGAATAGAGTTTTCTCTAGGAATAGAGTCTTCTTTAAATCAATTTTTTCTTCAGCATATATTTCTAAAAGCTTTCGCTTCCGTCTTTCTTTTGGCGTTATGCCTCTACTACCATACCAGTGAGATTTTAATCCTGGTTCATTGCATTACAGATGATTTCAACTGAAAATTCAAATTCGCATTACGCCCATAATATAATCATAAAATTCAGCGCTTTAGATGCAAAACTTCAATACTTTCTAAAATTAGTATTTGCTTTGGCATAAAATGTCATTACCTAAAAATATAGAACCTATCAAAGTAGCATGGCAGCACGCTATTTAAGCCTTTTCTTAAACTGTTTAAACTAAGCAATCTTGTGATGCTAACCTTGTCAGAATAAAATAATGCTCTTACAATGAAGGTTTAGGATTGTCATTTGAAAACTATTTACTAACCAGTCATAAATTTTGATAATAAACCTCCCTTAAGCGTAATGTAAATCGAAAATAGCAAAACTATATTGCAATAAGCATCAATCAAAAACTAATGACATTTTCATGACGTTACATACAAACTGAAAGAGACAAAACATAATTTGACAGTATAGCACACTTACCTATAGCACTATGGCCAGTACATGGCCAGGCTAACTTCAAAGGCTTGACTTGAAATATTTCATCCATAATAAATACTTAATCAGCCATAAAAGCCTTAAAAGCGAAAAATTACCTTCAGTGAAAAAACTTCTCAACATATCAAAAATTGTAAAAGCACAACGTAGAAACGCCATCTATTGTCAACAAGGTATAACATTATGATACTTACAAAACTCTGCAAAAGTTGACAAATACTAACACCGTTCTATGTCGTTTATGTCGCTACTGAAACGCCGTTTTAATTCATTTTGATACATACGACGGCATCTAGTTCCTCGACGATAAAATCTTTATCGGCGTACGCTCCTTACTATGAACATCATACTTCCTTACCTTTTATCTTCCTTGGTGTTACTTATCTCTTGATACTTAGTTTTATTTTTATCCCAGATATGACACTCAAATTTGTGTCAAATAAAATGATAACTTGGGTTATTCTGCGGTACACATTCATAACACAACAAACAATCATTTCACATATGAACTGTTTGACTATTTGTATCATTATTTTGGTCATTATAAAACATAAGTGCACTAAAAAAAACTATAACTAAGTATTTCACATAATATTCTTCACTATTATAACGTAATCCTAGTTTATACAATACAGTAGTACGCATATAGTACGAACAATATTGTAAGGCATCTCGTGTAACCTGCAACAAAAGATAACATTCACATTAGAAAATCTTCAGTGAGACAAAGTTTAGTGTACTCAAAATTTTATTCTTATGGCAGCTGTCGCCAGTGCACGTGTCTTTTTATTTGAAAAGCTTTACAATGCAAAGATGACACACAAAGCATAAGGAAAAATTCGAAAGGTAATCCAGAGGTACCGGGTTCAATTCCCGGTCTCATCCACCAGGTTAAGCAGTTAAGCATCATTTCTTTGTGCTTTGATTATTGTATCAATCCATACTAATATTATAAATGCGAAAGTGTGTCTGTCTGTCTGTCTGTCTGTTACCTCTTCACGCTTAAACCGCTGAACCGACTTAGATGAAATTTGTTATGGAGATAGTTTGACACCCGGGAAAGGACATAGGATACTTTTCATCCCGAATAAATTTAGTGTTCCCGTGGGATGAGCGGGTAACACTGCGGGGCACAGCTAGTGGTACCATATATGTAACGGTACAGACCCTTGTCGGCGCGCTTGTACACACACAGCAGTACATGTGACGGTACAGACCCTTGTACACACACAGCAGTATATGTGACGGTACAGACCCTTGTACACACACAGCAGTATATGTGACGGTACAGACCCTTGTACACACACAGCAGTATATGTGACGGTACAGACCCTTGTACACACACAGCAGTACATGTGACGGTACAGACCCTTGTACACACACAGCAGTACATGTGACGGTACAGACCCTTGTACACACACAGCAGTACATGTGACGGTACAGACCCTTGTACACACACAGCAGTATATGTGACGGTACAGACCCTTGTACACACACAGCAGTATGTGTGACGGTACAGACCCTTGTACACACACAGCAGTATATGTGACGGTACAGACTCTTGTACACACACAGCAGTATATGTGACGGTACAGACCCTTGTACACACACAGCAGTATATGTGACGGTACACACACACAGCAGTATATGTGACGGTACAGACCCTTGTACACACACACACAGCAGTATATGTGACGGTACAGACCCTTGTACACACACAGCAGTACATGTGACGGTACAGACCCTTGTACACACACAGCAGTACATGTGACGGTACAGACCCTTGTACACACACAGCAGTACATGTGACGGTACAGACCTGTTCAGTCGCGGCGCCGCTTCTGATGCTGCGGCGGGTGCTGCGGGTGGCGCTCGTGGTCGCGCTTGCGGCCGCCCTTGTCCGCGCGCTTGGCCTCGCTCAAGAACCGATCCAGACCGAACGGGTCAAAGTCTGCCTCGGGCGCTGCGCTGCGGCTTGGCTATGGAAACAAAGTAATATGCACTAAATAAAAAGGAGTAAGTACATTTGAAAAGAACTACACGAATACATTTTAGTCACAGGCAACCCCCACTAGACGGAGCATGTAAGGCGACCCGCACGCACCAACGATATGGTACGGCAGAACATTAAAGTATCAACACGGCGGCCACCGTTTAGTTGCGTGTAATACTTCATAAATTTTAGTGTAAGGTGTCAATTACTGGCCATTCTTCAGTAACTGGCCACGTTATACAAAAATGAATTCAGTTTGTAGGTGAACTGAGATAATTTTTAGTATGATGTGGCCAGTTTTTGAATGGTGGCCAATAATTGACGATTTACCCTAGCTCAAATCAACCACTCTTTATAAAATGTCAAAAATAGCCTGTTAGTAAGATGTTTCAGAGCGTCCACTGTGTCAGAACGTCCACTGTGTCAGAGCGTCCACTGTGTCAGAACGTCCACTGTGTCAGAACGTCCACTGTGTCAGAACGTCCACTGTGTCAGAGCGTCCACTGTATCAGAACGTCCACTGTGTCAGAACGTCCCACTGTGTCGGAGCGTCCACTGTGTCATTGTCCACTGTGTCAGAACGTCCACTGTGTCAGAGCGTCCACTGTGTCAAAACGTCCACTATGTCAGAACGTCCACTGTACCAAAATGTACACTGTATCAAAACGACCACTGTCTTAGAATGCCCACATTCAAAAGAAGGTTCCGAAATAAAAAAAAAACATTATGATTAAGTAAGTATACATTTCCGAAAGTTACAGAAATAGATTTATGTGTAGGTTGGACTATTTGGTAGATAATAGTGATCCTTTTGGCAAAGTGTATCTTTTTATAGAGTTGACCATTTGATAGTGGACAATTTGGTAGAGTGGACATTTTAAAGTTGACGTTCTGATACAGTGGACGTTCGGATATAGTGGCCGTTCAGATACAGAGGACGCTCTGACACAGTGGATGTTCTGACACGGTGGACGTTTTGACACAGTGGACACTATGGACCAAAATTTTTAGTTTTTATTCAATTGTAAATAGTAAAATGTCAAAAAGTTAGTGGTAGTTTATTTCGTTCTGTGTATTTTTGAATGTATGTTTAGTGGTTTCAGTGATACAATATATTGTTCACTATAGTCAAATACCGCATTTGAAACACTAGTGTTGAATAGTAGGCTGTACCTGTTCGTCGCGCTGCGGCGGCGCGTCCCTCTCGAACTGCACGGGGCCGGCGCGCGCGGCGCCGCTGCTGGTGCCCGCGAACTCCTTGTCCGCCACGAACCTGCACCCAATGCAACACAGTTAGGAGGGAATGGAGACCATCAAACTTTTGATGAGACGGTAAAGCGATTCATCGTGTTCCGAAATCAACAGGGATGGAAAAATACTTGTAGCTGTGTGAATTATAGAGCTTCTGATCATTGTGGACGGTTGTGGCCGACGTAGGCATCAGTGGAACAATTTCCCGCCGTCGGTCACAGCCGTTTGGCATTCAAAAGGTTCTGATTTTTTGGTATGCGATATTCAGCTTTTTTATAAAAAAGAAAACTGTATCACGACTGTTTAGCCCTCACTACCAGTAGTCGAGATTTGTGTGGGAGTATAACCAGCTAATGGGATTATCTCCGCGCCACAGGAGTGATCTGGCGATGTACAGATTGATGCGGAGCATAAACAGATTCGTAATTTTTCGTTTCGTGATATTGTTGGTTAAAAAGTGTCACAAGCAATGTGGAACCCTTAAACAGGAAGGATGCAGTCATACTTTGCGTGGTTTTTGAACATTTTTAGCCATACATGAGAGACGAAATTTGTTTTTAGTTTAAGGGACCTTCCACACGACGTTTTTTTACGCGCCGACGACGCGCGTTTTACATTCCATGGAGCAGTTTGTTAAAACGTCGTGTGGAAGGTCCCTTAAACTAAAAATAAATTTCATGACTAAAAATGTTCAAAAATACCCCGGCCATCACCCCCTGAAAGCTTTGCACGTAGCTAACACCTGTATTATGACGTATGCACCTCATTGCCAAATGAAAGCTGTTTGTGGCGCCATTATCCCAGGGAAAAACCGCAACGTTAGCTAGAAGCGGTTCAACAGAACGTCGATCGAGGTGTGAAAGAGTTGTCTGTGGTCTATAATAATAATTACCTCCTGGTGTTGGCGATGGCGTCGAGGTCGCCGCCATAGTTGTCCTTGTCCTTGTTGCGCGTGGGCCGGTAGATCTGCGCGCCGACCGTGTCCTGGTTGCGCCACGGCTTGTCGTACACGTTGTATGCCTCGTCGTCCCCGTAACCTGCAAACGATTATCGAAAAATTAACCTCGTGAGGCCCAAGCCCTAATAAAACTATAAGGCCTAAACGCCCAATTGACAATGTCATGCATTTCCGCAGCCCATAGTACAATTTCTTTACATGTGGGTCGATTGCAAAAAAATTGTACATAGTTAAAAGCATAGTTAACAAAAAATCACGATCGCATCCTTTGTGTGACGAAAGTTAGTCATACAAAATGTATGGGTAACTTTCGTCACACAAAGGAATCAATTAAGTTTTGTTTTAATTAAAGCCCTTAACTATGTAATTTTTTTTTGCAATTGACCCATGTACCTGCGGCCCAAGACTTGGTTTTTGTTTGTGAAGATCTCCACTAGGACTCTTTAATCTTTTTTTCAAGATGATCTAGGGTCTAGACGAATAGAATGCACCGAATGAATGAATAACGTTATGTAACTAGTCGAGGACGCCGAATATCAGGCAATAATTATAGTCGGCATACAGTCGGCAAAATCCATAGACTGCTCATCTCTACCAAAGATGGGTGGACTAGTCGTTTACTATTCGGGAACATTTTTAATCGGCGGATATTGTTTTTTTTTAACGATTAATCGGCGAATTTCATAGTCAGATCGTCTATATTATTAATCTTTTGGAATCTATGTCAAAGAAAAGCTTGCTGTGTGTAAACCTTTACATAACGGTAGGTTTCTCGGCGCCCATTTTTTTTTACCTTTAGTAAAATAAACAAATACGATAATAATAATCAGAAATACTGGTCGACTGTACAATTGCGAATGCTAAAATTCTTTGGACATATCTCCCGAAACCAGCAATCCACGGGATATCCAGTGGTGCAAGGACAGATTGAGGGCAAAAGGTCTCCAGGGCGGTCTCCAACCAGACGGACGGATCTGATAAAGACATCGGACAGACACCAGCATTTCAGAGTCTATGTTGCTAATAAGGTGGAGGCATATTGTCGAGGCCGCCAACCGAGTGGAGAGGACCGCGGACTTCGATCAGCCGAGTACACATACATACGTCATCATCGAGACCACGACCACTGACAAGAGTGTGACGACTAAAAAGAAAGAATTATAAATGGGTGATCCACTTGTTCTTGTTGTTATTCTGTCCCGTCACCCAGAAGACAATGGTGGTGGCAATTAAACTTCTTAGAAAAGTATCGATTATTTATAATTTTGGTATTTTCAAGAGATATTCTAAATAAGAATAGGCTATAACTGCTGCAATTACAACATTTTTGTTGAATATTGCCGCCGAAAATCGTAGTTTTAAAGAGTAACCCAGGGGACATCACCATGGCAACAGGCAACAGAGAAAAGTTGATTGGCCTAAAATAATACTGAATTTAATTTATTCTATATGTAATAATAATAATGGCTATGATTGTGTTATAGCTTAGATTGACAATGTATGATTATTACAAATAAAAAATCTATCTATCTATCTATCTATCTACATACCGCTGTCCATCCCCTTGCTGTTGTTGAAGAGCCGCTGGTCGAACATGGCTTCCCCACCCTGGCTGGTCTTGGCCGGCAAGCCCAGAGCGATCTGTTCCGAGATATCACGCTCGCGGTCTTTCACCAGCTTCGACCTGAGGACAGGACATAAATTAACATACAGCCCAACAGGGGATAACAACCAACGCCATATAGTCCAGTCAGTAGGTATTTATGCTCTACAAAAGGTGGTGTAGAAAATGTTTTGAAACAATATTGTTTAGGTATGACCACCATTAACCAGCCCGGGCCATCAAAAAGAATAAAAAAATGATAGCTATACAATTTTTAAACAAAATTAAAATGATATTAATGATTTTTGGAAATATTATTATTTCCGTCGCTTGTAACTTCTTACCTTTAAGACTTACAGAATAAACATGTATGCAAAAAATGTAAACAATTTTGTCTTCTTTATACCTCTCATGGACACTTTTGTGATTTAGTAAACAATTGAGAAGTTATACCTAATTTTGGCACATTTAATTCAAGATGGCGGCTAACGCCTGGGTCCTTCAAGGTCGAGAACTTGGATTTTTACTAACCTGCCATACCTAAACAATATTGTGTCAAAACATTTTCTACGCCACCTTTTGTAAAGCAAAGGCTTTTGCAGTTCCCCACAGACTGACCTAATATCCAAAGACCATTTATAATCACTACGGCCATATCGTCGGAGATAGTGCAATACCGCGTAAGTAACAAGCGTAGATACGAATCAATATTCAAACAAATGCTAAGTATTTTATTGAAATGAGAACTTTATCGACAGCTGTTATTTACGCAGTATTGCACTATCCCCGACGCTATTGCGGATTTTTAGTGGTACTAAACGACAAATCTTTAGTAACTGACGTTGAGAGTCCGTGAATGTCACTGATTTAAACAAAGAGGAAACAGGACTAAATATTTCGAAAATTTCAAGTTTCTTTTGCATTATAAAGCCTTTTTTGCGTGCCATTTTACAAAGGAAATTAGCACACCTCGCATTGTAATAATTAGTACAAACAGGGTGTTGTGTAACTTATTTATTTAAACTTTATTGTACATTAAAAACAACACAAATTGCGGACTTAATGTCTTAAGACATTCTTTACCAATCAACCACTGGGTTAAATAGCCTTTTGAACGCCAAGTGGTAAAGCAATTCACCGTGCCCTGACGCCATAGCAAAAAATAAAAAAGCTTCAAAATCAACAGGGATTGAAAAATACTTGTAGCAATATGAATTAAGAAATTTTTGATCATTGAAATATGGACGGCGGTGGCCGACGTTGGCGTTATAGCAGAGCTATTTTCTTCTGTCGGCCACAGACGTCTTTCAACTAACTATTATTTTTGAATGCCCATTTATGAATGAATTAATTTATAAATGGACCATGAATTTGAGCAGCCCACAGTACTTGTGTACTCAATCTGAACCACTATCTAAAGTATTGAAAGATAATTGGCTTGCTTACGGCGTAGTAACTGTTGGCTTTACTTGGTTTGACGGCATGCTACTCTTCTGAGGCTCTTATGCCTAGGAATGTTTAGAAACAACTGGCAGAACCCTTACCTCTTGTCAGGCGCGGCTCTGGCGAGATTCCTGTCTCGCTGTCTCTCCTTGTGCCTGTCCGCTCTCAGCTTGTCTCGCTCGCCGGCCGTCAGCCCGCTCTCTTACCTCTTGTCAGGCGCGGCTCTGGCGAGATTCCTGTCTCGCTGTCTCTCCTTGTGCCTGTCCGCTCTCAGCTTGTCTCGCTCGCCGGCCGTCAGCCCGCTCTCTTACCTCTTGTCAGGCGCGGCTCTGGCGAGATTCCTGTCTCGCTGTCTCTCCTTGTGCCTGTCCGCTCTCAGCTTGTCTCGCTCGCCGGCCGTCAGCCCGCTCTCTTACCTCTTGTCAGGCGCGGCTCTGGCGAGATTCCTGTCTCGCTGTCTCTCCTTGTGCCTGTCCGCTCTCAGCTTGTCTCGCTCGCCGGCCGTCAGCCCGCTCTCTTACCTCTTGTCAGGCGCGGCTCTGGCGAGATTCCTGTCTCGCTGTCTCTCCTTGTGCCTGTCCGCTCTCAGCTTGTCTCGCTCGCCGGCCGTCAGCCCGCTCTCTTACCTCTTGTCAGGCGCGGCTCTGGCGAGATTCCTGTCTCGCTGTCTCTCCTTGTGCCTGTCCGCTCTCAGCTTGTCTCGCTCGCCGGCCGTCAGCCCGCTCTCTTACCTCTTGTCAGGCGCGGCTCTGGCGAGATTCCTGTCTCGCTGTCTCTCCTTGTGCCTGTCCGCTCTCAGCTTGTCTCGCTCGCCGGCCGTCAGCCCGCTCTCTTACCTCTTGTCAGGCGCGGCTCTGGCGAGATTCCTGTCTCGCTGTCTCTCCTTGTGCCTGTCCGCTCTCAGCTTGTCTCGCTCGCCGGCCGTCAGCCCGCTCTCTTACCTCTTGTCAGGCGCGGCTCTGGCGAGATTCCTGTCTCGCTGTCTCTCCTTGTGCCTGTCCGCTCTCAGCTTGTCTCGCTCGCCGGCCGTCAGCCCGCTCTCTTACCTCTTGTCAGGCGCGGCTCTGGCGAGATTCCTGTCTCGCTGTCTCTCCTTGTGCCTGTCCGCTCTCAGCTTGTCTCGCTCGCCGGCCGTCAGCCCGCTCTCGTCTATCTCGGTGGGCTCATTCTCCTCGTCTGGGGCTCGTATGCCTGGAAAGGAGACGGGCTGTTACACGAGGGTAGAATACAGCTCGCGAAAAAAATAGTGTTGAGAATAAACCGGGTGATCAATCCAAATGGGTCAGTAGGGAGAAGTCTGAAACTATAAATAAGAGATAGGGAAATCTGTTCTTAGGAACCATAGCGTCGATTTTAGATTTCATAAAAACTGCATTTTTTTTATAAATCTCATACATAACCCGGTCAAACTGCTGTAAAAAATGTTACAATACGACATGCGATTACTTATAGAATTTTAACCACATTTCCCTATCTCTTATAGATTTCGTTTTCTCCCTACTGACCCAGTTGGATTGATCAACCTGTATGCCCCGGCCGCACGCTTGCCAAGCCTCGACAAGCCTACAGGACGCAGTTATATGTTAGAGCTAGACGGACATATATCGTGCTCACTCTAAAATATAACTAAGTCCTGTAGGCTTGCCGAGGCAAGCGTGCGAACGCGGCATTACAGAATCGTAAGAATAATTCTCAAACATGCAATGAACGTGTGATGAGATAGCGACTGCCACGAACAGATCAATAAATTTCCAGTCCACAAATATAATCAGATCCTTTTTTCCCTTCAACTTTCTTCTGAGACAAGATTGGTGACAACGGATTTTCTCCAGTATCCAGCTTCGCTTTTACTATGTCCAGCTCAAAGATACAACTAAACTTTTTTTTATTTTATTTATTTAAGCCTTATATCAGATATACAAAATTAAGATACATTATATATATTTTTTATATTAAGTAACCGAATCTGTGTGCCTTTGGGCAAAGGCCTCCCCCATTCTTCTCCACTCCTCCCTGTCATACACCAGTCTGGGCCAGGTTTTGGTTCTTCCTGCCATGAGTTCAATCTCATCGGCCCACCTCTTGAATTGCCTGCCTCGGTTTCTTTTATGGCCTCTAGGGTGCCATAATGTTGTTACTCTGCTCCACTTGTCTCCTGCTCTAATGGTACATGGTGAACAACTAAACTTACCACCTATTTTTTTTTATAACGGCACAACATAGTGCCTCCACTTCGCCTCGATAGTAAGCAAAAAGGGGAGCCCAAGTCGCAATGGCAACTGACGACAAACCAACGGTGCCATGTCAGTTGACAAATTCCCATGCTGGCCCGAGAGATGCTTCTTCACGCTTCGTTTGAAGGGTCCCAAGTTATAAGAAGGTGGAACACATGAGCCGGCAAGGAGTTCCATATTCTGCCAAACTTCTTGGTACGTCTACATCTTGCTCTAAGATCCCTCGTCCTCTACCCCAGCATTCTCAGATGTTCCCCCTTTTTCGATGTACAGCGCCTCGGCCAGACCCTCATCCTTTTTTTTTTATGTCATAGGGGGCAAACGAGCAAACGTATCGCCTGATGGAAAGCGATTACCGTCGCCCATAAACACCTGCAACACCAGAGGAGTCACAAGTGCTTGCCTACCCGGAGGACGAAGATAGAATGCCTCTATGCTAGTAATTTCACCGGCTATCTTACCCCCACACCGGTACACAACAATGCCTCAGATGTTCCTCCTTCTTCTCCTTCTCCCGCTGCGCCAGTCTTCTCTAGCCTCCGCCTCGAGCAGCTTGGAGAAGTATCCAGCCTCGCTTTTACTATATCCAGCTCAAAGATAACTAAACTCACCAGCTCTATGATCTCTCGCCCTCTGCGCCAGCATCCTCAGATGTTCCTCCTTCTTCTCCTTCTCCCGCTGCGCCAGTCTCCTCTCGAGCTGCGCCCTGGCTTCTACCGCCTCTCTGGCCTTCCTGTCGGCGATGTACAACGCCTCGGCCAGCTTGGAGAAGTATCCAGCCTCGCTTTTACTATATCCAGCTCAAAGATAACTAAACTCACCAGCTCTATGATCTCTCGCCCTCTGCGCCAGCATCCTCAGATGTTCCTCCTTCTTCTCCTTCTCCCGCTGCGCCAGCCTCCTCTAGCCTCCGCCTCGAGCAGCTTGGAGAAGTATCCAGCCTCGCTTTTACTATATCCAGCTCAAAGATAAAACTAAACTCACCAGCTCTATGGTCCCTCGCCCTCTGGGCCAGCATCCTCAGATGTTCCTCCTTCTTCTCCTTCTCCCGCTGCGCCAGCCTCCTCTAGCCTCCGCCTCGAGCAGCTTGGAGAAGTATCCAGCCTCGCTTTTACTATATCCAGCTCAAAGATAAAACTAAACTCACCAGCTCTATGGTCCCTCGCCCTCTGGGCCAGCATCCTCAGATGTTCCTCCTTCTTCTCCTTCTCCCGCTGCGCCAGCCTCCTCTAGCCTCCGCCTCGAGCAGCTTGGAGAAGTATCCAACTTCGCTTTTACTATATATAACTCAAAGATACAACTAAACTCACCAGCTCTATGGTCCCTCGCCCTCTGCTCGCCAGCATCCTCAGATGTTCCTCCTTCTTCTCCTTCTCCCGCTGCGCCAGTCTCCTTTAGCCTCCGCCTCGAGCAGCTTGGAGAAGTATCCAGCTTCGCTTTTACTATATCCAGCTCAAAGATAACTAAACTCACCAGCTCTATGATCTCTCGCCCTCTGCGCCAGCATCCTCAGATGTTCCTCCTTTTTCTCCTTCTCCCGCTGCGCCAGCCTCCTCTCGAGCTGCGCCCTGGCTTCTACCGCCTCTCTGGCCTTCCTGTCGGCGATGTACAGCGCCTCGGCCAGCTTGGAGAAGTTCTCGTTGATGTGGACCTGTTGCAGCCCGCGCCCGTCCGCGGCAAGTCGCTTGTCCAGGGGGATGGTGTAACCTGGACAGAAATGGATCAATTAGACACAATATCAAAATGTACTAAAACAGTGTCTATTCTATAATAAATATTAAGAGGCCTTATTCATTTTAAAATTTATTTTTTTCATATTATGACAAATATATTGATAATTTCAACCAACTTTTTGAAGTGAATAATACTTTTCTCAGAGTTCTAGGTAGTAACATAGCTATTTCACGCTTTCATTGCGTACAGTCGAAAATAATTTAAAAAAACTAATTTTCCGCGTGAATTTTGTCAATTTCGAGTAGTTTTTGAAACAAAAATTATCAATGAAAAATTCAAGCTGTAGGTTTCAAATATATACCAATAAATCCCAATAGCCCTGTTCTAGAAAGTAACATCAATAGTATGTTAAGAAACATGTTTGATCATAGAGAAAAATGTCTAAACAATCAGCATTTTAAAAGGAATATGGCCTCTTAAGGGACAATCTTACACAAATCAACCTAATCCCAAACTAAGCAATGCCTGTACTATAGGTACTAGACGACGATATACATAAGATAGATAACATCCATGACCCAGGACCCAATTTAGAGTTCATCACACAAATATTTGTCCTCGCCGGGATTAGAACCGCGAACAGTAGGCGTTTGCCCTATAAACTGCCCCAACCGCGTCGTCACGACAATGATGACTTGATTACACTTTTCAGACAGTTTTATGGATGCCGATCCTAACCAGGATGTCGGTTCACCTTGTTGGGGCCCTTCCCACGCTGCGTCTTCCGATTCGCGGTTAAGTTCAGCGACTGTCTGAGCTATATCTACAACCTTGGTTCTCTGACGTATCTCATCATTTCGGATTCGATCCCGCAACTCCGAGCATAGCTCGCTACATTGCCCTTTGAGTAACTTTGACCCTTCTTATGAGGCCCATTGTGAACGAACACGTTTCAGTGCCGTACCGTATGTCATCACTGGCAACACAGTTTGGTTAAAAACCTTCGTCTTAAGACACTGCGGTCTTTGGGACGACAAGATATGATAGTAGATAACGGAAGAGATTTGTGGGGTTCCGCAGTGAAGTGATATACAATAAAAAAAAAAACTTACTAAATAACAGATTAGCGCAAGCTCAATGTACGCACGCATTTGTTAAGACACTTCCAAACTCTTTATATCCATGTTAAACTGTTATCTTATCTACTACTGCGCTCGCATCGCGCAGCGCAGCGCGCTCCTAAGCAGACAGCGATCGTAGTTTTACTCAGTTTACTTGTTTTGTATGCTTTTATAATTCTACCGGCAAATTCTAACCTTTATAATTTTGCGATTGTAATAATGATTACGCTCAACTAGCTTAGATTATTATAATTTATGCATGTAATATTTTTTCTCAAGTAAGTGAATTATTTAAACCATGAATACAAAGATCAAAGCTTAAAGAAAAATTGAAAAAGGAGCTACCTGGTGGTAGGGACCGGGAATCGAACCCGGTACCTCTGGATTACCGGTAAGATGTGAATATTAACGTATTCACATAGAGGTCGCTAAGGTGTAAAAACCTTTCAAATAAACAATGCAAAGATCGACACACGAAGCATAAGGAAAAATTCGTCAGGTCTACGTGGAGCGAGGGTAGCGAAGTGGCTAACGCGCTGGACCGGTAATCCAGAGGTACCGGGTTCGATTCCCGGTCCCTTCCACCAGGTAGCTCCTTTTTCAATTTTTCTTTAAGCTTTGATCTTTGTATTCATGGTTTAAATAAAAATTGTGGTGTGGACATAAAAAAATGAGACATTACATGTTTCATAAATTTATAAGTGAATTATTGTTATTCTTTTGAGAAAATAAAGATCTTTAAACCGAAGTGGAATGAATACCTTTGGCGTTCTTCCAGTGGCTGACGCAGGGCGGCACCTTCCAGTCGCGCTGCTGCTTCACGGACACGCGGCGCGGCGGCGAGTGCAGCACGGGCGCGGGCGGCGGATCTTGTTGGTGTGGCAGTGACATACCTTTGGCGTTCTTCCAGTGGCTGACGCAGGGCGGCACCTTCCAGTCGCGCTGCTGCTTCACGGACACGCGGCGCGGCGGCGAGTGCAGCACGGGCGCGGGCGGCGGATCTTGTTGGTGTGGCAGTGACATACCTTTGGCGTTCTTCCAGTGGCTGACGCAGGGCGGCACCTTCCAGTCGCGCTGCTGCTTCACGGACACGCGGCGCGGCGGCGAGTGCAGCACGGGCGCGGGCGGCGGATCTTGTTGGTGTGGCAGTGACATACCTTTGGCGTTCTTCCAGTGGCTGACGCAGGGCGGCACCTTCCAGTCGCGCTGCTGCTTCACGGACACGCGGCGCGGCGGCGAGTGCAGCACGGGCGCGGGCGGCGGATCTTGTTGGTGTGGCAGTGACATACCTTTGGCGTTCTTCCAGTGGCTGACGCAGGGCGGCACCTTCCAGTCGCGCTGCTGCTTCACGGACACGCGGCGCGGCGGCGAGTGCAGCACGGGCGCGGGCGGCGGATCTTGTTGGTGTGGCAGTGACATACCTTTGGCGTTCTTCCAGTGGCTGACGCAGGGCGGCACCTTCCAGTCGCGCTGCTGCTTCACGGACACGCGGCGCGGCGGCGAGTGCAGCACGGGCGCGGGCGGCGGATCTTGTTGGTGTGGCAGTGACATACCTTTGGCGTTCTTCCAGTGGCTGACGCAGGGCGGCACCTTCCAGTCGCGCTGCTGCTTCACGGACACGCGGCGCGGCGGCGAGTGCAGCACGGGCGCGGGCGGCGGATCTTGTTGGTGTGGCAGTGACATACCTTTGGCGTTCTTCCAGTGGCTGACGCAGGGCGGCACCTTCCAGTCGCGCTGCTGCTTCACGGACACGCGGCGCGGCGGCGAGTGCAGCACGGGCGCGGGCGGCGGATCTTGTTGGTGTGGCAGTGACATACCTTTGGCGTTCTTCCAGTGGCTGACGCAGGGCGGCACCTTCCAGTCGCGCTGCTGCTTCACGGACACGCGGCGCGGCGGCGAGTGCAGCACGGGCGCGGGCGGCGGATCTTGTTGGTGTGGCAGTGACATACCTTTGGCGTTCTTCCAGTGGCTGACGCAGGGCGGCACCTTCCAGTCGCGCTGCTGCTTCACGGACACGCGGCGCGGCGGCGAGTGCAGCACGGGCGCGGGCGGCGGATCTTGTTGGTGTGGCAGTGACATACCTTTGGCGTTCTTCCAGTGGCTGACGCAGGGCGGCACCTTCCAGTCGCGCTGCTGCTTCACGGACACGCGGCGCGGCGGCGAGTGCAGCACGGGCGCGGGCGGCGGATCTTGTTGGTGTGGCAGTGACATACCTTTGGCGTTCTTCCAGTGGCTGACGCAGGGCGGCACCTTCCAGTCGCGCTGCTGCTTCACGGACACGCGGCGCGGCGGCGAGTGCAGCACGGGCGCGGGCGGCGGATCTTGTTGGTGTGGCAGTGACATACCTTTGGCGTTCTTCCAGTGGCTGACGCAGGGCGGCACCTTCCAGTCGCGCTGCTGCTTCACGGACACGCGGCGCGGCGGCGAGTGCAGCACGGGCGCGGGCGGCGGATCTTGTTGGTGTGGCAGTGACATACCTTTGGCGTTCTTCCAGTGGCTGACGCAGGGCGGCACCTTCCAGTCGCGCTGCTGCTTCACGGACACGCGGCGCGGCGGCGAGTGCAGCACGGGCGCGGGCGGCGGATCTTGTTGGTGTGGCAGTGACATACCTTTGGCGTTCTTCCAGTGGCTGACGCAGGGCGGCACCTTCCAGTCGCGCTGCTGCTTCACGGACACGCGGCGCGGCGGCGAGTGCAGCACGGGCGCGGGCGGCGGATCTTGTTGGTGTGGCAGTGACATACCTTTGGCGTTCTTCCAGTGGCTGACGCAGGGCGGCACCTTCCAGTCGCGCTGCTGCTTCACGGACACGCGGCGCGGCGGCGAGTGCAGCACGGGCGCGGGCGGCGGATCTTGTTGGTGTGGCAGTGACATACCTTTGGCGTTCTTCCAGTGGCTGACGCAGGGCGGCACCTTCCAGTCGCGCTGCTGCTTCACGGACACGCGGCGCGGCGGCGAGTGCAGCACGGGCGCGGGCGGCGGATCTTGTTGGTGTGGCAGTGACATACCTTTGGCGTTCTTCCAGTGGCTGACGCAGGGCGGCACCTTCCAGTCGCGCTGCTGCTTCACGGACACGCGGCGCGGCGGCGAGTGCAGCACGGGCGCGGGCGGCGGATCTTGTTGGTGTGGCAGTGACATACCTTTGGCGTTCTTCCAGTGGCTGACGCAGGGCGGCACCTTCCAGTCGCGCTGCTGCTTCACGGACACGCGGCGCGGCGGCGAGTGCAGCACGGGCGCGGGCGGCGGATCTTGTTGGTGTGGCAGTGACATACCTTTGGCGTTCTTCCAGTGGCTGACGCAGGGCGGCACCTTCCAGTCGCGCTGCTGCTTCACGGACACGCGGCGCGGCGGCGAGTGCAGCACGGGCGCGGGCGGCGGATCTTGTTGGTGTGGCAGTGACATACCTTTGGCGTTCTTCCAGTGGCTGACGCAGGGCGGCACCTTCCAGTCGCGCTGCTGCTTCACGGACACGCGGCGCGGCGGCGAGTGCAGCACGGGCGCGGGCGGCGGATCTTGTTGGTGTGGCAGTGACATACCTTTGGCGTTCTTCCAGTGGCTGACGCAGGGCGGCACCTTCCAGTCGCGCTGCTGCTTCACGGACACGCGGCGCGGCGGCGAGTGCAGCACGGGCGCGGGCGGCGGATCTTGTTGGTGTGGCAGTGACATACCTTTGGCGTTCTTCCAGTGGCTGACGCAGGGCGGCACCTTCCAGTCGCGCTGCTGCTTCACGGACACGCGGCGCGGCGGCGAGTGCAGCACGGGCGCGGGCGGCGGATCTTGTTGGTGTGGCAGTGACATACCTTTGGCGTTCTTCCAGTGGCTGACGCAGGGCGGCACCTTCCAGTCGCGCTGCTGCTTCACGGACACGCGGCGCGGCGGCGAGTGCAGCACGGGCGCGGGCGGCGGATCTTGTTGGTGTGGCAGTGACATACCTTTGGCGTTCTTCCAGTGGCTGACGCAGGGCGGCACCTTCCAGTCGCGCTGCTGCTTCACGGACACGCGGCGCGGCGGCGAGTGCAGCACGGGCGCGGGCGGCGGATCTTGTTGGTGTGGCAGTGACATACCTTTGGCGTTCTTCCAGTGGCTGACGCAGGGCGGCACCTTCCAGTCGCGCTGCTGCTTCACGGACACGCGGCGCGGCGGCGAGTGCAGCACGGGCGCGGGCGGCGGATCTTGTTGGTGTGGCAGTGACATACCTTTGGCGTTCTTCCAGTGGCTGACGCAGGGCGGCACCTTCCAGTCGCGCTGCTGCTTCACGGACACGCGGCGCGGCGGCGAGTGCAGCACGGGCGCGGGCGGCGACGGCGCCGCGCGAGGAATCTTCTTGTTGATCTGGAAGCGGGGAGGCTCCATCGGATCCGATTGGGCTTCCACCATCCTGAAAGAAGAAACCATCGTTTTACATTTCTTAACCTTTTGAGCGCCACAGTCGGCTGTGGCCGTCAACAAAAAATCGTGCCCCTGACGCCACGTCGGCCACAGCCGTCCAAATTTCAATGATCAAAAACTTTGTAATTCTAACCGCTAGAAGTATTTTTCAATCCCTGTTGATTTTGGGGCACATCTTTTTTTTTTACTCTGGCGTCAGTGGCACGGTAAATTCCTAGACCGCTTGGCGATCAATAGGTTAACGTATAAAAGAAAAAGCTGATGTAACGGAATCTAACAGAAAGATTGTCTATGCAATCAGATAAAAGGTTGATGACGATTGGCAAGAACAAACAGAACTCCTAAAATCTGTCACACAATGACTTGGGACGAAAATAACATAATGTTACCCATATTTCCACCATGTATTATTAGTACACTGGTAGCTAAATTTAAAGATGGTTATATTATAGAACATACTATTCACTTAACTATGGTGAAATAAACAAGAGTGTTAAACACTTTCTAGAAGGTATTGTCGACTTACCTGATGACCCTCTGCTTGGCGCCAGAGTTGAAGGCTCCGCCCTGCTGCGCCGGCGTGTACCTGATGTACTGCGCAGGGGCCTGCAACCAAGGTTACTATACAAGACCTTTGTAAGCTCTGTGGCCAGTAATGAGAGTATTCAAACTACTCTGGTGTTGCAGGTGTTTATGGGCGACAGTAATCGCTTTCCATCAGGCGATACGTTTGCTCGTTTGACCCCTATACATAAAAAAAAAAAAAAAAAAAATACTCTTACTGACATCTCATGTCAACTTATTTGGTTGATTGCCTAGAGGATGGTGGCAGATTTTGATGCTACTAATGCTATGAGCCCTCAATATCTTTTCCATCTGGTTTAACACTTGTGGGGCTTTCGTTTTGCCAGATGCTTTTCAGGGGGCTTGGGTCTCGGACCCTTGAAGATTCGAACGCAGACTGTAAAGGACCAAAGCAAAAATGCAAACGCATCTTAAGGTATTATATCTATATCTGAGAGTACTTAAGCACTATTAGAATAATCATTTCATCATAATAATAATAATAATAGCCTTTATTTAACAATCTTTAATTTTATTTCATTTCATTTCGAAGATTGTCTTGCTCTCCAGCATAGGCCTCCCCTTCATTTCATCATAACTTCATTAAATGCTTACATTCAGCCTATTTACAATAACTAAAATAAACAAATTATTCAATTTTTAGAAAACAACAGTCAAATACCAATCAAGTTATGTTCAGGCGTATCTTCACAAATATTTCATATACTCCACCATACATTAAACCGAAGCAAGTTTATGCTGTGCTGGACTTAAACCTAGCAAGTAATAATTCTAGGATCTAAATAAGAGTATGAAATCATCAACTTACAGCTTTCGGTGCAGCCTTAACAGGCAAAGCGGCAGATATTTTAGCATTGGTCAGCTTCTCCAAGGCAAGCTTGGTTTTCTCCGTAATGTCTTGGATGTCTTCTTCAGATGGTTTCTGGAGAGTTGGATCATCTTCTGCCAGGACTTCAGATGGCAGTAAGTCTGTCAGTTTTGTGTAGATTATCTGTGGAACAATCATGTATAAAGCTTTATTTTCGTAAACTATTTCAGAAGGCTATAATTCAACTCTTTTATTTATGAAATGAGAATATGTTGAAGTAAGATTATGGTGCCATCATACACTATAACACTATGTTAAGAATGAATGTAGGTTAGATATTAGCTGTTGTACTTATCACCACAAAAATCAATGGTGGCTCTAGAATCTAATTCAAGTATGTAAACAAACCAGCTTCATAGGAATGTTTTGATAAAGAGTGGGGTGATGTTAAACCTAATCTCAGGACCAGCGTTCATTACTTTTTTCCAAAAACTAGAGCCAACGATATCTAAAATGGGGCAGCCCGTAGGAATCGGATCAATGGACAACTTGCACCACACATAAAACATCGCCCGTTGACAACCAAAACTCACTAAAATTTCTATCACTGCTCATCAAAACCTTGTATCTAGTAAACAGATTCACACTGGGATACGAGCTTTGTTTTAAGTAGGTATTTGTTACTTAGTGAGTTTTGGTTGCCAACAGACGACATATACAATAGTAGGTATACAACATATACAATAGTAAAAACTCTGCCTTCAGTTAAGAGTACAACATATTTTATTCAAAAATACCTTATCAGCTCCATGCCCCTGTCTCGCAATGGCCGAATATTTAACCTTTCCAGTCTCATCTAACTGGACAGCAAGTGCATTGGAGGTGCTTTCTTTGCCTCGGGCTCCCATGCCCAAAGGATATTGAGCGACATGGATCTCAGGGAATGCTCCTCCATCTGAAAATATATTGTTTTGTTTTGTATAAATAAATATTAGAAGACAGGAAACCAAAATAACAGTCCCAAATTATTTCGATGGGACATTACAGACTATTTGATGCAGTAGAGCTTGTAGAGACTTGTTCAGATAATCCAAACAAGAGTATTTGGAATGAAATTTCAGTGCATCCACCCTTTTGTCACTACTGCTGTTGATACATGACACTTTATACTCTTGCAGTTTGTACACATTCATTGTGATAATTCACAAATTATAATTTGTGTTAATTATTGCTGTTGTTGATGTAATTGTTATCTTGATTTCATTAATGAAAAATTTCTGTCATTGTGTACAATTTTTACCCAGGATTGGTTGATATTTTATCAATCGATGGCAGAGGCAGGCAGCGAGCAACACTAACATTTAAATAATTTAGTGTGCGGATAAACTAGGTGATTGTTCGGTTAGTTGAGGGTTTGGAAAATCAACAAGAGATAATAGCGGAATCTGAAGAGAACATGACAGGAGCATATTGACTATAGGATTGTGGCTAGAATTTTTACCTATTGATCGAAGATCTATAAAAAATATCTATCTGACTCCATTGCCCCTGTGTGACATCATCATGGTGATGCTCAAGTCATTATGATAAGCGTTTGATATTTGGATGTTTAGCTTTTTGGTCATTATTCTACTTGGGCTAAATGCTTTCGATTAGACTTGACTACATGCCATTTTGTGGTAGTAGCTTTTTTTGACATTATACATTTTGGACATTATGCTACACAGACTAATTGCTATCTTGATGTTTTGCGTTATGGTCTTAATGTTAGTTGGACGAAATGCTAATTGGACAACCCGATATTTCGCTTATTGATCAATTTTCGTCACTGGACATTTTGCTACATTTCATTCATATATATTGCTTTCAGGATGACATAGATGTTTAACTTATACCTTGACATTAACATTTATCTTAGCAATACTAATTCTCAATCAATCCTCTAACGGTAAATACTACTACTATAGAGGGTATAGTTTATATGACACTGTTGTGAGCAGCATGTGTCAAAAAGCGCTTATGCTGTGTAAGTTTTTGTAATATTTTTTACTAACACTTTAGATATAGATTTGTACTAACCAATTATATGAGTCACCCTTTGTTACTCGAATTAAATGATTTCATTTCATTTCATAGTTGCTTATAAAGAAATGGTTTGATTTGATTTGACAAAAACAAATGAATTTACCTCCAAAATCCTCCTCTGCCCGAGGCACCCAGCCTTTTCTCTGTCCATACGGCGGCACACTGGTCTGGGACACGACCAGGGCGCTGCCCACTCGCATCGCCTTAAGCTCGTCATCGCGGTCCCACACCTGCTGGGTTGGTGCGGGGAGTAAACTGAAATATATAAAAATGTCTTATAGTTTTCAATAAACATAATCCATCACCATACATTTAAAAGTTTAACTAAGGCCATTATTTTACCTAATCAGCGAAAAGAGATAGTGAACTTATTAAAGTTTAGAAAGAAGGGAGATTGGTTACTACACTACTTTAAAAAAATCAAGACAGTATTTAGTTGAGGTTGGAGGCGTATACTTCGAGATTTAAAAGAAAGTAAAGCGTAAGGTGTTACATTTATAATTATGATCAATTGATGTTAAAATGAGCTGTTCTTAAATAAGCATTCACATAGAGATAAAAATACGTCAGGTGTAAGTGCAAGCAGACAACTGCCTGATATGCCGCAAAGGAATGATTGTATGCAATTCGGTTGCTTTTTTATTCCTGTTTTTCACAACACTTTAAACTTGGTTTCATTGCAAAAGAAGATAACGAAATATGTATGTGGACATTATATTAAAACAATAAAATATCAACACACCTCGTCAACGACGCCATTTTCAATTTAACTTTTTTTTTAAATCTCATCTCAGTCACAGATAGAACAAAATAACCCAGAGTAAACATCAAATGAAACAGTTCAATCCAAAACCAGTGATGAAACAAAAATTTTAATTAGCTTTTGCCCTCGGATTCGCTCGCGTCTCAATTTATGCAATAAATATCCTACGATTCCTAATCCTACGGGAACGACGCGTTTATTGATTGGCTGGAAGTAACTCCAAAAATACGAGACGCGTCATTGTTTGTAGCTTGGGTTTGCTGAAAGGCTGAAACAATAATTAAACCCTTTAAGTGCGTGGAGTGCGCCGTGAACTAAATCATTTAGATACACCTTAGTATGCGGACAAAAGCTGTTTTCCGTTTTAATTTAATCGCTTATAAACAATAATAATTATGATTATAACATTTTTGAAGCTATAAAAAAAATAAAAGTACTCCTCAGGACCGGTCTAAGGCCTTTTAATGTTTTCAGTAACTGCTATTACTGACCCACAAAAAGTTTTCCACATTCCTGTATGTTTCAGCTATAAAGTAAAATATTAGTTTTGGATCTTAACCTCAATATGCAACGTGGATTTCTGAACGAATCATTTTTTTTTTCAAAGTGAAGGCTAAGGCATTATATCTTATTCGACTGCTATTTTAAATAAAAAACAAATCAAATTTAAGAAAAAAACTTGTATCCTACAACTTTTTAACAAATTGAAAGTAAAAAAAAAGAAATATAGGACACAAACCGAACACTTCTGTTAAGTTAATGTAGCTATTACAAAAAATACAATTGGAAAAAAATATGGCAAAACTGTCATTTTCGTATATAAATGAAGGCTGCGAAACGTCTCCCTTTTATAACCTCAAAAATGCGCGAGATGCATCAAACTCCAATGGTGAAGTGAGCTTTTTCTAATCGTTAATTAGTGCTAAAGTGAACGGATTACCACAATGCCATCGAAAAAAAGAAAATACAACGCCCGGTTTCCCGCCGTAAGTTAATAAGCGTCATCCAATGGCGTTATTTGTGTGAAATAGGTGTTGTTTTTAGATTGATTGTACTATCGAGATATTGTTTATTTGTAGGGGCGAATTAAGAAGATAATGCAGACGGACGAAGAGGTCGGGAAAGTGGCGCAGGCGGTCCCTATCATAATCTATATCCTTTTTTAAAGCGAAGCTCAATAAATTGTGTTATTTAGTAAGTTGTTATTCTATTCTGTTTTGTGTTTGATATTAATAGACAAAGGTTTCTGAGCTTTTGTTCAAGCTTTGGCCCATTATTGTGACCATTGTAACTAATTGTGTTTAATTACGTATCCAAATGAACAGACCAGTGGGGCCAAATCAACAATATTACATGTATCAGATTTTTATTACCATAGATAATTTTGGATTTTGTTATATCACATGAACTTCAATAGTACAATTTAAAGATCTATTGATTATTACCACTTGATTGGAATAATTTTTTTTAAATGTTTTCTTTTATTTTCTAGTTAAAACTAATTGTTCACATGAAAAATGCATGTAATATAATCACAACAATACCATTTATTAACTATTAGTTCCAGATATTAAGATCAGAGGATCACTAATCTATAGTTCTCTAAATGAAAAATAATCTAGTGAGGATCCCATAGACATACAACAACATTATTTATACTGTGGCATGGGACATTCCTCTTAGTGGGTTTGTACTCCCATGAGAAGTCCGACTCACTGTTAGTGAGGGATAACCAGCCCTGATGCAGTTGAAGTCTAAAAAAATATGATGATTTATACATGGATGATGATTGATGTGTGTGACATGCTTGGATTAATGATTATTTGTTGACAAGATTATATGTGCAAAGGTGTAAAAACCTTTCAAATAAACAATGCAAAGATCGACACACAAAGCATAAGGAAAAATTCGTCAGGTCTACGTGGAGCGAGGGTAGCGAAGTGGCTAACGCGCTGGACCGGTAATCCAGAGGTACCGGGTTTGATTCCCGGTCCCTTCCACCAGGTAGCTCCTTTTTCAATTTTTCTTTAAGCTTTGATCTTTGTATTCATAGTTTAAGATTATATGTACTCAGGATTAATTTTTTCTTTCCTCAGGTTATTTGCTTCATATATGTTTTTTAATTCACCCCGTAAACTGCAGGCTGATTTCCACACAATTGCATTGTCAGTCTTCTTTGATTTGTAAAATGTGTAGTCAATTTGAATTTTGTACTGACTCTATACAAATTGAAGCCAGTTTTTGTTAGTGAGATACCTCGGGGTTTTTGGTGCACAAATGATTTATCACTATGCAGACAGTAGGCATAAAATCATCCGTGCACCGAAAACCACGGGGTATGGCCATGATAGAAACCCACAATGCCTGCAGAGAGTGCTGGCAGTGAAGCATACTCGGGTCCTTGAAGTAAGAATACCTTCTTTGACTGGCATTTGTTACTAATTATGAGGTAACTAGAATTCATCTGTGACTGAAATTTCCACACCAAGGGGGAGCTCCACTGCTGCGCACGCTACGCACGGACACGCTATACACGCCACCCACGTGGGTCCGTTGTCTATACTATTATAAAATCCTAAATTTGTATTGAAAATAAATTTTCTATGGAGGGAGGTCATGATTTCAGGAAAAATCTCGATAGCGTGATGCAGCCGGATAGTTGTTTTGTATGGACACGCTTCGCCGTGCCAACCTGGCGCCATCTGTTTTCAAAAAAATCTTTGTCCTCTAATGTGGCCGAAACGGCTGGATAAAAAGTTACTAATTTTGGTACAGGAATAGCTGAACATCCAAAGATGGTTATAGGATACTTTTTATTATGATTAAATTGATTAATATTTATCTCTGAAAACATAAATCCCATGAAATATTTTCCTTACAATGTGTAAACCTTATAATGACAGCGTTTGTGATTTTGAATTTAGAACGACGCGACCCCCGCGTGGCTCTTACGTGTACAAAAACTAAAAAGTATGAATTTGACATAATACCTCCTCCGCGCGGCCCACCGGTATTAACAATAAGGTTAAGGTTGTTTGAGGCGTTGAGTTACGGAAACCGTGTTAGTTAGATAAAAAAGATGGCGCCAATTATCGACCAACACAGACGAAAATATGAGTGCAATGTTCGTTGTAAATTGGCTCATGCTCAAAAAAAAACATAGGTACATTTCTTTAAAAACACAATTTGCGACAATAGGAACTAAGTATTGACCATAAAAAAGCCCGGAGACGCAATAAAAAATGTTAAGGAATAAAACAGATTTTTAATTGCTATTTTATCGAGTGTATTTGAAATAAAAGTATTTCGAATCAATTTAAGTACATTAAACACATTTTAAAATATGTTTTACCAAGCAACATTTAGAACATTAGGCGCAAATTTTGGCACTGTTTGTGTTTGGCCTAACTTACTAATAAGGTAGCGAAATGTATAATAAACGATAAATATACGATGTATTTAGCCAGAATTTTGCATCTATGTAGTTTTTTTTATATATTAAATCTATTCAATGTAATAAATATCAGTCATTTATTGAGATTTTGTTCTCAACGACCCAATTTTCCGCTAGATGGCGTTGTTACATTGACAAAATCTCCATACTATCGGCTGCATCGCGCTGTTAAGATTTTTCCTGAGTTAATAACACCAGCTCCATACATGCTATAGGAGCTATTAATGCGTCCCTCGACACGATACCCGAGAGTCGATGCACGTCGTTGAGTGCCTGTGACCACGATTCGGCACAAGCTAGGGTGTAGCTGTGATGGTTAACCCGGACTTCGAGAATTAGTAACGAAGTTGTTGAATATCGATCGCATACCTAATGTAAGCAGCAGTGTATCAGGTATTGAGAGTTGCTGCTCTACAATGTATGCATTTTGTATTAAAAACATCCATGATTCGAGACAAAATCATTAAATTTACAATGTAGAAAGGATTTCACCTAGCAGGGATTTGAACCCAGAACCACTAAGAAACTACTGTAATAATAACCGTGTCATCTCATGCATTTTTCTTTGCTTCCTTATTCATAACACCACGGATAACAAAACAGTGAGGCCATCGTGTATCCGTTCAGTGGTGCTGTCGCCATTATTGACGTACGCTCGATTGAGTTAAGTTGGCACATGAATCTTATGGCGTTACGAAATTATTATGACAGGTCATATTATTAGTAACATTGTAGATGATAATAATTTATTGTCATCTTAATAGATGTCGTTAATATATGTTCAGGTAGGACTATGAGCTAATTACTTTTCAAGGTGCTTTGAGTAGTTTTAAACAATAAACAATAAATATTAATAAAACGATATCTATACTATTATAAAATCCTAAAATTGCATTGAACATAAATTTTCTATGGAGGGAGGTCATGATTTCAGGAAAAATATTGATAGCGTGATGCAGCTTGATAGTTGTTTTGTATGGACACGCGTCGCCGTGCCAACCTGGCGTCATCTGTTTTCATAAAATCCTTTGTCCTCCTATCACACCGAAATGGCTGGACGGATTTTAACCATTTTTGGTACAGGGATAGCTGGACATCCGGAGATGGTTGTAGGATACTTTTTCTCCGTCTACGGTAAAGAAAAAATACGCGAATGAAGTCGTGTGCATCTCATAGCGTCATCCATCAGCGTCGTGAATTTGAATTTAGAACCACGCGTACCCCGCGGGGGGCCGGCCTGCGCTACCCGCCGGGGGACAATAGCTCTGAGGTTGGACGAGTCGCCGAGTTACGGACACCGGGGCAGTAGATGGCGTTAGTGGTACACGAAATGATCATTTTATGAAACAAAACTGAACACAATTTTGTTATTATTAATTTCGCGATGCAACAATGGGAACTACCACTCTATTATTGCATTTAAAATTCATGTATTTACTCAGTAGTTTATAAATATTGACCCTCTTTTCATAAACGTACTGAGACGCGGAGAAAATTTGAAATGAATAAATAAGTTGCATTTTGGTTTCTTGAGAGATAATAATCAAAATAAAATTATTTTTAATCAATTTTATCCTTTGACGTATAAATATGTATTTACGGAAAGTTAATGAAATATGATACGCGCATAGGTGCTACCAGTAGCGCCATCTGTGAGCTTTAAACAGTAGTTTTCCCCGAGGTGCCCTCTGCAGCAGAGGTTTCGCAATGGCGAAGTGAGTGGATTGGTCTGTAATTTGTGTATTGTTTTACTAGCTTTTATACTCGCTGCGCTCGCGTTAAAACGTACGTTCGTCGTTCACTATATTACTACGATCTCTTACACAAATTTGAAGTTAATGAGTGATACATTTAAATGTTATTACTATGCACAATTAATTTCTTTAATTTTAATACAGCTGATGCAAAGTTTAAGTTGACAGCTCGAGGGCCGTTCTGCGTCAGTATGTGTTTAGACAAAATATAAACTATCTCATAATCGTTTGATTAAACTTTTAAGTTTTTCTAAAGAGATGGTGATTAACAGAGACGGGAGGCAATAAGAAAAAAACAATATCTTACAACAGAAAAAAGAAAGCAAGGCTGATAAAACTTAAGCAATACGAAGAGACGGTATCGAAAAAAACGGGGGGCTCGGGGGGCGGAGCCCCCCGCTCTAAGAAAATACTACATGCTAAAACTGAAAAATTCAAGTAGCTTTGATGAAATGCTAAGTTACCTGTAGATATATGGTGATCAACAAAAACACAAAACACCAAAAGGCTAACAAGAAAGCAAGTCTCATCAAACTTTTAAGTAACCTGAAAAGATAGTGAACTAAAATGGCATAGTGCTCGCATTAAGAAAACACAAAACCTTAAAACGGAATCGAGAACGCAAGTCTGATCAAACTTTAAAGGATTCTAAAGAGATGACGACCAAACCAGACCGGAAGCACAAAGAAAAAACAATATCGCACAACGGAAAGAAGAAAGCACGACTGATGAAACTTTTAAATAACACGAAAAGATGTTATTGAAAAAAAATATGTATAACATGCTAAAACAGGAAAATTAAAGTAAATCTGATGAGTGATGACAAGTAACGTGTAGATATGGCGATGAGAAAGCAAGTCTGCACAACCTTTTGAGTAACCCGAAAAGATAGTGAACGATAATGGCATAGTACTCGCATTAAGAAAACGGAAACAAGAAAGCAGGTTTGACCAAACTTTTAGGTATTCTAAAGAGATGGTGACTAACAGAGAAGGAAGGCACTAAGTTAATTATATCGCAATACGGAAAGAAAAAAGGAAGACTGATGAAACTTTTAAGCAGCACGAAGAGATGGTATTAAAAAATAAGCGGGGCTCGGGGGGCAGAGCCCCCCGCAGTCAGAAAATGTCATCAGATAAAAGGCTAAGATACCTGTAGATATAGTGATGAAGAAAACGTAAAACCTTAAAACATGCTTAAAACGCTAACAAGAAAACAAGTCTGATCAAACATAAAAGTAACCTGAAAATATATTGAACTAAAATGGCGTAGTGCTCGCATTATAATACACAAAACCTTAAAACGGAATCAACAAAGCAAGTCTGATCAAACTTTAAAGAATTCGAAGAAGGAGAAGAGGTGGTGACCAAACCAAAAGGGAGGCACAAAGAAAAAACAATATTGCACAACGAAAAGAAGTAAGCACGACTGATGAAACTTTTAAGTAACACGAAGAGATGGCATTGAAAAGACGGGGGCTCGGGGGGCAGAGCCCCCCGCACTTACAAAATGCAATATGCTAAAACTGAAAATTACAAGTAAATCTGATGAAAGGCTAAGTGACCTGTAGATGTGGTGATCAAGAAAGAAAACACAAAACCTTAAAATGCTAACTAGAAAACAAGTCTGATCAAACTTTTAAGTAACCTGAAAAGATAGTGAACTAAAGTTGCATAGTGCCCACATTAAGAAAACACAAATCCTTAAAACGGAATCAAGAAAGCAATTCTGATCAAACTTTAAAGGATTCTAAATGGGGATGGTGACCAAACCAGACGGGAGGCGCGAAGAATAAACAATATAACAAACGGAAAAAAAAAGCAAGACTGGTGTAACTTTCATGTAATCTGAAGAGATAGATAACAAAAATGCAGTAGTGCTCACATTGAGAATACATAAACCTTAAAACGGTAACAGGAAAGCAATTCTGAACAAACGATTAAGTATTCTAAGATGATGACCAAAAAAAGCGGGGGCACTAAGCAAGACAATATACCACAACGGAAAGAAGAGAACATTACTTTATTTAAGTAACCAATTGAGACAGTGCACAAAAATGTCGGAGGCCTCGCATTGAGAAAACACAACGTTGTAAAACGGAAACAAGAAAGTAGAAATTGAATCTAAAATGAACAAGGAATCATGTCCATGAAAGCATTCAAATATTCCAAAGCTACACTAAACAAAGAATATGAAGGGCTTGAGTTATGCCAAGCCAATGCCAAATGCCAAGTGAACGTATTTTTTTTAACGCGTGCGAAGCCGCGGGCAAAAGCTAGTTATTAATATTGGTATCAGTGACGTCATTTCGTGCGCAGCGTGCTCGTGCACTACTGTGGAAGTATCTACATACATTTTCATACGAAGCGTTTTTGTACCCACGTGTGTAGCTCGACCGTGCGCAGCAGTGGGGCTCCGGCTAAATTTAGTTCTACAAAACCTTTTGTGAAAAATCTCTAATAACATATTAGGCTGTATCTGTAAATTTTACACTTTTTAGAGTTACATACCCAAAGGGTAAAAATGGGACCCTATTACTAAGCCTCTGTTAATTGTTTCTCTGTGTCATTTGTTGTTATAGCGGCAACAGAAATACATTATCAGTGAAAATTACAACCTATCACGGGTCATGAGATACAATACAGCCTGGTGAAAGACGGTCGGACAGCGGAGTCTTAGTAATAGGGTCCCGTTTTTAGGGTTCTGTAGTCAACTAGGAACCCTTATAGTTTCGCCATGTCCGTCTGTCTGTCTGTCTGTCCGTCCGCGGCTTAGCTCCGTGATCATTAGTACTAGAAAGCTTAAATTTGGTGTGAGTATGTGTATGTATCACGCCAGAACACGGTAAAATAAAAACTAAAAAAAAAACTTTTTTTCGGGTAGGTACCTCCTGTACACCTAAAGTGGGGTGCATTTTTTTTTTCGTTCCGACACTAGTGTATAGGTTGTCGTTAAATAGGTCTTTTAAAAATAATAGGGGTCTTCAAACATTATTTTTTGATAAAGTCAGCAGTTTTGTAAATATTCGCTCCAGAAATCCAAAAAATAGCGTCCCCCCCTAACTTTTCAACCACGGATCAAAAAATTATGAAAAAATTCATAAAAAATGAGGCCTTATAAGAACTTTCAATGAAAACTATATTGAATAAAATCGGTCGAGCCGTTTTTGAGGCATCGCAAAAATTCATAATTTTCTTTAAAATGACGTAAGTGCTGCGCGGTGTCCTTATACTTCGAACGTTACACATATTAGTTAAGTGCCATACTGTACTAAAACATTTCGCTCAATCTGGCGCGTATAATCGATAACTTCCAGAAGGTAATAAGTAATTACAGTTACTTTGACGTTTACGACCTTCTTTATAGAGCTTGAAATCTTTCTCGTAATTTAAACCTCGGGCTTAAAACCGCTGTTTTATGCCCGTCTATTGTGAAGGATGGGCAACTACGGAACCCTACACTTGAGCGTGGCCCGACATGCTCTTGGCCGGTTTTTACCCTTTGGTTACGTAACCCTAAACGTTAAAGCCCCCTCGTATTTTCGTATTTATGTTGTGTAGTGATATTGAAACGCGCAGCACCAAATCTCGTATTATCGCGGCCGCCTCATCCTGTTGTCACATTAGTTACGCTTTGTTTAAACGTGGACTTTATTCCTAGGTTAGTTATCCTGCGTATGTAATTAATTTCATTCATGATAAAATAATAATAATTGAGGAGGGCTCCCGTACAAAAATAGGGGTTTTTCCATGATATTTCGTTCGATGGGCATTTTCCAATTAACCGTAGTAGGTAGACAGTTGAAATTTTTACAGAGTATATTTTTGTTACCGCTATAACAAATAATAAATAAGTAAACTAAAAATTAAAGAGGTCCCATACAAAGAACGTGTTATTTGCTCGATCTTGGTACGGAACCCTTCGTGCGCGAGTCCGACGCGCACTTGGCGAGTTTTTTTACGTTAGTGAAAATGTGTTTTTTATTTATTTAGTTCCATTCCTCCCCCTCAAACCTCCCTTCAGTACGCCTACACTGTATCACTGTAATTATAATTTCGTCGGAGTGGTGCTGACTTGCAGCGTTTGTGTTGTGGCCATACATTTGCATCAAAAATTGGCTATGTTAGTCACCCGAGTGCACACGAACGACGCTCTGACTAGCTATACAGGGTGATCAATCCAAATGGATCAGTAGGGAGAAAACTAAAACTTTAAGGGATTAGGGAAATCTGTTCTTGGGAACCATGGCTTCGATTTTAGATTGATTAAAAACTGCATTCAATTTTTTTCGTATATCTCATGCATAACCCGGAATTGAACCCGGTCGAAATTGAGTAGAGAAAAAATTTTTAGATGTCAATCGATCCTATTTTTTATTGGCAACAAATTTGTGTACATACATTTAGAGTGCTCTAAGAGTCAGAAAGCTGTTGTTAAAGCTGGAAAGACTCCATACAAATATGCGTGCTGTGTATGGAAAAATAACTTTTTTCATTTTAACATGATAATTTCCGTTTAGGTTCATAGTTGTCATACAATTATTGTTTTGTTGAATTATGAGGATATTGGAAACAACTTCATATTTACTTTTGGATAAAAATAAAAATCGTAAAATGTTCGTACCTTAAAGGAATGTCACTCTTTAACAGCAATTTCTGATTCTTAGAGCACTCGAAATGTATGTAGTCCGATACAGACATTTGTTCTCAATAAAAAATAGGATCGATCGACATCTTATTTTTGTTTCTCTACTCAATTTCGACCTGGTTCGATTCCGGGTTATGCATGAGATATACGAAAAAAAAATTAATGCAGCTTTTAATAAATCTAAAATCGAAGCCATGGTTCCTTAGCACAGATTTCCCTATCTCTTATAGTTTTCGTTTTCTCCCTACTGACCCATTTGGATTGATCACCCGGTATAGTGTGTCCAGTCGCCGTGGCCGAAATCGGCTATAGGATTGGATGATTGATTGACTGTATCAGCACCTGATTACCTACTCTTATTTATGTTGTATCGTCGCAATAATAATATTAATAATACTGATTCTGAAACCCGCAGCGCCAAATCTCGAGTTATCGCGGCCGCCTCTCATCTCGCAGATAAGGGATGCGTCATCCTGTTGTCACATTTGTTGCGCTTTGTTTAAACGTGGACTTTATTCCTAGATTATCCTGCGTATGTAATTAGTTTCATTTGGCGATAATTATATTATGTACTTAGTATTTACTATATAGAAGAAAATTTACATGCGCGTGTTTAATTTTTATGCAATTTTTTTTTTTTTTTGTTTTTTTTTTTTGTATTTGTTGTTATATATATATCCCTCCTGACCGTTTTCGGCCACGGCGACTGCTTCAACTCCTCTGTTGGCGTTCGTGTGCTCTCATGTGGCTAACGTAGCCGATCTTGTTATTAAAGCCCCGTGAGCACAACGGGCACGAGAGAACACCATTATTATAATTATAGCTGATCACCGCTGGTGGTCGGGCTTTCAGCTCATCCCTCTTGTTGTTATAGCGGCAACAGCAATACATCATCTGTGAAAATTTCAACTGTCTAGCTATCACGGTTCATGAGATACAGCCTGGTGACAGACGGACGGACAGCGGAGTCTTAGTAATAGGGTCCCGTTTTTTACCCTTCGTCTTAGATGTGTCTATTGGAAGACTTCCTTCGGTTCCTCGTGGATTTCTTCATCGGATCTTCACCAAAATTTTATGGGATTGGCTTGGAGAATCCTCAACTCTCGAACAAATCCCTTGCCCTTATCCCATTTATTTGAGGTCGGCGCAGCATGTTTTCTTCCTCCATTTTTCCCTATTACTCGTCATCTCGTGGTTTACTTCCTTATTCATATCATCTTTCACACAAATTCATCTTCTTCTATATCCGTCCACATTCATGCGTAACGCTTTTCTGGTTACGTGGCTTTCCTCTCTTCGACGACGGTCTAAAGAAACAAACATAAAAAATACAACCAGTTGAGAACCCCCTCGTTCCGAAGTCGGTTGAAAGATAAACTACAGGTGACAATAAGTTCTCGACCTACTAACCGCCTCGAGAACAAATAAGAATAAGGCACTATTATTACACAAAGACGCCATCCGCGCGACCTCAGGTCAGGGCTTACTTCGTTTCATATCGAAAATAACAGACTGAAGATAAATAAACTACAGGTTTTTGATAACGTTTAAAAACCGGCCAAGTGCGAGTCGAGAGTCGAGATATTGGTACGCAAGGGTTCCGTACCAATATCGAGCAAAAAACAGGTTCTTTGTATGGGCCTCTTTGGCTATTACTTATTTTTATTATTTGTTATAGCGGCAACAAAAACATACATTGTTTAGTTAAATAAAAATTTTTCATTTTCATTTTCATTCATATTTGTTGCTATAGCGGCAACCAGAAATACATCATCTGTGAAAATTTCAACTGTCTAGCTATCACAGTTCCTGAGATACAGCCTGATGGTGACAGACGGACGGACGGACAGTGGAGGCATAGTAATTCGGTCCCGTATTTTACCCTTTGGGTACGGAACCCTAAAAAGAATAATCTCGTATGCAATCGTTTTTGTTCGCCTTAAAGTCATTTTATATTCTGTAATTTAAAATTTATCTGGGCAGTGGAAAAGATTATTTCACGACCTTCCGTTTAGTTTACCCCACTACGGTGGCGAAAAGAAAATAAGTACGGCTGTGGGCAGATGAAAATTTCACGTGTCCCGTTCATCGTGAAACATATCAAACGCTTGTATAATTACATATACAAAAAAAAAGAATAATTTTTAGTAAAATATCCAGAATCTACCGGCCAGAGAATGCACCATTTTTAGGGTTCCGTACCCAAAGGGTAAAAACGGGACCCTATTACTGAGACTTCTGTTGGCGGCGGGTGCAAGTACATCATCAGCATTGCACCGCCGCCAGTGGCGCCATCTACTCGTCAAGGATGAAGTCGGGGTCCCACCACGGGCGGTGTAACGGCGGGGATTGAGAATCAATAAAAGGGCTGCGCCAGAGCGCCAGGCCCTCTTTCGGCTGGTGTAACTCGCAGTGATAACATGAGGTGTGCGTGTGTGTGCATAATTGTAGTTATTAGTGTGTTCCCTTGTTTGTTTCATATTATGTTTTATAATAAATATATATAATTTATCCGTTGTTTGAAGAATATTAACCTGCTCCCTCTCTGATCGCTAACATCAGAAGTGGGATAGGTTGAATTCACACCCACGTATAAATGATATTTTTTTTTTCTCAAAGATATTATGCACACATTCGTTTAAAAGTTATATATTTGATTTTGATTTGTACATTGGACGCGTTCGCGCGCCGTAACCATGTTCTTTGTTTAAGTTGCAAAATGATGGTAAACTAGGTACACGCTATTGTCTTGCGAGCTACGTCGCATGGTCACGTTGTGGTGAAGATTGGTGCAGCAGGCATTATCCATGCAGAGCTTCATGTGGACGTGGAGCTAAGCAGCGGTGGTCGTGAGAAACGCAGCGGACGTAAATGTATCCCATACGTAATGTGAAATCGATGAGAAAATCTGGTAAGGTCTGATAAACATTTTCATTCGTACTTTGGTATAGGTGTTGGAAACTTAAAAAGACTTGGTAAATATTTAAATGCGTGATCGTTAACTCTGATTAGTTACTGTAAAATAGACAAATATTCATGACAAAGCTAAAAATGGCATTTGATGACTGGTGTATTAAGCCAAATATATTGCGATGGTAACATTTTGAATTTTGAAAATCATAAATTTTCGTATTCGTATACAAAATGATTGTAAGTGTAAATTACAGATATATTTAAAGTAGGTAGTTTATTGAAAGAAAATAATTTATTACGAGATAGTAAAGAAGGTAGTGTTTCGGTTATATTTTTGTAGCTACCCGCGTTAACTAAAGGAAAATCATTTAAACGGAAGAACTGTCGCGATGATTTATCATTTCTTTGTTAATCAGAGGTTGCATTTTTACTGGGGATTAATATTTTGTTTATTCTGATGTGGTTAGACTCGGTATGCAAGGTATATAGCGTTTAATGAGGTAATTTTAACGGCTGTTCGATGCGTTACGTTGTTACGTATAACAAAGGGTTTATTTTAATCGTATCATATCATATCATATCGTTTATTGCGAATCATGTTCATTTTACAATGGATGGTATGGTAATTATAATGTAGGTACATGAAACCCTGTTAGGGCATTGCAATTTCTTACAGACTAAAACATTATTAATAGAATTTAATTTAAATAATTATGTACAACTATTTTACATAACTATAAAATGTTGATATTATTAATTTAACAATGCAGCAATATTAATTACACTTCAAACATACATATGCGTTTTAAATATCGTAACTTCTGGGTAACTAAGTATTAATTTAAATTAGAAATTATTCGGCGTTACATTACTATATAATAATTAGAAGAATAATAATTAAATTACAAAAAGCTTATTTTAATTTATCATGTAAATAATCTTGGACAGCGTAGTAGCATTTCGAGTGTAGTAACTGTTTCAATATTTTCATGTCAGAAATTTAATTGGTCAGTGAATTTGGTAAATTATTATAAATTTTTATGGCCATGACGTAAGTGCTATTTGAATGTATTTTTAGCTTAGATGCTGGCAGTAGAAGTTTATTTCTTTGCCGCAGAATGTGCGTTGTAGAAGGATCATAAGACTTTTGTTTAGCTAGTATTTGTGTAGTGTAGTGTAGTGTAGTGTAGACTTGATTATGACCAATTCGACTAACTAAGTGTAAATGATGGCAGTAAATTACTGTAGATAACGCTACAGAAAATAAACTTGTACGCATTTAATATTGTTTTATTTTACAATAAACCGATTTTGATGATATTTCTATCACACTATGTAAATTGATACATAGTGTAATAGAAATAGTTCGAAAATAATATCTTGAGCTAGGTACGTAGCACGCCGCATGTAGCTGTATAGTTTACCGGCACAAAGCACGAGATGGCGCTACATGTCAAATCTTTAAGTGATATCTCTATCTCATATTATACAAATATACTCTATGTACTACACTGTTAACGAGTTTTTGGAAGACCTAATTTAAGTATTACTTAGTATAAATAAGGTGACATTGCATGCCCTTACAATTTGTATGCCGAAAGGCGCTGCATAGTGAATCTATAGCATAATGTAACAACCTGTATACCTATGTTGGACAAATAAAGATTTTATGATTTATGATTTAGGATATTGTGTTCAGATTTTAGGAGTTCTGTTCTAGCTGGGAATTGTTCATGCGATCGCTTGCCAATCGTCATCAACATCTGATTGCATAGATGATCTTTCTGTTAGATTCCGTTACATCAGCTTTTTAGGGTTCCGTACCCAAAGGGTAAAAACGGGACCCTATTACTGAGACTTCGCTGTCTGTCCGTCCGTCCGTCTGTCACCAGGCTGTATCTCAAGAACAGACAGTTGAAATTTTCACAGGTGATGTATTTCTATTGCCGCTATAACAACAAATACTAAAAATAAAATAAAATAAATATTTAAGGGGGGCTCCCATACAACAAACTTGTTATAGATTATGCTACAGTCAGTTCATTTACATCTACACACTTACGACAACAAAAATATCTGAACACGATTTTATGCTCCTGACAATAGGGCCGTGTTCAGATATTTTTGTTTTCTTAAGTTTGTAGATGTAAATGAACTCGACTGTACGGACTCGCACTTGCCCAATTTTTTATACTAAAAAGACTATTACTCAAAGTCACCAAACTAGTATCTCAAATAATAGATTTTACGAGACGAAATGTCTAAAAACATTGTTTTTGTGATGTAAGGCCAATTATGAAATAAAATTAGTGACTCGGTCTAGACGTCGTTTCATATAATGGAAGGTGGCCCCACCCTCCGCCCTGTATAGGGTTGCACTGCAAATCAATACCTAAAAATAGGTCTTGCACGATCTGGAACATCTAAGACGAGACGTTCGCAGGTCACGGTGACGTCTGAAAGTCGTTTAATTCTGCCCGCTGATGAATATTGGAAATTCTAATATGTTTTGAATGATACAGGATTTGTTGTTGGAATATTTCATTTAATTTCCAATATTTTTTTATTTGCTGACCGCTTGGTTCGCACGAACGCACGCATTTTCGTAAGTTAAGGTAGATTTCTACATGATATTAGAAGCGTAAGATAAAATAAATAAATATATTTTCATAACTCAACTCCTATTATACCTATTGTATACGAATAGTTCAAATAAAAGCAGACAAATACGTATGTTTCCGAGTCATTAACCTCAAATAATTACGCTCTATGTATCTCTGCCATACCTATGTCCACATACCTTTATTTTTACACATTACATTACACTACACTAACGCAACTTCAAAAGGGGAACTCTGCATATATAAATTAGAAGTTTTTTACCGTCCTATTTGTATGAGCGGCACGGCACGGTATGAAATGTTAAAATGTAAATAAATAATGACGGGCGACAAAGAAACATTCACGTACTAGGTAATAATCTTATAACTTTCGTGAGACATATTTAATTATTGTATCAAGCGGTTTACACTAACGTGAAATTGTCAGCAACGCCCCGACATGTTTCGAACTCGTATGGAGCTCTTCATCAGAGACTGCTACCCGTACAGTGCAGCGGCGCGGTAACTTCGTCACTTAACTAGCAGTATCTGATAAAGAGCTCCATACGAGTTAGAAACGTGTCGGGCCGTTCCTGACAATTTCACGTGAGTGTAAACCGCTTAATACAACATTAAGTAATAATTATAAAAGCCTGGAAACGTATGGCACGGGAACTTTGTTGACTTAATATTACACGGTTCTATGTTACATTTTCCGGGTAGTTAAAATTAGACTTCGCGTCACTATAAATGACAGTCAAATTTAAATTCGTTAATTAGTAATTACAAAATCCTGTAATTCCGGAGCAGTGAATTGGGGCTGTCAATGTCACCGTATTATTGTATTGTATTGTAGTATCTGAGACTCGTTGTTTATCAGATACAGCGCCGCATACAAATGAGGTGCAAAGTTAATGCAACCGATCACGTTTGTTGTATGGTAGCCTCACTTAAATATTTATTTTATTCTGTTTTTAGTATATGTTGTTATAGTGGCAACAGAAATACATCATCTGTGAACGGTTCATGAGATACAGCCTGCTGACAGACAGACAGACGTACAGCGGAGTCTTAGTAATAGCACAATAGGGTCCTGTTTTTGCCCTTTGGGTACGGAACCCTAATAAAAAGTACCGTTTGAGCGTGAACAAGTAAAATTTTCACCTATATAATATACTGTGATTGTAGAAGACGTAAATCATATCTTTCGCCCGTGAAATTAACTTAATTACACCTAAAAGCATGTTCTCGTGAAGATTACTACTAGATTATTTTGACGACGTGGTTGGCGCAGTTTGTAAGCACCTGCGTACTGAGCCGGCGGTCCCGGGTTCGAATCCCGGCCAGGGCAACTATTTGTGTGATGAACTCGAATATTTGGGCTTGCGTCATGGTTGTTCTATGTATTTAAATATATATTTATCTATAGAAGTATGTATATTGTCGTCTAGTACCCATAACACGATCCTTCTTGAGCTTAATTTGAGACTAGATCGATTTGTGTGAGGTTGGCCGATATTTATTTAGTTAAGTAAAAAATAATTTATTGCAATGGCGAAGTTAAGGGTTGAAAGATTATTTATTCATTAATTAGGCCACAATGGCAATTTTACAAGTCAGACTGTGAATCTACCGGCATTTCCCAAGAGGAGACCGCTGTGGAGAAGTAAGCCGAAATAAACAGAAACTGGATCGATTTGTATGAGGTTATCTGGTATTTATTTATTACGTGAATCAAACAGCTCCCCACAGCTCCTTAACTCAGATTCCTCTCATCACCTCGGACGCTGGAGCTGTTCGTGGAGTCCCTCCTCAGCAAGGCGCTGCAGGTGACGACGGCGCGCAACGCCAAGACCCTCAGCCCCTCGCACGTGAAGCAGTGCATCCTGGCGGAGTCCAGGTTCGACTTCCTCAAGGATCTGGTAAGTGTCAACAGTAGTCCCATAGGTGGCGTTAAAGTTAGTATACTTTAAAATAAAAAAATAGGTACAGGGATCAAAACAGATGGGGAAATTGAAAGATTTGAAAGCCGCTTTCATATGGAGCTCTATAGCAAAAGGTCACCTTTTACCTTAGCACGGCAGAGAAACCAATTTGATTTCTAGGCCACTATACAACCTTGTCACAATGACAATGATATGAGATTTCAAGCGGCTTTCATATTGACGTTCACTGTGACAAGGTACGAAATAGCCTAGGAATCAAATTACTTGACTGTACAGTGCGTCTCTGGTCTTTCGACAAACGTACGTATTTTAAGATTATTTTTAAATCGAAAAGCTAATTTAATTGTTTTCATAACCCTTATAATTCATTAATCAGTAATTGTACAACTATCGTAATATGGCAACAAAATGACTAATTACATATTTTGCCCATACAAATTGGTATCCAACGTATGACGTCACATCTCTATAGCCATTTACAACCCCTAATACAATCGGCCCTATAATACAATCGGACACCTGTGGAAGTTGTTGTTGAGAAGGAAATAACTCTTCATTGCTTATTCTGTTGATAAGATACGCTAAGTTGTTTTGTTAAAATTGAGCGCGTCTCGCTAATAAATGTGACAGTTTGGCAGGAAATTACTTTTTGTATTTTATATACGTTTTTGTCGGTAAATAAAAAATGTACATATATAGCGTGTTCCGCGCTCCGTAGAAATGTCGACCTTAACAAGTCATTTCTGACTTTAAGAGCAGTGTAAATGTTGGTAGTTACTTATCTTATCATATAGGTATTTGATCCCAATAAAGAAAAATATCAATTGACATCCTCAATTTCTTTTTATAGTAACGTGTGTTTGATTTCTGTTTTAGGTCCAAAACATACCAGACGTTTCAGCAGCTGAAGAGAAAGAAATGATGAGCGCAGAAGACTCACCGAATTCATCCAGGTATGACTGAAATCATTGTAATCATCGTCATCGTCATCATTTCAGCCATAGGACTTGCACTGCTGGACAGTTGAAATGAAATGAAATGAAATAATTTATTCAGTAAGTAGGCCACAGGGGCACTTTTACAAGTCAGATTGTGAATCTACCGGCATTTCGCAAGAGGAGACCGCTGTTGAGAAGAAAGCCGAAAGAAACTCAACAGTAAGTCATTTTTTCGTAAATAATAATTAAAACAATTACAATGATAACATTTGTGTTATAACTAATTACACTGGTTGGACACAGGCCTCCTCAATATTGTAATCCTTATTGACGAGTATCTTTAAAAACGGCTGCATCTTTAAGAGGCCTTATTCCTTGTGAATTTTTTTTTCTTCATATTATGACAAATATATTGATAATTTCATCCAACTTTTTGAAGTGAATAATACTTTTCCCCGAGTTCTGGGTAGTAACATAGCTAGTTCATGCTTTCATTGCGTGCAGTCGAAAATAAGTTGAAATAACTAGTTTTCCGCTTGAATTTTAACAATTTCGAGTAGTGTTTGAAACAAAAATAATCAATGAAAAATTCAAACTGTAGGTTTCAAATATATACCAATAAATCCCAATAGCCCTGTTCTAGTCTAGGTAGTAACATAAATTATATGTTAAGAAACATGTTTGATCATAGAGAAAAATGTATAAAACAATCAGCTTGTTAAAAGGAATAAGGCCTCTTAAGGAACCAAACATCTTTCCCGAGGGCTAGACTAGAGAATGTGCAGAGATTTTTGCTTACTGTACATATGATATTGCTTTGAGCAAATATCTTCTCCAACTATACCTTTTCTCCATGCCAAAAACTTGAATACACAGTTCAGTATCTTCAGGCGCGGATACAAGACAACCCTGACGGATCTGGCTTACGAATCTTACGATCCAAGATACTTAATAATTTTGTCCGCCATATCTTCACGAAGCCATGCAAATTTCAATCAAAGAAGTCACTTAAATGTAACACTATTCTACTAGTTAATTAAGCAAAGTTAACTAAACATAAAAAAAATATTAATTTAAAGTTATTCAAGTTAAGAGGCCTTATTCCTTTTAAAAAATTTTTTTTTCATATTATTACAAATATATTGATAATTTCAACCAACTTTTTGAAGTGAATAATACTTTTCCCCGAGTTCTAGGTAGTAACATAGCTATTTCACGCTTTCATTGCGTACAGTCGAAAATAAGTTAAAAAAACTAATTTTCCGCGTGAATTTTGTCAATTTCGAGTAGTTTTTGAAACAAAAATTATCAATGAAAAATTCAAACTGTAGGTTTCAAATATATACCAATAAATCCCAACAGCCCTGTTCTAGAAAGTAACATCAATAGTATCCCAACTAGCAAAAAAGTCTTAGATTGCGCACTTTATAAGAGTGGTGGGCTTATAGCGCTCTTATAATTGTTTTGCTGATGCTGCTGCTCTTATATTAGCTTTAGATGAGATGGTACGGACTCAAGAACTCTCAGTCTTATTACCTAGTCTCATATATGTATATAAGCGCATTTTATAATACTATTATAAGCCTCTTACTCCTACAACAACATTTACGAAGACTCATTGTACTTGAGAATATCTGTTCTTATAACCACATTCTCTAAGTTGATTTGATTTTATAATGGTCTTGATAAATGTTCTTATAAGAATGTCAGTCTAATATCAGCATAACATAAAAGCACTATAAGTGCATACTTTTTGGTCTTCATAAAACTATTATAAGATCAATATAAGATGGTTTGATCTTAAATCGACTTTGGGAACACAATTGTAAGAATAACGTTTAGATAGCCATAATGTTTTGTGAAAAAGAGAATGCTGTGATTTTAAATTTTGTGTAATAGGCATGGATTACAGAGATTAAAAATAGCATTCCAAATATTAATGTTAAAAAAATTAGTTTTCATGTAGGTTAAGCAAGAAACCCTAAATTAATTCAATATGGCCGTACCACTTGTATTCAGAATGCTAATATTAGCGTAAATGATCTTACAGTAGTCTAATAGTGCGCTGGAAAAATGCAACTATCAAAATGGCACCGTTATCACAACAAATAAAGAAATAAAAAATTATAAGAGGATATTTAAATTGAATATTTGAGTAGGCGCATGAAATTTGAAGTGTAAAACAGGGTCCACTTTACAGTAAATAATATTTTCCAACGTAAAAACTTACCGCGCAACGCAACATAAACACACACCAAGATTTTCACAAACACGTTATTTTATTAAGTTACCGTCACTATTAGGTAATTCATAAACAGTTGTGACAGTAATATTTATTTTTTATTGTCACGCTGCAGTTTCACTCAAGACATACAAGTACCTAATCAAAATAAGCTTGTTTAGGCTCACAAGATTCTAACGTTGGACCAATATGCGTCTATGTGGGCTTACAAAACACTTACGTGAGAGCGATATTAGCCTAAGGCAGCTTAAATTAGTTTTTGCAAGATTACTGTAAATGCAATCAGTATTCAATTAGACTGATATTAGGACGATATAAAGTAAATACACTTATAATTTGCGCCCAAATCCAGGCTTATACGATGATATAGGATCAATATAAGAGCGAAAATTTGTAGTCTTTAGACTGTTGTTAGTGCAATTTTGCTGGTTGGGATGTTAAGAAACATGTTTGATCATAGAGAAAAATGTCTAAACAATCAGCATTTTAAAAGGAATAAGGCCTCTTAATCTAAAAACTCATTTAGTGTAGTAATTTTTTTTTACAAGAAAATCGTTTGTTTAGTTAACCTAAGTAAAGCAGTTTGTTTAGTTTAGTTAAGCATATAGTAGTTTAATAATTTAACTCTTGTCCCCAGATTTTCAGACACATCAGCACCGCGCCGGTTGGCCAGAGAAGACTCGAACAGCTCGAGCAGTAGCGAGCTTCGACAAAGGGTGCCTCGAGAGATGCCTCAGAGAAGCGTCTCACTAGACCCAGACATCCACCGGCCGCGGCACGAGGTCACCTCCACCATAGTCTCCACAGATACAGTAATGGACTTATCGAAAAAGGCCACGGAACCTAAACCGGTGCGAACCGCGAATTTCTACCAAGAAACCCTCCCAGATGAGACACCACAGCCTAGCGTCATAACCCCAAACCCGACCTACGCTAGTCCGCGACCCTCAACGTCAAACTACACTCAAACGCCAAAGCCGGAACGATTCTTCCCAGAGACACAGAACAACAACACCCCAGTGACACCAATTTTGAATATAGATTTCACTAAAAGCTTAGCTAAACCTGAAATTAAAGTCTTAGCTGCAGTGGATGTGCCAGTGCAAAGGCAAAATTCGAGGCATAAAGATGTGAAGAAAGTGAGACCGACGCCCGCGGTGCCGGTCATAGATTTGGATAATATTAACTCTGGTAATCTGCAGATCGACGAAGACTATGATACCTGAATATGTTTGTAAGTTTGTTTGTTTTTTTTTTGTTGTGTAAGTTTGTTGTCCAATGAGGTTTTGTTCAAGCGTTTTGTGTTATTGAAATAACTAATACTGTCTTATTTTGTTTCGTGTTTATGCTTGACTTGCACTATGTCGCGTAATTGAAACGAATCCTTATCGAAATTATATATAGGTATTATATCGGAAACTGATTCAATAATCATGTTTTTCATGCACTTTTGTCAAGAACTTTTTTATCGGAAATACGGTAAGACCAAACAACACAGAATTATACAGAAAATCTAGTCACGGGTAGTTTTATTTACGTAAAATAGGTACTTTGGCAAAATTACTTGGTTTTGAGGCTATATATATAGTCCTCGTCGTATCTTGCACACGGCGCGGATTTGACTTGCAAAGTTAAACTTTGTTTTGAGGTTGTTATTGAACATAACAAAACCATCAATCTTTTAGACACAGTGACCTTTTAGTGCACAAACGAAAGATAATTAGTCAGTATGACTACACACAAGAACATACACTGCTACGGGTGATTAGATCTTCATTTCGGCAGGTAAAATTACCTATAGATTGGTACCGAAAGTGCCAAATTCTAGCACCCAAGTATTTCGGGATTTCCACTGGAGCCGTGAATTTTCCAGAACTTTTATAAGGCAAATTTAATCTTACCGTGTCTAAACCGTGACGATGGACAAGTAAGGCATCGGTCACACGATCATTCTGACGTCAGTTTATCTATCATTCTACTGTCAATTTGCTGTCATTCATTTTCACCAGTTTAGACCGTCAGTCCGAGAGGGAATGATCGTCATTATCTCGACATTCTGACCAGAGAGTCCGTCTAGCACAACTACGCTTCGGGACTCGTGTCGCGCGACGTGGCATCGCCCGTCACTCTCTCACGGTACAGCGAAGAAAGAGATAGGTCATATTCTCATATTTCACGCGCGAGAAAGAGGCGCGTGTCACAGTTGTGCTAGAAGTGCGATGGAAAAAACGGACGCTAGCAGACCAAGCGTGTAACCGCTGTCTAAGGGCCGCCACAGACAATACAATACAAGTACTCTTTATTGCACACCTCATAAAACATACAGGAGAAATATAATGCAAGAAATTAGAGGTAAACAACAGGCGGTCTTATCGCTAAAGAGCGATCTCTTCCAGACAACCTTTGGGTAGTGGAGAACTTGAAAAAAAAAAGGATTTTGTTATTAGGCGTTCCGTTTTCATTCGATTTTCGTACAGAAAGACGTCAGCAAGCGAAGACATCGCCATATGACACACAGAGACACTTTCTGACTTTATTCCGTACGGAAACTGAATATCAGTGGCGGCCCTAAGATGAAGCGCGGTGTTTAAAAACTGTTTATCATTCCCGATCGGAAAATCCAATCTAAGTTGTACGTTTGGGTTTAACGAGCTTTATTTTCTCAAAAGAAATTTAACATTTCACTTAATGAGAAATTACAGTATAATATTGTAAAGGTGAGCATCAAGAACACTAAAAACTAGACAAATTACTTACATCATAATATGACGCCACATAATATGTAGAAATTAAACACTTAAAGCATACTATTAATATCTACCCACTATCTACCTAATGTAAACTAAATGTGGGTAAATCGGAAATGTAACCAAGAAAAAAAAACAATGTTTACACTGTTGCGCGAATTTCTTTACACAAAACTAGAAACCAAATTTCTTACCAAAAAAAATTTTGACTTGCGAAACAGAATGCAGTTAAGTTAAATGCGTTATCAGTTGGAGTTCTTGATTCTTTTGTTGTTTAGTTACGAAGTTAGATATTTGTAATTACATAATTCGCGTGAAGGGGTTCCGATTCCGATCTGACCCGCCGCAAGTCGCGTAGCAGCACGGATAGCTGCCTCTGATGAAGAGCTCCACATGAGTTCCAAACATGTCGGGCCGTTCCTGACTATTTTTACTTGAGTTTAAACCGTTTTTGTTATTATTAAAGCTAGTATATAGTTTGTAAGTATACGCAAAGCGTTTCATGCAAGTTATTGGAATATAAACGTTTTTTTTAATAATGTCTGAAACCTCATTGGCTAACAAATATATTATGTTATGTTGTTTACCATGTGTAGTATATTTTTAATCGGTACATCGATATTGCTTCGTTCTAATTAACTTCATGAATTTCAAGATCAACCTCAAATAATAGTAAATAAGGTTGCTATTCTGAATGAATGATTGCCGAACATCAATATTGACCGTCACGATTGACGAATATGAGTCATGATTATGTTTATTTTCCATTTCGTCTGTTTGCTTTCCCAAATTCTGATTTAAACCATCGATATTTCAATGCAAAATGTGTGTATTACAAACATTTTACAGGTAGGAATAAATAGTTAAAGAAAAGGCGTATTTGCCATACAAAATGAGAAAATAAGCACTTGGTATAGGTTCCGTTGTGGGACAATAATTAACGATACTATAAGGAACCTTAAAACAGAACCCTTAAGGCACGTTATCCGATTGTTAATTGTCTTCGCACAACGGAAACTTTGATACAAATTTAAGCCCTTACATAAATTCGATATCAATATTTAGCGATAATTAATAACCAATAAATGATATGCCTGCGAATATCTGTGTGGTTTCCACTAAAGTTATTCACGCAATTTACAATTTGGGAAAGAAAACTGGCGATTTTAGCTAGTTAGGTTTTGTAAAAGTTGACATTAATTAGAAATGAAATGATGAACGAATATAAGGATAATTTTCAAGATTTACTTGAAGATATGACGTTCATAGCGTTGACAATTGTTTTGTTGTATGAAGTCTAACCTTTAGATTAAGAACACTTTTTACTTTGGATCAGTTTTCAAAGAAATATGACTATCAAAACTGTTTTAAAGTTACGCGCAATTATGATCGGTTTTGGTCAAAAATGTATTCAAGAACTGTAAAGGATTTAAACGTTTGGAATTTAACTAATAATAACCAAAACTCACTAGAATTTCTGTCACTGCTCTACAAAACCTCGTATCTATTTAGTTAATTGATACTGAGATACGAGTTTAAAGCTCGTATCTCATTCTCGTATTTCATTATGTTCGTATCGTAACTTAAAATATTAAGTATGTATTAATTACTTAGTGACTTTTGGTTGTTAACAGACGATTTAAGTAGTCAAATTTTGTCAAACCTTACACCTTTAATTAAACTTGACCAAGTTTACTTGTGAGTCTAAGCCTCAGACTTGAATATTTTTGAGCGCCTTTCGCCAAGTATCAAACTGTAAAAGTCTTTTTACAACTTTTTTTTTATCAAGAGCATATGGATGAGTAAAGAATATTATGTTGAGTTGAGGGTCTATTCCTAATCCTCACTTACTGTCACTTTACAAACTCACACAAATGAGTCATTATAAAATTAATGTCTAGACGTATTTGCGTTAGTAAGTAGTTAACGAATTCGTAGTAGGCTGGAGTTGAGGGCAGCCGACTCAAGTAGCACACATACTGCATAACCACTTATACAGCTTTTATACAGCTTAAATTAGAGTTATAATGGCTGTATAAACTCAAGAGCCTATTTGCTACCTGGGAATGCGCTATTAATGTGACGTAACAATTTAAAACACCTCATCACCTTCGGCTGGGCTCTGAACTCGCGCATACTATATGTATTTGAAAAGTTTAGATCTACATATTTGTATAATGATTGTAAATTGTGTAAGTATTAACCAGGATTTTTCTAAAACTAGGTACATTCTGTGTTAATTGAATACAAATCTTTAGTCCATAAAACTGAAACGAAATCACATTCAGTGTAGTATGATTCTTGGTGTGTACTAATATCAATATACTGTAGCGGAAAGTATGGAATGAATTCTGGTAAAGAAAGTTATGTACAATCAGTCGCTTAAAGATATACACGAGACTAATCGTTCAAAAATATATTTGCTCGGGGTTCAACTTTTTCAATACAGTTGACAGGTTAATCAACTGTTTTCTGTTACTCGTTGCGATGGTGATGTCCTCTGACTCTGAGTCACTCTTTAAATTTAAAATCTTTGTAATTGAATCAGTTATAAGCCCATTCTTATGTAGACTATGTCCTGACAATACTAGGAATATAAAGTAAAATAAAAACAAGTTTAATCACTTGTCCCTTGAGTTGAGTCGCAGGACATAATAGGTTGCCTATCTGGAAAACTAATTTTTGTTTCCCATCTGTACCGTTTCGCCAAATTTTCATTTCTCCGAAAGCTATTTTTCCAGAACTGTTTGTTTTTCAGAATAATTATACAACTAAACCGAATGGGTTCTTTGAAAATATGTTTACTTAACCTATTGACCGCCAAGCGGTCTAGCAATTTACCGTGCCACTGACGCCAGAGTAAAAAAAAAAAGATTTTCCCCAAAATCAACAGGGATTGAAAAATACTTGTAGCGGTTAGAATTACAAAGTTTTTGATCATTGAAATTTGGACGGCTGTGGCCGACGTGGCGTCAGGGGCACGATTTTTTGTTGACGGCCACAGCCGACTGTGGCGCTCAAAAGGTTAATCCTGAACATATTACAGATTTCGAACAAATGATAATTTCGCGAAACGTTACGAATGGGAAACAATGTTGCTGCGGAGTTGAGATGGATACTGACATCATCATCATCATCATATCAGCCGTTAGACGTCCACTCCTGGACAAAGGCCTCCCCCAAAGTTCTCCACAACGATCGATCTTGCGCCGCCCTCATCCAATTTCTACCCGCGATCTTAACCAGGTCGTCGGTCCACGTTGTTGAAGGCCTTCCAACGCTGCGTCTTCCGGTCCCCGGTCGCCACTCAAGAACCTTTCTGCCCCAACGGCCATCGATACTGACATAACAACAAGAAAAAGTCGATCCACCTATTCATTCCATATTTTCTGCAGATGTACCTACGATGACGAAAGGAATAAATACATCGGTAATTTTCCTATAGGAGCCAGTTACCAGTGACTCGGAGTTATCTAATTTTAAACCGTATTGTTTAAGTTCTAGGTTGATTTTCCCTTAACCGATGTCTATCCTTACTTGTCTTATTTAGTTATTTACTTTCTTAATCAAATTAACTTTTGCTAATATAACGTCATACCTAATCAGTAAAATGGCGTTTCTGGTAACGGTTACAGTAAAATGGTAATCAGAACGTGAGGCACTGGATGATATTATCCATTTTATGGGGCACATTTTCTTGTATAAGGTGTACTTAAATGTACAAATGATTCTGAGCTTGTATACTTTTATTACAAACACCCAAGCCTTTAAAATGTTATTTTACTCGATTTTAAATATGCATTTTGATGTTTAGTTTGCACAATAGGACAAGTAGGAATAGATAGTTTAATTAAGACTGTATGAACGACTCGAAAGCAATAATGCGCAGGAAGGGTAATGTATAGTAAATGTTAGGATATTGTGTACAACGCTTCATTATGTTTTTATGTTGTAAATTATAATAGAATACAGTTTGGTGATACGTATGTTTGTTTATTTTACTCAGTTTTCAACTTGCTTACGGCCCGCTGCTGCAGTGCCGTATTTACCCCTAGGCCAACAAGGTCTGGGCCTAGGGGCCCAGCCAGTCTAGGGGCCCTAGTTCCAGAAGTAGGACATGCACCATATTTATGTTCTCCTTATTTATCATTGAATACATACTATTTAATTTGTTGAAAAGCATTTTGTGATACCCCTATCACAACTAACCATAATAGGCGGCCCAAAATGCCAAGTGCCCAGGAGCCCTGGCCCTCTAAAGTCCGGGCCTGGTCCACCACGGTGCGGCGAGCGGCCGCCATGGGCGGGAGCGGAAGGTCCGAGTGTCGTGTCTCTCTCACTCCTATGGCCGATGAGCCGTAGCCCACCCATGACTTCGCGCCACATTAGAGAGAGCGAGAAACCAAGCTCGAACCTCTCGCTTCTCGCCGCTGACGGCACCACAATCCAGAAACCAGAGCTTAAGGGTGCGCCTCCATTGAAGCGAGGCGGAGCGGAGACGTGCGGAATAGACCAATACCAGCCTGTCTAGCACAACTATGCTTCGCGACTCTTGTCGCGCGACATAGCACCATCCGTCACACTCTCACGATACTGTACAGAAAGGGATAGGTAGCATATCTCGCGCGAGAAAGAGTCACGTGTCAAAAAGTTGTGCTAGAGGTGCCAGAGTTGAAATCTGTATCTCACTTTTGTGATTGGTCGATTCCGCATGTCTCCGTGTCTCGCTTCAGTGGAGCACTCTAAGGGAACACTTAGGTTGGAAAATAAATAAATTTCATCAAGTATAAAAATATTTCGCTTTATTGATGTTAAATTAAATTATTGTTACCTAACAATAACATCTTATGGATTAGCTTAATTCGATACAAAATTTAGAATTTTTCCAAGAGATTACAAAAATATAATCCAAAATTTTAGGAGGGTGGGTCAGACAGATTTTAGGATGTGATTGGCAAGATCTGTCGTTTCATTTAACTGTGACGGCTTCTAGAAAAATCCAAAGCGAACATTTTCTTCCACAACACTGAATGATTTAATAAATATAATTTGAGATTCTAAACATACATAATCAATTCATTGTAAAAAAATTTGAATTTGCAGTTTCCCACAAAGTTATGATTTGCTTATACAATATAAAAACAGTCTGTATGTTGTTCCCTAACTCTTAAAGCTATATTATTCCCTAAGTAAAAAGATCCCGTAGTCGAAGTGTTGATGTAATGCGAGTTGGCAAACTGAATTTTAGAAAAACTGTAAAGTTGCGTACGCTACTTTGTACTGAAGGATTAAATGATTTTCTTTTTATTGCAATGGCGAAGTTAAGGGTTGAAATAAAATGAAATAATTTTACAAATCAGACTGAATCTACCGGCATTTCCCAAGAGGAGACCGCTTTTGAGAAGTAAGCCGAAAGAAACAGCAGTAGACATTTTTTCGTAAATTACTATAAAATGAGAAAAAAAACTATAGAATGACCGTTAAACTGAAACGTCGAGGTAATTTTAGGAGGGAATTATCTAAGGCGGTGCTTCGTTTATTATACATTTCAGTTTGCCAAGACACACCACACCTTAAATAATAAATAAAATTAGGATATAATACTGATATTACAGTTACTAATAATATGGTAATTGATGGCGATTTATTTACATTGTTGTGGCATGAAATATAATTTAGTAAAACGCTATATACACCCGCATTTTCGTATGCAAACTTATTCTGAGCTATTATATAATACAACCGTTATGTATACAATTATTTCCTAATCTACCCACTAACTTAATCTCTAAAAATATTTATGGTTTAAAAATATTATGCAAAGAAAAATGCATTTAAAGTATACTTTATTTTATTAACTTGTGCAAAAACACGATAATTCAAATAATTAAAAGCACCTTTAACAATATTACTTTAAGGCACATCATTGAGCGTTTGCGTGTTTTTCACTTCTCTACCACAAGGGAGGGACCAGCCAATATAAAATAAAAATACTAGTACTATTTAGGTACTGAATGTTGTTGTTATTTCATGTTTTTTTATATGAGCGGGACAAAAAGCGCCTGATGCGAGTCCTTTTTCGAACGAGTCTAAAGAGAGGAAGCTAAATATGCGATTTGATGCTTTTTATCACCAGCAATCCTTTTTTTACTTGAAACTCTCTTTGTCAGTTACTTTGGGGATAAGATACAATTCCATTAGTTCACATATTATATTAGTTAATAAACTATAAATAATCATTTGAAAAACACTCGGCTCGTATTAAAGGAAGACTTCATATTAATATTTCAAAATATGCATACAAAAAATATATTAACTACTATTAAAGAATAACTGCGAAAATATTACATCAAATTAAAGGTAATATAAATAGCTTAACTAATCAAATCTAATTCTGAACTCATTACCGAGTAAGACATTTAGGAATGTATTTATGTCTGAATGGCAGTCTTTGAATCATTTCAATAGTTTTGTTATATTGCCTTCTACAGTATTTCATACATTTATTATATTTCATTTCACATTTTAAAACCAAATAGTTTAAATTTAGAGTGATGCCACCTCTAGACACCTCTCGCATCATATACTTACGCTAACCCATCCTTCCTTCCAACAATGCATTTGCTGATTTAACTTATATTAGTAGAAACAAGCAAAATTTTGTATCTTTTGTTATACTCGTTTCCTACCTAACCACGCCTGCATGTGTATTGAGTGTTTGGAATTTTCAGCTCAACTCATTACCTTCATACAGACTCTCACAGACCTCTAACAATCTCAACACAGGGCTTATATTGTAAGGGAACAATGACCTTGAAACCAACTTACTAATCTGCAATCGCAATCGTATTAAAACTCTCATCGTATCATCTAGACCTCTGCTCCCAGCTGAATCAGTGTGCTGGCATGTCTCAATGAATTTAGGCCAGTTCCGCCGCACATATTTGAGAAATCTGAGCAAATATAGCAGAAAGCAAGTCTCATTGCTCACCAAGTAGTCCAGTAATACATCGCTGTCATGGGAAACTACTTTCAAGAACTCTATGAATGAGGCGATCGGGTTTAACATTGGTATTAAGTCGGGATATACAGAGTTCCGATATACAATGCCGACAGTAATATCCAAAGTGCATACCATAGATTCAATGAGATAGTCATCCTGTTCACTAAATAAATGTATCAGCATTTTAGTGAAGGGAGTCTCTGGGTGGAATTCCATTGAGTTTCTAATGAAAACATCAAGTTTCTTCAATACATCGCGTATTGACCTTTCAACTATTTGCATGTCTTGTATGGCATTGTAATCGGATGAATCAATGGAACTATCCGAGGAATCGCATCGCATTTCTTTCACTGTCACAGCAATCGATTTCAGGACTAAGAGAGACATTCTTTGTAACATAGTTTTATCTACTTCACTACTAGATTGAGTGGAGTCATCATTATCGTCATCTCCGTAACTTTGATCTACCAGTTGGATAGATGCCGACAGTGGCGCGACTTCGGGCCCGAGGGAGTAGTCCCGTAGAACTGTGCAATCATTACCAAGGAAACCAAACCCGCTTCGACTGTTCCTGATTCGTACATCATTGAGAAGCCTGAAATCTTTCACGAATCTGACGATAGAATGAGCCAAACAGCATATCTCTTCAGGCAGAATATCTTGTAATGCTAAAGTGGAACCGTAGCACAGGACTTCATTGAATAAACTTAATAAATGTGTATACACCATGCTCGGAAGGACAGTGTTCCTTAATAAATCTACAAAACCCTGCAAGTCTGCATAAAATGGCTTAGTGTCTATCACTGAGAGGTTAGCTTTTACACTTATGATATTCTCCCACAATGAGAAAAATGTGAGAATGCAATTTTCTGCATTAGCTAAATTCAGGTACCTGAGGAGTAGGAGTTTCATATTCTTCACTAAAACAGGCCAATGATGTTCTAATGTTTTTATTGTCAAGCATTTGATATGGGAAGTATCAAATGACTCAGAATCTGTTAGAATGACTGTTATGCATCCATTTTCATTGACCCTTTCCATTCTTGATACTGGAGGCTCAGGGGATTCCGGTTGTTCAATCCCATTGACCTGCTGGTCCATAGGGAATTTTAGAACTGGCTCATGAAGCTTGAATGCTGCTGGTTTTGCCTCGGTGGGCTTATCACCCGAGGATGTTGATGGTGCACTATGTGTTTGGAGATTCGAGAACTCATTGTGCAAATTGTCTCCATGGGAGCTGGATGGCATCTGACTTGTACTACTGTAACCCACACTACTCCTAAAAGGGTTGTCTTCTTGAACATGCATGTTGCCTACAGAGTTGATGTAATTGCTATCTTCAAGAGGATGCTGCTCAACATCCTTCCATTCAACTATCCTTTTAATAATATCAAGACTAAAGTTAATCTTTTGTACTGTTATTCTATTTATCCTATCAAACAGGTAGATATTTTCAGCAATTTGTTGGAGCCAGTTCTCTACAACTGTATCTTTAGCGACTATGAGGAAACTCGCTAGAACTCTGCTGGCCACAAATGTGATAAACCTACTCTTGTGATCCGCAAGTTCCACCACTTCTGTGACCCAGTCATGCCTGTTCCTAACCAGCATATCACACGCCTGCATTAATTTGGAGCATATTGTACCCGTGTTGTTCTGTTTCAAATATATATCAAACATTAACTGCATAGTTGATAAGTAAGTTAACGAGCATGTTAGAGGCCACGACACAATATTTAGGCGCCTATCGAACATTTGTGAGACTTTATGCTCTTCCACCGTACATAAACATTGACCTACTAGGTTTTCTTGTAGTATTCTAAGCTCTGCAAGTAGTTTATCGTCTGCCACCGTCCAATGCTGTGTTGTGCTGGAGCAGGATGGTATGATCTCCTCACTAGGCAGCCGTAGGATCGTCGAGCAATCCACGGCGTCCTCGCTAACGGTGCCGCTATCAGGGGACTCACCATTTCGTGGGAAGTCATCTGAAACCTCGGCTGGTGGTGTTTCAGAGTCGAAAATGTCGGTAATCTCTTCTGCCGACCTGTCGCTGCCATCGTCGATGTCGGGCGCATCTATACGCTGCTTCTTTTTAACAGGTTGGTCGGAAGCCATACCTTCATTTGATTGCGCTTCGCAATCCAAGTGCCCTCGCAAAACCATTAACCCGTACCGTGTCCGGCTTGGCTCTGTCAATTGCGCTCGCGAAACAGAATTAGATTTAAACAGCACCAATCGCCAGACTGAAAACAAAAAGACTAAAATGAATGCGTGACCTTTCAAAGTAGCTACTCAATTACGCGGACCACAAAGCCATTGCATATTTCGTGTTAAATGGACGCCAAATGTAAATATTCTTGTATAAAGCGCTGAATAATCATTTAAACCATCACATTTATGTAAAATACCACATGAAACAGCTACTTATAGTGGAAATTCAAAGAACTTTCCAAAATATTTTGATGGCACACATACCATTGACAGGCGAGCGAGGTTGTTAGAGTTGATATTTCTGTCGGTGGAATCCATAAATTATTGCACCTCATTCACTGTAATCCAATAATGCACAATAACACCAACTTTTATGTGACTTTTCTTGAGAAAACACAATTTGTTGTACCAAAAACTATGTTCTACAGAACATCGACATCGACTCCATTACGTACAATATGACGCTCATTCGGTTGACGCACTCATAATAAAGGAATTTATTTCATTTTTCTAGTGAGCGTATATGAAGTATCACCAAATCTTACTTAAATTTTGTTTTTAAAATAAATCTGTTATTATAGTTTCATTTACTGCATCAATTACTTAAAAATCAGCAATTAGTACTGAAATACACTGACCATTTCCGCAGCTACTTCCGGAAAGGACGTTGCCAGCACAATGCTCCCGAATTTAGCAATGTTGGAATGCGACTGTAATTTGCTCCTGTTTATGACGTTATTTTTTATTTTAAAAGGACATGATCAAGTAATTTGACAAAGGATACGACAGTACGATATATGATGAAACTATTAAACCTTACTTGCTCCTTTTAAGCGATATTTTAAATAGAATATTGCCAATCAATAGAAGTGTGCTGCATTATATCTAATTAAGCGAATTAAATTGAAAAAATAAAGAAACCACTTTTATACCTTTCTAATTTGTTAACTTAATAAAATGTGTACTCAAATGTGACTCAAATATTTACCATGTAATTCGAAACAAACTACTTGATTGTCAATGGTTCGCGTCTATGGTTATCCGCTCCGTATAACGCAGTGAACGATTACAATTAATTACAACTTTGTATGGGATGAGGCTCAACTACTGCATTTAGTTCAGCCGCGTAAAATTTAGCACACAAGACCGAGCCCTCTGGCTACCCCCGAGTAAAATGTCCGCTTCGGGGACTTGTTAACTAATTTATTAACACCAAAACGTATCGAAAAAATCAGGTGAATATCCCAAAGTTGAATATAAAGTGTTTATTCGAAGGGACAACAATGAGTCATCTCAGTGTTTTTGCATAACAATCGATAGAATGGATTTAGGTTAAGATCTCTGTGCTCTAGGATTCAGAACAATACAAATTTAAAACTGGAAATATAGCATTACAACGGGCTGTTATTTTCGTCTCACGCAAGTAATATATTATTGTTTATTTATAGGTTCGATGCGGAAACGTATCGATATGTCATCGGTGTTCTAACTATAGTTTTTTTGTGAAAAAAATGATTTGGTATTTAGATTCAAATCTACGTTTGGATTGGGTTGCGAAAGAGTTGTAATATCGAGTGTCGCCGCAACCTTGTGATGAATAGATAGAAAGTAATTTGTCGCCTTTTGTGTTGTTAGACAATGGTGAAATTCACCTTTGATTTCCTGCTATATAGACTGCTATGGGCGTTTTAACTTTTTACACCTATACTGTCATTTTTTATTAAGTTTAGCTTCTTATATTATTAATAACGACTTTCCTTGACGAAAGCTTGTGATTCAGGTAAACAGAAGCTGTTCCATATTAGGTAGACTGGTGACTAAGGACTTTTAAATACCTACTCACCACTCATTTATTTATATTTATCTCTTATCTTTGAAAGCTGGTAGTCACTTATGGAGTTGATTACTAAACTTGTGTTGACATTAGGCAGCTGTGTAAATATTTATTATTTGATATAAACTCAAAACACAAATTAAGCAATGGTGTTTAACTTACAAAGTGTGATATCTAAAGGACTATGTATGATTTTGAAATCTTTATAATTCCTTGTTATGTCATAACCAGTTTGGTTTCACTTAGCATTTTAAATGGTGATAAGACTTCTAGGTTATGGAGGATATTGAAATAATATGCTAATTTGGAAACATAGCACTGCTCAGAAATATTGGAATAAATTAATGATTTGAAATCTTCATTCAGTCAATCAATTGACGTATATCAAATTGGTTTATTTATCATATTTTTGTATCTTTCTTAAATGTTCAGTTTGTACTACAGGTAGTAAAAGATTCTTCTATGTACCACTAGTTATAACATTTTCAATAAAAAATAAATATCACTGTGTATGCAACAGAAATAAAGATTTGTTAGTGACTTTGAAATCCATTGTTTACAAGTTTTCACAAAATGGCTAAATCCATATTTCTCTTTCAGGTACATGCAACAATGGATCAAACGGAGACACACAATAAACTGCCTTAACTTTACGGTAGCTTTTTTACGTATTAGTGTTAGTGTACGGACATGCAAGTGTTAGTGTGAGTTACCAGGATGTCTGATGATGAGGACTCCTCCCCGGATTGGGCTCTTGTGCCCACCAACAATGTACCAAGTGAGTATTAAGATATATTTTAAAAGCTGTGATCTAGTACAGTCTGTACAGTGATTTTCACTCCTCCTAAATCATACTAGACCTTGCCAGGTCTAATTACACCAGTCTATTTAAATATATAAAAGTTTTAAAAGTAACATTTAAGTTTCAGGATTTTCTGTACTCTCAAATATACTGATAACCATACCTGTGCATTTATAAACAAATATAAACCTTATTGCAACATGTTAAGGGCTATAGGTGTAGTGCATAGTTAACTGTGTCTTCGTTTGTAGTTTGTACCTCAAATGAAAAAAAAGGTAATTCATAATTTTATTAAGCTGGTGCAGTGAAAAGTAGGTTTCTTCTAGTAGTAATTTACAAAATCTGTTCTCTATTTCATGAATGTGGTAGTATTATCTTTTTATGACCATCAAAGTTTCATTAGAAGGAGAACTAGTTTACTGATATTTTATTAGTCTCCGAATTTTAACCCCGGCAAAAAAGACAGGTGTTATAATTATAAATGTCTTTATTTCATAATCCTTTAGGGTGTTCCCCCACTGCAAGCCTTTAATGCATCACAAAATTATATTACATTTGTTTTGTTGTTACATTACATACGAGTGGCGGTGCACCCTTACTGCTCAATTAAGTTAATGCATTGATGAAATTCTAAACTAGCTGACTCAATTCTTTCTTTTCTCCAGATGTCATATAAAAAAATCCAAAGCTTTAAATAAATAAATAAATGTTTATCTACAAAGCTTTTTAAATATTTCAATAGAAATTAAAACATTAGCACGAGTGATGTAAATTAGGACCCTGTTGTAATTTGGCACCACGTCTTTGGATGGCCACATCTGTCTTCCCAAAACTGTCTACAGACGGTAATCACACTAATATTATAAAGGCGAAAGTTTGTGAGTGTATTTGTATGTATGTTTGTTACTTCATGCTCAAACGGTTGGTCCAACTTTCATAAAATTTGGTACGGAGGTAGCTGACCCCTAGGCTGCTTTTTATGCCGTAAACTTTTAGTGTTCCCATGGGATGAGCGGGGTGAAGCTCATAATAAATAAATAAATATAGGACAACCTCGCATAAATCAATCTAGTCCCACTGTAAGCTCTAGTAGGCTTGTGTTATGGACACTAGACAACAATATACAGGTGAAGACCAAAAAGTTTACCACCTTAACTCACTCAATTAATATTTGTACCAAAGTCTCCGTTGTGCGACGCCAGTTAACCTTCCTATAACGTACCTTACGGTTCTATATTATGGTTCCTTGTTGTATCGTTAATTTTTGTCACACAACGAAACTTATTCCAATCGCTGTTATTTCCTCGTTTTGTATGGCTAACTATGCCTTAATATCACCCAAGTTTTTGGTCCTAACCCATACATACTTATATAAATACATACTTAAATACAAATAACATCTATGACCCAGGCACAAATATTCGAGTTCAGCAAACAAATATTTGCCCTTGCTGGGAGTTGAACCCGGAACCGTCGGCTCAGTAGGCAGTTGCTTAACCACGGCGCCAACCGCGTCGTCAGATGATCTTAATATGAAGGCAAAACCTAGAGATTTACCGTTCTCGAGAATCATACAAATCAGGAAACGTTCTTGAGAACGGAACATCTCTAAAAATGTCTAGTGCTGTTTTTGACTACAAGGGTCATTGTCAGATTCAGGTGCGCGTCTTTCCGGTGGACATTTGCGAAATTAAGGATTCCTGGGCCTAATTTTCTGATTAAATGCCTGTGAGAATAAAGAACATTCCCTCTTCTATAATCCGGTGTAATAGCAACATTACCTAGATTCATACAAGCTCTTAACTTTTGACCACCGAAGGGACAAATTTTGTTTTTTGAATGACCCACAAATAAGTTTAGTCTGTGCCACATGCGTTACTCAAAGCAGTCCTGTGTTTGTGAACATTTTAAAAAGACATTCATATTATGATCTGGACCCAGTACATTTGTATCTGCTCCCCCTTGCTTCATTAATCTGTAGTTTCCTGTTATGTGTATATTTTTACCTCGACACTGAAGCAGGAGTAGTTACATAATTGTTTAGCGTGCATTATCATTGTTAGTTATCCTGCTAAAGGTTTCATGATTCAGCCAATTAATGTGTTGCATACATTAATTAGCGTTGTATACTGATTCACTCTTCCTAAACATAAAATGCTGGATTGTGCTATTTTTTATTTCTAGCACAAGGTGTTTCTTTATCGAAAAAGTATTTACCTAGGCTTAAAGCAGCTAGAAGTGAAAAGCCATAAGAAAAGGAAAAAAAAAACGAAAACAGAAAACATAATACATATTTCCATTCCATGAAAAAATTTGCTCCTGCACACTGTCACATTTTTTTTTGTACTAAAAAATTTAGTTTTAAATGAATAACTGAATTTGCGAACAAGTTTTCCTTGATTTTTGTTAATAATATTTTTTTGGGGGATAGTTCAATTGTGTCATGCTTTTCTCGCTTTATTTTATTTTATTATCTGCATCAACTACACCATACTACTTTTTCTCGTGCGACAAGTATTAGCCCATCTCTTTCTAGTCTGTACACTGCGAAGAGACTGATTTGTTGCGCTACAATGGAAGTCGTGGTTACATACGCACTACTATGCCTCGCCGCCACTCTCAATGTACTGCATAGAAAGGGATAGACACTGTATCTCGCTCGAGAAAGACTCGCGTCGAGTGTCACAGGTCACAGTTATGCTAGAACTAAACCTAAATATATTTACACAAAGCTCGTATCTCAGTTTAGATTCAGTACTGAGATACGAGGTTCTGAAGCTACATATGAGGTTCATTGTGCCCTAAAGCTCCCCGCCCATTTAAGAAAATGAACCAATGAGGCTACGTCTTTGTGGAGCCCAAAAGAAGTGCATTTAAATCTGAGGAATGCGATTGGTCCAATCTACACATCTCCGCTCCGCTTTTATGCCTGTCTAATGGCGCATTAGCATTAATTGAAGTTCATGCTACTGCATCTTAGTCTCATAATACTGGGCTACGTAGCTACGTTTATTCCACTATAACGTTAGGTATTGTTCGTTTATGGACGGGGATATCCTTTACAATCATCCAAATAGCTGTTTCCTGCCCATTGTTTAAATATGGCACCTGTCGGCTGACGATGGATTTGGGTATCCCCAAATCAGCTTGAATATTCATAATACGCGATAACTGTGTGTTTTACTAAAGGGGGTCCGTAATGTGTTTCAACACAGAAATAATAATTTTAAATAGCTTAACGGGGGCGGGGTAGTATTTTACAATTAGCATGTAGACAATTTTTTTTTTAAACTTGACATTCTGTGACGATTCCATTTTAGGATCAGATGTAACAAATGTCTATATGAGACTAACGAACATAAAACTCGAGTCTCTACAGAAGACTCAAGTCCCCTCAAGTTAAAAAGTATACTCAAGCTTCGATTCAATGACTACCCCAATAAACTAAGTTGAGTCTTACTTAGGAGACTCCAAAGACTTCAGTCACCTTTACCAACACTACGCTCGTCGTCGGAGCCTTCCAACATAGTTTGATACGGGCGCATAGGGCTTATTACGGTTCACTGAATTCCTAAAGTACACCACATCGATTGACATATTCTCGAATGTTTATCACCGCGTTGCACGTTAGTGCGAAAGTATTCGAGATCGATTCATGCATTCACTATATGAATCGATAATGTTTACCTATCATCTATATCATTATCTTAGAGATTGTTAAGATATCATCCCTGTGACCGACCTTTACGAGACAGTGCTGTTCCATGCCAGCTCTATTAGATTATAATAATACCGTAGCATTACCGCGGACATAATACAGTGTGTTAATGTTGTTGTTACTATTGTCTTAATTAATATAATAGCTATGTATTCAATGACGATGCAAAAATTGTTCCAGTGAATGCCAGTTGATTAAACAATTCTTATTCTATTCTTATACCCACTATAAGATGACGTTTCCCTTTCAGTCCTGGGCATCAAGCGTCTCAAACAGATCGAGACGCTGTTCCTCGCGCGACGGCTCCAAGGTCACACGGGGCGGCTCAGCGTGGAGACGCTCCTCGACGTGTTGCTCGTGCTGTACGATGAGTGCTGCAACAGCAGCCTGCGGCGCGAGAAGGCCGTCGCCGACTTCATACAATACGGTAAGCTATTAATTTTTTTTTTTATATTTACCACCACTACAGGGTTGAAACCCAAAAACTCGAATCGGAAACGTGGCAGACCTCGTCGGCGGTGGCGGGACGACCTGGATGTCTTCCTGAAGGATTGGCCAGAAATAGCCTTGAGTCGAGATCACTGGAAGAAAAGGGGAGAGGGGGCTTTGCCCAGCAGTGGGATATTACGGGCTCAATATGATATAATATAATTAAGGGACAAGCAATGATTGTATAGCTTATCAAGTGTCGGTTCGGCCCAGGGATAGTGGCGCTTCAAACAGCTTTCATATGGCAATAATGTGCATACGTCATATATTTGCATTATTAAACGTCAATGGCGAATTGTCAAGGATTTGTCACTGACCAAGTTCAAACCATTGTTTACCGGAATGCTGCTCAATCCTTCGTTCTTCTTGCGAAATATATACTGAATCGTATTGCAAAAATTTGACTGTCATCACTGTGGATAGCTTTGACTTTATTATACAAATATTACTTGAAATTTACGGAATATTTAGTCCTGTTTCCTCTTTGTTTACCGTCAGTGACATTCAACGACTTTCAACGTTAGTTACCAAAAATATGTCGTTGCCAGTAAAATAGATTATTAAATCCGCAATATGGTGTGGGTTGAAAAACAGCTTGTTGGGCTATACTTAGGGTGTGTCTCCACTGAATTCCAAATCTAACGATTATTAATCATGAACAGGCAGAACGAGGCAGGCGCACTATAAACAGCAGCGCCAAACACGTTGTCAAATAAATCATTGGTTTATCGATATCCCTTAAGCTTCACTGGTTCGATCTGCAAATAATGGTGGACCACCAAGTCAAAAGAACTGACTCAATTCTTTCTTCTCTACAGATGTCGTAAAAAAAAACAAAGCTTATAAAATTCAATAAAGTATGCTAAATTCCATTTTAAAAATTCTATAAAAATTTAGATGTTATAAATGACTCATTAGTCACTTTCACGAGTTGGATAATAAGGAGATTTATATTGGATGTCGCTGATGTTTATATTTTGAAATAGCTTGGTAACATTTTATTACCTTCCATTTCATAACTTTTATAGCTTGGTAACGTTAAGTCTTTGCGAATGTTTGCTCAAAATTTTGGACAGGATTAGAGTTACAACAACTTTCGATATTGTTTGCTGTGCTCCAAGATCTGCTTACGTATTAACTGCTTTTGTGAAAAGTTAAGAAAGAAGTTGTTGGAAGCGATAGTGAATTACAGACAGGAGTATGCAATATACTATATGTTCTTAGTAAGAGTAAGTGTATTTTACTATTAGTGTTTGATGGACTTCGTATGGTTACTTAACACTCTTTGAGAATCAAAGCGGAAAGGAAACATAAATAATTATTAAAAAAAAAACTAACCGTAAAACGTCACTACTTGATGATTCTTGATTTTTAAACCGACAAAAAAGAGGGGTGTTATGAGTTTAACATTTGTGTCTGTGTGTTTGTCTGTGACATAGCAGCGCCCATACGAGTGAACCGATTTAAGTGCGTTTTTTTAGTCAAAAGCCTGGTTTGTCGAGATGGTTCTTAGCTTTGTTTGATGAAAATAGGAGCTCTCGTCTCCAAGATATTCAGCTTTTAGTGGAACAAGCGACCGGCTCTCAGCAAATATTGAAGCTAGGAATTCCAAATTTTGTTTTTATGTTCAGTTTGAGTAGCATTTTCTATATCTCACATCAAAACAGGGTCTCATGATGATTAGCTTCTTGTGTCGGTTTTAAATTCTTAATTTAGGTTATTTAACCGATAAGTCAGGGATGAAAAACAGTTTCATAAACTATTATTATTCGAGAGATAGGTGTGTGAATGTTCTTTAATCTTATTCTTAAAGATAGACATGGAATTAGCACTAGTTTATTGATATTGTTATTTTTAGTGTGATATTTTACATAGAAAAACTACAGTGAGTGTTCACACTCACTACACTTGTCACTTGTTACCTTTTGTATTGAAACTGCACTGTCACTTTAACTTATACTCGTTTAATTAATAGATTGACAGACCTTATATATATTCTGTGTAGAAACAACGATAGCGTGATTCAGCGATGTAACACCGCCATCTAGCGGATCATTAGAACCCTAAACAAAAATGCCTATGTTAAACAGTGAGTGTCAGAGATATTAAAATACAGAAACATGTCGAGCGTTATTCGACTTCTACGTGAGTAAACCAGTTTATGTATTTCAAGAGTGTGATATTCTTGTTGATTCCAGTGAAACCCGTGGCTACGGCGCTAAAAAGGTTACGGTTGACGCGGGATGACTTTGAACTGGTGAAGGTGATCGGACGCGGTGCGTTTGGGGAAGTGTGCGTCGTGCGTGCCTCTTTCATGCAGGTACGAATGACGCTCACACATTTCACTGTAAACAACGAAATAGTATAATACCACACAATATTCGTACCTATGTAAATGATCAGATCTTTAGGACAGAGACAGAGATCTTTAGGACGGCGGGGGGAGGGGGGCACTTTCTTCGTTCGTACTATGGTACCAACGAATAAAAGTACAGGTTATGAAAGACAATTCCATTTTTTCGACGAATCTACAAGCTGCAGCTGTTTAATTTCTCCTCACCATGGTTTTAAAAAAATAATAATTAAATGTTTGTCATGACATTTTTACTTTATTTTTAGCTGAAGGGCGCTCTCTGCCTTAAAAACTCAATCGAGAAAAAAAATCTTCCATTAACTGTACTATGAGCTGCACAAATACATGGCCCATTTAAGAATTCATTCATTCATAATCATAATGCTATGCAAGTCTGCAGCTCATTGTACATACCCAATTGAGATGACGAGTGATAGAGAAGTATGGAAGAAGGAAACATGCTGCGCCGACCCCAAATAAATGGGATAAGGGCAAGGGATGATGATTCTACAGACAATATTGAGCTGAGAGATTTTTTTATTCAATTTCATCGTGCTAAGTGTGCAACGTGTTTCTTGAGTACACTTTTGTGTATAACATTCAGGGCGCGGAGGCGGGCGCGAACACGGCGGCGGGCAGCGTGTCGGCCGCCGCGGGCGAGCGCGTGTACGCCATGAAGATACTCAACAAGTGGGAGATGCTCAAGGTATGTGCGTGTCGGTCAATGTTCGACATATAACATTCAGGGCGCGAACACGGCGGCGGGCAGCGTGTCGGCCGCCGCGGGCGAGCGCGTGTACGCCATGAAGATACTCAACAAGTGGGAGATGCTCAAGGTATGTGCGTGTCGGTCAATGTTCGACATATAACATTCAGGGCGCGAACACGGCGGCGGGCAGCGTGTCGGCCGCCGCGGGCGAGCGCGTGTACGCCATGAAGATACTCAACAAGTGGGAGATGCTCAAGGTATGTGCGTGTCGGTCAATGTTCGACATATAACATTCAGGGCGCGAACACGGCGGCGGGCAGCGTGTCGGCCGCCGCGGGCGAGCGCGTGTACGCCATGAAGATACTCAACAAGTGGGAGATGCTCAAGGTATGTGCGTGTCGGTCAATGTTCGACATATAACATTCAGGGCGCGAACACGGCGGCGGGCAGCGTGTCGGCCGCCGCGGGCGAGCGCGTGTACGCCATGAAGATACTCAACAAGTGGGAGATGCTCAAGGTATGTGCGTGTCGGTCAATGTTCGACATATAACATTCAGGGCGCGAACACGGCGGCGGGCAGCGTGTCGGCCGCCGCGGGCGAGCGCGTGTACGCCATGAAGATACTCAACAAGTGGGAGATGCTCAAGGTATGTGCGTGTCGGTCAATGTTCGACATATAACATTCAGGGCGAGCGCGTGTACGAACAAGTGGGAGATGCTCAAGGTATGTGCGTGTCGGTCAACGTTCCACATATCCCATGTAGCAAACGGTTCTATAAGAGCTTATACAGCCATTGTAACTCTAATTTAAGCTGTATAAAGGCTGTATAAGTGGTTATGTCGCCTGTGTGCTACTTGGGATTGTTGTCAAGGTTTTTGTAGATTTTTCGGCGTTTCAAGGTCTGATGGATCTCGGAAGAAATAGATACTATAGGAAAAGACCTACATTACTTGGCTGCGACCAAGTAATGTAGGATTTAGTGTTTCATATTTTCATAAAAGAAAATCTATGTGTAGATAAATTAGTGTAATGCAACTGTACATAGGTCTTAAAACATTCGTGAGATTCTATTATGAAACTCACCTTCGACTCTTTCCTAAAATCACACTCGTGTTTTAAGTAGGTATGTTTATCATCGTTTAGTGTTCATGACATAAGCCTACTAGAACTTATTGTAGGATCAGATCGACTTGTGTGAGGTTGTCCGATATTTATAATTTAGTTTTTTCAAACATGCAATGAAATATCGTTATAACAGGCTTCGAAAGTATCTCATTTCGGGCGGAGCAACTCGAGACAACTGTAAAGGAATTTCATACAAAATTGAAGGCCTAAGCTGGTTTTTTTTTGAAACATGGTGTCTGTGCTCATGAGCAAGCTGAATTATATATTTTTTGAGTGGTGATTATTGTATTTCATTGCTTATTATTGAGAACAGCATTATACATGCCTTAGCCGTGAAAAGCGCTAGCCGGCTTCGTATCACTATCCGTGGCACTACCCGGCAGGCCCTTATTTCCCAGCGTCTGCAGTAATGTACATACCTAGGATAACTCGGGGCACGTTCTAGGGATAGGATATCGATAAAAAAGATGTCGATATAATTAAATTAATATATGTGCTCAATGAACATTCTGGATTACTATAAAGAGGTTCGATGTCATATCTGATCTGATATCGAGCCTCTTAAATTAAGATAATAAAAGTATGAGGATGTCATTTCAATCAAAATATCAATTTACGTATATTATGAAAATTATTTTAAAAGAAACATGTAAATACACGTTTTAATATGTTTTTTTTTTCATTTGAAAATGTGGAGAAATGAAGTAATATTTATTTATGTCGATGACATTTAGATGTTGACAGTAACATCGATACATTTTTTTGTTGATAAAATATTTTGTTACGTCACTTTCGTATAGGTGACCCGAGTTATCCTAGGTATGGTAATGTATTATTATTGTCGTTTCGACAGCGCGCGGAGACGGCATGTTTCCAAGAAGAAAGGGATGTCCTTGTGTACGGCGACCGGCGGTGGATCACCAACCTGCACTACGCGTTCCAAGACGACAACAATTTGGTGAGAGTTTCATTCAAATTAGTCAACTGTTTTCTGTCGCTCGTTGCCATGGTGATGTCCCCTGGGCCACTTTTAGAAACTACGATTTCAGCTGTTATATTTACAAAAAACTCCGGTCCGGTTCATAGGTCTGGTAGTGGCATATGGCAATAATGTGCATACGTCATATATTTGCGTTATTAAACCTCAATAGCGATTTGTCATAAGACAAATTCAAAACATTGTTTACCGGAATGCTGCTCAATACTTCTTGCGAAATAAATACTGAATCCTATTAAAGTAAACCTGACTTTCATCAATGAGGATAGTTTTAGAGTGATAGGCTTCATTATGAAAAAATACTCCACATTTAGTCCTGTTTCCTCTTTGCTTACATCTGATATTCACCGACTTTCAACGTCAGTTACCAAAAATTTGCCGTTGGCAGTAAAATAAATTAGTACCACTAAAATACTATCTAAGCCCATTCTTATAACCTATATATTCTTATAATTCTTTGACCCTCCTGACAATACCAAGAATATAATTTATCGACAATTTAATCTAAGAAGTTTTATCACCATTGTCCCCTGGGTTACTATTACAGGTAAAATAAGATATACTCTTTCTCAACAGACTTCGAAAAGTTGGATGTTCGGGCTGTTTTTAGGGTTCCGTATCCAAAGGGTAAAAACGGGACCCTATTCCTGAGACTTCGCCGTCCGTCCGTCCGTCCGTCCGTCTGTCACCAGGCTGTATCTCAACAACGGTGATAGCTAGACAGTTGAAATTTTCACAGATGATGTATTTCTATTGCCGCTATAACAACAAATACTAAAAATAAAATAAAATAAATATTTAAGGGGGGCTCCGATACAACAAACTTGTTATAGATTATATATATGTATAGGTACGGAACCCTTCATGCGCGAGTCGGGCTCGCACTTGCCCAATTTTTTTTTGTATGTACGTTACGCGATCGTTTCGCCATTTGTGGACCGTCTCTCGAACAGCAAACTTAACATTGCAGTACCTGGTGATGGACTACTACTGCGGCGGCGACCTGCTCACGCTGCTGTCCAAGTTCGAGGACCGGCTGCCGGAGGACATGGCGCGCTTCTACATCGCGGAGATGGTGCTCGCCATACAGAGCGTGCACGAGCTGCGATACGTGCACAGGTAACTTAAAATAGTGCATTCATAAACGGGTCGTCGCGCCGTTAAATATTTTTAATTTTTTTTTATGTCATTGGGGGCAAACGAGCAAACGTATCGCCTGATGGAAAGCGAACTCATTTCTTCATATTTCTTGTTATTTCTTGATTTTACGCGGATTCTTCTTTGTTCCCCTCATGGGCCACCATGTTCTATCTTTGGCTGATAGACAGGTGTAAATTAAATGCCCAGATACTTAATAAATAATATAATCAGTAAATAAGTTTCCGTCAAAAATTACATTTTAGTGGCAAGCTTTTATAGCCGACTGTACTTTTCTTTGGAGATCCATCAAATGCTCACTGAGACGACTCTAAAGAGCCCAAGCTCGGTAGGATCGCTTTTTCTATTATAGAGTTCCTATGGCCACCTTCCGGCTCCATCATCAGATCAGCCCCATGGTACCATATTATTGTATTGTCATCAATGTTAAGTAAGTATGCAAAATTTCAGCTCAATCGGTTAACGATATCTGCTTCAAAATTGAGTTGCAAGATTTCACCCGAACAAACATACTTTAAACATACCATGCAAGCTAAATAAAAGCTTGTAAAAAAGGTGTGTCTTGTACAAGTATAAAATTGCAAGTGACATGAGTAGGTACATTAGTGTGAACGTTATTCAAGCGCCTAGCGAATGCGAATGCAATGCTTCCTTGATGTCGTTTCGGTGCTGGTTTCACAGGCGTCAAGCCTGAACAACTCACTTGGTTGAAATCGAATATTGCTCGACACGTTTCGAATCGGTTCGCGATTCATCATCAGGAGAGCCGATCAGTCGCGGCGGATCAGTGTTCGATAGGCATGACCAAGCTCAATATGTCATGAAACAAAGAAATTAAATAGTATTTTTTTAAAGTTGATTTCAAACGTAGCGTAGGTACGCATTTTTTTTTATTCAAAAGAAATTGTGTATGTTTTAAGAATCCCCATAATTTATTTAACAATAATTATATGACAACCATGAGCTTAACCGCACTTTTTTACGGTGAAAATGGGAAATTACTTAGTTATTCATTGAATCTTTATTTCACGAAAGAAAACTTATCGTACAAAAGGCGGACTTTTTGTCTCCATACAAATATTGGTATCCAACCCAGAAATGACGTCACATCTAGGTGGCCATTTGTATGGAATGTTTTAGCGCTCCGTAGGAATGTTGAACATTGACGGTAATTTCTGACTTTTAGAGCAGTTTAAGTGTAGTCAGTCCCATATAGTAATTTGATCACAATAAAAAATAGAATCGATTGATAGCTTAAAAAAAATCGTAACGTTCATATGCGCGATTAAGTCCAAGTTTGTAGTGATGTGGTCTTTCTCTTTGTAATTAAAAAAAATATACGTTTATTTAGCGCGGGCTGATTTTACCTCAATTCAAAGTAAATATATTAATAGATATAATTGTTTATGTTACAGGGACATCAAGCCAGACAACGTGTTGTTGGACGCGAGCGGACACATCAGACTCGCTGACTTCGGCTCGTGCCTCAGACTCGGAGACGATGGGAAGGTACAGACACAGAATACTTCATAGCACATACAGAATGCATCCCCACACCGAATCTAAAGCGTGACCTGAAATATATGAGGATGCGCCATATTGCGCAATTTAACTGGAACTAATTTCTTACACTGGCAATGATTTTATGATGGTTCGTCAACAATGTCAATGTCATTCGGGGCGGTTATTTTAAAAGACAAATATTTAAAATTATCCAAATAAAACGTGAAAAACGATTCATAGTCGTGAACGTAAGATTATAAATAAAGTATACACGTGGTTTACTACACGAAAAACAGTCAGGAAAATAGTGCATTCCATTAAATGATAACACGAGGTTAACATAGTGCAATTGACAGGTATTTAAACTAATGTAATTATAGTGGATTCCGATTGGTTGCAAAATTGGTGCCATATAAATCTTATAAATAGCGCCGTCTTGACAATCCTCATATATTTCTGGTCAGGCTTTAGTTACCTCACCCCGCAAGGGCACCGAGTTGGAATCGTGTTGGCTGCGTAGAACATTTAGAAAGGGTTGTGTACTGTGCATAGTTGGGCATTCATTCCTGACGTCCACAAAATCACCATCACCACCACAATCATCATCAATATCATCATAACAACACCCATTACCACCCACAACACCCATTACCACCCACCATCACTATCACCACCACCATCTGTTTTTTCTCAATAAAGAAAATAAATACATAAATAAATGAGATTGTCATTCATTAATGATACTAAACTATAACATCTAATTATGCCTACACTAAAACGGTTTATTTTAAACTTTTCAGGTACAAAGCAACGTTGCCGTAGGGACACCTGACTACATATCTCCAGAAATATTAAGAGTAAGTTGTACTTTAATCACTATCCATAACATTTTCGCTTTTTTATAAGCGATATAATTATGTGACTTGAGAAACCAGCGAGCAACACCTTCGCCCTTCACCGTTTATGTCAAACTAGCTGCGCCGACCGATGTTACCCGCTCATCCCACGAAGACACTACATTATTTCGGGATAAAAAGTAGCCTACATATTAATCCAGGTTGTATGGAGGTATCCATACCGAATTTTATCAACATCGGTTTAGCCATTTGAGCGTGAAGAACTAAAAAACATACACACACACAAACACACTCATAAACTCTCCTTTATAATATTAGTGTGACATGCGGCCGAGGCTGTCGCTCTCGAGTCGGGCTATCGAGTCACGTTCGTAAGTGCCGCACTTTTATGGACGCTGCTTAAATCACCTTTTATAGATGCAAGAGGCCAATGATAATGATGATAAATAAAGTATACCTACTCATTCAGAGGTACGCCTCAAGTTATTTGCAAGATTCATCTTTGATGATGCTTATCGTATGTTTCTTTCAGGCAATGGAGGACGGGCAAGGTCGCTACGGTCCTGAATGCGATTGGTGGTCGTTAGGTGAGTATTAAACATCAAATTATATATTTTTGTTAATCAACCAAAAAACTATCTTGGTCTCAGAGAAAGGACGTGTTTTTTCGCGTTCTTTTACTCTATGTACTTTACTGACTATCTACTAAAGGCGGGATGGGTTGTTAAATATATACGAACAAGTGTCGGTCCGGCCCAGGGATAGTGATACCAACAGCTTGCATATGGCAATAATGAGCATACGTCATATATTTGCATTATGAAACGTCAATAGCGATTTGTCAAGGATTTGTCATTAACCAAGTTCAAAACATTGTTTATCGGAATGCTGCTCAATCTTTCGTTCTTCTTGTGAAATAAATGCTGAATCCTATAGAAAAAACTTGACTTTCAGCACTGTGGATGGTTTGGGCTTTATTATGCAAAAATTACTTGAAATTTGTATTTAGTATATTTAGTCCTGTTTCCTCTTTGTTTAGATCAGTGACATTCACAGACTTTCAACGTCAGTTACCAAAAATTTGTCGTTGCCAGTAAAATAAATTAGTACCACTATAGCCCTCCGGAACCATTGGTCTACTTTCCCGATCGGTCAACTTGTTCAAACCGTCTACTTTCCCCATCGGTCCAAATGAGCAAACGAGCGAAACTTTTACATGAGGCGGTGATCCTCCCTAGAAATTTCAACACGCAAATCTTTATTTAGGTTTTGGCTCCCAAGGGTCGATATAGACTTCAACCACAGAACTAAAGGGTATTTTTTAAAGCTATGCTACCTATGACCTACTTATACAACGTTGCATACAATAATTTTTCTACGACTCGACATTTCATAAATAAAATGCAAATAAACAACAAAGAAAATAATAGGAGCTCGGAATCAACAAAATAAAAATAGTCTGATAAACTTTTTTTTTATTGACGTCTATCTGTCAAAAAAATATGAACTTATACATAAAGGTATGCGTTCACTATACTAAACATCCAAGCACTGAAGATGCTTTAGTACAATAAGTTTTTATTTAAATTGCAAATTGTGTGAATGCAGCTGTTTATTTTGTAATCTGTGGTACTAAGTGATTCTTTTTTGGCGACATTATAACATCGATTAACAGTGTTTTTTTTGGGAAATAGAGTTTTACAGACTTTCATAATTTATGTCTTTATATTAGAGTTAGTAACTATATAGATGACAGAAAAAAGTACTGGAGAAGAAAAAAACTGTTGTAAAACCCCCCGTTGTGCTATAATTGAAACATGTTGCAGGTGTGTGCATGTACGAGATGCTGTTCGGCGAGACGCCGTTCTACGCGGAGTCGCTGGTGGAGACATACGGGAAGATCATGAACCACGCGCGCTCCTTCCACTGCCCGCCGCCACTGGAGCACGCTAAACAGGTAACACATCCATACTAATATTATAAATGCGAAAGTGTGTCTGTCTGTCTGTCTGTGTTACCTCTTCACGCTTAAACCGCTGAACCGACTTAGATGAAATTTGGTATGGAGATAGTTTGAGACCCGGGAAAGGACATAGGATACTTTTCATCCCGAATAAATTTAGTGTTCCCGTGGGATGAGCGGGTAACACCGCGGGGCACAGCTAGTGTATGATAAACTCAACATCAATTTGTCGTTCTCTGTTCCAGGGATTGGATACCGGTATTCGCTCCATACAACAACTGATATTCATTTTAGGTTTTTTGCTTGTTATTACACATTTTTAGGGTTCCGTACCCAAAGGGTAAAAACGGGACCCTATTACTGAGACTTCGCTGTCCGTCCGTCATTACGTCTGTCACCAGGCTGTATCTCAAGAACGGTGATAGACGACAGTTGAAATTTTCACAGATGATGTATTTCTATTGCCGCTATAACAACAAATAAAATAAATATTTAAGGGGGGCTCCCATACAACAAACTTGTTTTAGATTATATATATGTATAGGTACGGAACCCTTCATGCGCGAGTCGGACTCGCACTTGCCAAATTTGTATAGTTAAGTGGGCTAATTTCAAAGTTTTGATATAATTACCTAAACTTTGTTTAATCATATTAGAAAATGAACGCGAAATTAGAAAGATATTTCAATTTTAATGAAAACCGGTGAAGACCCCTAGTCTGTTCATCGAATTCCAAGTGTATCTTATTACTATTTCAACTTGATCACTCTACTTTTTTCGATGCCCATTTGTTTTTTACGGACTTCCTTGTCATCATTGTCTTGCTCATATGCTATTTATTTGGGGCCAGTCTATTTTCTTTTGGCACTTCATGCGTTATCTCATCGCTTATTTTTGTCCTAGTTATTATGATCTTGAAACTGCTTTAAGTACACACTATTGTTTTCCAGAATGTAATACGAATGTATTGAATTAATTACAGGTGTCAGAAGAAGCGACGGATCTGATTCGGAAGCTAATCTGTGCCGCTGATCAACGGTTGGGAAGAAATGGCTTGCAAGATTTCAAGGTAATACAAATTTCTATGAAACTAATTGGTAACAGAGTTATCTATCACCTGACTGAGACCTCAAAAATAGTTTTCATCTCTCGCCTCCAAAATCCAAAGGTTAGCATGCAATACTGGATATTGGTACATGAGTTTTTGTCGATGGTCAAGATGAGAGAGTATTAAAAGGCAAACTACTTTTTAATTCAGTAAGATTAGCTGAAAATTTGGCAAAATGAAAGGACAACTTTTATCTATCAGGATATGTAGGTTATAGAGCCAAGTTTAATTTTATCTACTCTCCCCCCCTCTCAGGGGTGAGCGTCACCCCCCCGCGCCCTCGAATGTGTCCCGGAGCGCGGTATTTTCCACTTCAGAAGAAAACCGTGTACGATACATACAAAAAGTATATGAACGAAATAATCCTGAATAAATTTACTATAAACCTTTCATACATACAAAAGCGATAGCACTTATACAATCGGCGCAATCTGTTACCAAATACTAACGTTTTTAATTATTGATCTTTTTTTTCTACTAAAAGGTTAGTTATCTCAAAAACTGCACACTTCTCGGCCAAAATATGTATGACAAAAGTAAAGAATGGACAATGTTCTTTCTAAAAATGTATAATTTATTTCTGTTTCTCTTTCATTTACCGTTGCAATGCTATTTTTAAAATTTATGTCATTTGGCCATTATGCGAAATATAAATATTCGTACTAGTTAAACGGTGTTACTTGCAATACCATAGACTTCTTATATGTTTTTCTGTAATCTACAAGTATTGAACTATATTCTGTATTTTTTTTTTTTACTTAGCCTCACTATTTTAGGAAATAAGGGGTGTGTGGGGAAATCGTCAAGTTTTGCTCGTTTTCGTAAATAACTTCAAAACCGTTTAATTTAGAATTATATAATACATATATTTGAGATGTTCATAATGTACCCTTTCATTTGATATGTCACACGATATACTATGCCATTTTTTTTTCTATTTTGCTCCCTAAACTGGCCCTCATGTCAAAATTTATTTATTTGCGTTACGTTACGTTACACGTCCATGTTTGGGTCATCAATTTACATACGTGTACAAAATTTCAACTCAATCGGTCCAGTAGTTTCGGAGCAAATTGGCTATGACCGACGGACGGACTGACACAGACACACGAGGGATCCTACTATAATCATAGCGAATTTTCTCCGAAACTACTGGACCGATTGAGTTGAAATTTAGTACACGTATGTAAATTGATGACCCAAATATGGAAATGTAACGTAACGTAAAGTAAATCAAGTAATTTGAAACATGGGGGCCCGATTTGAGGGGTAAATTAGAAAAAAAAAATAGCAAAGTATATCGTGTGACATATCAAATGAAAGAGTTTATTATGAATATCTCAAATATATATATTTAATAATTCAAAATTAAACGGTTTTGAAGTTATTTACGAAAACGAGCAAAACTTGACGATTTCCCCACACACCCCTTATTTCCTTAACTAGTAAGTCTAAAAAAAAAAAAATACTGGATATAGTTCAATATTTGTAGATTACATAAAAACATATAAGAAGTCTATGGTATCGCAAGTAACACCGTTTAACTAGTACGAATATTTATATTTCGCATAATGGCCAAATGACTTAAATTTTAAAAATAGCATTGCAACGGTAAATGAAAGAGAAACAGAAATAAATTATACATTTTTAGAAAGAACATTGTCCATTCTTTACTTTTGTCATACATATTTTGGCCGAGAAGTGTGCAGTTTTTGAGATAACTAACCTTTTAGTAGAAAAAAAAGATCAATAATTAAAAACGTTAGTATTTGGTAACAGATTGCGCCGATTGTATAAGTGCTATCGCTTTTGTATGTATGAAAGGTTTATAGTAAATTTATTCAGGATTATTTCGTTCATATACTTTTTGTATGTATCGTACACGGTTTTCTTCTAAAGTGGAAAATACCGCGCTCCGGGACACATTCGAGGGCGCGGGGGGGTGACGCTCACCCCTGAGAGGGGGGGAGAGTAGATAAAATTAAACTTGGCTCTATAACCTACATATCCTGATAGATAAAAGTTGTCCTTTAATTTTGCCAAATTTTCCATATATTGCAATCTAATTTTCTTGGATTATTTCTCAAACATGCAATAAAATGTCGTGTGTTATCGTGCGGCTTCGAAGTATCGCGTTTCGGGCGGAATTTCATACAAAATTTAAAGCCTAGGCCGGGAAGTAATTTGTTTTTAAACATGGCGGCTGTATTCATGGTTACAGGTTATACAGCTGTTTTTTTTGAGTGCTGTATTTTTTTTCGTTGCATATGTTTGAGAAGCACTATACATGCCTTAGCCGTGAAAAGAGTTTGCCGGCTTCGTATCACCCGGCAAGTCCTTTTTCGGCGTCTGCAGTAATGTACTATTAGGCTGCGTTTCCACCAGAGATGTGCGAGGATGCGTTGCGAGGGATGTGTTTTAGTTAGCCAATGGAATAACTTCATTTACTTATCCTCGCTCAGCGCAACTGATTCTATTGGTTAACAAAAACACATCCCTCGGTCTCGCTACGCATCTTTGCACTGGTGGAAACGCAGCATTAATGGACTAACTCAGTTTTTTTTTGGGAACTGACCACTTTTTAGGGTTCCGTAGCCAAATGGCAAAAAACGGAAGCCTTATAGATTCGTCATGTCTGTCTGTCCGTCTGTCCGTCTGTCCGTCCGTATGTCACAGCCATTTTTTTCCGAAACTATAAGAGCTATACTGTTGAAACTTGGTAGGTAGATGTATTCTGTGAACCGCATTAAGATTTTGATGAAAATTAATAATAAATATTGGGGGCTCCCCATACTTAGAACTGAAACTCAAAATTTTTTTTTTTTCATCAAACACATACGTGTGGGGTATCTATGGATAAAATTTCAAAAATTATATCGAGGTTTCTAAAATATATTTTTTGTAAACCGAATAGTTTGCGTGACAGACGCTTCCAAAGTGGAAAAAGTTGCCCCCCCCCCCTCTAACTTCTAAAATAAGAAAATGAAAAATCTAAAAAAAGCATACGATGTACATTACTATAAAAACTACCAACGAAAATTGTTTTGAACGAGATCTAGTAAGTAGTTTCTTTTTTAATACCTAACTTTGCACCTAATTTATATGGGGCGCTATACATACCAGGTGCAAACTTAACTTAACCACTTAGGGATGGAAAGTGTGTGTACGGAACCCTCGGTGCGCGAGTCTGACTCGCACTTGGCCGGTTTTATTGAAGCTGAATTGTAATATCGGTTCCAGAATCACGCGTGGTTCGCCGGGCTGGAGTGGGAGGCGCTGCGCGAGCTGCACGCGCCGTTCGTGCCCGACGTGGCGAGCCCCACCGACACCTCCAACTTCGACGTCGACGACACCGACATCAGGTACCGGCGCCAAGGCCGACCATAACGAGCACAACGTACACTCCACTAGTTCACAAGGCATAAGCTCTCCGGTGCTTCTCCAAGCGGAGTAGCACGTCTGGCACCAGCAGTGCAGAGGGTCCTTCGGACCCGCAAGCTTCCATGAAAAAAAAAAAAAAAAACAAGGCATAAGGCTGCGTTTCCACCAGAGATGTGCGAGGATCCGTAGCCAGGGATGTGTTTTTGTTAACCAATGGAATACGTTTCAGAACTACATTTACTTATCGCTCAGCGCAATTAGGTAACAAAAACACATCTCTCCCCCTCGCTACCCATCCTCGCACGTGGAAACGCAGCCTAAAGCGAGAAGTGGCTTTTTTCCTCCAATCTCGACGTTGACACTGACATGGAATGACATCATTTCATGGATTCGGAGATGTTGGATCATATAGTTTAATTTGATCATTTTAATCATCTTTCTGCTAGATAGACCAAAATCATTTAGTCTCCCGATAACTCTTTCAATATGCATGAGTTTAGTCTACTTCAATATTATAAATCAAACCCGTATTATTGTCGCTTGTTTTGTACCATGATCTGATGGTCAATATGCTACTGATAAACGTATATTTATCTCCAGATTATCGGAAGCCGTGCCTCCTCCATCCGCATCATCAGCGTTCTCCGGGCTGCACCTGCCGTTCGTGGGCTTCACGTTCACGGCCGGCTCGCGCCTGTCCGACCTGGGCGCGCCGGCCACTCCGCTCAGTCCCGCCAAGAACGCGCCCAGCCAGGTGAGTGTCCGCAGACTGTTGGAGCTGTTCCACCATCAGCACCAGCGGTCTCCGGGCTGCAGCTGCCGTTCGTGGGCTTCACGTTCACGGCCGGCTCGCGCCTGTCCGACCTGGGCGCGCCGGCCACTCCGCTCAGTCCCGCCAAGAACGCGCCCAGCCAGGTGAGTGTCCGCAGACTGTTGGAGCTGTTCCACCATCAGCACCAGCGGTCTCCGGGCTGCAGCTGCCGTTCGTGGGCTTCACGTTCACGGCCGGCTCGCGCCTGTCCGACCTGGGCGCGCCGGCCACTCCGCTCAGTCCCGCCAAGAACGCGCCCAGCCAGGTGAGTGTCCGCAGACTGTTGGAGCTGTTCCACCATCAGCACCAGCGGTCTCCGGGCTGCAGCTGCCGTTCGTGGGCTTCACGTTCACGGCCGGCTCGCGCCTGTCCGACCTGGGCGCGCCGGCCACTCCGCTCAGTCCCGCCAAGAACGCGCCCAGCCAGGTGAGTGTCCGCAGACTGTTGGAGCTGTTCCACCATCAGCACCAGCGGTCTCCGGGCTGCAGCTGCCGTTCGTGGGCTTCACGTTCACGGCCGGCTCGCGCCTGTCCGACCTGGGCGCGCCGGCCACTCCGCTCAGTCCCGCCAAGAACGCGCCCAGCCAGGTGAGTGTCCGCAGACTGTTGGAGCTGTTCCACCATCAGCACCAGCGGTCTCCGGGCTGCAGCTGCCGTTCGTGGGCTTCACGTTCACGGCCGGCTCGCGCCTGTCCGACCTGGGCGCGCCGGCCACTCCGCTCAGTCCCGCCAAGAACGCGCCCAGCCAGGTGAGTGTCCGCAGACTGTTGGAGCTGTTCCACCATCAGCACCAGCGGTCTCCGGGCTGCAGCTGCCGTTCGTGGGCTTCACGTTCACGGCCGGCTCGCGCCTGTCCGACCTGGGCGCGCCGGCCACTCCGCTCAGTCCCGCCAAGAACGCGCCCAGCCAGGTGAGTGTCCGCAGACTGTTGGAGCTGTTCCACCATCAGCACCAGCGGTCTCCGGGCTGCAGCTGCCGTTCGTGGGCTTCACGTTCACGGCCGGCTCGCGCCTGTCCGACCTGGGCGCGCCGGCCACTCCGCTCAGTCCCGCCAAGAACGCGCCCAGCCAGGTGAGTGTCCGCAGACTGTTGGAGCTGTTCCACCATCAGCACCAGCGGTCTCCGGGCTGCAGCTGCCGTTCGTGGGCTTCACGTTCACGGCCGGCTCGCGCCTGTCCGACCTGGGCGCGCCGGCCACTCCGCTCAGTCCCGCCAAGAACGCGCCCAGCCAGGTGAGTGTCCGCAGACTGTTGGAGCTGTTCCACCATCAGCACCAGCGGTCTCCGGGCTGCAGCTGCCGTTCGTGGGCTTCACGTTCACGGCCGGCTCGCGCCTGTCCGACCTGGGCGCGCCGGCCACTCCGCTCAGTCCCGCCAAGAACGCGCCCAGCCAGGTGAGTGTCCGCAGACTGTTGGAGCTGTTCCACCATCAGCACCAGCGGTCTCCGGGCTGCAGCTGCCGTTCGTGGGCTTCACGTTCACGGCCGGCTCGCGCCTGTCCGACCTGGGCGCGCCGGCCACTCCGCTCAGTCCCGCCAAGAACGCGCCCAGCCAGGTGAGTGTCCGCAGACTGTTGGAGCTGTTCCACCATCAGCACCAGCGGTCTCCGGGCTGCAGCTGCCGTTCGTGGGCTTCACGTTCACGGCCGCTCCATAAACAGACAGATTTTATTGTCAGAGTGATATTGCAGATTTATTCAACCTTCTTACATAAAAAATATTTGCAATAATCAACTTTGGCATGCTGGTTTCGCTCTTGAATTCAAAATCAGAGTTAAGATGGCGCACTGTAGTGGGATAAATCTCCTAGCGTTTTAACCGCGCGGTTCTAGCGTCATTCCTTTTTCACGATTATTATCACAACGGAAGAGCCAATTGTTTTAATTATGATCTAACTAGGATTCCACTCGGAAGTGGCTTAGGGGTACATAAAAAATTGACTGCTTTAACAGTCATCAATTTTTTTTTTCAACAGTCATTTGGGTAAAGACCAAAAAGTTTGCAACGTTAACTCACCCTTAACTCGCTCAATAATAACTCAATAATATTTGTGTCAAAGTCTCCATTGTGCGACGACAGTTAACCTTTCAATAACGTACCTTAATGTTCTATTTTAAGGTTCCTTATTGTATCGTTATTTTTTGTCGCACAACGGAACTTTCTCAATTGTTTTTAATTCCTCGCTAACTGCGACTTAATTTTATCCAACTTTTTGGTCCTGACCCATTTATATTTGCAGAACGACGAAACGCCTTGCAAACATTGAATATTCACCCAGTTGCTCAAGCCAATAGCCATTTTCTGAAGCTCTTGTTTCATTCAGCAATTACATTTGCAGGCTCCATCGAACGCGGGTGACCGGGCGGCGCTGAAGGCGCTGGAGCGAGAGAACGCGTTGTTGGCGCAAACCATCGCCGAGCTCAGGTCCGGGGGACAACCTTTAGACGTCGGAAGCGGTAAGCCATTTACATTCATTCTAGATGTGTCTGTGTGTACCTCCATTTTGGATTGGGCTTTACATGTTCTGAGAATATTTTCTGTATTTCCGATTTGTTTAATACGCTATTTTATTTTTATTTTTCATGTTATTTGATTCTTGGTTCAAACAATTTAATATTGGGCACTATTGACAACCCTACCGCTGCTGCAAAAATGCTAGAAAAAGTACGATCACTGCCAATCACTACAAAGTATAAAACAAAGTTGCTTCCTGCCCGTCTGTACCTATGTATGCTTAGATCGGAATTTTGAGGGTTTTTAAATAGCTAGAGTGATTCGGGAGATAAGTTTATATGTATAATACATGCATAATTTATCAGCATTGCACCCGTGCGAAGCCGGGGCGGGTCGCTAGTAATGTAATAAAGTACCAAAGTATTCAAGATTCTTATCTCGATTCCATTTTTGTTACAGAAGAATCGATCCAACTGAAAGAAGAGGTGGCTGCGTTGTCGAAAAGAAACGCAGAGCTTGAAGCGCAAGTGAGGTGTTACGAACAACTTAACAGCGGGATAGTATCACAGGTAATACATGGTATACTAGATTACTCATGCGGCTTTGTCTGCGGAGCAAACGACCAATTTTTATACCGAGTTCGCACACGGCGACTTTTTGTAGAGATTCAGTAGTGTCTGAAGAAGTAGTTGTGTATGAAGTCAAACTGTCGTTGGTCATATACACGCGCACACGTTAATACGATTCTGCGATTCTATCGATACATTATCACGATAGGAGCGATCTCCACGATACAGCCTCAATTCAGAATTCATTCAGACGCGGTAGGGACAGTCCTATGACAGATGGAGATATATTCTGTTTTGCGCAAACATTGGTTGAGTCAATAAAGTTTCAAATGATAATTGTTTATCGATTTTCGTATTTCCGAAATCAAACTCCGACACTAAAATAATTAAACGACACTGAGCTTTTCCCATTTTCTGAAAACCTACTCAATACATCCGTTTAACATAGTTCCAATGGAATTGCCGATTTGTATAATCATTTCACTTGTATCAACTGCCCATCATAGCTGTCAACCGCAATAATATTGCGAGCACAAAATGGTATACAGGATTTTCAAACTTTATCGATCACAATAATTATAACACTAGGTGCGCCACGCGGTGTTACCCCTCATCCCACGGGAACACTATACTTTTTCGGTATAAAAAGCACCCTATGTGTTAATTCAGAGTGTCAGCTACCTTCATACCAAGATTTATCCAAATTGGCCCAGCCGTTTGAGTGTGAAGATGAAGAAGTAACAAACAAACACATAAACACACTCGCAAACTTTCGCTTTTATAATATTAGTGTGATTGCCAGGACCCGTCAGCACCTCAAGATTTAGTGGCGAGAGTACGAGAGCTGGAGGTGCTGGTCACAACCCTCAACCTGGAGAAGGAGGAGCTGATGAAAGAACAGGCTGATTCATCAGAGAAGTTGATACTACAGGTAAACTACTTGGACTTTTTGTGTTCGATTTGTTTAATAAAACTTCTTGAATATTAAACCATTGATACAAAGATCAAAGCTCGAAGAAAAATTTTAATGCGTAAACTGGTGGAAGAAACCAGGAATCGAACCCGTTACCTCTGGATTACCGGTCTTGCGTGTGAATCTTTCCACCACCCTAACGCCCAGATAACCTTTCGATTTTCTTCTTGTGCTTCGTGTGTCGATCTTTGCATTGTTTATTTGAAAGGCGTTACACCTCAGTGACCTCTATGTGAATACGTTAATATTCACTATTTATTCTTGAATATTGCATCATTATATGATTATATTATTTTTATTAGAACTAGTTAGAGCTATACTGGGAGTCTCCTTGCGTGATCGAATTACAAATGAGGAGATCCGAAAGAGAACCAAGGTTGTAGATATAGATCAGACAGTCGCCAAACTTAAGTGGAAGCGAGCGGGGCACATTGCTCGTAGAACCGATGGCCAGGTTCTTGAGTGGCGACCGCGTACAGGAAGACGCAGCGTGGGAAGGTCTCAACAAGGTGGTCCGATGACTTTATTAGGATGGCGGGAAGCAAAAATGAGGGCAGCGTACGACCGATCTAGGGTTGGACGTCTATCGGCTGATATGATGATGATAACTTAGCACTATCCATACTAATATTATAAATGCGAAAGTGTGTCTGTCTGTCTGTTACCTCTTCACACTTTAACCGCTGAATCGATTTTGATGAAATTTGGCATGGAGATAGTTTAAGATCCGAGGAAGGACATAGGATAGTTTTCATCCTGGAAATTATCCCTAAAAAGATTGAAAAGTGAGTTAGTAATTCATGATGACATTGATGAGCCTGTAGGAAATGTTTTTATTAAACCAAAAGCACAATTGCTCTTACATTTGCTTAGGCGCTTTTAATAATCCCTTTTATTGAATGTTTCAGGATAAAGAACTAAAGGACGCCGTGACGCAACGGAAACTGGCGATGACTGAATACAACGAGGTGACGGACCGCTTGTCTGAGCTGAGGCAACAGAAACAGAAGTTATCACGACAGGTAATATAATAAAACATTTAACATTTTACACTATTTCCTTCATTGTTTACTTTACTGATGAAAAAATAGAGAAAAATATGATGAAAATGACTGTATCCCGAACCCAACTTTTTGGCATTATCCAAGTTCTGAAAGATGCCTATAGCCGAAAGGAACCTATGAGTTTTAACAGCTCTACATTCTACAGAGTCTAAAGCGTTCAAATTCAAAATTCATTTATTTACCAAAAAGTATTACATGCTAACACAAGTACATATATGACACGGTTTATACAGTGATAGTATTTTGCGTAGATTTTATCAGTGGTCCTCACGACCTAGTGTGAGGAAGAAGCCTGTATCGTGAGGGCCTATGCACACAATTTGCATTTCACTTCACGATGATGCGTATACAGATAACATTTATAAATATTTAATAATAATAATAATATTCGCTCTTCTCAATTACATCTATATCAAAGTCAAAGTCAAAGTCAAAATATTCTTTATTCAAGTAGGCCTAGCTACAAGCACTTTCGAATCGTCAGTTACAGAGAGCAGAGCAATTTATTGATAAACTTATACTAAAAATAAAATAAAATAAAAAAACATAAAAAACAACATTATAGAAATAAAAGAAAAATCCTAAAAAGGATCGTCAACACATAAAAAAATTATAGAAATAAAAAACTAGAGGCTAGAATATTTCTAGAATAAAATTCTAAATGTCAAAAATTATAATAAAAATAGTTAAAATTAAAATATCAGTACCCTGATAGGTACTCGTTACAATAATTACACATAACATTGCGTGATTTTCACTAATCCCACGACACGTTATCATTCATGTAGTCTTGAGTGCTATAATAAGCTTTAGAAATAAGTTTACGTTTTACATAGTTCTTGAATTTACCAACAGACAAGTCAGTTACGCTTCTAGGAAGTTTATTATAAAATCTTGCACAGTTACCCATGAATGATTTTCTTATTTTATGGAGCCTAGTGGCAGGCACTGCGAGCTTATGCTTATTTCTAGTATTAATATTATGTATATCACAGTTCTTCTTAAAATTGGCAATGTTCTTATGTACATACATAAGATTCTCATAAATGTATTGACAATGCACTGTCATTATATTAATGTCCTTAAACTTATCTCTAAGCGAGTCTCTATGGTGCATTTTATATATCGCACGAATAGCCCGTTTCTGGAGAACAAAAATTATATTAATATCTGACGCACTGCCCCAAAGTAATATGCAATACGACATAATGCTATGGAAATAACTGAAATATACTAATCGAGCAATATCTAGAGAAAATTAGCATTGTTAAGCGTTATTAATCATATTCGGCATAATTTTTAGTCGACCTATTAGTCGGTGTCTAGTCGGCATAAAATGCCGAATAGTCGGCACATATTACCTGCTGGAACATGTAAAATATTATTATTATTACCATTACTTTAGGCAAATTCGACAATTATCATCATATTTGACGTTTTCAAGCAAAAGGTCTGCAGATCTGGTATTAGCATCAGTTTATTGTTTTGTTTTTCTATAAGACAATTTAGTTTGAGAGTCATAGAATGATATTTAGATGTTCTTCACAATATTTTTGTTAACAAACCCGGTCTTCCTATAATATAAATATCCGATCTACATTCAACCAGGCAGTTGCAACCCTTTTGATCGAAACCTGCCATACAACAGCTGTAAAAATCAGCATTCTTTTTCTGCTATAAGTATGATCGGTATTGTCGACTAATCGGCAATATTTTAGGCTAGTCAGCAGAATCCATAATTGGCCCATCTCTAGTAAATAGGTTTAGCCAGTTGTTATAATCTTTTTATTTAATAGTTATTAACTTTACCAGCATCGAATCTGGGGTATAGCTATTCGACGTTGTTGGCCAATCGTGGCATTCATGTCTAAGGATGTTAATCAAGTTCATTCTTTGCTCTTCCAGGTTCGTGACAAAGAAGAAGAGTTGGAAGTCGCTATGCAGAAGATAGATGCTCTAAGACAGGACATCCGACGATCGGACAAGGGTCGCAGGGAGCTGGAGGCGCGGCTCGACACTGCCATTTCTGAGGCCACTAAGGTAATCTGGTGTTTCCCTACACCCGGGGTTCGATTGTTTTAAATGTGAGACTTCAAAGCAAATTAAGATCTTTTTATATACTAAGGTGGCACTGAAGGTGTGCACGCAATTTCGTCCACGTATTTTTATTTATTTATCATAGCCGGGTAAAAATAATCTAATCTTAATCTTTGGATGTCCAACTATCCATGTACTAAAATTGGTTAATATACGTTCAGCCATTTCGGCGTGATGAGAAGACACAGAACATTTTACAAACAGATGGTGATGCACGGCTGGCGCCACGTTAAGATTTTTTTCTGAAATAATGACTCCTATGTTTAAAAAACAGATTTTCGATATAATTTTAGAATTGTATTGTGCGGTAACTATTATGTGATTCCCAATGAAACCGGCCCGTCTAGCACAACTACGCTTCACGACTCTTGTCGCACGACGTAGCATCGCCCGTCACACAGTTGCGACAACGCCACCAATTTTACAACTCCCGTTGCCCTTCCCTAAGGAAATTTTAAAACTCTAACTCGATCTCTTCAGCACTTTCCACTGCCAACCCCCTCTCGGATGACACAAGGACAGCTACGTAACACTCTCGCGGGGTGCTTGCACCCCGCGCACCGAGAAAATACTAGTTTGTTGTTATAGCGGCAATAGAAATACATCATCTGTGAAAATTTCAACTGTCTAGCTATCACCGTTGTTGAGTTACAGCCTGGTGACAGACGGACGGACGGACGGATGGACGGACGGACAGCGAAGTCTCAGTAATAGGGTCCCTTTTTTACCCTTTGGGTACGGAACCCTAAAAAGTAAGCGTTAGATACAACGTGTGGGGAGCGAATGCCTCAGTCGCTCCGGCAGGCTCCGCCCGCGCCACAGGAATTCGTCCACCTAGCGCTAAGTATAATAGTATAGATGCTGTGGCGTGGCTACCCAAGCTAGCCGGGGCAGGGTTCCCTTGTCCTATGGTGCCTGTCGCAGGCTATAGGTCCTTGCCCGGGGGCAACCGTCGCACTGAGTGAAGCCGCATTCCGTTATCTTATCTTATCTTTACTTATCTTATCTTATCTTATGCATTGTTGTCTGCAGGAGCGGAAGCTGCGCGAGGAGACGCTGCGCTCGGTGCGCGCGGAGGCGAGCGGGCCGCCCGGCTCGGCCGCCGCCGACGTCGCGCGCCTGCAGGCCGAGGTCGACGCGCTAGAGGTGACTGTCTCACTGTACTGTGCGGGACTGTATCATATAGAATGTGGCCGGGAGAGGAAGCTGCGCGAGGAGACGCTGCGCTCGGTGCGCGCGGAGGCGAGCGGGCCGCCCGGCTCGGCCGCCGCCGACGTCGCGCGCCTGCAGGCCGAGGTCGACGCGCTAGAGGTGACTGTCTCACTGTACTGTGCGGGACTGTATCATATAGAATGTGGCCGGGAGAGGAAGCTGCGCGAGGAGACGCTGCGCTCGGTGCGCGCGGAGGCGAGCGGGCCGCCCGGCTCGGCCGCCGCCGACGTCGCGCGCCTGCAGGCCGAGGTCGACGCGCTAGAGGTGACTGTCTCACTGTACTGTGCGGGACTGTATCATATAGAATGTGGCCGGGAGAGGAAGCTGCGCGAGGAGACGCTGCGCTCGGTGCGCGCGGAGGCGAGCGGGCCGCCCGGCTCGGCCGCCGCCGACGTCGCGCGCCTGCAGGCCGAGGTCGACGCGCTAGAGGTGACTGTCTCACTGTACTGTGCGGGACTGTATCATATAGAATGTGGCCGGGAGAGGAAGCTGCGCGAGGAGACGCTGCGCTCGGTGCGCGCGGAGGCGAGCGGGCCGCCCGGCTCGGCCGCCGCCGACGTCGCGCGCCTGCAGGCCGAGGTCGACGCGCTAGAGGTGACTGTCTCACTGTACTGTGCGGGACTGTATCATATAGAATGTGGCCGGGAGAGGAAGCTGCGCGAGGAGACGCTGCGCTCGGTGCGCGCGGAGGCGAGCGGGCCGCCCGGCTCGGCCGCCGCCGACGTCGCGCGCCTGCAGGCCGAGGTCGACGCGCTAGAGGTGACTGTCTCACTGTACTGTGCGGGACTGTATCATATAGAATGTGGCCGGGAGAGGAAGCTGCGCGAGGAGACGCTGCGCTCGGTGCGCGCGGAGGCGAGCGGGCCGCCCGGCTCGGCCGCCGCCGACGTCGCGCGCCTGCAGGCCGAGGTCGACGCGCTAGAGGTGACTGTCTCACTGTACTGTGCGGGACTGTATCATATAGAATGTGGCCGGGAGAGGAAGCTGCGCGAGGAGACGCTGCGCTCGGTGCGCGCGGAGGCGAGCGGGCCGCCCGGCTCGGCCGCCGCCGACGTCGCGCGCCTGCAGGCCGAGGTCGACGCGCTAGAGGTGACTGTCTCACTGTACTGTGCGGGACTGTATCATATAGAATGTGGCCGGGAGAGGAAGCTGCGCGAGGAGACGCTGCGCTCGGTGCGCGCGGAGGCGAGCGGGCCGCCCGGCTCGGCCGCCGCCGACGTCGCGCGCCTGCAGGCCGAGGTCGACGCGCTAGAGGTGACTGTCTCACTGTACTGTGCGGGACTGTATCATATAGAATGTGGCCGGGAGAGGAAGCTGCGCGAGGAGACGCTGCGCTCGGTGCGCGCGGAGGCGAGCGGGCCGCCCGGCTCGGCCGCCGCCGACGTCGCGCGCCTGCAGGCCGAGGTCGACGCGCTAGAGGTGACTGTCTCACTGTACTGTGCGGGACTGTATCATATAGAATGTGGCCGGGAGAGGAAGCTGCGCGAGGAGACGCTGCGCTCGGTGCGCGCGGAGGCGAGCGGGCCGCCCGGCTCGGCCGCCGCCGACGTCGCGCGCCTGCAGGCCGAGGTCGACGCGCTAGAGGTGACTGTCTCACTGTACTGTGCGGGACTGTATCATATAGAATGTGGCCGGGAGAGGAAGCTGCGCGAGGAGACGCTGCGCTCGGTGCGCGCGGAGGCGAGCGGGCCGCCCGGCTCGGCCGCCGCCGACGTCGCGCGCCTGCAGGCCGAGGTCGACGCGCTAGAGGTGACTGTCTCACTGTACTGTGCGGGACTGTATCATATAGAATGTGGCCGGGAGAGGAAGCTGCGCGAGGAGACGCTGCGCTCGGTGCGCGCGGAGGCGAGCGGGCCGCCCGGCTCGGCCGCCGCCGACGTCGCGCGCCTGCAGGCCGAGGTCGACGCGCTAGAGGTGACTGTCTCACTGTACTGTGCGGGACTGTATCATATAGAATGTGGCCGGGAGAGGAAGCTGCGCGAGGAGACGCTGCGCTCGGTGCGCGCGGAGGCGAGCGGGCCGCCCGGCTCGGCCGCCGCCGACGTCGCGCGCCTGCAGGCCGAGGTCGACGCGCTAGAGGTGACTGTCTCACTGTACTGTGCGGGACTGTATCATATAGAATGTGGCCGGGAGAGGAAGCTGCGCGAGGAGACGCTGCGCTCGGTGCGCGCGGAGGCGAGCGGGCCGCCCGGCTCGGCCGCCGCCGACGTCGCGCGCCTGCAGGCCGAGGTCGACGCGCTAGAGGTGACTGTCTCACTGTACTGTGCGGGACTGTATCATATAGAATGTGGCCGGGAGAGGAAGCTGCGCGAGGAGACGCTGCGCTCGGTGCGCGCGGAGGCGAGCGGGCCGCCCGGCTCGGCCGCCGCCGACGTCGCGCGCCTGCAGGCCGAGGTCGACGCGCTAGAGGTGACTGTCTCACTGTACTGTGCGGGACTGTATCATATAGAATGTGGCCGGGAGAGGAAGCTGCGCGAGGAGACGCTGCGCTCGGTGCGCGCGGAGGCGAGCGGGCCGCCCGGCTCGGCCGCCGCCGACGTCGCGCGCCTGCAGGCCGAGGTCGACGCGCTAGAGGTGACTGTCTCACTGTACTGTGCGGGACTGTATCATATAGAATGTGGCCGGGAGAGGAAGCTGCGCGAGGAGACGCTGCGCTCGGTGCGCGCGGAGGCGAGCGGGCCGCCCGGCTCGGCCGCCGCCGACGTCGCGCGCCTGCAGGCCGAGGTCGACGCGCTAGAGGTGACTGTCTCACTGTACTGTGCGGGACTGTATCATATAGAATGTGGCCGGGAGAGGAAGCTGCGCGAGGAGACGCTGCGCTCGGTGCGCGCGGAGGCGAGCGGGCCGCCCGGCTCGGCCGCCGCCGACGTCGCGCGCCTGCAGGCCGAGGTCGACGCGCTAGAGGTGACTGTCTCACTGTACTGTGCGGGACTGTATCATATAGAATGTGGCCGGGAGAGGAAGCTGCGCGAGGAGACGCTGCGCTCGGTGCGCGCGGAGGCGAGCGGGCCGCCCGGCTCGGCCGCCGCCGACGTCGCGCGCCTGCAGGCCGAGGTCGACGCGCTAGAGGTGACTGTCTCACTGTACTGTGCGGGACTGTATCATATAGAATGTGGCCGGGAGAGGAAGCTGCGCGAGGAGACGCTGCGCTCGGTGCGCGCGGAGGCGAGCGGGCCGCCCGGCTCGGCCGCCGCCGACGTCGCGCGCCTGCAGGCCGAGGTCGACGCGCTAGAGGTGACTGTCTCACTGTACTGTGCGGGACTGTATCATATAGAATGTGGCCGGGAGAGGAAGCTGCGCGAGGAGACGCTGCGCTCGGTGCGCGCGGAGGCGAGCGGGCCGCCCGGCTCGGCCGCCGCCGACGTCGCGCGCCTGCAGGCCGAGGTCGACGCGCTAGAGGTGACTGTCTCACTGTACTGTGCGGGACTGTATCATATAGAATGTGGCCGGGAGAGGAAGCTGCGCGAGGAGACGCTGCGCTCGGTGCGCGCGGAGGCGAGCGGGCCGCCCGGCTCGGCCGCCGCCGACGTCGCGCGCCTGCAGGCCGAGGTCGACGCGCTAGAGGTGACTGTCTCACTGTACTGTGCGGGACTGTATCATATAGAATGTGGCCGGGAGAGGAAGCTGCGCGAGGAGACGCTGCGCTCGGTGCGCGCGGAGGCGAGCGGGCCGCCCGGCTCGGCCGCCGCCGACGTCGCGCGCCTGCAGGCCGAGGTCGACGCGCTAGAGGTGACTGTCTCACTGTACTGTGCGGGACTGTATCATATAGAATGTGGCCGGGAGAGGAAGCTGCGCGAGGAGACGCTGCGCTCGGTGCGCGCGGAGGCGAGCGGGCCGCCCGGCTCGGCCGCCGCCGACGTCGCGCGCCTGCAGGCCGAGGTCGACGCGCTAGAGGTGACTGTCTCACTGTACTGTGCGGGACTGTATCATATAGAATGTGGCCGGGAGAGGAAGCTGCGCGAGGAGACGCTGCGCTCGGTGCGCGCGGAGGCGAGCGGGCCGCCCGGCTCGGCCGCCGCCGACGTCGCGCGCCTGCAGGCCGAGGTCGACGCGCTAGAGGTGACTGTCTCACTGTACTGTGCGGGACTGTATCATTAGAGCGGAGCGAGCGAAGCGAGCGAAGCTCCCATGGATCGACTCGAATGGACTTTGTGACAATGCGCGGATCTCAGCGAGTCATCAACCGATTTTAGAAATTTTTGTTTTAAAATGCACAAATTAAATTTCGCTAGGTCGTGACGAAGAGATAATTTCGAAAAAAAAAAAAAAAAAAAAACCGCTCCAATCTATGGTGCAAGCTTAGCCGGTGGCTGACTCTGCATCGACCTAGTATAGAATATCGCCGGCAGCATTGACATAGACCATTGTCACTCTGAAACTCACTAATTCTTTGATCAACGCTCCACCCTAATAGCGGGGGCGGGGAAGCTTGAAAGCCTACAACTGGTCCGCCCCAACGATAATGACGGTTGCCTTTTGTTACAGTTGCAGTACAAAGATTCGTTGGCGCAACAACAACAGCGCTACAATGCCGAGTTAGCGTCGCTTAGAGAACAGCTGCACGAGGGTGACGCCGTCCGGAGCGTGCTGAATAGAGAGGTATGCACAATAAAGATTCTTTTTCAGAGCATATTGAAAAAATTATAAAAATACACACGTCACAAAAAAAAAAAACAAAAAAAATATAAAGAAGCACCGTGTCGCCGTGTCCGGCGACAGCCACTCCGTCAATTATTCTTGTCCGGGTTATGAAGGAAATAACAAATAACAAGTCTCAGACCGCAGATACATGATGTAAAGGTATAACATTAGCTTAAACTATTTGGGCTCAGGCCTCAGGATGATAAACAACTGTTCAACGTATCGTTAATATTGAAGGTAATATCTGCCTACCTGTTCAGTACTGTGAAGAGTGCCTTTGTTACAGTTGCAAACGTCCAAAGATAAGCTAGAGAGCCGGCGGCTCGAGCAGATGAACGACAGCGAGGACCGGCAGATGCTGCTCAACGAAAACAGGAAACTGGCCAAGGACTTGGACGCGGTACGTGTACTATTCAAAGTGTTTTCTTAAAAATCTGAAACGCGTTAGTGTTATCGCGACACGAATAGAAATGTACAGTCCGACCAAAAAGAGTAGATATTAAAAAGTGGCAATACTGTAGTGTCCTCCCTTTCTGATTAATATAAGAAAACGGGGATGACACTGAGAACGTGTTTCGATTTACTTGATAAATCAGTTGGGTTCCCTAGAGCAGAGCGTTTACAGTTATTGTGTTAACCACTCGACAGTGTCGATAGTCTTGCGCTGTGTGTGGCCAGTATAATACTGCTTCAGGGTCGTTAAGAATCGGTTCGACCTTGGGCAATGTTACAAATCAGGTTTTATCACACACACTTGTAAATATATCCACGGGCCCCCCCGCACGTAAGGACTAATACAGTTGGAGGCACAAATGCCTACTATACATTCAGGGAGGAATATAAAAATTAATTAACCCTTTACCGCATATAGAAAAAAAATAGTTGTTTGAATTTGAACCTTGACCTGTGCCAATAAGGTCCAAGTTCATATCTGCCATATATGGCTTCGTATGCGGTAAAGGTTTAATAAATTTACTTGACGCCTTTCACCAAGGCTGGTGGGAGATTGCTCGGGACAGGGACGCATGGAAGAATGAGAGGGAGGCCTTTGCCCAGCAGTGGGACAATATAGGCTCTTAATAATAATAATAAATTTACATGCAATTATTTATCTAATCAAAGTCTTATGAAAATTTAATGTTGTTGACAAGCCGGTGGGACTAGAGTTTTATTTACGCCACGTTTTTTTTTTACACAGATGGCGGAGAACGGTCGGCGGTGGCAGGCGGAGCGGAGACAGTTGGAGCTGGAACTGGAGGAGCTCCGCGCCAAACGGGACACCATGCAGCATTGGGAGACTCAGGTGCGTTCTCTTTACAACTGTACTTTATTTATTTTTTCTACTCCAGTACTTTTTTCTGTCATTTATATAGTTACTAACTCTAATATAAAGACATAAATTATGAAAGTCTGTAAAAGTCTATACTCTATTGCCCAAAAAACACTGCTAAACGATGTTATAATGTCGCCAAAAAAGCATCACTTAGTACCACAGATTACAAGATAAACAGCTGCATTCACACAATTTGCAATTAAAAAAAAAAGCTTATTGTACTAAGGCATTGTTGCCAACTTAAAAAAAAAGTTTTATCATCAGTTCATGGATGTTTAGTATAGTGAACGTATACCTTTATGTATAAGTTCATATTTTTTTGACAGATGTTTAATATAGTGAACGTATGTATACCTTTATGTATAAGTTCATATTTTTGTGACAGATGGACGTCAATAAAAATAAGTTTATCAATTTTTTTTTAATTTTGTTGATTCCGAGCGGGAAACATGTAATTATTTTCTTTGTTGTTTATTTGGATTTTATTTATGAAATGTAGAGTCGTAGAAAAAGTATTGTATGCAACGTTGTATAAATAGGTGAAAAAACGCTCGTGGCATCTTTCTTACGATGTTCGCTACGCTCACATCGTAACCCATGCAACTCGCGTTTTTTGCCCCCTCTTATACAACGGTTGCATAAAATACTATTATCTACACCCATCTTGTTAAATTCCTATCTACATTACTTGGCAGCGACCAAAATCAGAGATGTAATTTCATAATAGTACCGTAACCAACGCGAGGTCACCATTACAGTATCAATTATCTCTGCTCCGCGGACTGACTGGCAGGACTGTTTCATATTTTCATAAAAGGAAATCTATGATAATGATAATGAATACGTGTGTACATAAATTAGTGTATGCATCTGTACATAATTAGGTCTCAAAACGCTCGCCTACGGCTCGTTTCATAAAACCATACTCGTATTTTAAGACCTCATTATGTAGCAGTTGCATAAACTACTAATACATTTATGAAACATGTAAAGTCTCTTTTTTTTAATTAGGTCTCAAAACACTCGCCTACGTCTCGTTTCATAAAACCACACTCGTATTTTAAGTCCTCATTATGTAGCAGTTGCATAAACTACTAAAAAAATTATGAAACATGTAATGTCTCATTTTATAATGTGTATTATACCTTCTGCATTATATAACTGGTGTGGTGTATATGAACTGAATATTAATTTCTGTTCGCAGATAGCGGATATCATTCGGTGGGTGGCAGACGAGAAAGAAGCGCGGGGATACCTACAAGCACTCGCCACTAAAATGACTGAAGAGCTCGAGTATCTTAAGATCGGTACGTATTTCGTTTCGTCGTCGTTCGCTCGCATCTCCCGTGGATATTTTAAAAAGAATCAAGCAGGAGCCCGGGCAGCGTTTTATGGGTACCCAGTAGTAGCCCTTATACAGCTTAAATTAGAGTTATAATAGCTGTTCAAGCTCGTATACAGCCTGTTTGCTAAGGCTCAGGAGAATTTCAATTGCTCGTTCCCTTGTGTTAGAAAATTTAGACGAATATGATCTTATATTTGGATTCCACCACAATTCGTAACAAGCGCTCTGTTATGAACTCACCAATTAACGCTTTTGTTTTTGCAGAAATAGTGTTATTTATTCGTGAAAACATGAGTCAAGCATCGTTCATAACGCTCCTGAGCCTTACCCTTATACGATAACCTGTCCGCTCCGGCGCTGGAGATTTATGGATACGTTTCCTGTCTATGATAGTTTCTTTTACTGGCTCTTTTGGACCAGTTCTGTATATTCTCGTATAGTCATCTAGTGCTAGGCTATCTCCTCGGTCAGTAGCGTAATACGGTATTTGAATATAGTGAAAATAAATTGTATCTTGAAACCACTAAACACAGACTCAAAAATACATGGATCCAAACTACCAGTAACTTTTGGACATTATACTATTTTTAATTGAAGAAAAACTAAAAAGAAGCTGTGATTTGACTACTCATTTTTGTGACGTCACAAGCCAGTATCTTTATAGAAAATTCATACTAACGGCTCATTTTTGATATTTCATAAAGAGTAGCTAATTTGAGCTGTCATCGAATACCGTATTAATATTGTATCCCTTCGCTGCGATCTTCAACTACACTATTGAAAACAAAAAAATGTTTGCTCTAGAATTTGTGGCCCGTGGTTGGGTGCGACCTAGCCTGTTCTGCGGAGTCAGAAGGATTGGCTACTTCTATTCACCTGCCAAATCAAAACCGCGCGCAACGACACACATTGCACAGACCCTTGACGTCTTAAGACGTAGCGTCATTTGCAGTAACGAGACCTCCAAGCAAAGTGGCTGTATTGGGTAATGTCTCCTAAATGCGACCACAATGAAACTCAGTGGCGTTACTACCAGTTGCGTCTCCATTGAGGTGAGGTGGAGACGTGCGGAATAGACCAATCACCTGGTGAGCGTCAGGATGACTGGACCAAGAGAAAATTTTGGAAGTTTAGATATCCTATGTTTTTGTACCTATTTTGTACTATTTTTTACCTGATATGAAATAATTTGTACCTCGCTAATAAGGGGAAAATATTAAAAATCAAGTGGCCAGCCATTCTGACGTCAGGGTGACTGGACCAAGCTGGTTTAACCTAGTTGCAAGCGTTAAAACTAGTTAATTTATTTGTAAAGATTTTGTACCTAATTTGTAGTGGACCTTTAAGTTTGATTTACGTTTACTTCTTATAGACTCACCAAAAAAAGTTATACCTAGAATAAGATTTGCATGTGAGTATTGTAAAGCGAGTCACACACGGAACCTAAGGAACATTTTATATCTTAGTAGTCGTGACGCTCACATCACCTGAGTTGATATCTGTATCTCAGCTCCGGTTCTCTTTTTTTGATATGTCGATTCCGCACGTCTCGTCTCTGCGTCAGTGGAGACGCACCCTATGTTCAGTGGTCTACAGGCAGTGTTTTTGTGTGCGAGGTTTTTAAATTTCAGGCAATCCTGTGACGTTGTACCCTCTATATGCCAAACCATGAGTTTGGATAATGCTTCTTTTTCTTGTCACATTTTTGAACATATACGTGCTGTACGGGGCTGTACATTTTCTGAGGAGAATCCACATGCAAGCGGATAATGGAATATTGTTGTCTTTGTCAAATTCTGTGCACCGATTTTTTTTTATTTATGACTATGTTTTTACAAGAATGACTAAAAAAAAACTCCTTGGTCGGGTATTTGAGTTTACGATGGTCCGTGAACAACGATCGATTCTCTTTTCGAATATTTCAAATTGCTTTCTTTTTGGGATTTCGCGTTTGATGCTCTATATCCTCTGACCAAATGTTATTAGTTTGCAATTACAAAACCATTTTCGTAATAACATTTGGTCAAAGAGGACTGCTTCCTTAAGCATGACGGTATTTGACTGTAGTGAAAATTTACTATATCATCGAAACCACTACATTTCAAAATACACGGAACCAAAATAAATAAACTACCACAAACTTTTCGACATTTTACTATTTTCAATTGGACAATAACTAAAAAGAAGATGTGTTTTGACCATTGATTATTATGACGTCACCAGCCAGTATCTTCATAGAAACTTTCATACTAACAAATCGTTTTTAACATTTCATAAAGAGATTTGAGCTGTCATCAAATACCGTATCGGTGTACCATTTGTGTAAATCCTAAAATGACACATTTGTCTTGTTACAGCGTCCGCAACGCGCGGCAGCAGCATCATCGCTCCTTCCTCCCCACCCTCAGCGCCTGGTGCTACTGGGACCGGTGGCTGGCGCAACCGGCGCTCGCAGAAACTGGACAAGATGGAGATCCTCACGCTGCAGTCCAGCCTGCACTCGGAGATCCAGGCCAAGCAACAGGTCGGCGAGGAGCTGAGCCGCACCAGGGCGGAGCTGCTGCATAGCCAGAGGTTTGTTAACCAACTGGACATGGAAGTCCTCACTAGATACTCGGAGATCCAGGCCAAGCAGCAGGTCGGCGAGGAGCTGAGCCGCACCAGGGCGGAGCTGCTGCATAGCCAGAGGTTTGTTAACCAACTGGACATGGAAGTCCTCACTAGATACTCGGAGATCCAGGCCAAGCAGCAGGTCGGCGAGGAGCTGAGCCGCACCAGGGCGGAGCTGCTGCATAGCCAGAGGTTTGTTAACCAACTGGACATGGAAGTCCTCACTAGATACTCGGAGATCCAGGCCAAGCAGCAGGGCGGCGAGGAGCTGAGCCGCACCAGGGCGGAGCTGCTGCATAGCCAGAGGTTTGTTAACCAACTGGACATGGAAGTCCTCACTAGATACTCGGAGATCCAGGCCAAGCAGCAGGTCGGCGAGGAGCTGAGCCGCACCAGGGCGGAGCTGCTGCATAGCCAGAGGTTTGTTAACCAACTGGACATGGAAGTCCTCACTAGATACTCGGAGATCCAGGCCAAGCAGCAGGGCGGCGAGGAGCTGAGCCGCACCAGGGCGGAGCTGCTGCATAGCCAGAGGTTACTGTTGTAGAAACTGGACGAGATGGAGATCCTCACGCTGCAGTCCAGCCTGCACTCGGAGATCCAGGCCAAGCAGCAGGTCGGCGAGGAGCTGAGCCGGAGAAGATGATGGAGGTCCTCACGCTGCAGTCCAGCCTGCACTCGGAGATCCAGGCCAAGCAGCAGGTCGGCGAGGAGCTGAGCCGGAGAAGATGATGGAGGTCCTCACGCTGCAGTCCAGCCTGCACTCGGAGATCCAGGCCAAGCAGCAGGTCGGCGAGGAGCTGAGCCGGAGAAGATGATGGAGGTCCTCACGCTGCAGTCCAGCCTGCACTCGGAGATCCAGGCCAAGCAGCAGGTCGGCGAGGAGCTGAGCCGGAGAAGATGATGGAGGTCCTCACGCTGCAGTCCAGCCTGCACTCGGAGATCCAGGCCAAGCAGCAGGTCGGCGAGGAGCTGAGCCGGAGAAGATGATGGAGGTCCTCACGCTGCAGTCCAGCCTGCACTCGGAGATCCAGGCCAAGCAGCAGGTCGGCGAGGAGCTGAGCCGGAGAAGATGATGGAGGTCCTCACGCTGCAGTCCAGCCTGCACTCGGAGATCCAGGCCAAGCAGCAGGTCGGCGAGGAGCTGAGCCGGAGAAGATGATGGAGGTCCTCACGCTGCAGTCCAGCCTGCACTCGGAGATCCAGGCCAAGCAGCAGGTCGGCGAGGAGCTGAGCCGGAGAAGATGATGGAGGTCCTCACGCTGCAGTCCAGCCTGCACTCGGAGATCCAGGCCAAGCAGCAGGTCGGCGAGGAGCTGAGCCGGAGAAGATGATGGAGGTCCTCACGCTGCAGTCCAGCCTGCACTCGGAGATCCAGGCCAAGCAGCAGGTCGGCGAGGAGCTGAGCCGGAGAAGATGATGGAGGTCCTCACGCTGCAGTCCAGCCTGCACTCGGAGATCCAGGCCAAGCAGCAGGTCGGCGAGGAGCTGAGCCGGAGAAGATGATGGAGGTCCTCACGCTGCAGTCCAGCCTGCACTCGGAGATCCAGGCCAAGCAGCAGGTCGGCGAGGAGCTGAGCCGGAGAAGATGATGGAGGTCCTCACGCTGCAGTCCAGCCTGCACTCGGAGATCCAGGCCAAGCAGCAGGTCGGCGAGGAGCTGAGCCGGAGAAGATGATGGAGGTCCTCACGCTGCAGTCCAGCCTGCACTCGGAGATCCAGGCCAAGCAGCAGGTCGGCGAGGAGCTGAGCCGGAGAAGATGATGGAGGTCCTCACGCTGCAGTCCAGCCTGCACTCGGAGATCCAGGCCAAGCAGCAGGTCGGCGAGGAGCTGAGCCGGAGAAGATGATGGAGGTCCTCACGCTGCAGTCCAGCCTGCACTCGGAGATCCAGGCCAAGCAGCAGGTCGGCGAGGAGCTGAGCCGGAGAAGATGATGGAGGTCCTCACGCTGCAGTCCAGCCTGCACTCGGAGATCCAGGCCAAGCAGCAGGTCGGCGAGGAGCTGAGCCGGAGAAGATGATGGAGGTCCTCACGCTGCAGTCCAGCCTGCACTCGGAGATCCAGGCCAAGCAGCAGGTCGGCGAGGAGCTGAGCCGGAGAAGATGATGGAGGTCCTCACGCTGCAGTCCAGCCTGCACTCGGAGATCCAGGCCAAGCAGCAGGTCGGCGAGGAGCTGAGCCGGAGAAGATGATGGAGGTCCTCACGCTGCAGTCCAGCCTGCACTCGGAGATCCAGGCCAAGCAGCAGGTCGGCGAGGAGCTGAGCCGGAGAAGATGATGGAGGTCCTCACGCTGCAGTCCAGCCTGCACTCGGAGATCCAGGCCAAGCAGCAGGTCGGCGAGGAGCTGAGCCGGAGAAGATGATGGAGGTCCTCACGCTGCAGTCCAGCCTGCACTCGGAGATCCAGGCCAAGCAGCAGGTCGGCGAGGAGCTGAGCCGGAGAAGATGATGGAGGTCCTCACGCTGCAGTCCAGCCTGCACTCGGAGATCCAGGCCAAGCAGCAGGTCGGCGAGGAGCTGAGCCGGAGAAGATGATGGAGGTCCTCACGCTGCAGTCCAGCCTGCACTCGGAGATCCAGGCCAAGCAGCAGGTCGGCGAGGAGCTGAGCCGGAGAAGATGATGGAGGTCCTCACGCTGCAGTCCAGCCTGCACTCGGAGATCCAGGCCAAGCAGCAGGTCGGCGAGGAGCTGAGCCGGAGAAGATGATGGAGATCCTCACGCTGCAGTCCAGCCTGCACTCGCCATGGAAGTCCTCACTAGACACTCGGAGATACAGGCGAAGCAGCGATTCGAGGATTTGAGCCTTCAGTGACACTGCAGATGCTGGACAGGGAGTTTTTTTTTATTAAACGGAGCCATACTTCATAATATTTCGTTCTGATTGGTATCTCGTATGTGATTCAGCGTTTTTCCGCATTTTTGTTCGTCATTCTCTGCAATTACTGTTAGGACAGATACAAAATTGTATGTAATCGATAGGCAGTTCAGAGTCTGAGTAGAATTGAATGAAGGGGAATTGATCTCATGAAGCAATCGCGAGACTACATTGATATTTGAACCGATCGGTCGAATCGTTTAAAAAGTCACACCCGGATAGGATAAGTACCCTTACCATCAGTTACAGTCCGACCAAAAAGAGTAGAAATTAAAAAGTGGCAATACTGTAGTGTCCTCCCTTTCTAATCAATATAAGAAAATAGGGACGACACTACAGTATTGCCACTTTTTAATTTCTACTCTTTTTGGTCGGACTGTAACGTGACCGTACTCGCTAGTACTACTGTCACTGTAAACTCGTAACTTATTTCGATGAGCATTTTTAATCAGACTACAAGATCCGTAGCATCAATTATTACCTGTATTCTTAGAGAAATGTTTACAAAACCCAATTTTCCACGCAGGGAGCTGCTAGAAACGCGGCAGCGGCTAGACGCGCTGGCGCACGACATGAAGCGGAAAGAGCAGCACATACGGGAGATGCAGACCCGCCTCGACGCGCCGCACCAGCCCACCAACTCCTGTGAGTATACTCTGGTCGTACCATTGAGTTATTATTACTACGTATAGAGGAGCTATAGCAAACGATAAAAGTAGCCCGATACGGGAACAGTTCTGAACTTCAATAAAATACAAGTGCGTGATTTTTTGTAGTCAGTTAGAGTAGATTGAGTACTAATGGGTATGAACATTTTCTAACGGATTTTGAGTGTGCGTTAGGTATAAAAAAAGTTTTTGTAGCCACCTCTGTAAATCTTAGAAAAAAAAAATTCAAGTGCATTTCTTCTGCACTAGGGCATCGCATTTTACAGTTTTAACATTCCGTATTGTTGTCTAACAGATTTGTCGAGAGATTATGTCAGCGCGATACGAAAAGAATGAAAAAATTATAAATCCCTGAAAAGATTATACAAGTGACTTTTGGCAACGAAAATGTGTTTAGAACTATGAAATGTAATGACAGTTTTAATTTATAACAGATTTATCAATAGCTTTATTTTATATACACGATTGAATTTTTAAATCGTTCTCTAGGCCACAAAATTTTACGCAAAATTGTCAAGTCGGCGTAGTGAACTCATTTTCATAAAAGTAATCTATAACATAGAATTCTAACCAATTCACCCACGGGAACAAGTTATATTACTTTATTAGTTATATAACTTTGCATCAAGTTAAGACTGCGCCGAACGTTAGCGACTGACCCATAGAGCGCGAGGAATGCGTATTTATTTAGATCAGCGCGCGGCCTCCATTGTAAAAATGTATGGACAGTTAAAATATTTTTTTGATAAATCTGGACCTTTAATACCAAGCAATAATTGAAATATCTGATGCGGACAAATTGTAATGTAAACATTCATCTTTCAGAAAGATAACCTTCATTAACAAAATATAAATTTGACTTTAAGGTTGTTTACAAACATTATCCCATCATCATCAAATAAATAGGTTTGAGAAGTTAGTTCTATTCACATTGCACCAATACAATCTCGAATTATATTCGGGTACCTAAGTAATTCCAAACGTCATGTCATTTATAATTTCAAACAAGAGCTTTATTGCCTTAGGTTAAGGCGAGTAGATACATGAAATGGTGAATAATACATTTTAAGTCCTAAGGCTTGTAATCTAGCCAATGTAAAATTTTGATAAAAATATGTTACTAGCATTTGCTCGCGGCTTCGCCTGCGTTAAAACCTATGTATACACTATCCTACGGGAACGATGTTTTATTTTGTCAGGATAATAAGTAGCCTATTTGTTAAGTTAGGGTATAGACTATCTCTGTTTCAAATTGCATACATATCCGTTTAGCTGTTTTATCGTGAAAAATAAACAAACATACACACATACTGTCACTTTTATAATATTAAAGGGAAATTTTACTCGCAGTACGGATACTGTTATCACAATATAGTTGTATCTTTTAAATCTATAAATAGTATTTTAGATTGCAAACTCCCGTGAGGCTCCATATGAAACGGGTTTCCTCACGTCATTTAAGTCGAAAAAAAAATTAAAAAAGGAAATAAAAGAAGTAAGAAACAAACAAAAAGAAAAACGATTGTACAGTCACTAATAAAGCATCGAGTGCTATTTACTTTTACAAGTCTCACGAAATGTATGTCTTGATTTGGGAACGATAAAAAAACTGGAGGAGATAAATAGTACATAACTGCAGAGGCCGGGAAAAGTCAGTTCGTGTTTGAGTATGATTTTGGAGGAAGTCCGAGTCCTTCAATTAATACGAATCCACGAACTGACATTTCCGTCGAGGCCTGTACGTTCAATATTTTTATTATCCATACTATACTAATATTATAAATGCGAAAGTGTGTCTGTCTGTCTGTCTGTTACCTCTTCACGCTTAAACCGCTGAATCGATTTTGATGAAATTTGGCATGAAGATAGTTTAAGATCCGAGGAAGGACATAGGATAGTTTTCATCCTGGAAATTATCCCTAAAAAGATTGAAAAGTGAGTAAGTAAATCATGATAACATTGATGACCCTGTAGGAAATGTAATGATTAGACCAAAAGCACAATTGCTCTTACATTTGCTTAGGCGCTTTTAATAATCCCTTTTATTAATTAAGGTGATTAGGTGGATATCTATCGTGTTGTACGAGGTTGCTTCCATACTTCCAAGTTCCACGCGGACGTAGTCGCGGGCAAAAGCTAGTATAATATAAATGGGTGAGGATATTAAGTAATCAGCAATATAATTTTTTTTTGTTGAAACTGATTATTTTACTTGTCGATTTTTAAAATGCCTTTAAACAAGTTATACGGTCGGTTGATCTCCATTCGTCACTCGCACAACAAGTACGTATGGCGCAACCCAATGAGTTTTATTGTAAATTAATTAAAACATCATATTAATGGTTTTTTGCTTAAATTAATACATCAAAATGGTAATTTTACCATTCCACATAAAAAAAGGCCATAAGATAGGTTTTTATTGACTTGTACAGTAAGAAAATCTTAAATATTTTGTATTATATTATATTTGTACTATTAAATGACAAAATAAGTTTAAATATTTGAAAAGAATGATATACCTACACTCATATTCATATACACTCCAGTTGAAATTGGAAAAATTACAAAGATAACGTTAGGTCCAAGGCATTTTCGTAATCTTTCAATTGTTTATGGGCTCTGGCAAAAATTGTATGCCGGGTTGTGATCTGACACAACAATTTAATTTTTAAATTATTTTTCATTTCCTCGCAGTCGCAGTCGCAGTGAAAAGCGATGTTAACACATGGCTAAAAGCCATTATGACACTTAGGTTATATTTGTCCTCGCTTACTTTGTTCGCACGTCCAAATAATCACTTCGTGTGACCATGGCTAATTTTAGCCCCTTATCAAACAATCTACTATTTTAATAATTTTCACCAATACCGTTTTTGGGGAGTGAAAATCTGAATGCAAAATCAATGTGTTTCTTAAGGCGAGTATGGCTTTCTTAAGGCGATTTGGGTGGAGACTAACGTTATTCTCCCCACTGACCGCGCACCCCTGGAACGATACTTCGATGGTAAAACTCATACTGCTTCATGCGTTCTTGTTGTGCGTGACTGAAGTGCCTATTTGCATTCCGGAATTCCGGTATTTCGAAAAACCGAAATTCTGGATGATTTCTCCGATATTACAATTTCGAAATTGAGCAAGCTCAATATTGTCTAATATTCCGGAATTTAAACGACTCTATTTGATGTAGTTTCTAGACAGTAATAAGAGATATTTTAGGGATGGTAAGTTTGTTTAAGCATAAATAGCTTAATTTGTATTCACTTGTATCTTCAAAACTCTCAGAACGATTCAATTTCTACTCTACAGCTACACCCACTTGAAGTACCTTTGCATTGGTCCAATGGTTGAAAGGTGGAAAATGCCATTTGGCATTAAATTCAACATTTGTACTTGACTTTTGTTTTATACAATAAAGTTAAATAAAGACAAAAAGCCTTGTTAAATTTCTCGACCTCAGAAACGTCTAATCAGTATATCGATTTCCGCCTTTAATAGTAAAAAAAATGTTAAAACTCGTTTTTTGTTTACTTTGGTATGGTAAGTCAATTCCGGAACCAGTTCTGGAATTCCGGAATTGAGTGCCAATATCAGTTAATTTCAAAATTGGAAAACCTTTCCGATATTGCAAGCCCTACGAGTGACGAATGGAGATCAACCGATCGTATAACTTAATTAAAAAGCTTTCATAAAAATCGGTAAGTAAAACAGTTTCAACAAAACATGTATATTGCTGATTAATAAATATCCTTACCTATTTATACTAATAAAAAAACATAAAAATTTAATATCTGTATGTTGAACGTACAGCTTTTTGAAAGTCACAGTATCGAAACATACTTTTCTCCGACTTGCTTGGAAATTTTCCCATTAATGTAGTAAAAATAGACCGCGCAATCCTTCGATATCGTATTAAAACGTTAATGAAATAAAATAACATTGTTGGCCGTGGCCGGGAAATAATACCACACGATTGAGTAATTAGAGTAAGTTAATAAGTATACCAAACGTAGGCAAATAAATAAAAAAACAGAAATGATTTCGTCCAAATCAATATAAAAGTTCTTTTGGACTTGTGATCTTCTCCGAATGATAAATAGGGTATGGTTTCTAAAAAAAAATCGTGCGTTTAGAAGTTGCTGATTTAACCATTCAAAATGTAGATTGGTGATTATTTTCAAGCATATTTGGAGAAAAGAACAATACAGGTCTCGGTGGAAATGACAGTTCGTGGATTCGTATTAATTTAAGGACTCGGACTTCCTTCAAAATCATACTCAAATAGGAACTGACTTTTCCCGGCCTCTGCATTTATGTACTATTTATCTCCTCCAATTATTTTTTAAATCAGGTAATACTGTTCCCAAATCAAGACATAAATTTCATAGCACTTTCGATGTTTATTGGTGACTTATTATAACAACTTTTATCTTTAATCTTTTTCTTTCTTAGTTCTTTTATTTTATTTTTTATTTCTGTTTTGTGATAGCATTCTGCGAGTAAAATTTCCCATTAATTATGAAAGCGACCGTATGTGTGTATGTTTGTTTCTTCTTCACGATAAAACAGCTGAACGGATATGTATGCAATTTGAAACAGAGATAGTCTATACCCTAACTTAACAAATAGGCTACTTACTATCCTGAAAAAATAAAACATCGTTCCCGTAGGATAGTGTATACATAGGTTTTAACGCAGGCGAAGCCGCGAGCAAATGCTAGTAACATATTTTTATCAAAATTTTACATTGGCTAGATTACAAGCCTTAGGACTTAAAATGTATTATTCACCATTTCATGTATCTACTCGCCTTAACCTAAGGCAATAAAGCTCCTGTTTGAAATCATGAATGACATGACGTGGAATTACTTACCCAAATATAATTCGAGATTGTATTGGTGCAATGTGAATAGAACTAACTTTTCAAACCTATTTATTTAGATGATGGGATAGTATTTGTAAACAACCTTAAAGTCAAATTTATATTTCCAAGAACCGATTCATTTTGTTAATGAAGGTTATCTTTCTGAAAGATGAATGTTTACATTACAATTTGTCCGCATCTGATATTTCAATTATTGCTTGGTATTAAAGGTCCAGATTTATAAAAAAAATATTTTAACTGACCATACATTTTTACAATGGCGGCCGCGCGCTGATCTAAATAAATACGCATTCCTCGCGCTCTATGGGTCAGTCGCTAACGTTCGGCGCAGTCTTTACTTGATGCAAAGCGTTCGCGCTCAAATTTAAATGTCGCGTACAACTGATAAAGTAATATAGCTTGTTCCCGTGGGTGAATTGGTTAGAATTCTATGTTATAGATTACTTTTATGAAAATGAGTTCACTACGCCGACTTGACAATTTTGCGTAAAATTTTGTGGCCTAGAGAACGATTTAAAAATTCAATCGTTTATATAAAATAAAGCTATTGATAAATCTGTTATAAATTAAAACTGTCATTACATTTCATAGTTCTAAACACATTTTCGTTGCCAAAAGTCACTTGTATAATCTTTTCAGGGATTTATAATATTTTCATTCTTTTCGTATCGCGCTGACATAATCTCTCGACAAATCTGTTAGACAATAATACGAAATGTTAAAACTGTAAAATGCGATGCCCTAGTGCAGAAGAAATGCACTTGAATTTTTTTTTTCTAAGATTTACAGAGGTCGCTTACAAAAACTTTTTTTATACCTAACGCACACTCAAAATCCGTTAGAAAATGTTCATACCCATTAGTACTCAATATAAATTTGCTGATAAAAGAAAAAAAACGTACAATGCGAATTATTTTTGTGTAAGGTGTAATTATACCCTTCCCGTATCGGGCTAAAGTGTCGCAACTGTAGGCGAGACCGGGGCGTGAACCACGCGACCAAAACGTCGTAAGCGCCGTGAATTTGACGGCGCTTACACGTTTAGGTCGCGAGACTGCCGCAGCCGCTGGGCACCGACTAAACGCGTTTGTGCCGATCGGCTCAAACAGGTGTTACAAAATAGTTATTTGTTATGCAAGGCTGCAAAGTTGTTATTTGGCGCGAGTGTTAAAATTGAAAGCTGAGCAAGCGAAGGAATCTAAGATTGAACCATGAGCGAAGCGAATGGTTCAAAGATAGATTCCTGAGCGTAGCGAGGCTTTCAAGACACGAGAAGCTAAATAATTTTGCAGCCATGTGGAACACACAACTTTTCACCTCACTACAGCGAGGAAAATGCAAGATTCAAGAAAAACAATTAAAACATAAAAATAATCATATTTAATTTTGCCTTCTATTTAACACATATTCCTAATTTAAAACACAACACACTCAAATCCAAACCAAATAAATACGAGAGAAGCACACGTATTAAAAATTCAAAGTAATATGGCCGTAATTTGTATTATCGTCGTGTAGGTATGTTTTATCGTTGAGTTTTTCTTAAGCACTGTTATATTATATTTTTATTTGAAACTACTTGACACATTCGTTGTGAATATGGCAGAATGGCATTCTGGGAAGGATTAGTTGGCCACTCGGAAGTATTTTCCATATCACTTGCTTTGGAAGTTATTGGACGATGGGATCCGAACAAGATTATTTCGGCTTTTTTTTCTTTATAAAGGCCAATAGTTTCGGTAAATTACTTATCGTCTCCAAATATTTATAACAAATTATTTTTCTTCGACTTCGAATTCGTCTTGTTTTCGATATTTCTATAAAATAAGACAACAGTATGTATTCATTCTCCACAGAACAAATTTACGTTGTTCACGTGAATTGTGAAAACTTCCAACTTTTTAATTATTATTTTTTTCTCGGGTGCGTTCAGAAATTACACTCTTATGTTCCAACTTTTATAATAAATAAATATTAAAATTTGTGTTGTATTTAATATATTTACTTGTCAAAATATGTAAATGAAACTAAAATACTTACTATTAATATATATAAACATATTCAACATAAAATAAAGCGTAGAAAAAATAAAAACCTAAAAATCTGTAACCACAAATCAGGTTTCTGGACGTGATATTGTAGGTGTATTTTTTTTTAAAAGAAGTATTCAAACGTGCATATGATTTTAGCCGGCCGGACCAGATCGCCCTTTATTAGCGTGCGTTGATTGGTTATTCGAAGATTTATCGACCGATGAAATCAGTCACGCGTTGAAGGAATCTTAGATATAAAAAAGTTACATGCACCACAGAGAATCAAAATCTTCGTGTTCGAAATTCAAATGACTTTTGCACGCTAGCGGATAAAATAGACTTTTGCACGCAGATTTCGCCCGATAAACGGAGGTTTTCCGAGCGAGTGAGGTGAAAAATCAATTTGAGGCGTCCACTCTATACGTAGTAATAATAACTCAATGGGTCGTACACCTCCGTCACCCGCCGGTACTGTCGCCAATCTTGTACACGTTCGTCACCTGTAGAACGGGCGCTCTGGTAAATACCCGATAAATACCGGGTAAATACCCAATCTAGTACTACTAACCATGAGCGGCCATCTCTGGTCACCTGGTGTTACTGTCACCTCACACACCAGGGGCGCGGTCACATCAGTGCACGTCGCCGACATGAAAGGAGTGCTCCAAGGGAGATGGAGGACCCAATAGTCAATTGACAAGATTTCATATTTATATCTAAAATATTATTACTTTTCTGTGTTCCGCTTAGAAAGAGGACGTATTAACTGTTTTTATAATTTAAGTAAGATTGATTACTAATTATTTTAATATTAATTTATTAAAACTTTATCTTTCTAAAATGTTGTAACTCCAAAACTATGGAAAGGTTACTATAGTCTAGTGTCTAATAAAAAAAAAAAAAGAATGACGTTGAGCTTGTTGACATCATTGACAGCTTATCTTTTTTCACGGATAAGTCGAGCACTCCACCTCTATGCAGGCAATAGTTGTCGTAGATTTCGGTTATTTTATGTATTTTCTCATATTTCTTTACAGACACAAGAATAAATTCAAATATTTTTTTAAGGTGTATAGTTTATCCGGAATTGTTAGGTTAAATTATTTGAAACTGGCACAAGGGAAAATGGCCTAAAATTTACATTTATACGGTTGATTGTATCTTGTGCCAAGTAACTTCATTTGATCTTAGAAATCGGACAGACTATACACGACGCAAAGAAATATGAAATGTTGTCAATTGTTACCATTACGAGTGGCACCACGACCACACCACGCCCCGAAAGGGGCTTCCCCTTTTGGGTTAGTGATTTCAGTAAAAAATGGGGAGATGCATACTTTTTTTTTATTTTAGACATAAAAATTGGATTTAATATTTTCTTTTAGGTTTCATAATCTTCGTTTCATCTATACTATTATAAAATCTTAAATTAGTTACTTATATTATACAATGGTATTAATCACTATGGGTATTATTCTAGCACAGTAAAATGCTTTTAAGTTTATGCTTCCAGCACTCCTCAGTTCACAGTATATATACAGCGTAATATGTTTATTTAGTGCACCTTTTCTTTTTGTTTTCGTTACATGTTCTCAATCCCATCCAATACAAACTATGCCCACATAAATGACGTCACGACTACAACGTCCTAATTGTCAAATGGAATTGGGCTCCCACCACAAAGTCCAACGTCGACAACGGCGGAAAAAACGAAAATAAAACATCCCTATGGTTCGCTTATCTATGGACTCTAATATTTGAATGTGAACATTTAAAAATGGAACTGTGATTCGAAATTCCAAAATATTGTTATTGTTGTTTATCGGTTTTTATTCGGTTAAATTTTACACCTGTTTATTGTTCACCGCATTTATGTGTAACTATTGTATTAATCGTGGCATTTACTCTTTTTTTACTATGTTAATGGTTACGGCCATATTTGATTAACTTGTTATATTTAAAAAAAAATTTCGTCTTGTGTTTTAATTCTTTAAATTGTATGGGTTTTGAATGGATTCTGCGTTGTTTCTGTGACAGTTCGAACGTGGTTGAGACCGTACCTCCCCCTTTTTATAGGGGTGACGTCATGCTTATGGGGGGTGGCGATTCTGGTGTACCACCAGTTATACGACTGACGATATTAATATTACAGTTGTAGCCTTATTTTGATTATTTTCCTGATATAAGTATTTATTTAATGTACCTTCACCTGAATATATTTTGAATTAAGAAACAGCAAACGGCGTACATTTTACGAAAAAACTTACCACTACTAATATTTTATGAAAAAACTCTGTTATTAGTGAAAAAGACTTCTATACTTAAGGATTGATTTAATGAGTCTAAACTAGTTGATTATGATTCCTTCAGCCAATAGGAAAGTGTTCCTCTTAAAGTACAACTCATTTCCAGTTAGATATGTACTTGTAAATCGTTCTTATAAACATCTGATCAACCGAACTCGCCGATTTTATCAAATGATTATTATCAAAGTGTAGATTTTTATATAAATACTTAAAATTATGCTACAACTGTAACTAGACGCTTTTTAACTATTTTATTTCGTATAACACGTCACTACAATTATAACTGACATTTTAAAATTATAAAATTGAATGTTAGTGCTCAAAAATTGGATATTTTAAAAGAATCTCGCGGAAGGAGTATTTTCTAGTCTGTTTAGTCTAGTCCCGTAATTTGCCAAAGAAATTTGCTCTCAATAACTCGAACTAGTCATTTTTAACGTGATTATTTTGTATTTGTGGGCTGCTGAAGCATTAGTTTAAGGAGTTAAATAGGATTTAGAACAATATACCAACCACATTACTTTTAGAGACCAAACAAATAAATGAAAATAACTGAATGAATTTAATGATTCCTGTGACAAGCCAAGCCGTATTATGAATTTAATGATGCTTGTGTAATAAATATTAAGATAGCGGTCAGTAGGTCGGGATAATTTTTATGTGAAGGAGAATCATGATTTCGTGAAAAATCTTAAAAGCGTGATGCAGAATCGTATTTTGTTTTGTATGGACGAGCGTCGCCATGCTAGATAGGATACTTTTTAAAATCGATTAGGTTGCAGGTACCTCCTAATATTGTATAAAAAGGTTTATATAATAAATGGAACAAATTGAACATATACATATACCTACTACACCGAGAAAAGTGTAAATTTTTGACTCAAGTATAATAAAATCTGGTTTCTGAACTTGAATTTTTTTACGATAAATGTGACAACAAGTCCATACTTGTCTATGCTATGAACTATGTTGTTTTTTAAAACCGTTCCAATTTTCGAGGTTCCAGTATTTTTTTTATCCTGTAACGAAATTAAAGTAATGCTTCTTCCTCCCAACGCAAATATTGACATCACAACGCAGGATTTATTTATTATTATTTAGCTTAAGTTTATTTAGATTGTAGAATCTCATTTATTTTCATGTTTAAGGCGTAACGTTCTCAAACCCTTGGTGTTAAGTGCATTTATAATTAAAAAGTACAGCATCTGTGGTCTTAAACTGAAAGAAGTTATTGTATAAACTTTTATTGCGCGTTTTATTTCACCTTTTTGCATTTATATTATAATTTTGCATTATCTTTTCATTTACGCTATACTTTTTCTTAAAACTGGTGTACAGTTATGTTCTTGTACATAATTAAAGTTCTGTTTATGTATTTTGTTGTTTATTTTATTTTACTAGTTATTTTGTTAGCGGATAACCTTTTAACAGTGTTAATCGCCGATATTTTCATGAAGAAGTCTAAAGGATATATTATATAACTAAAATGTAAATGTATTCATTGAAATTAAAAAACGTTAAAAGGTTAACAGTTTTTATAGATTTTTCTCTTCATTTCACGCCTCGCAAAAACAGTAGAGATGCTTTGTTTAAAATGACGTGTCCTTACGTAATTTTAACCAAAATGTTATTGTTATTATGATCACTAAAGGTGAATTATAAATAACAGGAAAAGATTTTGCTACAACTAACTCACACCATCTTTAGTAAACACAGCAACATGAAATGTTGTTGAAAATAAAGTTTAGGCTTTCATGTTTAAATTGAATTATCTCTACAAGAAATACAAAGTTAAATAACTTTTAAGAGAAGGTAATTATTGTACTTATCTATGTGTGAATATGGTGCAGCGGCCCTAGTGTAAGTTTACTTTTAATGCAAAAGACGTCTCGAATTTATACGTGAGCGAAACGTTTTGATGCATTCAAAACTTATGGTTAACCCCTCGTATGCAATGTGTAAAATTTGCTAATCAAATTGAAACCAACGTAATTTTAACGTAAACTTGAAATGTCCCGCACGAATCCGTGTTTGCATACGAAGGGTTAAGGTTCTGACCGTTGTGTTATTCAAATTTGATATCTATTAGTGTATGATTAAAGTTGTAAGTTATGCGCAAGCAGCCAGGCAAGGATCGACGAAGTCTTCAACGTACTGGACGGGGAAAGAAGAAAATGGTTCGTTTATTTTCAATAACTGTAACACATTGCTTTGACGTAAACATGTATCTTATTAAATGAGAGGTTGCTGATATTTATATATTTGATATAATTAAGAGCACAATTACCAACTGAGCCGATAATACATATAATACATTTATAATAATCATCAATCTACTTTTTTCAAATTGGTTTCGCTCGTCATTTTAGTCATTTCATTTATCAGCTTTAAATTTGTAGATCGTCACATTTAGTTCAATTGATGCCTGATTCTGAATTTGTTACACAAGATAAACACGGTTACGAGGATCGTTTAAATTAATGCCGTTGGGTAATTTCGGTCTAATTGTGCATCAGACTTTATTAAAAGATATCAATATGCAAAATGAGAATCAAAGATACAATTTATATCGTACGATCGCCGGTGCGTGGCCTATTATTATTGACCTTACTCATGTTTCATCTGTTACCCGACTCAGTACAGTACCGTATTACACATCCGTGGATGATTACAATTTACAGATACATTTATTCTTCATGCGTCAAAAGCGGTGTGTTAACGTTAGCATTATTTTAAGTGAACGTTCTTATAGTAGATTTTTGTATGTGATTGTGCATTTGTTTTTGCCCCGGTAACATTGTCTGTGGTCATTTTTGTTTTATTCCATTTTGACTAATGAGAATTGAATTATTTGGTGGGTTACTGTCATCAAAATCTAGGTATGTGCCAGCTACTGAGGTGCAGATATCTATTTTAAGTTTCATAACACGCGATTCCATCGATTCTATTGATTCTTTTCATGGGTTACCTTGGAAAGACACGTGGACTTTATGTTACATGGGATTTCAATATATTGTATTTCTCGGGCCTGGTACACTAAAAGTTTTCTTTTTCCCTTCAATAAAATAAATCAACAATTCTTTATATACATTTTTAGCAGTAGTTAAATTTAAAACTTTCGTCGGTCTTTGTTAATAATTTTTAATTTCTAATTAATCTTATTCTCATTAACTACAATATTTTCAATGTTTTTCAAAAGTTTTATCAGGATGACAGTTGCCATTTTTACAAGCTTTTATTTATAACTACTTATCTTTAGTTTAAATAGTGATTAATTAACCAAATCCTACCAAGTTTGGGGTCTTTAGAATCGTCTCAGTGATCAATTGATGGATGTTCAAAAAATCGGCCATAAAAGCTTGGCACAAAATTGAAATTTATGACAAACTTATGTTTATTCGACTAACAAAAATTACAACAGACAATATAGAGTTTTAGAGGTGTTAGTTTATTTGTTTTTGTGCCGCTCTAGTTCTAGTTTATTGTTATCATATTTTGTAAACGAGCAAGTGTAAAGGAAAATTAGTTTTTTTCATCAAATATGCGTTATCACTGTTTTGAGGGTCACATATATCGTTATTGTTAACATAAGCCTTATGTTATTATGTTTATTATAAATAGTTTTATTTCATTTACTAATGGTTTGAATGTGTGTGGAGGAAAGTGACTTGCCAGTGCCAAAAAAGAGCAATGTAAAATATTTAATTATTTTCTACATTAAATTAGAATGTATTTGTAACATGTGTTTTGAAGAAACTGCATGCAACTGATAGCGAATTCACTTGTCGCGTGACACACGTTATGTCTCTCCCGCACTGTACTGAATGGAAAGAGATAACGTGCATTGTCACACGACAAACTCGATCAGTTGTGCTATTGGCGTCTTATGGTTGAATTTCTCCTGAACGCGCCAAACTTATTCTATCTAAACTTTATTTTCTATTGTATTTGACATCCTATCTCTAGCTACAGAACATTAAAGTATCAACACGGCGGCCACCGTTTAATTGCGTCCATGTTTATGAGGTCTCTCTACACCACTTAACACTACAATTTACCATGTTATTTATTTAATTTCTTTTTTCGTTGACGTACGCATGGATCATAAAAAAGGACGCAATTAAACGGTGGCCGCCGTGTTGATACTTTAATGTTCTGCCGTACCATATCGTTGGTGCGCGCGGCTCGCCTTACATGCTCCGTCTAGTGGGGGTTGTCTGTGTTTAGAACACTTGTACCTAACAGATTTATACACGGAGTATGCTACTTGGGCTCTCCCTTTTCAACACTTCCATTAGTGCTGTCCGTCATTTATATTTGTTATTGTAATAAGTTTGGCGCGTACTTTTTACCACTATATCTTGAAATATTTTTATTATTTGTAGCTTTATTCTAAGTTGAATTGTTATCGACCCCAAAATAGTGATGATCGCAACTCACAGGCCATTTTCTTTTGTAAATCGCTTCGCTTCTGCTTGAGCTTACTGCGGTGGCATGGATGTGACCAGGAATCCATTAAACATCCCATTCCAACACATTCTCGTTATAATTTACTTCAAAAATATACCCAGTATCATAACAGTAATTAAACTTGGAAATAATAATCTGGATCTGGACTTTTATGAATTTATATTTATTACCGTTTGATGTGGATTTTTTTATCAATACCTATTGCTAGTCAATCTGAAATATTTTCACACCCTTCTTACTGATACGACTATGAAATTTTACTAATTTTGATGACAAATCAATAATACCACAACTAAAAAAATCCCTTAACTAAATCTTTTACTATGAACACTATATTGTATTTTTACACCCTTGAAATTTATTTTAACCGATTAAAAAAAAAAAAGATTTACTTTTTTGTGTTAAGACGTTCATCCAACGCCACATAACGCGCCGAGCGATGGTTTTCTTTAACACTTGTTTGTTAGTTCACTAATTGGTTTTATTGTAATGAGTTTGTGAACACCGTTATACATATCACGAGTCCATATTGATCAAATAACATGCGGATAAAAATGTATTTTAACTTTGTTAGCCGGAGATAATGTTGGTTTTACCTATATTGATTTATTTCTACGTCACGACGTAGCAACGTTACAAGTCGACGTTCCTATTTCGTTTACATTCCCGTCTCGGCCACATTACTATCTCGTTTACATTCCCACCTTGTCCACATTCCTACCTTATTCACATTCCCAAATCGTCTGCATTCCCACCTTGTCCACATCCCCAACTCGTCGACATTCCCACCTAATTCACATTCCCAAATCGTCCGCACTTCCACCTTGTCCACAATCTCAACTCGTTCGAATTCCCACCTTGACCACATTTCCAACTCGTGCACATTCCCACTTTGTCCAAATTCCCAACTCGCTCACATTCTTACCTCGTAGTGAGAATTTGGACGAAATAGTAAGTGTATAATATAGAAGAAAATGGTATGTGGACGAGAATGTGGGCAAGATGGGAATGTGAACGAGATGACACTGGACGAAATTGGAATGTGGTCGAAGTGCACCTAAACGGTTGCAACGTTTCACGCCACGATGGCAGAGCGATGGCTACTAGAAGACTTCTCTAAAAGGTTAACTTAGGGTATCTCTTGCTGCGTATTAGTATTGGCTGGGAAGCTTTATAAAAAATCACTATATCTGTTATGTAGCTTCGTGTCAATGTGGGCTCCTGGTTCTAGTGTGTACAGAGTCCATGTAACGTCCTATGTGCATGCTTCTATTTAGAATAAGATAGTCTATATGTGTTTTATACAATTACGTGGTCATTCTTACTAAATACCCTTTTTGTTACTTATTTACTAAGTTGTTTCGTCCAAATCTAATTTCGAAAAATATTGAATTGTCTAAGTTGCACAAACGTTCCTTTAAGGCACATAACAGCTAACACGTGATATAACTTTTCTTAAGAATTGTGAATAAATAAAAATCAATAATAAAAATACTCAATCATTTTATATAAGCTATACGAAAAGATTGCAGATTTATATATGCAACCTTTGGCTTAACGATCTCAAAGTAATTATTTGATTGCTTCTTCTAATTTACCACATGATTAAAACAAAAAAATATAATATTGAGTGCGTAAAATCACGGTATATTTTCAATTTGTGTTGTTCGACTGATAATGTTTTTTTTTTAAATACAACGTTGCGTGTTCGCTGCTATGCCTTTGTAGTAACACGACATTACAGTTAACGAACGTTTGCGCAACGGCATTAACTCCGTGTTGGTTCCGGTTGGGATTGGTTTGTGTTCCCCTAACCGATTAACCGCCGCGACTCCCCCGGCCTGCCTGACCGTGTCGTACGTTTTCAGTCCTCGACCGGCCGCCCTCGCAGCTCAGCTACCTGGATCAGTTCCTGAAGGAGGCGCCGACGGAGCGGCACTATGATAACGTGCCGGTTAATAATGACGAGAAGGTGGGTGTCTACTTTTTCCCGCCATTTGATGGCATTCATTTTTTTATTTAATCTTTATTGCACAAAAGAAAACTTATCGTACAAAAGGCGGACTTATGCCATGAGGCATTCTCTACCAGTCAACCTTCAACGATTTTCACCTGACAGAAACTGACCACCTCGTCAGTTAAGGGTGAAGCCGGGCGAGCGTAATTTTTTGTGTTTTGGGACGCCTAATTTCGGTCGCGCCATGCTTAGTGTGACGTGAGCACGTGACATGATGTATGGCGCGACCGAAATTACGCGACATAAAACTCAAAAATTTACGCTCGTATGGCTTCACCCTAAATGGACAGGATGACTATGTTTGGGCTGAATTTTAATTTAATTATTTTGTTTGGAAAATTAAAACAAAATGTTAATATGAAAAGTTTTCTTAATTCCTATTTAGAGTAAATTATTTTGATGTAAATTAACGTCTCTTAAAGTATTGGCATCTAATTTGTTAGCACCTTTTACATCCTGATTACAGCCAACTGATAACAGTTTGTTAAAATAGCTGTTTTCAATAATTTCTTGAGTTTGCTTAACCAGAGACGTAAAAAACATAGATACATTATGATTGTTACTGCTACATTTCTTTGTTATTTGTTAGTATTGCTTTATGTTTTTAAGTTGCTGTTTACTTTTTGTTTCCGTCGTTAGATGTCGCCGCAGTATCGGTACGGAAGCGTACAGCATTGTTGTAATACGCAGGTACAGGCTTTACGTACCGTTTGTATGTATGTGCATGTCTTTGCCAGACACGTATAAAATGTATCAATGTCTGAGAAAACTTGTGATAGCTCACCCAACTACGAGTAGGTGATGATTATCGTACTTGATTGTTGCAATACTTAAGTACGCATGTCTATTTTTGTAGTTAATGATTCCCAGTATGTGCATGTCTTGATATTATTTACTTACAAGAAAACATTAAAAATATATATAAACATGCTATAAAGGTGGTTAAAAGTATTACAAAAACATGGCCCTTTTGGCAGCTTGCCCATCACACAGGCAGCATTCCCGCGCCGTATTGCAATGGCAATTCTTTGCGCGAGAAAGCTGCCTGCGCGAATGTCAGCCGTCGCCTCCCTTAGGCGTTTCCGTAGCGCTTTATGGAGCCCACGCGCAGTCCTGACCCACGGACCTAGTGTCTCGACGCCAAATCGGATAAACTCGTACTGGGTGCCGAGACACTTATATTTGTTGCTTTTAAAATTCTCCCGGGCGTCAGCCGCCGCTCCGGCCGCTTTACTAGTTGCTGGGAGGTAGGACGCTGCCGGCGTGTGCATGTCTTTGTATTTATAAGGAAGAAAATGTAGAAACCTGTGGATATGGTTACATATCTTTAAAACATTGTAGTATGTGCATGTAAATGGCTTAACACAAGTGAATGCGAGTTCGCTTGTCAACCAGTATTTTTTCCGTACATTAAGAATATAGATAAATACTATTAACCGCGTGATACGATGTATTACAGGCGATTAAGCTCTTCTGCACAACTTTACATTATTATAGTTTAGGTATGCATGTAATGTTTTTTCTCAAACAAGTGAATTGTTATTATTTTGAGAAATAAAGATAAAGGCTATTACTGAACCGGCGAGCTACATCCTCGACCCCGTCACTTTCCATCAGGTGATACTGAGGTTAATCGCCGGTCAGTTTGTAAAAAAAGATGGTTGAACCGAAACCGATTTGCAGATGATGTACGGTTCGCAGCAGTCGGCAGCGCTGAGCGGCTCCGTCGAGTCCCAGGACGAAATGGAGGCGAGGGCCGCCACGCCCGCCTCCAGCAAGAGCTCGCCCAGTGAAATGTCCACGGTATTTAACCTGCTAATTAGTTCAAGAAAATTAGATTGAAATGTATGGAAAATTTGGCAAAATTAAAGGACAACTTTTATCTATCAGGATATGTAGGTTATAGAGGGGTGGTGACGCTCACCCCTGAGAGGGGTTAAACTTGGCTCTATAACCTACATATCCTGATAGATAAAAGTTGTTCTTTAATTTTGCCGAATTTTCAGCTAATTTTACTGCACTAAATTCCACTAAAGAAAGATAGAAAAGAAAGAAAGAAAGAGATAGATTTATTCGTGACGTGGCTATAGAACAAAATTACATATAGTGACAAAAATGATGAATAAAATAAAACAATAAGTAACTATTTTATTACTATGGCTGTGCCACGAATAGGGGTGTCTCCCAATGCTGGGCAAAGGACTCTCCCTTAGACTTCCGTTGTTATGTCTCTTCCGACCAGTAAATGAGGAATGCGTCCAAGTCATCCTCATTTCCAAAGAGAAAACATAATAAGCAAATTCTGTCAAATATTGACAATAGCGCCATGTCTGTAACACGAATTTCATTACTTTTTAATCTTTGAAGCCCTTTTTAAAGATGAGAGAGATGTCATCTTTGGAAACACCCCCTCCCCGTCCTACGTCATGCTTCCATTCATCAATTTACAATGACGTAATTTCTGAACAGGCCCCGAGTATTTCAAGTATTTAGTATTTTCAAGAATTTTTAGATGATGTCCAATGAAATTAATATACAATAAGTAAAAAGAAAGCAGTTAGGCTAAAATAGAAATAGAAAATAATGTATTAGAATTAAGTTACTTAAGTTGATTGCTGTGCCCTTGCAGGGTGCATATTATGATGTTAATTGTAATATGTGTGCAATAAAAAGTTTGAGTTTGAGTTTGAGTAACATTTGTTGTTGTTTGCAGGACCCGTCGCTAGGCCCCGCGGTACCAGGCAAGCAGAAACTACATCAGTTCCTAGTGCGCACCTTCAGCAGCCCCACCAAGTGTAACCACTGCACGTCGCTCATGGTAAATATCTTATTACTAGTTGCGCCGCACAGTTTTGCCCGCTCATCCCACGGGAATACTCAATTTTTGGGGATAAAAAGTTGCCTATGTGTTAATACAGGGTGTCAGCTACCTTTATATTAAAATTTAGCAAAATTGTTCTAGCCGTTTGAGCGTGAAAAAGTAACAAACACACACACATAATTTAATTTATTTATAACTAGCTTTTGCCCGCGACTGTGGAACTTGATAAAAGGCATTATTAAAAGCAAATGTAAGAGCAATTGTGCTTTTGGTCTAATAATTACATTTCCTACAGGGTCACCGCACCCCAACAGAAATGTTCACTCACTTTTTAATCTTTTTAAATTTCCAGGATGAAAACTATCCTATGTCCTTTCTCGGATCTTAAACTATCTCTATGCCAAATTTCGGGTGTGTAATAATTCATAGAACAACAAATAATATAACGTTCATCACATCGAATAACATATAATATAATTTCAACACATAGAATCGATCAATTGATAGAATTATCATTTCGTAGAAAATCAGTTCATATATTTTCATTTCTTATAACAACACTTGATATATTTTTTGTTTCGTATATAAACACTAAAAATAATGAACACTTAATATAATGAACATTTAATATAATAAACATTTAATAGAATAAACAAATAACATAATACATACTTAATATAATGAACGTTTCATACAATAAACATTTAATAGAATAAACAAATAACATAATACAGTTAATAGATTTTTTGTCAAGAGAGAGTGACTATTTTGGATCATTTACGCGCTTATGAATTAAAATGCATAAAATTCAAGTACTTGTTTTTTTTTGCCAGTATTCCGCCTTAGCTCCAAACTTAATACTTTCCTGGAAGTGGTTGGGTGGATTGTTCTTGTATGTAAACAGTATGAATACAAGCAAAACTTTTTTCGGTACGCAAGAAAAAAAAACCTCGAAGGCCAGGCGGGAGCTTGCTACGCTTCGCTCCCGCCTGACCTTCTAACCTAACCCGGCCACGTCGGATCTGCTCTGAAAGGTTTTGCTCGCTCGCTTCGCTCGCTCGCTCGTATGTTTTTTTTTTTGCCAGCAGTCCGCCTTAGCTCCAAACTTAATACTTTCCTGAAAGTGGTTGGGTGGATTGTTCTTGTATGTAAACAGTATGAATACAAGCAAAACTTTTTTCGGTACGCAAAAAAAATAACCTCGAAGGCCAGGCGGGAGCTCGCTACGCTTCGCTCCCGCCTGACCTTCTAACCTAACCCGGCCACGTCGGATCTACTCTGAAAGGTTTTGCTCGCTCGCTTCGCTCGCTCGCTTGTTCAAATTTTGTAATTTATGAATTCGAAAGTATATTATACGAAAAATACATTCTATTAAACGTACATTCTATGAAGAGTACATTCTTTTAAACGTACATTCTATGAAAAGTACATTCTATTAAACGTACATTCTATGAAATTATTGTTATAAGAAAAGTGCATTATATTAAACGTGCATTCTATCAAATGATTGTTATAAGAAATGACTTTCTATCAATTGTGCTTCTACGAAATAACGATATATGAAATAAACATTCTATGAAACGTTGTTATACAATCAGAAAATTCTACCAAACGTATGTTCGGTCATATGAAAATATGTTAATTGTTTTTCTATGAAATGAGACGCACCCCCAAATTTCATCAAAATCGATTCAGCGGTTTAAGCGTGAAGAGGTAACAGACAGACCGACACACTTTCGCATTTATAATATTAGTATGGATATGGATATTAGTGTGATAAAAAATAAAAAATAGGTTTCCATCTCAATTAAGTCGCCTGTTTATACTTATTTACCTTATTTTCAACCCCTGACGAAAGAAGCGTTATAACTATATGCTTAACATGTGTATCTGTGTGTCTGTCTGTGGCATCGTGGCTTCCAAAGGGATGGACCAATTTGTGTGTGTGTGTTTTTTTTTAATCTAAAGACTTATCCGTCGAGGTGGATCTTAGCTTTGTTTGGTGGAAATAGGAACAGTACTTTCCAAGATATTCAGCTTTAATTGGAACAAGTGACAAGATCTCAGCCAATATTGAAGCTAAGAATTCCAAATTTCGTAGTAATGTTCAGTTTGAATTGTTTGGATTGATTCATGCCGCATCTTTCCGCCACCGTTCTTCGTGACGATCCTTTCATCCTCACCACTTAGATAGTTGGCAGTCCACAACTGTGCGTTTTCTAGAAATTTCCTGCCCCGCACGACTGCATTGTGGAATGAATTGTCACTTGCGGTATTTCCGGACCGATACGACCTTCAAACCTTCAAGAAAAGAGCGTACTCTCACTTGAAAGGCCGGCAACGCACTTGTGACTCCTTTGGTGTTGCAGGTGTCTATGGGTGGCGATCCGTTTGCTCGTTTGCTCCCTATGACATAAAAAAATGAAAATGTTGACTCCGACACCTAAGTTACACTATCCGGCTTTGCACTGTGGAGATAGGTAGATCCAGGTGATCCAGGAACATTCTGGGTTCCGCAAAATAGATGCAAATTTCCGTATCTTTGCTGGCTCGGTTATATCTCACCACTTAGATTAGGATCGTGCGGTTACAAACGTCTACCTAGGACATTCTAATCGACTCCATCTGGTCGGGCGGGTTACCAAGGTGTCGCTCGATAGACTAAGTTCAGAAAGACTTGTGCCAGCTTTAAGGGCCTCATTTTGATTGGAGTCGAAGTAGCCGATAATTTATACAATAAGAAAAAGAACTATTAAAGAAAGAACTTATTTCTCGCTATGTAAATGTTTACAGTTTTCGATTGTTTTTCATCAAGTTTTAAAGAGAAAATAAAATCTTACACATATTATCAAGAATCCCAATTTTTTTCGGGTGAAGGCTTCATCCAAAGATGGCCAATAATCTCTCTTCTGGGTTTCTGGTAATTATTATTTGCTTGCTATTCCTATGACGTCATCTGCCCACCTGGTTTTAGGCCGGCCTCTTTTGCTTTTACCCTTAGGGCGCGGCCATGACTTCAGTCACGATGTCCAGCAGTCGTCGTTCAACCTCGCTACGTGATCTGCCCACCGGCATATTAATTTCTAAGCATGTTTTTGCTTTTATAATTTTATGAAACATGTAATGTCTCATTTTTTTAATGTGCGTACACCACAATTTTTATTTAAACCATGAATACAAACATCAATGCTTAAAGAAAAATAAGCTAAGCATAATAAGCTAAGCTAAAAACCTTTCAAATAAACAATGCAAAGATCGACACACAAAGCATAAGGAGAAATTCATCAGGTCTACGTGGAGCGAGGGTAGCGAAGTGGCTAACGCGCTGGACCGGTAATCCAGAGGTAATGGTTCGATTCCCGGTCCCTTCCACCAGGTAGCTCCTTTTTCAATTTTTCTTTAAGCGTTGATCTTTGTATTCATGGTTTAAATGTTTTTGCTTGCTATAAATTTGTGTATCTTTCAGATCGGCCTAACCCGGCAAGGCGTAGTATGCGAAACCTGCGGCCTAGCCGTCCACACGAGCTGCTGCGCGCGCGTGGCGGCGCGCTGTCCGCTGCCCGCCGCGCGCTCGCGCCGGCCGCTCGGCATCGACCCCGCCCGCGGACAGGGCACGGCCTACGAGGGCTACGTCAAGGTAGCCTATAGTACTGTCCCTCACACAGCACACGGCACACACACCTGCAGCTAGCGGTCACACGAGCTGCTGTCCGCTGCCGCCGCGCCGGCCGCTCGGCATCGACCCCGCCCGCGGACAGGGCACGGCCTACGAGGGCTACGTCAAGGTAGCCTATAGTACTGTCCCTCACACAGCACACGGCACACACACCTGCAGCTAGCGGTCACACGAGCTGCTGTCCGCTGCCGCCGCGCCGGCCGCTCGGCATCGACCCCGCCCGCGGACAGGGCACGGCCTACGAGGGCTACGTCAAGGTAGCCTATAGTACTGTCCCTCACACAGCACACGGCACACACACCTGCAGCTAGCGGTCACACGAGCTGCTGTCCGCTGCCGCCGCGCCGGCCGCTCGGCATCGACCCCGCCCGCGGACAGGGCACGGCCTACGAGGGCTACGTCAAGGTAGCCTATAGTACTGTCCCTCACACAGCACACGGCACACACACCTGCAGCTAGCGGTCACACGAGCTGCTGTCCGCTGCCGCCGCGCCGGCCGCTCGGCATCGACCCCGCCCGCGGACAGGGCACGGCCTACGAGGGCTACGTCAAGGTAGCCTATAGTACTGTCCCTCACACAGCACACGGCACACACACCTGCAGCTAGCGGTCACACGAGCTGCTGTCCGCTGCCGCCGCGCCGGCCGCTCGGCATCGACCCCGCCCGCGGACAGGGCACGGCCTACGAGGGCTACGTCAAGGTAGCCTATAGTACTGTCCCTCACACAGCACACGGCACACACACCTGCAGCTAGCGGTCACACGAGCTGCTGTCCGCTGCCGCCGCGCCGGCCGCTCGGCATCGACCCCGCCCGCGGACAGGGCACGGCCTACGAGGGCTACGTCAAGGTAGCCTATAGTACTGTCCCTCACACAGCACACGGCACACACACCTGCAGCTAGCGGTCACACGAGCTGCTGTCCGCTGCCGCCGCGCCGGCCGCTCGGCATCGACCCCGCCCGCGGACAGGGCACGGCCTACGAGGGCTACGTCAAGGTAGCCTATAGTACTGTCCCTCACACAGCACACGGCACACACACCTGCAGCTAGCGGTCACACGAGCTGCTGTCCGCTGCCGCCGCGCCGGCCGCTCGGCATCGACCCCGCCCGCGGACAGGGCACGGCCTACGAGGGCTACGTCAAGGTAGCCTATAGTACTGTCCCTCACACAGCACACGGCACACACACCTGCAGCTAGCGGTCACACGAGCTGCTGTCCGCTGCCGCCGCGCCGGCCGCTCGGCATCGACCCCGCCCGCGGACAGGGCACGGCCTACGAGGGCTACGTCAAGGTAGCCTATAGTACTGTCCCTCACACAGCACACGGCACACACACCTGCAGCTAGCGGTCACACGAGCTGCTGTCCGCTGCCGCCGCGCCGGCCGCTCGGCATCGACCCCGCCCGCGGACAGGGCACGGCCTACGAGGGCTACGTCAAGGTAGCCTATAGTACTGTCCCTCACACAGCACACGGCACACACACCTGCAGCTAGCGGTCACACGAGCTGCTGTCCGCTGCCGCCGCGCCGGCCGCTCGGCATCGACCCCGCCCGCGGACAGGGCACGGCCTACGAGGGCTACGTCAAGGTAGCCTATAGTACTGTCCCTCACACAGCACACGGCACACACACCTGCAGCTAGCGGTCACACGAGCTGCTGTCCGCTGCCGCCGCGCCGGCCGCTCGGCATCGACCCCGCCCGCGGACAGGGCACGGCCTACGAGGGCTACGTCAAGGTAGCCTATAGTACTGTCCCTCACACAGCACACGGCACACACACCTGCAGCTAGCGGTCACACGAGCTGCTGTCCGCTGCCGCCGCGCCGGCCGCTCGGCATCGACCCCGCCCGCGGACAGGGCACGGCCTACGAGGGCTACGTCAAGGTAGCCTATAGTACTGTCCCTCACACAGCACACGGCACACACACCTGCAGCTAGCGGTCACACGAGCTGCTGTCCGCTGCCGCCGCGCCGGCCGCTCGGCATCGACCCCGCCCGCGGACAGGGCACGGCCTACGAGGGCTACGTCAAGGTAGCCTATAGTACTGTCCCTCACACAGCACACGGCACACACACCTGCAGCTAGCGGTCACACGAGCTGCTGTCCGCTGCCGCCGCGCCGGCCGCTCGGCATCGACCCCGCCCGCGGACAGGGCACGGCCTACGAGGGCTACGTCAAGGTAGCCTATAGTACTGTCCCTCACACAGCACTGACCCATACATACTGTTTCTCATGAGTTGCTGCTCACGATATACCAAGTGATCCATCGAAGCTAAGTGCTCAATCATTAAGTTTTACATCTAGTTGCTTCTTTTATGATATTGATATCCTTGGAGAGATTTGCGAAACCATACGCTAAAATTGTCTCCTGAAGAATAGGCTACACTTTATTATTTGCCAACAACGATGCGTGCGAAAATTTGACTACTATAAATACTCCGAATTCAAATTTGATTTTCGTCTTCAGGTGCCGAAACCAGGTGGCGTAAAAAAGGGCTGGATGAGGCAGTTCGTCGTTGTCTGCGATTTTAAACTCTTCCTATACGATATTACGCAAGACAGGTAAAGTAATACATAACACGCGTATAAAATCCAACGAACTGGGACATTAAAAAAAGGCCTAGCCGGGAAGTAATTTGTTTAAACATGGCGTCTGTGTTCATGAACAGGCTAAACAAACAGCTGAATGATATATTTCTTGAGTGGTGTATTTTTTTATTTCATTGCATGTGTTTCAGAGAAGCACTATACATGCCTTAGCCGTGAAAAGGGCTTGCCGGCTTCGTATCACTATCCGTTTATACCTATTCACCCGGCAAGCCTTTCTTTCTCGGTGTCTGCAGTAATGTACTATTTTTAAAAAACCTCGATTCTAATATTTAGTCGCTTGTCAATCTAGTCATAACCGCACCGAAACACTCGGTTTTAGTTCAGTCCACTGTAAAGCAAAAACGACTTCTTGATCAAGTAGTATGGCGATAGCTTCCTACTAATACAGATAGATTTTGATGATTCAGGAACGCACTGCCTTCGGTATGCGTGAGTGTTTAATGTAACACCTAAAGTTTAAGTAACATTGTAATTATTTTTAAGCCGACTTAATCATAAGATGTATGGCTTATAAAATAAATAAGATAAAAAAAAAAGTAAAGTCCACTGTACTTGCAAAAACTTATTGATCAAGTAATATGGCGATAGCGACCCATTAATACAGATAGATTTTGATGATTCAGGAACGCACTGCCTTCGGTATGCGTGAGCCAAGTATTGGACATGCGCGACCCCGACTTCAGCGTAGCTTCAGTGAAGGACTCTGATGTGATACACGCCAGCAAACGGGACATACCCTGTATATTTAGGGTAAGCATTCACTTATTCACATCTGCCACGATAGATGGTAAATTCTGTAGATTGTTTTTTCTACGCCGTTCAATCTACAACTGATTGTCATACATTGTATTTTAATTTTTTTATTTATTTCATGAAACACAATTGTACAATGATTGTAGTTCTGATTATCTGCCAAACTGCACAGCATAGTGCCCTCCACCATTGGGCATTTTACTATTGAGTAATATTGCGTTTAAACTTACAAAATACAAAAATTGGGCAAGTGCGAGCTCGACTCGCGCATGAAGGGTTCCGTACCTATACATATATATAATCTATAACAAGTTATTTGTATGGGAGCCCCCCTTAAATATTTATTTTATTTTATTTTTAGTATTTGTTATAGCGGCAATAGAAATACATCATCTGTGAAAATTTCAACTGTCTACCTATCACCGTTGTTGAGATACAGCCTGGTGACAGACGGACGGACGGACGGACGGACGGACGGACGGACGGACAGCGAAGTCTCAGTAATAGGGTCCCGTTTTTACCCTTTGGGTACGGAACCCTAAAATCTACACTGTGAAAGTATACCATATTTCCTTTCCTACAATACAGATATCAACGTCACAACTAGAAGGAGGGAAGCGATCTCACACACTAATGCTAGCTGAATCAGAGTCTGAGAAGACGAAGTGGGTGGTAGCACTTAGCGAACTACATAGGATATTGAAGAGGAATAATCTACCTGATAAATGTGTAAGTCCTATTTCTGAAATATAAATTTATTTTATTCTGTTTTCAGTATTTGTTGTTATAGCGGCAACAGAAATATATTATCTGTGATCATTTCAACTATCTAGCTATCATGGTTCATGAGATACAGCCTGGAGACAGACAGATAGACAGACGGACGGACGGACGGACTGTTATAAGTTCGTGACGAAAACTTATTCCAATGCACTTAGTGTACACTTCTATATAACTGTATAAAAAACAATATAAAGCGCGCTGACACTATTTATTTATTAAAAGGTTTGCCAACAGATACAACATATGAAATAACAATGAAAAACATGAGTATATAACATGCCAGAGTATCTTTTAGGGCTTGCGGTCGTGTCCGTGTTTCGTGTACTCGTAGCCGGATCTACGTTGCAGGGTAACACGGCAACGGAGATCCGGACCGTTTGGCACGTGTAATTAGGCTCCAATTGACAACATTTCATATTTTTAAGACTATCATTTTATTACTTTTCTGAATTCTGCTTAAAAAGATGAAGTAATCTCTGTTTTTATTTATTTTCTGAGATGATTATTTACTTTATTATTAATTTATAAAAACATACTCATTTTAAAATGTGGCAACACAGAAACCAGAACTTAATGGAACGGTTACTTTAGTCGGTTTTCTTATTAAAAAAAAACTGAATCAAACTCGGTATGCATCTGTCACCTGTCAACGTCAAATAAAAAAAAAATATTTTTTCGCTCTTTGGTTTAGACAACAACCCTATTCAGCCCGTATTGTCTTAGATTGCAGTTATTTGATGTATTTTCTTATATTTCTTTAAATACAGAAGAATAAATTCAAAGATTTTTTTTTAAGGTACACGACTTAAAGCCCTATCGATCTCTATATTAATTTCCACCTGTTATAAATATGAAATGTTGTCAATTATAGCCTAGCAAGCGTCGGTCCGACCCAGGGATAGTGGTGCTACAAACTGCTTTCATATGGCAATAATGTGTATACGTCATATATTTGCTCTATTAAACGTCAATTGCTATTTGTCAAGGATTTGTCATTAACCAAATTCAAAACATTGGTTATCGGAATGCTGCTCAATTCCTCGGTCTTCTTGCGAAATAAATACTGAATCCTATTAAAAAACTTGACTTTCATCACTATGGCTTGTTTTGGCTTTATTATGCAAAAATTACTTGAAATTTGCGGAATATTTAGTTGTATACATCAGTGACATTAACCGACTTTCACGTCAGTTACCACAAATTTGCCGTTGCCAGTAAAATAAATTAGTACCACTAAAAATCCGCAATATGGCGTGGCTTGTAAAATTCCCTGTGGGGCTATAAGATACGTAGCTCCATGTTACACGGAGATGCGTTTCATAAAAAAAGTAATAATAAGTTTATTAATTGCACGCGGATCCGATCCGTCCATGACGTTGTCGGTTTGACAAGTTTTCATTCAATACCCGAGCGGAGCCGCCGATCCATAGTCGAACGCAGACACGGCTACGTATTTTTGACGTGTCCGTGTAGTACGCGATCTTAGGATGCTAAGAACACGGAGCTACGGTTCTGCGTGTAAAACGTATATCAGGAGTCCTAGTATCTATCCAAATATATATAATTGATGCAGGTGTACAGCGCATGCGTGATCGTGGACTCGAGCGCGGCGGCGTGCCTGCGCGGCGCGCTGTGCGCCTGCGTGCTGGAGGGCGCGCGCTTCTGTGTGGGCGGCGACGCCGGGCTCGCGCTCGTCGACCTGGAGCGCGGCGAGATCACGCCGCGCAGGCAGCACGCGCCCGTCGCGCAGGCCGCCTACGTGGCCGAGGAGCAGTTGCTAGGTGGGGCATGTTCCTGCAGGTGTGCAGCGCCCGCGTGCTGGAGGGCGCGCGCTTCTGTGTGGGCGGCGACGCCGGGCTCGCGCTCGTCGACCTGGAGCGCGGCGAGATCACGCCGCGCAGGCAGCACGCGCCCGTCGCGCAGGCCGCCTACGTGGCCGAGGAGCAGTTGCTAGGTGGGGCATGTTCCTGCAGGTGTGCAGCGCCCGCGTGCTGGAGGGCGCGCGCTTCTGTGTGGGCGGCGACGCCGGGCTCGCGCTCGTCGACCTGGAGCGCGGCGAGATCACGCCGCGCAGGCAGCACGCGCCCGTCGCGCAGGCCGCCTACGTGGCCGAGGAGCAGTTGCTAGGTGGGGCATGTTCCTGCAGGTGTGCAGCGCCCGCGTGCTGGAGGGCGCGCGCTTCTGTGTGGGCGGCGACGCCGGGCTCGCGCTCGTCGACCTGGAGCGCGGCGAGATCACGCCGCGCAGGCAGCACGCGCCCGTCGCGCAGGCCGCCTACGTGGCCGAGGAGCAGTTGCTAGGTGGGGCATGTTCCTGCAGGTGTGCAGCGCCCGCGTGCTGGAGGGCGCGCGCTTCTGTGTGGGCGGCGACGCCGGGCTCGCGCTCGTCGACCTGGAGCGCGGCGAGATCACGCCGCGCAGGCAGCACGCGCCCGTCGCGCAGGCCGCCTACGTGGCCGAGGAGCAGTTGCTAGGTGGGGCATGTTCCTGCAGGTGTGCAGCGCCCGCGTGCTGGAGGGCGCGCGCTTCTGTGTGGGCGGCGACGCCGGGCTCGCGCTCGTCGACCTGGAGCGCGGCGAGATCACGCCGCGCAGGCAGCACGCGCCCGTCGCGCAGGCCGCCTACGTGGCCGAGGAGCAGTTGCTAGGTGGGGCATGTTCCTGCAGGTGTGCAGCGCCCGCGTGCTGGAGGGCGCGCGCTTCTGTGTGGGCGGCGACGCCGGGCTCGCGCTCGTCGACCTGGAGCGCGGCGAGATCACGCCGCGCAGGCAGCACGCGCCCGTCGCGCAGGCCGCCTACGTGGCCGAGGAGCAGTTGCTAGGTGGGGCATGTTCCTGCATGTTCCGTATGGGAACAAGGAAAATTGGAAAGAAACCAAATCTTCAAAAATAACTGTCTTTAATACAGTTTAAACAATATTATAATGTAAGTGTGTATCGATGGGCGAAAGAAATGCAAGTGAGCGAGCGGAAGGCGATATATAAGAGTTATGATTGGACGCGGCTCGATACAGTTCAATATGTGTCATATGTTGTGTGTACTTAAGATCTAGATTTGAATGGTGAACGCTGCGGAGTGAACACTGCAGGTGTACAGCGCCTGCGTGCTGGAGGGCGCGCGCTTCTGTGTGTGTCTCTTTCAAGGCGGAATACAGAAAAGTATTACAATTGTAGTCTTGAAAACATGAAATCTCGTCAAGTGCACGATGAGTATCACTATCACGTGTCGCGAGGTGATTAGCAAATCGGGCTATGGTTTGTTCAACGTGGATTGTGTAACTAAAGCCCACAATATAAAGAGGCGAGTGCTCTTATTGTATTGGTTGAGGTGGTGCCTGATTCACACTATCGTTTACGTATTTTCTCTAATTGCTTGATTCCCGAAGCCTCACCTAAAAATTGATGGATCCTACCGACTGCGCCATGATTAATATAGATTTAGGTAGGTACAGTAAGCAATTCTGCTTACTGTACCTATACCCATCTGAGATGCGTACGAAAAACGAAAGTCTTTCGCAGAGAAATTGACCAAAAAATTGATTGGTTGTTGCAGTTGTGATAGCGGGGCGAGGCCGGCACGTGCGGCTGGTGCCCGTGCGGGCTCTGGAGTGTTCCGAGGTGGAGTGCGTCAAGCTGGCGGAGTCGAAAGGCTGCGTGATGCTGGCCGCGGGCCAACTCAAGACCAACACTTATGGGTTCGCCGTCGTCTGCAAGCGACAGGTAACTCATTACCAAACACCGGATTGACGGGGGCAAATCTGAACTGACGTTTGTTTATTTATTTATTTATTCGAGGAGAACCAACAGCTAATTATGACATATAAAAGGAAAACTTAAATAGAATTACAGAGCCAATTACAGGAACTCACAGATAGACACCGTATATGAAACATTTAATAGTGCGAGGACAAATTAAATTAATTTTATTACTTGATATCGATAAAGATGACTTACAACTGTTGTGTAGTACCTAATAGGATTTTATATAATCATATACACAAAAAAAAAATGATGAATGATCTTATTTGATATTTTATGTAGTTTTCGTAATGTACAATCAACATTTTTTTCTACATTTTCAGACTTTAAAGTTGTCAAAAGTGATTCTAGTCCAGTCTCAATGTCAGATATCAGTTGTTTAAAGTTGCGATAATTATAAATAAATGAGGTTTGCACATAATTAAAAGGTATTCCAACTTAGCCATTAGTTATGATAATGGTGATTCAAAATTGCATTTTATCGATGTCGATAAATTTAATCTACATTTAATCAATTACTAGCACCGGTACATTTTTGCCCCCGTCTATCCGTTGTTTGCTCATTACTTACGTCTCTAAGGATCTCCACATTGACTGATAGCGCGTCGCTCTCATTCGAAGGTTTCCCGCGACCATTTACTTTGTTGTATTCTAAAATGTAATAACTGTGTGTGATGTTTCAGAACGCGTACATAGTGAATGTGTACGAGATCACGCGTACGGCGGCGCGGCGCTGCCGGATCGCGGAGCTGCGCGCGCCGGGCGCCGTGCACTCCGTACAGTTAGTGCGCGGGCGCCTGCTGCTGGGCTACCGGGGAGGGTTCGCCGCGCACGCGCTGCCCGACCCGCGCCGTCCGCAGCACGACCAGCCCGCCGTCTGTGAGTACAGTACATAGTGAGCGGTGCACTCCGTACAGTTAGTGCGCGGGCGCCTGCTGCTGGGCTACCGGGGAGGGTTCGCCGCGCACGCGCTGCCCGACCCGCGCCGTCCGCAGCACGACCAGCCCGCCGTCTGTGAGTACAGTACATAGTGAGCGGTGCACTCCGTACAGTTAGTGCGCGGGCGCCTGCTGCTGGGCTACCGGGGAGGGTTCGCCGCGCACGCGCTGCCCGACCCGCGCCGTCCGCAGCACGACCAGCCCGCCGTCTGTGAGTACAGTACATAGTGAGCGGTGCACTCCGTACAGTTAGTGCGCGGGCGCCTGCTGCTGGGCTACCGGGGAGGGTTCGCCGCGCACGCGCTGCCCGACCCGCGCCGTCCGCAGCACGACCAGCCCGCCGTCTGTGAGTACAGTACATAGTGAGCGGTGCACTCCGTACAGTTAGTGCGCGGGCGCCTGCTGCTGGGCTACCGGGGAGGGTTCGCCGCGCACGCGCTGCCCGACCCGCGCCGTCCGCAGCACGACCAGCCCGCCGTCTGTGAGTACAGTACATAGTGAGCGGTGCACTCCGTACAGTTAGTGCGCGGGCGCCTGCTGCTGGGCTACCGGGGAGGGTTCGCCGCGCACGCGCTGCCCGACCCGCGCCGTCCGCAGCACGACCAGCCCGCCGTCTGTGAGTACAGTACATAGTGAGCGGTGCACTCCGTACAGTTAGTGCGCGGGCGCCTGCTGCTGGGCTACCGGGGAGGGTTCGCCGCGCACGCGCTGCCCGACCCGCGCCGTCCGCAGCACGACCAGCCCGCCGTCTGTGAGTACAGTACATAGTGAGCGGTGCACTCCGTACAGTTAGTGCGCGGGCGCCTGCTGCTGGGCTACCGGGGAGGGTTCGCCGCGCACGCGCTGCCCGACCCGCGCCGTCCGCAGCACGACCAGCCCGCCGTCTGTGAGTACAGTACATAGTGAGCGGTGCACTCCGTACAGTTAGTGCGCGGGCGCCTGCTGCTGGGCTACCGGGGAGGGTTCGCCGCGCACGCGCTGCCCGACCCGCGCCGTCCGCAGCACGACCAGCCCGCCGTCTGTGAGTACAGTACATAGTGAGCGGTGCACTCCGTACAGTTAGTGCGCGGGCGCCTGCTGCTGGGCTACCGGGGAGGGTTCGCCGCGCACGCGCTGCCCGACCCGCGCCGTCCGCAGCACGACCAGCCCGCCGTCTGTGAGTACAGTACATAGTGAGCGGTGCACTCCGTACAGTTAGTGCGCGGGCGCCTGCTGCTGGGCTACCGGGGAGGGTTCGCCGCGCACGCGCTGCCCGACCCGCGCCGTCCGCAGCACGACCAGCCCGCCGTCTGTGAGTACAGTACATAGTGAGCGGTGCACTCCGTACAGTTAGTGCGCGGGCGCCTGCTGCTGGGCTACCGGGGAGGGTTCGCCGCGCACGCGCTGCCCGACCCGCGCCGTCCGCAGCACGACCAGCCCGCCGTCTGTGAGTACAGTACATAGTGAGCGGTGCACTCCGTACAGTTAGTGCGCGGGCGCCTGCTGCTGGGCTACCGGGGAGGGTTCGCCGCGCACGCGCTGCCCGACCCGCGCCGTCCGCAGCACGACCAGCCCGCCGTCTGTGAGTACAGTACATAGTGAGCGGTGCACTCCGTACAGTTAGTGCGCGGGCGCCTGCTGCTGGGCTACCGGGGAGGGTTCGCCGCGCACGCGCTGCCCGACCCGCGCCGTCCGCAGCACGACCAGCCCGCCGTCTGTGAGTACAGTACATAGTGAGCGGTGCACTCCGTACAGTTAGTGCGCGGGCGCCTGCTGCTGGGCTACCGGGGAGGGTTCGCCGCGCACGCGCTGCCCGACCCGCGCCGTCCGCAGCACGACCAGCCCGCCGTCTGTGAGTACAGTACATAGTGAGCGGTGCACTCCGTACAGTTAGTGCGCGGGCGCCTGCTGCTGGGCTACCGGGGAGGGTTCGCCGCGCACGCGCTGCCCGACCCGCGCCGTCCGCAGCACGACCAGCCCGCCGTCTGTGAGTACAGTACATAGTGAGCGGTGCACTCCGTACAGTTAGTGCGCGGGCGCCTGCTGCTGGGCTACCGGGGAGGGTTCGCCGCGCACGCGCTGCCCGACCCGCGCCGTCCGCAGCACGACCAGCCCGCCGTCTGTGAGTACAGTACATAGTGAGCGGTGCACTCCGTACAGTTAGTGCGCGGGCGCCTGCTGCTGGGCTACCGGGGAGGGTTCGCCGCGCACGCGCTGCCCGACCCGCGCCGTCCGCAGCACGACCAGCCCGCCGTCTGTGAGTACAGTACATAGTGAGCGGTGCACTCCGTACAGTTAGTGCGCGGGCGCCTGCTGCTGGGCTACCGGGGAGGGTTCGCCGCGCACGCGCTGCCCGACCCGCGCCGTCCGCAGCACGACCAGCCCGCCGTCTGTGAGTACAGTACATAGTGAGCGGTGCACTCCGTACAGTTAGTGCGCGGGCGCCTGCTGCTGGGCTACCGGGGAGGGTTCGCCGCGCACGCGCTGCCCGACCCGCGCCGTCCGCAGCACGACCAGCCCGCCGTCTGTGAGTACAGTACATAGTGAGCGGTGCACTCCGTACAGTTAGTGCGCGGGCGCCTGCTGCTGGGCTACCGGGGAGGGTTCGCCGCGCACGCGCTGCCCGACCCGCGCCGTCCGCAGCACGACCAGCCCGCCGTCTGTGAGTACAGTACATAGTGAGCGGTGCACTCCGTACAGTTAGTGCGCGGGCGCCTGCTGCTGGGCTACCGGGGAGGGTTCGCCGCGCACGCGCTGCCCGACCCGCGCCGTCCGCAGCACGACCAGCCCGCCGTCTGTGAGTACAGTACATAGTGAGCGGTGCACTCCGTACAGTTAGTGCGCGGGCGCCTGCTGCTGGGCTACCGGGGAGCCCTTAATATGTTGATAAAAGACTCCGTATGCATGTAATTTTGAGTACCTGGAGTGCGTTGCAACTTCTGCTGCTGACTGTACAACAAGATATTTTTTTTAAATTACGAATATTCATAAAATCTTTCTGTTTCCAGCTCTAGTCCACCCGGAAAACCAAGTGAACCTGTTCCTGTCGCACTCCGGCGCGCGGCCGCTGGGCGCGGCGTGTGTCCCGAACAGCGCCGACACGCTGCTCGTGTTCAACTCCCTGGCGCTGTATGTGGACCGCGTCGGCCACCGCGCGCGCGACACCGAGCTCATGTACACGCAACAGCCCAGCCACCACGGTCAGTTCCATGTCGCTATACTGCCGTCCTTAAACTCGGATTTCTGATTCAAGACCAAAAAAACTACGACAGATACGTCACTTTCAAAATTGACAACATTTAAATGACATCTGAGTTTGTTTCTTGGCTTGCACCAAATGGACAATGTTACAATTACAATACCAGATTTTGTACCAAAAATCTCCGATGTTTAAGTTTTTATTATTTCCTCTCGTAATTATGTAATAATAAATATTTCTAGTTATTTTGTTAAAAGATAGAGTTAAAGTTACCAATAAATAAATTATCTTAGCGTGTTTAAAAAAGAAAAAGGAATTTACTATTGTCAAAATATTTTATTGTAGTGGCAACCTTGTGGTAGTTTTTTTGGTCTTGAATTAGAAATCGTAGTATAGACACCTACAATACCAGAGCAGTCACAAGTGCGTTGCAGACCTTTCAGGTGGGAGTTCGCTCCTTTCTTGGAGGTTTGAAGGTCGTATCGGTCCGGAAATACCGTAGGCGACAATTCATTCCACAATGCAGACGTGCGAGGCAGGAAATTTCTAGAAAAACGCATAGTTGTGGACTGCTAACTATCTAAGTGGTTAGGATGAAAGGATTATCACGTAGAATATAGATATATAGATAGATAGAATAAAGATGCGGCAGGAATCAATCCTTACAATTTCTCGGAGCACTCTCCATTATATAAACGATAATAGATTCAGAGAGAAGCTACATCTCTACGCAGCCGAGAAGTTAAGCCGACCCGAAATTCGCTAGCAACCGACGATACGAGTCGCTCTCCGTTGAATGCTGTCTAGAGGGAGCCCCAGCCCACAGATGAGCTTTATAAAGCTGTAGGCGATAGGCCGAAGTGAAATACTGTTTAAAATAACATATTTGTGTGATTAAGTGAAATACTTTTTGTGTACTCGTGTGTTTTGAAGGTTTTAATTGTTTGCAGCGATAAACGACACGCACCTGCTGATCTTCACGACGACGCACATCGACATCTACGACATCGAATCCGGCGAGTGGGTTCAGACCATCAATATACGTGAGTTCCTTCGTTATCTCACTGTGAACAAACATTGACGACGCGGTTGGCGCGGTTTGTAGTGCACTTGCCTGCGGAGCCGACGGTCCTGAGTTCAAATCCCGGCAAGGACAGATATTTGTGTGATGAAATCGAATATGTGTTCCTGGGTTCCTCCATATTTTATACCTAGATATTTTTCTAGCAGGAACCACCGGTCGTTAGTGCTTACGTAATAATGATATCGACTAACCTGTTATCGATAACCACCACGTCAAACGTTATATAGAAATACACACTATATAAACAAACAAACTGAAAGTTGTTTCATTAAGACTGCTCCATAATAACAACCTTTTTCCGCAAGTTAGAAAAAAAAATAGGAGGACCAAAAATTTACGAATTATGTCTATTTGAACATGATCGCTGGCACGCGAAGTGGGTGTGTTTGCGGCGTCTACCAATTTAGGTCTGTGATTTTCTTATATAACGTTGAAGTGGTGTTATCGATAACAGGATTGTCGATGTTTTTATTTTGTCAAACATTAACAACACGTCGTTCGTCCTAGGAAAATCTCTAGGTGTAATTATGTATACCGTCGTCTAGTACCCATAGTACAAGCATTGCTTAGTTTGGGATTAGGTCGATTTGTGTAAGATTGTCTTTTAATATTTATTTAATATAATATAATAAATTTAATTTGTTAGCTAAATTTATCGTTTGATCAATAAGTTTTTTGTAATTAATCAGGATACAACGCAATACAGGATTTTGTCTAATCTTATTTCATGGAGCCACAGTGGTGACGATTTTGCGACTTTCTTTATTGTACGATTAAATGATTACTTTTAGTATATCCTGAGGTACGATCAGCATCAAAAGTAGCTGATAATTTTATTAGCTAATGTCAAGTTCCATACTAACATTATCATTTGATAGGTGCTGACTGTTGTGTACAGCAATACCTGTTTTTTAGGAAAATTATTTGATTTTTGAATGGCACTTCCGCCCTTATTTCACTTAGAAGTACATCATCCAATTACAGACGGAATAGTTTCCTTAACCGCGCTAGTCGACATTTGCTGCATGTGCGCGTCGCTATCGTTACATCGAGCATTGTTGCTTAAGTGTATGTTTCATGTGCAACAACTATTTGTGAGTGCCTGTAATTGGTTCTATAATTTTTAAGTTTCTATGTGCAGTGTATTAGCTGTTGGTTCTCCTAAATAAATAAAATAATAATAGCCCAAATAAATAGTCCATCCAAACTCCATTTTAATAGCCCGGTTTCATTTTCATATCAATGCAATAGTTCAATCACCTGCTGGGACCGGTTCATGGATGTATCATCTTATTGATATGATCAGGAACGGGTCCCAGCAGGGCTACAGCCACAGCAAATTTCTCCAAGGGGCCTCTACGTGTTGGATCCATATCCCCACGCAAGCCTTCCACGTATGATCCCGAGACTTGATAACGCGATACAAACAATAATAATAATAAAATATTTCCTGTAACGCCCTATCGTGTTGTGCACAGCGAACGCGCGGCCGTTGGACGAGCAAGGCTGGTTGTGCTGCGTGTGCGGAGGAGCCAGCAACGGCTTCCCGTTCACCAACGACTCCGCCCCCTTCATCATCTACCTGCGACCTCTACTCCGTCGTGAGTACACTCACACTTCTGCTAAAAAGTAGCAGTGTTCTATAATAATAATAATAATAAATTTATTTCAATACAACAACATTTTTTACAATAGCATCTTTTACAGAGGGTCCTTAAAATTAGAGACTACTTCCTAAATAGGTGAGACCTGAGCTTTAGGTTAAGCAGTGCTCCTTGCCATATAACCGCACTGATGTTAAAAACATTTAAACCAAAATTTACTTAGGATTTACACAAATTTGCAGCTTACTTATGTTATATAAAAGGTCTCCAGTCGTCATACCTATCGGACGTGTCGATTAATAAAATAAATATATAATCATTTTAAGACGTGACCTAGCTCTTAACGTTACGCGGAAGCAAGTATCTGTGTCACGGCATAGTACTTGCTAGTGAGAATGTTTAGACTGTAATCATTAACGGAGTGTATGAAAAATGGATCCAAGTAGTCCATTTAACCGGAGCGGACTAACGCGCCGCAGCCCGCCGCCCTCGCCCACGCCGCCGCCAGAGCAGCCCGCGCCGCCCGCCCCGCCCGAGCCGCGCGCACAGCACGAGCTCGAGCCCCTGGCATGCGTGGCCACCACGGACCTCCAAGCCTGGATGAAGACCATCGAGACCTACCTGAATGAAGTGTGCAACATCGCTTCGGAAGGTAAATTAAACTCTGAGCAGAAATCCAAAATTAACACCCTGTGCCGCAAAGTGGGCCATTCATCGTCGCAAATGGCAATCGAGTACCAGTCCTTGAAACAAAAAGCTATTCAGGCCTATAACTCTCATAAGATCTTTAAGGAAAATGTAGACCTATCTCTGCGCTTCCAGGAATTACAGAAATGTATACAAGAGTCCACTTTAGCCTGCCCCGGGCAAGTTTCTTTTGCGGATGTGCTCAAGAAAAACACCGGTAGTCGTATCCAGCCCTCTAACGTCAGCTCGGTAGCTATCTACCCGACCGACAAATTAAAATCGAGCGAGGAAACAAAATCCCTCGTTCAACAAATTATTAGGCCTGATGAAATGAAATTGCACGTGAGAGGGATGCGCAAAGTGAAAAATGGTGGCGTTATTATCAGTACTGAGTCCAAGGAGGATATCTTGAAACTCAAGCAATTGCAGCAACTAACAACTTCGGGCCTCACTGTGGATGAGCCTCAAAAACGAAAGCCCAGAATAGTAGTTGTCGGGGTGCCCGCGGCTATGCAAGAAGCAGAAGTTTTTAAATGTATATTTCAGCAGAACCTAGCCGACAAACTTCAAGACCTGACCCTGGAAAAGTTTTTATCCTCATCCAAATTGAGCCACAAATCGGGGAAGAAGGACGCCGAAAACTGCAACTACATCATTGAAGTCCCAGCTTTCATTCGTAAGGTCCTAATCAATAATGACAGAGTTTTCGTCAATTGGTCGTCGTGCCCTGTAAGAGATTTTACTCTCGTTACAAGGTGCTACAAATGCCAGCAATATGGTCATGCGGCGAAATCATGTAAGACGGACACTAGTACCTGCGGGCATTGCGGAGATCTAGGGCACGCAATAAAGGAGTGCTCTAAGAAGGCAGAACCACCAAAATGTGCAACATGTTTGCACTATAAAAAGCCGAGTAATCACCAAACCGGGACTCCTGAATGCCCAGCTAGAAAAATGGCAGAAAAAAGGTACCAAAATTCAATAGATTATGAAGGCGCCTGAGAGCGCCTCTTTAAGTTATCCTTTTCTGAACTTTTTTCTTGATAGTTTAGTACGTATACATTATGAGTGATAGTTTACTTTCTGACCTAGATAACTTCTCTGTATCCGAATCTAAAGCCTGTGATGTCGAATTATGCAAACAATATATTTGCCCAGGTCGTAATCCGCTTTCCATACTAACGCAAAATATACGAAGTATATTTAAAAATTTTCATAACTTTAATGTTTTTCAGCAAAGATTAGGTATAAATAGCGATGTTGTTGTTTTGACTGAATGTTGGCTAAGTAAATATAGCAATTTACCTAACATAACAGGTTATAATATATTTAGCAGTACGATTAATTACAACCAAAACGACGGGGTAGTAGTTTACGTTAGAAATAATTTAAGTGTCACGGTTGAAGAACCCAATATATTAGAATGTAATCGACTTTTAATTAAAATAGGATCAGACTTAGCAATATTAGCTTTGTATAGACCCCCTTCTTTTAAAAATGTAACCATTTTCACTGATTCTCTAGGCCAAACATTAAGTAATTTAAAGTCATTTAAAAATGTCATTCTGATAGGCGACATTAATATTGACATTCTCCCAGGAAAAAATGACTCCGCATCTGAGAGCTATCTCAACTTATGCTCCTTTCATGGCTTACTCCCAGCACACACGCTTCCAACTCATCAAAGTGGCTCCTGTTTAGATCATATCATGCTTAAATCAGATTTCCCGGCTCTCGCACTAATTGCTAACTCCACCGTAACCGATCACAGAGCTGCCCTGTTGACCTTGTTTCAAAAACAACCTCATAAAACTCGCGCGCAAATAATCACAAAATTAAATGTAAACAAACTTGAAGACGATTTATGCAACATTGACTTTGCCCCCGTTTACAATTCTGCTGACGCAAATTATTGCATGTCGTACCTGCTTCAAAGTGTACAACAAGCAATATGTAGCAATACAATAGAAAAATGTATAGGTAATAAGTATTTAAATATCAAGCCGTGGATTACTCCCGGTCTTATACGCTGTATGAGACACAGAGATAAGCTACATTCTAAGGCCAAATCAAACCCTGCCAATTTAGTACTGCAAATAGCGTACAAAAGATATCGAAATTTTTGTAATGACTTACTCAAAAAAGTTAAAACCAGCTACGATAAAAAACAACTAGAACTGGCTGGTACAAACAGTAAATTAATTTGGAAATGTATTAAAAAATTAACATATACGACGAAACAACGTGAATCGTCTTCGGGTTTATTACACTCGCACTCATCCCAATTAACATCTGTCAATAACGCAAATGATTTTTTCGTAAACATAGGGAAAAACCTAGCAGAAAAAGTAAAGAAAGATTTTCCTGCTCCTCCTCATAACTTATCTTCAATCAACTTCAGTACTTTAAAGTCATTTGTGTTATTAAATACTGATGAAGAAGAGGTTGAAAGAATTATTATGGGCTTAAAAGACGATTCCGCGGTTGGTTGGGATGGTATCTCAAATAAAATTTTAAAACAATTCAAGCACATCCTGGTTCCACCACTCACGCAGGTCTTTCGAAAATGCCTCTCAGAAGGAATCTTTCCTAAATGTCTGAAAAAAGCTGTCATTGTTCCTGTATACAAATCCGGCGCTAAAGACGAAATAACGAACTATAGACCCATTTCTCTTCTACCATCCACATCTAAAATCCTCGAAAAAATTATCAATAATAGACTTGTCCAATATTTGGAAAAACATTCTATCTTGTCAAAAACCCAATTTGGTTTTCGCTCTAAATTGTCAACTGCCGATGCGGTCCATGAATTGACTGACCACGTAGTTCAGGAACTTGACAGGGGCAACCAGACAATAGGTATATTTCTGGACCTTGCTAAAGCTTTTGACACCGTCTCTGTTTCCATTCTACTACACAAGCTTGAAGCAATAGGCGTAAGAGGCACCCAACTCAAACTTTTCGCAAACTATCTAAATGAGCGCACTCAATGCATAAAAATAGACAATGTTGTCAGCTCTGACCTGAAAAACACTTGTTTTGGGGTTCCCCAAGGAAGTATACTAGGCCCTACACTGTTTTTAATTTATATTAATGATCTCTGTAATTTGAAAGTGGATAGCGGCAAAATTATTTCCTACGCGGATGACACTGTTCTACTTTTTTCTGCAAAAACAATAGAGGCAGTTTATACGTATGCGCAACGAGGCTTGAGCACTGTCAATAACTGGCTTCAACAGCATCTACTTACACTTAATTCGGACAAAACTAACTACATAAAGTTTTCCATGCGCAAATCTAATTTAGCACCAAATAATCCCAAGCTCTACTCGCACAACTGTAAGGACCCCAATAAAACACAATGCAAATGTCCAGATATAGCCGCAGTTACCAAAATTAAGTATTTAGGAATAATAATTGATGATACTCTCTCTTTTAAATATCACATAGCAGCGTTATGCAATAGAGTTCGTAAGTTGATATTTGTTTTCAAAAAACTGCGTTCATTTGCGGACCCACAGTTAATCAAGCGAGTCTATTTTGCCCTATGTGAATCGATATTAACGTACTGCATTTCCTCATGGGGCGGCCTGGCCAAAACTACATTATTAAACTTGGAAAGAGCTCAAAGAGCAATTCTAAAGGTTTCCACTTCCCGTCCTTTCCTCTACCCTACTAACCTTCTTTATAAGTCTTGTGAAGTACTAACCGTTCGGCAACTATTTATACTAAGCACGGTCCTAAAACAGCACGCTGCAATCCCTTATAGCACTGAGTATACTAATAAACGGCGCAAGGATATTGTTTGCTCTAAAACTATTCGAAGGAGTCACTTCTGTTTTAGATTTTTTGTTTCGCTGGGTCCTCTCCTGTACAGTAGGCTTAATACGAAGCTGGATATATATCCGCTCAGCTACGCGAAATGTAAGAAAACACTCCGGGAAGCACTACAAAATATGTCATACGAAGATACAGAGAAGTTACTGATTGTTCTAAGTTGATTTTCTTGTATGCATTCTAATTAAATATTATTGTATCCGATCTATAATTTATCATTTAATGTGTTTATGATTATTTATTTAAGAAATTGTTAATAAGTTAGTCCTCTTTATGCCTGAAACACAGGGAATCCTAGTTCAGGCGAATGTAATTTTTTGCCATGTAGAATATCTTAGGCTATAGTTATTATTACTGTAAAATAAGTTATTATTCAATAAATATCTTATCTTATCTTATCTTATCTTATATATATATATATCTGTGGAATAATAATCTACTTAAAATTAGAAGTTCTGTAGTTATAGTATCCATTTCCAAGCATAAAAACAAACAAGACATCAAAGATGACCATATGCAATCAGCGCTGGGCTACTAGCCTAGTACATGCTGAGACTGGTAGCCATTACCAAAAGTGTGCACTAACTATTAAAAATGTGTTTTTTTTTTTAAGTATGGAAATAATATTGTACCTACATTAGTGCATTATTTACCTACTGCACTGAAATACTTGTGTTCATTTTGGTAATAAAAAAAATATCTTTTTTAACTTTTATTTTTATGGTCATTGGAGCGGAGCGAGCGAAGCTCCCATGGATCGACTCGAATGGACTTTGTAACAATGCGCAGATCTCAGCGAGTTCTCAACCGATTTTAGAAATTTTTGTTTTAAAATGCACAAATTAAATTTCGCTAGGTCGTGACGAAGAGAAAATTTCGAAAAAAAAAAAGAAAAAAAAACTGCTCCAATCTATGGTGCAAGCTTAGCCGGTGGCTGACTCTGCATCGACCTAGTTTATGAGTTGTTTTTGTTACAGAGGGTCCATTGAACGTGGATCACGCGGCGCTGTGGGGCTCCAGCAAGCGGCGGTTCTCCGTGCGCGAGCAGTCGCACCAGGCCATCGAGGCGCACAACAGATTGTAAGTAGTTATGTACGATTCCCACCAACCGGGCGCAGTCAGCGCGCGCTCAAGCGCATCTAAATAGTTGCCAAACGAATGTAGAGCTTCTTTGCGACAGTCAGATCCCATATTCGAATTTTATTGGCGCCGCTGCCGGCCGATCGGGCTGTCCCTACATTAGTGCATTATTTGCGCCGCACGCCATCGGCTCCGCTCGCACGTCCGTCGCCCTAGAATTTAATCGCTCGGACGGACGCAGTCGGCTGCCGCCGGGCGCTCCAGCGTCCGCTGGAACGTGGTGGCAGCCGAACCCGCCCGACCTGGTCACTGGACGCGGACGGGCGCTCTGCCGGCTGCCAGAGCGCCCGTTGCGACGCGGCGGCAGCCGACCCGGCCCGGCCCGGCCCGGTCTATGTGAATTGTACATTAAGCTTCTATCACGGCCGGCTAGCGGCGGGCGACACGCGCCGCCGTGCGCACGCGTCGCTCTGAAGTAGTGGCATCGATGTGGCCACCGCGCCCTGCGCCACTCGGCAAAAACCGCTAGTGGCACCGCGCGGCGGTTCGTGGCATGCTTCATACGATACAATTCAGACGATCCGCGCTCATAGGCGCGAGTGAGAACATCCAAGTACGGTCTCTCACTACTGCACACGACCGCCGCTCGCCACTGCAAATAGGCTAGTTGACTCATATCAAACTGTCGTAAACTTATGTTTATTCTGTATTTAGGAAAAGAAACCTAAATATATATTTTTCAATTCATAAAAGTGAAAGATGGCTGAAAAAATTGGAAACTGAAAGCGTACCTTTTTGACTCTTCCTTTGTTGTGATAGGAGCGAAGTAGGCACGTGTTTCAATTTGTTTGATTGTACCATAGTATCAAATCGATACGAGTTTCAATTCGAACAATTTTCAGATCGGAACGGAGGTCGCGGCTGATCTCCGCGCCCACAAACTTCGCGCACCTGTCACACATGGGCCCGGGCGACGGCATCCGCTCGCAGCGCCTGCTCGACCTGCCCACCACCGTGGAGACCGCGGACGAGGCGCCGCAGGTGTGTACCTACCGTTATATATACTTCGCGCACCTGTCACACATGGGCCCGGGCGACGGCATCCGCTCGCAGCGCCTGCTCGACCTGCCCACCACCGTGGAGACCGCGGACGAGGCGCCGCAGGTGTGTACCTACCGTTATATATACTTCGCGCACCTGTCACACATGGGCCCGGGCGACGGCATCCGCTCGCAGCGCCTGCTCGACCTGCCCACCACCGTGGAGACCGCGGACGAGGCGCCGCAGGTGTGTACCTACCGTTATATATACTTCGCGCACCTGTCACACATGGGCCCGGGCGACGGCATCCGCTCGCAGCGCCTGCTCGACCTGCCCACCACCGTGGAGACCGCGGACGAGGCGCCGCAGGTGTGTACCTACCGTTATATATACTTCGCGCACCTGTCACACATGGCCCGGGCGACGGCATCCGCTCGCAGCGCCTGCTCGACCTGCCCACCACCGTGGAGACCGCGGACGAGGCGCCGCAGGTGTGTACCTACCGTTATATATACTTCGCGCACCTGTCGCACATGGCCCGGGCGACGGCATCCGCTCGCAGCGCCTGCTCGACCTGCCCACCACCGTGGAGACCGCGGACGAGGCGCCGCAGGTGTGTACCTACCGTTATATATACTTCGCGCACCTGTCGCACATGGCCCGGGCGACGGCATCCGCTCGCAGCGCCTGCTCGACCTGCCCACCACCGTGGAGACCGCGGACGAGGCGCCGCAGGTGTGTACCTACCGTTATATATACTTCGCGCACCTGTCGCACATGGCCCGGGCGACGGCATCCGCTCGCAGCGCCTGCTCGACCTGCCCACCACCGTGGAGACCGCGGACGAGGCGCCGCAGGTGTGTACCTACCGTTATATATACTTCGCGCACCTGTCGCACATGGCCCGGGCGACGGCATCCGCTCGCAGCGCCTGCTCGACCTGCCCACCACCGTGGAGACCGCGGACGAGGCGCCGCAGGTGTGTACCTACCGTTATATATACTTCGCGCACCTGTCGCACATGGCCCGGGCGACGGCATCCGCTCGCAGCGCCTGCTCGACCTGCCCACCACCGTGGAGACCGCGGACGAGGCGCCGCAGGTGTGTACCTACCGTTATATATACTTCGCGCACCTGTCGCACATGGCCCGGGCGACGGCATCCGCTCGCAGCGCCTGCTCGACCTGCCCACCACCGTGGAGACCGCGGACGAGGCGCCGCAGGTGTGTACCTACCGTTATATATACTTCGCGCACCTGTCGCACATGGCCCGGGCGACGGCATCCGCTCGCAGCGCCTGCTCGACCTGCCCACCACCGTGGAGACCGCGGACGAGGCGCCGCAGGTGTGTACTTTTATATATACCGCCGAAAATAAACATTTAAAAAATCGGAATAACCTCGTGCACACAGCGAGCCGCCTCGCGAGACAATTGCCTTGCGCGGCGACGCAGTGTGTGTGGACGCGCCCCGCCCGCGGCGCCCGCACTTCGGTTAAATTTACGACGGACTGGCCACCAGCCCCGGCTTCGCACGGGTGCAATGCTGATACTAACTCTACTATACTATATTTATGCATGTATTATGCATATAAACCTTCCGCTTGAATCACTCTATCTATAGAAAAAACCGCATCAAAATCCGTTGCGTAGTTCTAAAGATATAAGCATACATAGGGACACACAGTCAGCAGGAAGCGACATTGTTTTATACTATGCAGTGATAAAAGAAAATGGCGTGCGACACTAACGTATTACGCGAAACGGAATAACCGTACCTTGGCATTGTGTGCTATTAGTTTGTTTTAAATATAAAAATAATTATATTTTTCTGCAAAATCTTTTGTAGCAATTAAGCAGCAAGTCAAAAGTCAACAGCTGATTGCGTGCGGCTGCACCATATTGTTTTATCTGTAAATGAAGGAACAAAATAATTCAGGCTTGCCGCACGCGGCATTTGATGAGCGTAATTTCATTCAATGCCCGAGGCATGCGCCGAATTCCTCGCGCTTCAATCGCCTCGCGAGGCGGCTCGCTCTGTGTAGACCCGGTTTATAAATGTAGATCAAATAGTTGTCCGACTCAATCTAACTCTAGATTCAGATATTACATATCCTAGATAACGACACCCACGATGACTTATTACAATATATCATGAATACAACGTGTATGTTGGTTACAGATGTACAGCAGTCGAGAGAGCAGTAAACGGACGTCGCCGCTCACAATATCGCACGGCACGGGATCCTATAACGGTAAGAATATCCATAACTACAAAAGTCTACGATTGTAAATGCAAAACTTTCCGCCCCAAGGACCAACGAGTAGTCTATTTTATTTACAAGTGGAGTGAGTGATCATATGTTAGAATCCCTCGTTACGCTCGTTACTTAAAGTTGCTTGTTTATTTTCTCAAACATGCAATGAAATGTTAGTATGAAATGCGTTGTAACAGGCTTCGAAGTATCACGTTTCGGGCGGAACAATTCGAGAGAACTATAAAGGAATTTAATATATTATAATTTTAAGGCCTATAAAATTACTAGCTGTGCCCCGCGGTGTTACCCGCTCTGCTTGCTCATCCCACGGGAACGCTAAATTTATTCGGGATGAAAAGTATCCTATGTCCTTTGCCGGGTCTCAAACTATCTCCATACCAAATTTCATCTAAGTCGGTTCAGCGGTTTAAGCGTGAAGAGGTAACAGACAGACAGACGGACAGACAGACAGACACACACACTTTCGCATTTATATTATAGTATAGTAAAGTATAGTAATATAGTATATAGTATGGATGGGCTGAGATGCATTTTTTTTAAACATGGCGTCTGTGTTCATGAACAGCTGAATTATGTTTTTTTGAGTGATGTATTTTCTTATTTCATTGCATTTGTTTGAGAAAAGCACTATACATGCCTTAGCCGGAAAAGGGCTGCCGGCTTCGTATTACTATCCGGCCTCCCTTCGGTCCTCACCCGGCAAGCCCTTTCTATCCCGGCGTCTGTAGTAATGTAATGTACTATAGCCACAGACAACCCCCACTAGACGGAGCATGTAAGGCGACTCCCGCGCGGGTCTCCTTACATGTGCCTTACATGCTCCGTCTAATGGGGGTGGTCTGTGACTATAGCAGAGGAGTGAATGACCATTGTGTGACAGGCTCGTGGCGCGGCGCGGCGCGCGCGCGCGACGCTCCGCCGGACGCGCCGCCGTCGCCGCCGCTCTCGCACCGCCCCATGGAAAGGTAGCCATGTTGTTTGTACTTAAAAAAAATACATTATTTTAATGAAGTCAACACGTTCATTTTCTCATAAAATCTATTTGAGGATGATATTGTTTTCGAAAACATGTCGATTTTACACTTAAAAATCGGTTCCACGTTATCCTCACTTACAGTCGCGAATCCATCACGTGGCATCAAAAAAGAATATGATAATGAATTTACGAAATGGACTTCAATTTAATAGTTGGTAATTTGAAATGTTAATCCTTGCATATTGTGTAGATGTAGGTAGGTACCACTATCGCAGTCAGTTGAGTACATACAATAGGGTATTTTGACTGTAGTGAAAATAAATTAAATCATTAAATCTACTAAACACACACTCAAAAATACGCGGAACCAAAGTAACTACCACTAACTGTGACATTATACTATTTTTATATGGACAAAAACTAAAAAGAAAACGTGTTTAACTACTGTTTTTTTTTCTTATAACGTCACAAGCCAGTCAGTATCTTCATACAAACTTTATACTAACAAATCGTTTTTGACGTTTTATAAAGAGTAGCTGATTTGAGGTGTCATAAAATGGCGTATTATTTGACCTTCAGATGTAACATTCATCCACGAGAACTACAAGAACATGTCGTCCAAACTCTACAGTAACATTATCGTATTATTTATTATTATTACATGACGACGCGTTTGGCTCGGTTTGTAGACACCTGCCTACTGAGTCGGCGGTCCCGGGTTCGAATCCCGGCCGGGGCAAATATTTGTGCAAAAATATTTGTTCTTGGGTCATGGATGTTATCTATATATGTATTTATATATTATGTATATCGTCGTCTAGTACCCATAGTACAAGCTTTGCTTAGTTTGGGACTAGGTCGATTTGTGTATGATTGTCCCTTAATATTTATTTATTTATTTATCTGTGTTCAGGTCGATAGGCGGCGGGTCGCAGGGCAGCGGCTCGCTGTTGCTGGAACGTTCCATCACTCCGCTCAGTCTGGGCAGCATGAGCTCGCTACACGATGTACTTAAGGTAAGCCACCACACTTCACTTTTAGAAACATACTTCATGCTAAATTACATTTTTAAAGACTGCCCACTTTCAGAATAAAAACAACGCATGTAAATCAGTTTAATTAGCTATCGAGTAAGCTGTGGACTCGCGACGAGTCTTGTCAAGGGACTTCTTAAATCATAGACCCAACTTTAAATCCTGTTTTAGAGCGTGTTTCATCGACCGGTTTCAACGGAGCGCTATAGTCTATAAGATAGCTGTTACATTAGACTCTAACGCTGCTCGCGGTGGCTGCGGTACTGTTATGAAATGACATCTCTGATTTTGGTCGCTGTCAAGCAATGTAGGTCCTAACTAGAGCTGGGTTGTTACGCGTTTTCGATGAAACGAAACGTCACCGTTTCTTTTTCACAAGTAACCGTTTCGAAAACAAGTTACTTAAAAAACAGTTTCTTTATTACGGCATAGTTTCATTAGTTACTAGGTGTAACGCTATTTCAAGAACCAGTTTTTTATAAAATGTTTAGTTAGCTATTGTAAAACTACTTTTAATCAAGAATCGTTTTTTTTTGTTTTTTTGAAATTTTAGCTAACACAATGGTATCGGCTACGTCTAGTAGCAGGTTTTAAAGAACTGTTATTAGGTATGGCAAGAAACCGTTACTCCGTTTCTTTATAAGAAACGGTTTCTCGAAACTGTTACAGAAAAAAACGCCCAGCTCTAGTCCTAACCTATAATATCAATCAATCAATCAATCATTTATTGCGAGAAACATAGTTACATAAGGTGATCATAATAAAATACAGTTACTTATGTTCTACCAGGAAAGGCATGCAATATTACAATTTTTTACAATTTTATTACATTTATTAGATAGTACCCTATAGTTCACTTTAACATGTATGTCAAAATATTGAGCTTAGTTATTCGATTTTAATTACACATTATTATTTGTATCTGACCTTGTTATAGGAATTTAACAATATGGGTGTAGGTAAAGTGTGTTCCATCCTTTTCGTGCCTTTCATAAGTGTGTGTGTGTTGTGCAGGTGGGCACGGACATGTGCGACGCGCCGCACTCGGAGGACAGCAGCTGCGGCGCCTCGCCGCCGCATCCCGCGGATCCCTGATCGTGAGTACACTTCACGTTCATGCTGTCACTATACACAAACGAAACTTACGATAATCACTTCAAAAAATAGCCGACGTCAAACGAAACGAACTTATGGTGAAGCCTGACCAGAAATATATGAGGATTGTCAAGAAGGCGCAATTTACAAGATTTATACGGCAACAATTTTGCAACCAATCGCAACGCACTATAATGACCTCAGTTTAAATAACTGTCAGCTCCTATGGTAACCTCGTAATATTATTTTAATGGAATGCACTCTTTTGCCGACTGTTTTTTGTGTAGTAGACACGTGTACACTTTATTTATAATATCACGTTCACGACTGTGGTTTTCGGCATTTTCTTTGGATATTTTTAAATATTTGTCTTTTAAAGAAACCAGCACGAATGACATTGACATTGTTGACATCATAAAATCATTGCCAGTGTAAGAAATTAGTTCCAGTGAAATTCCGCAATATGGCGCATCCTCATATATTTCTGGTCAGGCTTTATATGACAAAATGGGATCAACTAGAAAGTATGCTCTTTGAAAGAGAAAAAGATTTTTCCAAATCGGTCCGGTTGTCGAGAAATCGGGGAACATAAATAAAATAAAAAAAAACCGACGAACTGAGAACTTACTCGTTTTTTGACGTTGGTTGAAGAATTACTAAAATCCGATACAGATGAAGTGTATTTGAGCAGTATTATAGCTAGAAGAGTCCGGTTTAGATGCAGTTCTAGTGCAGTTGACATAACTAAAATAAAGCATCTCTCAACCAACAAGAGGACTGTGGGGTGCGGGGGTTGGTCGTGAATGTTTAGAAAGTTCGGAGAAAAGTAGCAATTGTTTATTGTCATAAATTCCTAAGTAATACAAAACTGAATTATACTAATGTTAGTAGAATGTTGGAAAATGTTAAATGTTATAAATGTTATGTTCGAATGCACCCGGTCGCGATAGTTCCGAAATATGCACTGACTATGTTAATTAGATTACTGATCGATGCGCCTTGTGCTGACTATGCGCTCGAGGCTAAATCACGTGTTAGGTGCAATGACTGCACCGAACATCTTGGCGGGGGCAAACGATGAGATGAGATGATTTAAGATAATGAGACAAGGTGATCAAACAATGTGATAATTATAACTAGTTAAACTCTAAACGACAATTTTCGGAATAGTGGCGAGCTGCCTCTATCCACATGCTTCGTCTCATTCTTTTCACTTTCACCACATTTTTCTTGTTTTTCACTCGCACTTGCACTACACTTATCACTGACACTGCACTTGCGTGTTAGCCCGCGCTGAGCGCGGGGACTGCGCGCGGCGGGAGTGGGCTCCCGAGCCGGCGCGTGGGGGCGCCGCTCCTCGTCCTACGCCGGCGCGCCTGCTGCCGGTGCCGGAGCTGGTACTGCTGGGCATCTCCATTTGCAGCGACTTCGTCTACACACGTAGATAACGATCCCGATGATTACTATACCCCATAGACAGTATATAGCGGTATAATGATGTATATCGTTTTTTGAATAATTGCTTAAAATCGGTTCCGTCTCTTTCATTGCTTGAATTTTTTCGGCTATATCTTTAAATTCGTTTTCGTCGTTGGTATTGTCTAGACTATTATTTCCGATCTTGGGTATCGAAATATTTATTATATGGTTTATCGGGTCTATTTCTGGTGTTTCTATGTTAAAATTCAAATTTATCCGGCTTTCCATGTTTTTATGTGTATTGATAGTGAAGTTATCTGTTTTCACCACGCAGGTTTCTTCTATCATTATAATATTTGTTTGGGTTAATGTTTGCGCGGTAACATGACTCTTGCACAGCGCACGCAGTTGACACGTTTCGCAACAGAAATAAAGATATTGATTCGGTCTTGAAAGGCTCATCCATTTGTTTTGGCACACGACTATGTTTGTTTTACATCGAAAGTGTTCATCTTTAAGGCAAAGGTCTTCATCAGTGTTCATTTTGTACATAGGTGTTCTTAGATAACACATGTATGTAGTTGGGTCTCTTAGTGTGCAATGTTCCAGCTCCTTTTCTGTTATAGGTAGATACGAGTCCTTTCGTAGATTTATTGCTACGTATTTTTCGATAGGCGTAATAGATTGCATGTTTCTACCAACGCTGTGTAGAGTGGGAATAATGTTGTATAAATCATAACTATCTCGGCTTATAAGTGGAATACGGATCTCTATAATCATATATTGGTCAGTTATCCTGGCTTTGATGTTCAACAGATGATAGATGTTTTGTAAATGAGTTTGAATATTGTCTATCGGCAAGGATAGGTCGTTTTCTAATCGTCCAGATATGACATTTAATTCACGTTGAAATTGTTGAGGGTCTATAATGTGTATATTCATTTTTCCATTATATATGTTTGTAAGGATGTCTAAAAGAGTGTCCTGTATCGTTCTTAAATGACCCAGTAAGTTGTTGGCCGCTACTGCCACAATTGTGCATTGTGCCATACACTCGGCTTGGCTGACTTCTTTTTGTAACGCAGTGGTTCCTCTCTCTAAGTCTACCAAATGGGCATGTATCATTTTATGTTGTTTCTGAATGGTGTCTTTCGTTCTTAATAGCATATTATACTCTGCTTCGATTACAGTGGTTTGATTTTTCCACAGGGTAGCCAGGTGTTTTTCATTATCTCGAATAAGCTCAATATCCTTTTGGTATTGCTCAGCGAACTTATCATCCAGAACACCGAATAAAGTATTAGCTATGTTTCCAAGTCCGTTAATCAAGCCGCGCCGCTTACGCGTATCAGGTTTCAATTGCTGACGTAATAATACTCGGTTGTAGTGTTGTAGCTCGTCATAAGAGTGACGTAGTTGCAATATGATAATATCACAGTGTGTTAAGGTTCTAACTTGTTTACAAATTTCTTCGAGTTGATTGTTGTATTTTTTATATGCAGATATTCCTTCCCAGTAAGGATTCATGTCATGATATGCGACCAGTTTCCATTCATCTTTTACTAAGAGCATGTTTCCCATCCTGTCAAAGTATAGACCTTGTTTTTCATTCATGGGAGTGATTTTTACACTGTATCCCATTGTTAATAAAGACATAAAATATAGTAACAGCATAAATATAGATGACACGCAGCTAGTATTTTTCTTTTGTTTTGTTTTAGATATTGGAGGTTCAGGAGTGACGGAATGTTTTTCGTTTTGTTGGGATTCTTTGGGTAGAGGTAAGACCGACAGCTTTACTACGGGCCTCTTCAAGATACCATTTTTTGTTTTTAGCGTAACAACTCTCACGTATCCGTCTTCTCCTGGATGAACGTCGATGACTCTTCCTAAGGCCCATTTTCCTGCTGGCAAGTTATCGTCGTGTATCACTACTAAGTCGTCCTTTTCAATGTTTCTTTGAGACTTGTTCCACTTAGGCCTGACTGTTAGTTGACTCAGATATTCAGCTTTCCACCTCTTCCAGATATCTCTGAATATCTTCTGAGTCAGATGCCATCTCGTTCTAGCGTCTTCCTCGGTTTCTATTATCGTGACTCCAGCTCGACATGTTAAAAAGTGTGCGGGCGTGAGAAAGTTGAGGTCTTCGATATCTTCCGTTAACGGGCATAGCGGGCGAGAGTTTAAACAGGCTTCTATCTGGGCTAAAATCGTTGCGTATTCTTCGTAGGTAAGTTTTTGATCTCCGATTACTCTCTTCAGATGGTGTTTAAGCGTGCCAACGGCTCTTTCCCACAGTCCTCCAGCACTGGGCCACGCGGGGGCATTAAAATGCCATTCGATCTCCATCTCAGTTATTTCTGACAGGAAACTGTCATTAAAAATGTTGCTAAGCTCTCGCCACTGGTGTTGTAAGTCCTTGTTCGCTCGTACAAAGTTCGATCCCTGATCGGAGTACATATGACGAGGTTTTCCTTTTCTGGCGGCCATTCTTCGTAATGCAGCTAGGAAAGCTGAGCTTGTTAAATCAGTCACTAACTCCAAATGTACGGCCTTCGTGACCATGCAAATGAAGAGTGCTATATAGCCCTTTAATGTTTTTATACCACGTCCTTTGTTGGCTTTTATGTTCACGAATCCGGTATAATCCACGCCGGTGTGATAGAATGGAGTAGCTTCGTTGACCCTGGCCGCGGGTAATGACCCCATGATTTGAGTTTGCTTTTTCCCGTCCATTTTCTTGCATTTAATGCATTTCCCTACTTCATGTTTGATTCTGTTTATTCCGCCCATTACCCAGTACTGCTCTCTCAGTTTTCCCATAGTCAATCGGGCACCACCGTGCAATGTTAAGGTGTGAGCTTGTTCTATGAGCAAAGTCGTAAAACGCGACTCCTTTGGGATAATTTGTGGGTGTTTCATTTCGTATGATATATGCGCTTCCTTTAATCTTCCTCCTACACGCAAGATGTTGTTTTCATCAATAAAAGGTTTTAATTTAATAAGATTGCTTTTTGTCTGAACTCTGTTATGTTTGCGCAAGTATTCTATATCCGTTCCCAATTCATCAGCTTGAACGCATTTAATTATTGTCAATTTCGCTTTTCGTAATTCCGGTAACGTGAGATAGGTAGGTAATGTTTTGCGCTTCGATGTTGGGGTTAACGCTCGGAATATCCATGCTAAAATTCTTATTATGAAAGCAAGCGAGCTATAGTTTTCTAATAAATTGTTTATGATATTATTATGCTTTACCGATTGCGTCATACAAGAGAGGTTATTTTCGTTATAGTTATGTTTAGTGGCATTAGTTGAGTGTGATTTTTTCTCTTCTTCATGCGTATTATAATGTTTGGAGTTTTCAGAGGCTGGTTGGAAAGTTCCTAGCCAGGATGGAGCTTTCCACCACAAGTTGTGATTTTTAAGTTGAGACGCGGTGAGACCCCTGCTCGCAGCGTCAGCGGGATTTTCGGCTGATTTAACGTATCGCCATTGGCTATCAGGCATTGTTTGTTTTATTTGTTGGACTCGGTTAGCTACAAAGGGTTTCCAGCGACTTGGTTCGCCATGCAGCCACCCAAGCACAATCTGAGAATCGGTCCATCCATATGTTATTATCTCACGCTCTCGCAGGGAATGTTTAATTTTTTTAATTAACCTTGACAGTAAATGCGCTCCACTGAGTTCCAATCTCGCTAATGTTAATGTTTTCTCATGACTCTTATGAGGCACAAGCTTAGTTTTTGCCGCGACAAGAACTATTTCTGTTTGATGTTTTATCCGCGCATATACTACACAAGCATATGATTCTATTGACGCGTCACAAAAGCCATGAAGCTCGATTACGTCATTTTCATTACACAGGATCCATCTTGGTATTTTACATTCATTTATTTGTTCGATATCGATTTTCGCTCTTAGCCATTCCGCGTAGATTTCGTCTGAAACCTGGTCGTCCCATTGCGTGTTTTCTTTCCAAACTTTCTGAAATAGAATTTTGAGTTTTGTTACATATGGCGAGATGAATCCCAAAGGATCATATAGCTTGGAAATATCTGATAAAAGAGCCCTTTTCGTTGGTTTTCCTGAACTTTGTGTTACATTATATTTGAATGTGAAAGCGTCTTCAGTGGCGTTCCAGCATAGCCCGAGTGTTTTCGTAGTATTATCTACCTTAAAGTTGAACATCATTTCTTCACTTCCATGTTTTTTGTTTATGCTTTCCAAGATATTCTCGTTATTAGCTGACCACTTTCTGAGGTTAAACCCTCCTGATTTTAAGAGATTGTTCAAATCGTCGATCATTTTCTTGCCTTGTTCCAAAGAGTGCGCTCCGTGCACTAGGTCATCCATGTAAAAGGCCTCCTCAACCACTTTAGCCGCTTCTGGGAAGTTTTCTTTTTCGTTTGCCGCGAGTCTCTTCAAGGTCATCATCGCTAAAAACGGTGCGGGTTTCATGCCATAAGTTAAAGTCGTTAATTGGAACGATATCAACGGTGCTTCTGGACTTTCCCTCCAAATTATTTTCTGAAATCGTTGATCGGCGTCGTTTACCAATATCTGTCTATACATTTTCTCCAAATCTGCTGTGTATGCATACTGGTATTGTCTCCATTTCAGTAATAATACTTGTAGATCCTGCTGTAAGTTAGGTCCTGTATACATTAAGTCATTCAACGAACAATTCGTAGATGTTTTACTTGACGCATTAAATACCACCCTGTATTTCGTGGTTGTTGACTCGGTGCGCTCTACTATATGATGCGGTAAATAGCATTCAAGGCCTCCATCGCTTTTAGTTGGTTTCATGTGTCCTAGGTCCCGGTACTCGTTCATGAAGGTTTTATAGGCCTCGGCCAATTTTTCTTGTCTTTGGAGTTTCCTTTCCATATTTTTGAATTGAGCTATGGCCTTTGCTTTGGATTCTCCGATCTGTTCTTCATATTTCGGTTTCATGGGAAGACGCACTTCATATCTTCCATCGGCGTTTCGTTTTGTGTTTACCTGGTAGTGGTTTATGCACTCGAGGTCCTCATAAGATAACTCTCCTTCCTCTGCAATCTCCTCGACTTCCCAGAACTGTTTAATGTCCTCCAAATTGTTTATAATAACATTACAGTGATATGTCCTTGCATTTCCACTTAACAGCCATCCAATTCGGGTTTGTTGAGCTAGAGGTTGAGAAGCGTCTTCACCTCTAATCATTCCGTTAAGAAGAATATGTTGATAAATGTCCGCACCTAAAAGTAAGTCTATGGGACGACTCACATAAAACTCGGGATCTGCCAGAGATATGTTTTCTATAACACGCCACGATGGTTTTGCGAATGTTTTGTTCGGTAAGTGTTTAATAAGATTATTTATAATAATTACTTCGGCTTGAAATGTGAAGTCGTTGTAAACCGACGCACATAGTATGTTTAATTTCCCTTTACAATTGTTTTGTTTTTGTCCAACCCCATAAATAACGCCATTACATTTTTGTCTTTTCAAATTCAATGTTTGGGCAGCCTGTTCTGTTATGAGTGAAATTTGAGATCCTTGATCAATTAAAGCTCTAAGGATATGATAGGTTCCGTCAGCGCCTTTTACTTTTATTTGAGCCGTGGCCAGTAGAATTTCGGAAGACTCATTCGGTGACGTTTGTGATATGTTAGTTACACCCTTTTGTTCTCCGGAAATAGTCGCATTAGAGGTCGATGCCTGAGGAGATGCCTGACGTGCCGACGTTACCGATTTTACACATGCCTCGTGTATCAACGTGTTATGTTGACCGGCACATTTGTGACACGTTTTTGTTGAATTGCAAGTATTGCCATGATGGCTAAATAAGCAATTAACGCATAAAGCTAGTTTCTTGACCGTAAAATATCGTTTTTCAACAGGCATTTGTAGAAATTGCCGACAATTGTAAATTCCGTGTTGGCTATTACACAAAGGGCATTTAATGCCTGACACATGTAAAGTTTTCGCAATAGTAGTTGAATGACTTTTGTTGACCCCATTGTTCGTATACGTGTTTGTATATGGACGGTTTTGTTGAAAAGGTTTTCGCATGTTCGTTGTTGAAGTCGGTGAAGGATATGTTTTTTGTATCGCGGGTTCTTGTTTTCGTCGTGATGATTCAAGACTGGTGAATTTGCCTTCAATAAATTCCATAAAATCCTGTAAAACGGGTAATTCTCGGGCGTTGCTTAGTGATTCTATGTAGTCCCCATGAGTCTCTGAATCTAGTTTCTGCGATAAGATATAAACAATAATTGGGTCCCAAGTAGTTATGTCGATCCCTAAATTTTTAATGGCATATAAACACTCATTAGCCGTGTCATGCATTTTCTTGATTTGAGCCATGGATTGTTGCTGCATGTTCGGAAGTGCGAACAATATATTCATATGAGAAGTAAAAATTAATTTAGAATTATTATAGCGGTCGTTCAAAATTTTCCAGCATACCAAGTAGTTATCTGAGCTTATTTGTAAGTGCTGAATTAGCCGCTCTGCTTCTCCTTTTACTTTTGATTTTAAGAACTGCATTTTCTGAGCGTTGGATAATGCAGTATTTTTGTGTATAGCTTCACAAAATAAATCTTTAAAGGAAACCCAAGTGTTATAGTTCCCATAAAAAATAGGAATTTCCAATACAGGTGTAGATTTCTCCCTGTGGGCCACTGACCATATTTTTCGGTTAATCTCTTTTTTCAGATTGTTAAATGTTTTTTCATGTTTATTGAAAGTAGCCTCGTATTCCACGTTAGTTTGAGTATTCTCGCTTTCCAATTCCCAATGTTGCAAATCTATTACAGACCACCGAGCTTGTAAAGACTTCAGAGCGTCTTCTAGCTCCCATTTATCCGTCAACGTAATCAGGTCTATGTTATTTACGGTTCTAACGAAAGCCTTCATGTTAGCCGATTGTTTACGAAACATTTCGTCAAGTCTGCTAGTTGTCCCAGTTTCAGTTCTAAATTGCGGGTTCTCTAGTTGAGGTTGTTGAATGCCTGATTGAGGCTCTTGTTCGTGAGTTTTTCTTGGGGTTGAAAATATATGCTCTACATCCGCTGACGTTGTTCCCTCTGTTAATATCTTGTAACCTTCACTCAATGCCGAGCTAAACACCAAATAAATTTGTTTTGTTTTTTCGTACGTACGGTTCGCAAAATACGGATGAGACTGGCTCTCCACCAATCCTATCTCTTCATGGTTGGTTCGAAATTCTCGCCATAGTTCACTAACTTCGTCCAAGCGTTTCCTAAAGTATTCAGGATTCGTTTTCCTTTCACCGCTATCCTTTTTAAAGTTAGTAAGCATAGACTCAATACGACGATGAATCTCCTCTTGACGAATAACGCTAGCCATCTTGTCGGGTTGTTAGTAAAATAAGAAAGATCTTACTTGAATGTCTTCAATGTTCTTCGTTACCCGACACTCCTCTCGCTGTTGTTTCTGTTAGCTGCTGCTCTCCTCCTCTCACTGCCAACTCGCACAATGTTCAATTGTTCACCAATTCAATCACCTCACACACTACCGAATTTAGTATAGCGCGCGAGATCCGGTTCGAAGGACCAATGTGGGGTGCGGGGGTTGGTCGTGAATGTTTAGAAAGTTCGGAGAAAAGTAGCAATTGTTTATTGTCATAAATTCCTAAGTAATACAAAACTGAATTATACTAATGTTAGTAGAATGTTGGAAAATGTTAAATGTTATAAATGTTATGTTCGAATGCACCCGGTCGCGATAGTTCCGAAATATGCACTGACTATGTTAATTAGATTACTGATCGATGCGCCTTGTGCTGACTATGCGCTCGAGGCTAAATCACGTGTTAGGTGCAATGACTGCACCGAACAAGGACTACAGCGTTAATATTCAGTTTCGAGGCAGTTATGTTCTGTATAGTATAACAGGCAGTCTGATGTATTGTTCGGATTAATCTCTATTGGAGACTCCTACTATTATTTTTCGTCGAATGATTTATTTCGCCGAAAAAGCATTTCGTAGAGAGCATTTTTTTGCAACCGTAAACTTTTTGAGATTGTTATAAAACAAACGTTAAGTTAACCTAATCGGATGATATTTGCAAGAATTATAAAAAAAATATGACAAAAATTTGGAATAAAAAAACGATTATTCGGCGAAATGAAACATTCGACAAAATAAGTTTCTAGGAAACAAAAGGCTCCCTTTTCTTCGCCGCACAGTGTGGTATTTTACTGATCTGGGCGGCCAATATTATTTTTGATGTTATATTGGTAGTTACAGTAATATTAAGCTAATATTGAATTTTTTATCTATACGGTAAGAAAATTATGGTGAAATTAAAAAAAAATAAGGATTTTGCAACATTAGCTCAAAGTAGGTATTATAATATATATGCAAAGTATATACAAAAGTAACAAAAATCTGTCAGAAATCGTGTCACTTTGATCAGACGAAGACGGCTCTGTCAATATTTCATCAGACACCATTTCATCTGTATGAGGCTCCATGCTGGGCATTTTTTTTAAGAAATCATCTTCTTTATTGTGTGCTGCAGCCCATCTAGATCTCATTTCAGACTTGAACCGACTAAAATTATGCTTGATTTTCCTTATTTGTTCATCATTAAAGTTTTCCCTACCAAGCAAATCATTTTCGATAAAGTCCAGTTTACTTTTAAAATTTGGCATTTCGTTTGCTGCATCAACTCGAATAACTTATAAATAACTAGATCGAGTTATTAATTTAACATAAGATGGCCCTAGAAACAATAAAAAGTCAAAATTACCAAAAAATAACGTATTCATAAAATCATACATTTTGACCATATAACGTTTGGATGCCTAATTTTCCATTTTCCGGAGTGTTTCCGTGGAAAATTAAAGCTGAATCGTAAACTAGAATAAATGAGGTATGTGCTACATGTCCTATTTCTGCCGGGACACCTCGGGAACTACAACTAAATGTTTCCGATAAGTCAAAATACAAGCAAAACGAGAACGTCAAAAGGGTGAACTTTTGAATGACTACCAATAACGTCATAACATACCCAATCCTATTAAAAACATATACAAACGAAACATTCTTACCTGCCATCATAACATTTAAGGTAACTTATTAAATATTCTACGGCAAAAACATACAAATTCACTATTAAAAGTCACCCCGATTTGATGTGCCGTTTGAGAAAATAAGTGCACTTCAAATACTTAATATTGCAACCTGCTATACAAGCATAGTTTAGCGATAAGGTCAAATACATTGACAGATTATAGTGCGTGAATAAGTAGACTTTCTGAACCTACCTCATTATTCTACCCACAGTCAGTTTTTAAAAATTGACTTTTGGCCGCCCAGATCAGTGATATACCATTCTTCGTCGCTCTACGACTCTACGCGATAGCATTTCTATCCTCTCTCTTCACTTAGATGGTCGGCAGTCCTCAACTGTGTTTCTCCAATGTCCTGCCTCGCCCGGCTAAACTGTGGAATGAACCGTCACCATTGCCGTTGCATATCGTCGGTTGACAACCAAAACTCACTAACATGAGTTTATTATCGCCTGATGACAACCAAGTCACTAAAATTATTACTTTAATTTTAGTGACTTGGTTGTCATCAGGCGATATATAATATTATACCGTTGTTTCAGAAACCAACTGGACGCGTACTGGACACTCGACGTGTCGCGTTTCTACGCGTGCTTCTGCTAGCGACAAGCTACTCACCGAACCGAGGCTACGTATCACCGCCTTAGGCGAAGGCTAGACGTAGAATAAATACTGTCATATGCAAATATTTATCTAATAGTCTGATATATATTGTTCGTCTAGTCTGCTGTATTGATGGATGTCAATATTTGTCACGAAAATCTAGATTTCTGGATTCTCAGAATGCGATCCATCAGTATTTACCATATTGATGAATCAAAGTATTTATTGTACGTCTAGCCTTCGCCTTAGGGGCCACAAGGGCAAGTGGTGACACAGTGGAGGGGGATTTATTAAGTTACTAGCGCGTCCAGCGGGGTTACTCGCTCATCCCACATGATAACGTCTTATGAATCGATAAACGCCGGCTGCACGAAAAAGCTTGACTCATTGTCACGTTCCGCCTGAGCCGAGCGTGCAAGCGAGAGCGCGGAACGAGCGATAGAGAGGCACGATCGGCCTAAGCGTTCGGCTTGTGACGCATCTATCTCTCTTACAATCTATCGGCCGGCATTCAAGTCATAAAAGTATGCTATTTTTCATCAGTGTCCTTGATGACCGACTTTACAGACAACCAATTTTTTTTGATAAACAGTAGCCTTTGTGTTTATCCAGGGTGTCATTTACCTCCATAACAAATTTTATCAAAATCGATCCAACCGATTGAGCGTGAAGAAGTAAAACATACAAACACACTCCTTTATAATGTTAGTATGCTGAGATAAATATTTATATTAAAAGATTTTGAAAAATATTATGAATTAGGTACCTATGTACTTGAAATTCCTTTAAATACTCAATGTTTTATTTTTTATTTGACGAATCCCTCTTCAAGTAACGTTATTCACCACTTGCCTATTCTAGTAGCAGTCCGACAAACTCATGCCAAATTCGTCCTTAGCCCGTTTACTATAAAGCATGCTATCGTTTGAGCGGACTGCGAATTTATTTAGTTTGAGGCTTCGACCCACCTAATCCATCTTTAAATGAATTTTATTAGGAGCTGATAAAAGAAAAGTTAAGTTATTACCTGCAGAATGGTTCCTTCCGTGAGGAAAAGATTAACTTATTTTTCTTTTATCCTCTTTAAGAAGATCAGTTTGTATAAAAAACCGATGATTTATAAATGATTTGAATGTTGAAAATGTTTGCTTAGTCCTTTGATTGTCTAAATTGGAATCTCGGCGAAATTGACATGAATATGACGATCAAAAGGACGCCATTATATTTATTTCATGTGACTCAAAAGAAAACGCACTAATTTAGATATTGCTTTTTGAGATGTTTGGAAATTATGTAGTGAGAGATTTTTTGAGGTATGAACTCGCTTATATATGCAACCTATATCTTCAATCAGTAATAATGGGGCGCGCAAAATTTAACTACCTAACTATTCCTTTCGCCGTGTTGAAATGATATAAACATAGTAAGCAAATCCTTATAAATTGTGAATAAAATATATCAATACAATACACCTTTACCTAAAGTTTTCGATAAGAGGTTAGTCTTTTTACATTTTTTATATTATTAAGCAGGCTTTATTTTCTTCGGTATTTGGATATAGTGAAGTAAATTTTGCCCGCTCCTTTTTTATGGTTCTTCTTATGATCTAATGTCAAGTATCGGTTGTTATAGAAATGCAAGAGATATTTGATATACGCGATAATGGGAAAGACCATTTCAATATTAACCCAACTATGTATTAAACAATGCATTACGTTTAATCATAAAATCCACTAAGCGACAGTTCTGTTGCATTATACCAAGTAATATAGATTAGGCTATATTTATTTATACGCAATATGTTAAAAGCATAATTATTTGGTTCCTAAAATATATAGCAATCTCTATTATATACACAGCGAGATTATATCATATGTGTACGAACTATTATTGAGAATGTTAGAGACTTATATATTAGATATGAATGAGACTCGGATGGGAACGTATAGACTTTATGATTAACTTATTTATATGTTTAACTAATAAGGGTCGCGTTCGTCGACGTAGTAAAATCCCATTTGCTCTAATAATGTACATGCATATACTGTTTAAGTAGCGAAAATCGCTGCGGAGACTAAAAAAATGCCCTCTAATTTTAAACTACACGTTTCATTATTTTTCGGGTCGGATCTGGTGAAAGAAATCTTTGATACAGTATGTATGGAAATCTTGTATTGATATGGTTTAAGGGCTCTAGTGTTAAACACGCGAGTTTTAGTGATTAGAAGCTATTCAGAAGTCTCGAGCACTTTCTCAATACTAGTGAAGATATCAATTTTAACTTCCATTGTATGATAATAACGATAGGCGCGTTTGGGGAAGAAGGACGGACCCAGAAGGCGATATAAGCTTATTCGAGAAATGGTTTTTGGCCAAATAAAAAGCTTGCGAAATTCAAGCTTTATAGAAAACTAGGTGCGCCGCGCGGAGTTACTTACTCATCTCACCGAAACACTACGGGCTAAAAAGTAGTCTATGTGTTAATCCAAAGTGTCAGCTACTTTCATACTAAAATTTATCAAAATTGGTACAGCCGTTTGAACGCGAAGGAGTAACAAACAAACACATATGCACTCACAAACTTTCGCCTTTATAATATTAGTGGGATATTAGTGTGTGGACCGCGTGCCGGAAGACGAGGCGTGGTATCCTCAACAATGTGGACGGTTTGGCCAGGATCGTGAAAGGCCGTTATAGTACGGCTCTTCCCAGGTGAATTTTTCGCTTCGAGCCCTAATCTTTCAAACAATGGCCATTGTCTCTATTATCGCCAAGCAGCTAGCTACCGCGTTAGCACGTGCCACAACAACATTCATATGAAAAACAAACGGTATCGTCATAGTATTAAGGTTCAAATTTAATGTCACTGATATTCTATATATTGCGTTTTGGTAGTGTAGGACAGTAGACCGCCCCGACGAAATACAGCATTCATATTATTTTGATTTGAACCTTAATACTATGACGATACCGTTTGTTTTTAATATGAATGTTAAAGTGGCACGTGGTAGCCCGGTAGCTAGCGGCTTTGCGATAATAGAGACAATGGCCATTGTTTGAAAGATTAGGGCTCGAAGCGAAAAATTCACCTGGAAAGAGCCGTACTATAAATGAGGGTGCCGTATGGTCGCTGTGGAGGACTTTAGAGAAGATATTTGTCCAACAGTGGACGTATTTCGGGTTGTATGGTAGAACATGTATTTTATTATGAAGATCCTTGCCACGAAGGCTAAGCCCCATTTAGCTCAAAGATAAAAATCATTTAGATAAAAATATTCTTTCGAAATTCGGTATTTAACTAAAGTGAAAATTTATTATGTTGTTGAAACCACTACACATTCAAAAATACACGGGTCTAAATAAACTACCACTACCTTTGGACATTTGACCATTTTTAATTGGACAAAAACTAAAAAGAAGACGTGTTTTGACTACTGATTTTTATGAATTCACAAGCCCAGTATCTTCATAGAAACTCCATACGAACATACTTAAAAAATGTTGTTGACACTTCATAAAGAGTAGCTGATTTGAGCTGTTATCAAATACCGTATTGTATCGCTAAAACATTAAATGCTTGTTTTTTTTTTTTTAATTTATTCATTAATATTAGCACAGTTTGACGTCGACTTTTCTGGGTCCGGTCTTCTTACGTTCAGATAAACTCTGAAGTTCGAAAATCGTTTATATTTGACTGTTTCATTCACTCAAATGTAGGTAAGTACATGAGAGCGACAGGGACGGCATTATACAAACTTTCAGTTTCGAACGTCAAAGTACCTAATCCTAGACGAAAGCGCGAAACAAACCCAAAGTGGCTTGTAGGTCAATTAGAATAGATCACCGATTAGCACGGATTTTATATGATGAATTATATATAATAACACATAGGTTACGGTTAAAGTATTGACGATATCACTCCTTATATTGGGTAGAGTTGATGAAAACTATTTGTTTCAATAGAGCACCAAAATTAAAGTTTACGACGCAAAATAGCAGGAAATACTGATTCAACTATGAGCTAATCGTCTTTTTGAAAAATCTGGTTTCAACAACAGTATTTATCATCTGATTTATAAAATCTACAAAAAGCTTGTAATATTATGTACAATATAAAAAAATAATATCAACCTATACTAATGACTGACTGACTAATGACTGTCAAAACAGAAACGCGGGTGAAGCTTACAGCATAGCTCTTTAAGGCTTACCTAATAATACTCGCTAGGCTTAACTCAAGCGTCTGGGCACCGAACTTTGGACTGCTACGTCCAAAGACGTTATATAACCGATGCGGCCGACCACACCAAGGCACCAATCATTTCTGTGGCGCGGAGATAATCCAATTAGCGGGTTATACTCCCACACAAAGTGTAGTGAGGGCTAAACCAGCCCTGATACAGTTCATGCCATGTTTTAAAAAAACACACTAAGGCGCTAGGCTGTGCCTTCCGTATTTGTTCAGTTAAAATCGGGGCCACGACCCACGATCAGTAGCGTCAAATTTGCGCAAAAAAAAAACAATATATACTTCGGGTATTGGTATTTATTATATAGCCTGTGATTGCAAGCTACGAAGTCTTGTCGGTCTAAGTAAACATGCATTATATGTTAAATGAGTTGCAATATTTTTTTCGGTGTCCGGAGGGCTTACTTAATATTCATTATGTACCGCCGAAGTATAAAATATTCATATTTATTTATAGTAGGTTATTTCTGTATTATATACAGTGCAATATTTATAATTAAATCTGCACCTCTAGCACAGCTGTGACACGCGATTCTTTCTCGTGCGAGATATACTACCTATCTCTCTCTGTACGGCACTGTCAGAGAGTGACGGGTAATGGTATGTCGACATGAGTCGCGATCCATAGTTGTGGTAGACGGGCTGCATTCTACTCAAACTACCGGCGGAGTGACTTGAAATTAAGTCAAATGAGTTGCCTTGCTGTTATATGTTTTCGAGTGGTTTTGATGCATCAATCATACAGGTTACACTAAGGGTGCGTTTTAACTGGCGCTGAGCTGCGCGGACCGTGTTTTACCAATCACACTCCTTTAAATCTCGCGTGCGTGTCAGTGGAAATGTGTGATTAGTCAAAACACGCTCCACTCCGCATCAGAGGAAAACCCACCTAAGTTCATACTGTTTAGAAATTAGGGGGCTTAACATAACCAGTAGCGTGGCGTCCATAGATAAATATTCCCACTGGCCTGCCTATTTGAAGCATTTGACGAGACTTTTCCACTATTCCTGAAGATATAATTCAAATCTGGGGCCCTATGATGGTTGCGTTTATCACGCGATAAATAAGTGATAAAGCATCCGTCACGCTTTGACATAATGCGAGTGTGAGTGACATATGCTTTGTCACTTATTTATCACGCGATAAACGCAACCATCATAGGCCCCCTGCTTCGGTTTTACCGAGAATCATCTCGACGCTACTCTTCTGATAATCGGGTAGTAGCAACAAGCGCACTCACCTCTGCACTTCTGGCATAACTGGTATACCCGTCTCTTTCAGTGCAGTAATGTGAGAGAGTGACGGGTAGCGCTATCTCGCGCGACAAAAGCGATGCATAGTTATGCTAGATGTACTGGAAATTTACAATTCTGAATCGACAATAAACGCTTGTATACACGAGGTAGCGTTCGCTAGGAGTAAAGTTTAGATCTGTCATCGAATATGTAAGATAACATGCATTTTTTACTTTATCTGTACCTAGCTGAGCATATGTCCCTAAGGAACCTTTATTTTGTATACTAGAGAAACTTGATTTATTATTAGAAAGGGCGTTTATCCTACTCTTAACATATAATGACCTCACGATTAGATGGCCATTTTCACCGTGTGGGAGCTGATTTAGCGCCCCGTACGAATGTTGAATTTTAACGGTCATTTCAGAATTTTTGAGCAGTCTAAGTGTAGTTAGTCCCATATAGACATTTGATTTCAATAAAAAATTGATTATAGAAAATTACTTATTCCGGATATTCTTGCCGGCTATGCTTGGGACTTTTCACTGCTCGCCGTAGTTGTCCAATCCATGGAGTCGTCATATGATAACAAAAATATTCAAAGTCAAAGTATGTATTTACACAATATTTTATAAACAAAAAACACGCTACTCTTATTTTGAGTAGTACTCATACTTGTAGTAGGTATCATGATTCATGACATTCTGCAATACCGTTGGAAACCTTATTAAATCCCTCCCGACCATCTCTTCTGTCTCATGTAAAGGTTCCATAGGGGCATACTGATCAGTTAGTTAACCTTGCAAGAACGTAACCGATTTTGTCACTACTATAAAAAAAATAACCTCACTTTTAATAAAATGCCTGATTAGGTTATATTATTTTTTGTCATCAGTGTGAGTTACAGTCCGTGAGCTGAGAGGGTGTAATCTGAGTTCTATATCTCTTCCTCTTATATGATCTAAATTCTCCGAAATCACGGTTTCCCCGGGGGCTACAGTATGCGGTTCTTCAAAAGGGGAGTAAATAGGTTCTCCTGGCGTCTCAAGCGTCTATAGGCGGCGCTAACTGCTTAACATCAGGCGGGCCGCATGCTTGTTTGCCACCGTCGCAGTATAAATAAAAAATATAAACCTCTTCGATTTCACCCAAATGCGAATCCCAATATAAGAGCTGACGGACTGTACTTTAGTCAAATCGTGACAATGTAGTATACTGATAGAATCGGTTGGCTTGCAGGCCCATCTGTTACCAAAATAACTGTCACATTTAATATCTAAGTAAGTTTCATGATTTTAGTCGATTTCATGATCTAATTTATGAATTTAGTTAATGTACCGCACTTATGCTTCGTCTTATGTATTGATCACTAAAGCCTGGGGTGAGTTTTGTAATTTACCTACCTGTGTAAGTTATTTAGATCGCAATTTTAAGTTCTCTACGCGTAAATAGTATAATAAAATATATATGAAATCAGAATGTCACTATAATTCGTTATTATAGTATTAATTAATATCTAACCGTAAGATATAATTGTGTAATTATTTTTTAACAATCTAGTCTTTTTGTATGACCTTAATGTATTATTGTGACTATGATTTTGTCTTCGAGTTATTTTAAGGATAACAAATAGTTTGCTTAGAGAAATGAGATTTTAGCCTATGTTATATTCAACTGGGTGGCCATTTTGTCGACTTGCAAAATGGCGGACAGTGAAGCTTCGAATTTGATTGTAGAACAAGTTGTATACATATTTTATGTTTTTACGAGTCGACGAACATATTTACGAATAATTTATCCAAAGATCTGTCTTTTATTCTTGTTTTATTCGACGTGTATCGACGAAACGTGTAATAATTAAATTAGTGAAATTAGTTTTTTAAAAGTATATTAAAAAAAAATGTGTACCAGAAAGAACTGATTGTATATTGCTTTTCTATAATTGTGTATTATGTAACTATTATGTATTGGAGTATTTAAATTTGGATGATTTAAATTGGCAGATTGTTTAGGTAGAGACCGCCATTCCGTATCCAGACAAGAAATTGGACTATCCCTTTTCGACCCTATGCATGTGTATATAGGTTCAATGGTGGTAGACCAATTTCTAAGTTGACTGTACCACAGACAAAGTTGTTTCGATGCGTTCGCCACCGTAGATTAAGTATCGATATTTAAACTGGACGCATCGGAACTACGTTGGTCTAGCCACCGATCATTTCCACAAAGCATTTACCTTATCATTGTCAATTGATATTATAAGTATTATAATATAATATAACAGATAAATATTCGACAAGTTGGAGCTCCATTGGCAGATAGTGTATAACCTAATAATATGTAAATCTCAAAATTTGTTGAATATAAATTATCCTAGTGTAAGGACTGTATTGTTAAAGAAGTTTTTATAATCCCATGAAAATTGTACCGTTTAGGAGTAGATTTTGCTAAATTTATCAATAAAATTGCATTTTATAAGCGATTATATTCACCGGGATATCGATTTTTGCTTTGGGATTCACTCGATTACGTGAATTTGTGTTTATTGTTATATTAGCAGTGGGCACAAGTTGATGTGAGCCGCTTTTGACTAAAGCTTTTTAATATAGGTGCCATCTTAACAGCGTAGAACAGATAGAGCGACCGTCGCTCGATTGATTTGTGAGTGCGGAAAGCAAATGTTACGATTCGGTTTGCTGAGTACTTAGTTTGTATTTTAATGGAGTATATTCGAAAAATATACGCTTCCTAGAAAACGGTATTTGATATTTGCGTGATATAAATAAATTCTTTAAACTTTAAAGATTAATACAGCAGTACTATACCTACTGTGTCGTAATGATTGTTTGGTATAAAGCAGACAATAGTTTTATAATGGGGTGTAATAAAACATTAACAGTTGGATTCCTTGGTACACTATTCAGCCTTATGACAAAACCCTAAGGGTGAAGTCAGACAAGCGTAATTTGAGTCGCGCAATTTCGGTCGCGCCATACTTAGTGTGACGTGAACACGTGACAATGGCGCGACCGAAATTACAGTCTGACCAAAAAGAGTAGAAGTTAAAAAGTGGCAATACTGTAGTGTCGTCTCTGTTTTCTTAGATTAATTAGAAAGAGACGGAACTACAGTATTGCCACTTTTTAATTTCTACTTTTTATGGTCAGACTGTACGCGACTCAAATTACGCTCATCTGGCTTCACCCTAATTTTATTAAAAAAAAGCTACACGTTATTGTAAATCATATTAAAATCCTCACATCTGGAGATTTGTATATTTATTTTGTCATGAATTTTAACATTTGCGTTCCAAACGGGAGTATTTGTGTTATAATAATTACCATCTCGTACTAAATTATTTAGTATGCGGTTTGTACGTTGTTATACAATAATTACATACACAATCCTACAAACACTTGCTAGTATTATGATTAGCTTTCGCGACATCTTCCTTATATCTAATGACATACCGATATGTTATAATTTGTATGTAAATCTAAATTATTGACTAATATTATATTGCAATTACATGAAATTATCTCAATACTTAATTATTTTATGTAAATAATAAAGAAACATTTGAACGAATTGGTGTATTATTTTAAGTACTCATGTCAAAAAAACGAGCCATATTCACCACTCTAAGCAAATTCCATTAAGGATTTTCGGCTCTATCTTGAGACCCTCGTCATCATTATGAAATGGAAAGTAATCATGAAAAGAACCGACTTGAAAACAAAGTGAAATGCTAAAAATAACCCATGTAAAGCCTGACCAGAAATATATGAGGATTGTCAAGAGGGCGCTATTTATAAGATTTATATGGCAACAATTTTATTTTGCAACCAATCGCAACCCACTATAATGACATTAGTTTAACCTATTGACCGCCAAGCGGTCTAGCAATTTACCGTGCCACTGACGCCAGAGTAAAAAAAAAAAGATGTGCCCCAAAATCAACAGGGCTTGAAAAATACTTGTAGCGGTTAGAATTACAAAGTTTTTGATCATTGAAATTTGGACGGCTGTGGCCGACGTGGCGTCAGGGGCACGATTTTTTGTTGACGGCCACAGCCGACTGTGGCGCTCAAAGGGTTAAATACCTGTCAGTTCCACTATGGTACCCTCGTAATATTATTTAATGGAATGCACTCTTTTCCTAACTGTTTTTCGTGTAGTAAACACGTGTACATTTTATTTATAATCTTACGTTCATGATTGTGAATGGTTTTCGGCTTTTTCTTTGGATAATTTTAAATATTTGTCTTTTAAAGATACCACCACGAATGACAGCGACATTATTGACAAACCATCATAAAATCATTGCCAGTGTAAGAAATTAGTTCCAGTGAAATTCCGCAATATGGCGCATCCTCATTTTATTTTTATTTTATTTATATAGTAATAATGGGGAATGGATGAATGGGAGCAGTGGTAGCCTAGTGGTTAGCGTATGCGACTTTCAATCCGGAGGTCGCGGGTTCGAACCCGGCCCGTACCAATGAGTTTTTCGGAACTTATGTACGGAATGTCATTTGATATTTACCACTCGCTTTTCGGTGAAGGAAAACATCGTGAGGAAACCACCTAAGCCCAATAAGGCCTAGTTTCCCCTCTGGGTTGGAAGGTCAGACGGCAGTCGCTTTCGTAAAAACTAGTGCCTACGGCCACATTTTGGGATTTAGGTAGCCGACCCCGATTGAGAATTCATTGTCAAAAAATGGGACAAAGGCTAGGAGGATGATGATGGATGAATGGGTAGGAAAAACCCCCGGTCAATCATTCCAAAAAAAATTACATATTAGCATAGATCAAACATTCCTTTCTCTATGATATTAGAAAAAGTAGCTTAAAAAATATGTAAATGTTTTTTCCCGCCTTGCAGCGGCATCGAACGGTGACCCAATCTGTGGACAAAGTGGACATACATAGAAAAATAATACATACAGTGAAACATAGAACCTCCTCCTTTTTTCAAAGTCGGTTAAATAAAACAAACTCAACCTTCTTAGCACTTTCCATCAGAGGGTTCCCGTGGCGAACTTTCACGTATATCCTTCGTATATCAGGTTATCCTCGACCCTCGTCAGTAGATAGGGTTGATATTTCACGAAACAGAAGCAGGAAATGTCATTCGCATGACATTATTAATAGAAAATGAAAATATATAAATGAAATGACTACTCATATTATTTGATTACCGGTATGATTACCTATCCCTTTATCCCAACAAAACATTACAATAACATTAGTCCAAGCCACAGCCTGCAGAACGCAGTTAGAGTGAGCACGATGTAGTTCCATCTCACTCTAACATATTTATGACTGCGTTCTGCAAGCCTGCCGAGGCTTGGCAAGCGTGTAACCCTGGCATTGCTAAATGACACTAATGACAATGATGACAACAGTGATATACTGCCACTAGACAGCTATGACAAGATAATACAATTATATATTTTAGTTACCTTTGAGATATACATATATATTCGGTAAGTACACGAGACATGTGTGAACTTACATCGTAACAACTGTACATTGCATATAGCCTAAAGTTTACGCAGCTAAATCTCAACACAGAAGATAAAAGTGTCACATCATCACCCAAGTCTTCGTGAGTACCTCTAGCACAACATTGACGCGAGATATTTTACCTGTCTCTCCTTCTGTCCCGTCTAGCACAACTACGCTCCGCGACTTGTAGCACGACATAGCCTCACCCGTCACTCTCACAGTACAGCGAAGAAAGAGATACGGATTTTCTAGTGCGAGAAAGAGTCGCGTGTCACAGTTCTGCTAGAGGTGCTGCCCGTCTAGCACCACTATGCTTCGCGACCCTTGTCGCGCGAAATAGCATCACCCGTCACTCACTCACGATACTGTACAGACAGGGATAGGTAGCATATCTTGTGCGAGAAAGAGTCGCGTGTCAAAGTTGTGCTAGAAGCACAGGTCTCTTTGATCTACGAAAGTTTTTCTCTATTCTTCCCCTTCTCTTCTTGCTCTTGACTCGGCGATTTGATTTTCTTGTGTCAAACTAGAGTACTGCCCATTTGTTCTTAATTTATTGTCAGCGGCTCGAATCGGTACATAACACTTTACGTTTGTGTATATTATGAATTTCAAACACAACTCATGTTGTCAATTAATAAAGAATTGAACATGTCCCAATAGGAACCAAAGATTCAAAGGGGTCCTTTGAATCTCTGGTTCCAATTGGGCATAAAATAAAAACATTTTTCCAATTGGACGTCCTTGGGGTGTTTGGTTAGTTTTTCTGGCCGTAAATATTAGGCAGACACCTTATTAAGTTAATAGTGTTCCATGGATTTTTGGTGAATAGATCCGTAACAATTAGTTTTTAACCCCTGACGAAAGATGAGGGGTGATATAATAATTAATACCTACACAACGCAAGACTATAATAGTAGTTTCAGCAAAGGTAACATAATGAGTGGTATATTCAAACACGAATGTTTTAAGACTACAGTAGGTACAGTAGCATACACTACTTTATCTACCTACACACATTCATCATCATATAGATTTTCTTTTATGTAGGTAGATAATATAAGAAGCAGTCTGCACTACCAGTAACTCTTAGAAGGAATGAGGCGGCGGCGACGCGATGGCGTGGGCGAGGTCGCCATAACATCATCATATATCGTAATGTTATGAAATAACATCACTGGTTTTGCTCGTCCACGTCCTACCGACATCGCATAGTAATGTAGGTCTTTACCTAAGTATCTGAACCGGCTCAAAAACCCACCTTCCCAAAATGTACACTTGCCCATTAAGGGCACTTTCTCCGTAATTGCATGTTCCCAAAAAGTACATTTTCCAAAACGCACACTTTCCCATAATGTACATGTTCTCAAAACGCACACTTTCCCAAAATTTACACTAGTCAAAATCACTATCTTCTGTAAAAATATTTTAGAAATCACTATATTAATTTCGAAGACTTATCCTTTTTTAGGGTTCCGTACCCAAAGGGTAAAAACGGGACCCTATTACTGAGACTTCGCTGTCCGTCCGTCCGTCCGTCTGTCACCAGGCTGTATATCAAGAACGGTGATAGCTACAGTTGAAATTTTCACAGATGATGTATTTCAGTTGCCGCTATAGCAACAAATACTATTCATGATAAAACAATAATAATTAAATTAAGGGGGGCACCCATACAAAAATAGGGTTTTTTGCATGATATTTCGTTCAACGGGCATTTTCTCATGAACCGTTATAGGTAGACAGTTGAAATTTTCACAGAATGTATATTTTTGTTACCGCTAAACCAACAAATAATAAAAATAAAAAATAAGTAAAAATTAAAGGAGGACCCCATACAAAGAACGTGTTTTTTGTTCAATATTTGTACGGAACCCTTCGTGCGCGAGTCCGACTCGCACTTGGCCGGTTTTTAATGTATATGTATCTAGACTCGACACCACACGGCTGTGCATTAAAAAAAAACCTTGGTTGTCACAAGCAAACATATATAGCTACCTCGTTTTCTAACTTAGATGACGGATTTGAAACGGCTCCTTTAGAAAAGTGGACCATCTAAGAAGGGTTTCTATATGAGAGTGTAGTTTTTGGGAATGTGCACCTTCTGAAAATGTGCTCTATCCGAGAAAGTGTACCAAATGGGAAGTGCACTTTTGAGACAGTGCGTCTTCCAAAAAGTGTACTAATTGGGAAGTGCACTTTTGAGACAGTGCGTCTTCCAAAACGTGTACTAATTGGGAAGTGCACTTTTGAGACAGTGCGTCTTCCGAGAAAGTGATCCTTCTAAACTGCACCTTTAGAAAAAATGCACATTGCGGGAAAGTGAATTTTATGAGCCTAAGCCTCCGAACCTGTTATAGCAATTTAATTAAATAAATCGGGTGTAGATAAAATGTTAGTATACCAGAGACTACAACAAACAGTTTTGTGTTTCAGTGATTATGATAATATTGAATGCGTCGTGTTTCACGCTAGGCCTGAGAACTGGCGCCGCGATCGTCGCCTTGATTGTGATCGCGTCGTATGTAATCAACTACTATACGCACACACTCGTGCTCAAGGATGGTAAGTTACTGTGATGAATTTCGAATACACTCTTCCTTGGACAAACCGACAAAAAAGAAATACAAACGTAGGTATAATATGTTACACGTACCTATAAAAGAGGCCTCCAGACAGCCTTTGCGTAAAAAATAAACGGCTGAAATACATTGAACCCTTGGACAAAGACAAAAAAAATTAAAGCACAAAGAAAAATTTTAATGCATAGCCTGGCGGAAGAGACTGGACGCCGAACACGGATACCTATGGATTACCGGTCCGACGTGTCAACCACTCCACCACCCCAACGCCAGGAGACCTCTCGAATTTATCTTTATGCTTTGTGTGTTGATCTTCGCATTGTTTATTTGAAAGGCTTTACGCGTTAGTATTTAAATCTTTCATTGTGTTAGATCTTTGAATCGATATACACAATGCGATAGGCATTTAGTATAGTAATCCACTTTAAAATATGTGACGACCTTGGAAGTAAAACACCATGTTCATTAATTCATCATAATTGTAAATAATATTTTTAAACCATTAAAAAAAAGATCAAAAGAAATTGATCTTTGTATTAATGGTTTAAATAAAATTTGTGGTGTACCCACATAAAAAAAATGAGACATTACATGTTTCGAAAATGTATAATAATATTTTTTTCCAGAGGAGCTGAAATTAGCTTACAAGTGGTACACCTACATCATATTAGGAGCATCTGTCATCTTCTCCTGTATGGGGCTAAATCTGGTATTTTCAGTTTCGCACATAATTGTAAATCTAGTACGTTATGACACTTTTTGGTGCCGCAGTCAAACCCGGCACAATCAAAGACTTACCACACCGCTAATCAATATATGTACGCTGATGATGTCGCCAGTCTATAAATGTATGAGGAAATTGTGAACTATCCGTCATGTTGAGGCGCGAACCATAGCGCGGAAAAACTCTCCTCTAGTTCGAGCCTTACGAGAACTTAATGCGCTTCTCATATCAGCATCGGATTTGGACGTTTTTGGAAGTAGCTGGATAATTGCGTGTCGTGAATGTTTAAGGTACTGTGAGGCGATGGATGGATGTAATTTTTCAGTAATTGAATCTACCTAATATCTAACATGTTATGTTAAATTATTTTTGTAATTCACAGTGCATTAGTACTAACTGTAATGCTGTGTAATTATTTTAAATAAATAAATAAAAAAAATGTTACGGTACTTTTTCACAGGTGAATTAAAATCGCCAGCCCATTTCTAGCAAAAATTGCTATTTACCTTTTGGGCGTTCAGCCTACTTAAAGAAAACTATTATTTGACGACGCGTTTGGCTCGATTTGTAGACACATGCCTACTGAGCCGGCGGTACCGGGTTCGAATCCCGTCTAGTACCCATAACACAAGCCTTCTTCAGCTTAATTTGGGACTAGATCGATTTGTGTGAGGTTGTACAATATTTATTTATTTATTGATATTTATAATAATAAGTCGCACCAAATCTTATCTGGCAACCAAAGTTAATAGTGCCTTCTGAGACAATTTATGAAATATAGTAATGAAATAGGGACTTTATTATTTTGTAAGCCACACAAGGGCACTTTTACATGTCTAAGTATAGCGGAATTTCACAAGAGGAGACCACAGTTGAGAAGAAACACCGAAAGAACTCAAATATTTAATGTTTCCAGGGTATGCTAGGGCTGATATACGCGTACTCGTTTATTTTGTTCTGTACGATTCCTGGCGACGCCACGTTCGGTGCGTATGTGATGAAGCATGGGATCCACAAATACTCACACGATACAGCGATTGCGATCATCGTTATCAAGACGCGTAAGGTGTCATTTTGGATTTTCTAATGGAGTGGCTACATTCAGCTCAAAAATACACTGATGGTGCGTTTACACCGTGACGTGTCTTTTGCGTCACGGTTTTAACGCATATTAAAACTTATTGAACCGTGTCTATCGCGATATTTTCATTTACCTTCATTGCCTGACGCTTCAACACGGTTTCACGTGCCGTGGTCCCAGGCGTACTACAGGCGTAGGCAGGGGTTGAGTACGCCTGGGTCCACGGCACGTGATACCGTGTTGAAACGTCAGGCAATGAAGGTAAATCAAAATATCGCGATAGACCCGGTTCAATAAGTTTTAATTATGTGTTCAAACCGCGAGAGTATAAAGTGTTATTTTAACGCATATTGTCCACGCTGAAGCTTAATATACGCTGGCGGTGCGTTTACGCAGTCAAAAGTGTCATAAACATAAGAATGACGACGATGATGTGACGCTCGCCACAGCGTATACCTACGCGACGTCAAGCTTCGGTGTGGACAACGCACCCTCAATGTATTTTGAGTTGCTTCGGTGTGGTGGCTCCTTAATATCTTACTAAGATCTTTGATTTCATTTTGAAAGGTTTTGGTTATTTATTATTATTATTATTACAAAATCACATATAGGTACAGTGGTTAAGCAACTGCCTGCTGAGCCGACGGTTCTGGGTTCGAATCCCGGCAAGGGCAAATATTTGTGTGATGAACTCGAATATTTGTGCCTGGGTCATGGATGTTATTTGTATTTAAGTATGTATTTATTTATATAAGTATGTTTATCGTCGTCTAGTTTCCATAACACAAGCCTGCTAGAGCTTACTGTGGGACTAGATTGATTTGTGTGAAGTTGTCCGATATTTATGTTATATATATATATTTTTTTTAAAGAATCTGAAAATATCAAAATTTAAAAAATCAACACCAACATTTTTTAAGTAAACCATTGATCAAAGCTCAAAATTTTTGAAAAAAGTTACTTGTGTGGGAATCGAACCCGGTACTTCTGGATTACCGGTGCAGAATTGAATTGCGGAAAGGTTAACGCGCTGGACCGGCAATCCAGAGGTACCGGGTTCGACTCCCGGTCTCTTCCACCAGGTAACTCATTTAAATTTTTCTTTAAGCTTTGATCTTTGTGTGTTTCCATTACCGCGACGCGGAGGTTTCATACACTGTGATTTGTGAAATCTAGCACAACTATGCTTCGCGACTCTTGTCGCGCGGCATAACGTCACCTGTCACTCTCTCATAGTACTGCACAGGGAGGGATAGATAGATAAATATCTCGCGCGAGAAAGAGTCGCGTATCACAGTTGTGCTTAGATGTCGTAGACTAGATGTCACTGATCCATCCCAGGGAACTACTGAATCACACTATTAAGATTTTTCTTAACTTCGCTCAAATATATTGTCAAATCAATCTAAAAGAACTAGTGAGAACCAGTATATAAACCATAAATTCCCGAAGCCACCTTACTGTAACTAACCGTAGTAAAAAAAAATTGTCATGATATGTATGTGTTTGATATATTTCAGTTTTCAATATCTACGGCTTTCTGGTGGTGTTCAGTTTAGCGAGGGCCATACACATCGACGAAGAATAGAGCCCTGCAAGTACATGAAGATTTTAAAATTGATATTTTTGCAATATTACCTTACAGTTATGATGATACAAAATTGCAAAAATAAAATAAGACCTAATACATATTAATAAATCCAGTACATTTTATTTCCTAACCATTGCCTGTTCCTTGCGCGGTGCGCTTTTTAAAAGCTTTTATTTAACTTGCATGGTATGTTTAAAGTATGTTTGTTCGGGTGAAATCTTGCAACTCAATTTTGAAGCAGATATACAAATACAAATACTCTTTATTGCACACCTCCAATATCAAGGAAAATACAACACAACATGAGCTACACTAAAATAACAGGCAGAGGTAAACAACAGGCGGTCTTATCGCTAAATAGCGATCTCTTCCAGACAACCTTTAGGTAGCGGAGTAGTTGAAAATTAATGTTTGAAATTAGTAGGCTAACCTTTAGATATCATCAACCGATTGAGCTGAAATTTTGCATACTTACTTAACCTTGATGACAATACAATAATATGGTACCATGGGGCTGATCTGATGATGGAGCCGGAAGGTGGCCATAGGAACTCTATAATAGAAAAAGCAATCCTACCGAGCTTGGGCTCTTTAGGATCGTCTCAGTGAGCATTTGATGGATATCCAAAGAAAAGTACAGTCGGCTATAAAAGCTTGCCACTAAAATGTCATTTTTGACAGAAACTTATTTGACCCCAGTATAGTCGCAGGTAGACGAATAGGGAACATGCATAAGTCATAAATAAATAAACTCTTATACAGGGTGTGTGGTAAACGACTTTATCTTGATTATGTACGACTCCCGTCCCGTGATCATCTAATGTCGTAACGGTTGAAGCTCAAAACAAAGTATTCTCTAAATTGAGAGATAAGTTTGTGTTGTTTTGTCAAGATAAATTTATACCACAGCCTGTATAAGTATTTATTTAGTTATTACTTATGCATGATCCCTATTATACACTAGTCCTACAGTACACCATTATTCAAGTAAAATGGTCTCAAAACACGCTAGTCTCAAAATGCCCTAACTTATTTTGGTCCTGACTCCTAAGGCTGCGTTTCCATCAGAGATGTGTAGTGAGGGATGTGTTTTAGTTGCCCAATAGAATCAGCTGCGCTAAGCAAGAATAAGTGAATGAAGTTATTCTATTGGTTAACAAAAACACATCCCTCGCTACGCATCCTCGTACATCTCTGGTGGAAACGCAGCCTAATAAATACGGAAGAGTACCTGGACCACCCTGGACTATGGCAACCCAACTTTGTGACGTCATTGTAAAGTCTTTCTCTTAGGCCTTGTTACTCGGTGGCAAATATGTAACTACTTCACTACATAGTAGGTATAAAACACAGATGAATAATAAAACAAAGTCGCTTCCTGTCTCTGATTTTGATGCGTTTTTTTAAATATATACAGTGATTCAAGAGGAAGGCTTATATGTATAATACATGCATTATTTATCAGCATTGCACCCGTGCGAAGCTAGTATACTACAAGTATCTATGGTCTTAGAGCATTAAACCAATAAAAGTGGTCATTGACCTGCGTTCCCTTTTGCTAAAAGTACAAGACCGTCAGTCATAGTCATAGTAGCTTTGAGTGGTTAAATACTCAAAGCATAGTAGTTATAAAAAAAACTGGCCAAGTGCGAGTATGACTCGTGCAGCGAGGGTTCCGTACAAACTTTCACTTATCTCATATTAATTGGCTTGGTTGAGTTAAGTTTGCACCTGAAATGTATAGCGCAACTTAACGTAACCGTGTTCTCCAAATATGATGTATGAGGAGAAAGGACTATATTTTTTATGATTTTATTACAAATGCATAGTTTTCAGATTTTTATAAGTATGTGTAGTATGTGACGATATTACTTGCCAAATTTCATAGTTCTAGGTCATCGGGCAGTACCCTATCATTTTTGATTCCCTTGAGAGTGTCGAAAGGTACGTTTTTTGCGACATAAACGGCCGTATCTTTTTTTCATGTTAACGTTTTTCACAGCTTCAAGGGACCGTAAACTTACGTATATGGTTAAATTTCAACCGCGTTCCTTCACGCGTTCTTGAGATAAAGGGTCTTGACAGACAGACAGACGGACCGACAACAAGTGATCCTATAAGGGTTCCGTTTTTTCCGATTGAGGTACGGAACCCTAAAAACTACTTCTATTATTGATTTTACGCATTTTGATCATCGCTCTCAGTCACTTAGCGGGTATGAAGCTCCATGAAAAAGCTTATAATATTTGTACTGTTTTTAACCGACTTCAAAAAAAGGAGGAGGTTCTCTATTCGAACTAATTTTTTTTTTGTGTGTACGTTACTCGATATCTCCGAGAACCGTGAACCGATTTTCAATATTTTTTTTTTAATCGAAAGGGTATAACTCCGAGTTGGTCCCGTTGGCACTAAGTCGGGATCTGATGATGGAATCTTGGAGAAATCGAGGGAACTCTTCAAATGTTATAGGGACATGTACGGCGCTTTCGGTAATTTATTGATAAAGTCAAGAATTTACATTCAGTAAATAGGATTTGGTGTAAGGAAACTGATGATGAACACCACAGATGGCCACTAGAACCACTAAAAAGCAAAAAAAAAAAATTAACAAAAAAAAAGAACCGACTTCAGTAAAACTAAAAAACCAAAAATAACCTATTCAAGTACAGATTACATGTGACTCACCCTTCGAAGTCGGTGCCAAACCTCGCGCAAACTATAATATAACTATAAATATAAGAACGGAGTGGTTTGGGATCGACTTCGAAGGGTGAGTCACATGTAATCTGTACTTGAATAGGTTATTTTTGGTTTTTTAGTTTTACTGAAGTCGGTTCTTTTTTTTGTTAAAAATTATTTTTTGGATGTACAGTCCGACCAAAAAGAGCAGAAATTAAAAAGTGCCGACACTGTATTGTCCTCCCTATCTAATCAATATAAGAAAACGGGGACAACACTACAGTATTGCCACTTTTTAATTTCTACTCTTTTGGTCTTTGTACATCCAAAAACAGTACAAATATCATATTATTATTTTTGTAAACGTGTGTTACATGTGTTACATAGATTTTGAATTTAATTTTCCTTACTCGGTGTGTGTGACCGTTACCTCGCCCCTCTCAGGTTTTGGCAGACTTTTTTATTTGGATATACGGTGAATGCGCCTCCGGTTGGTTTAAAGCTCTAAGGCTGCAGTGGTCAAAGTGAGACTAATTGCAAAAGGGCCGCAATATGGGATTTTGTGGTCCCTTTGAAAGGCAATAGGCTAGTTGACTCATGTCAAATTTTAATAAACTAATGCTTATTCCGTATAGTATTTAGCAAAGGAAACCTAAATATATATTTTTCAATTCATAAAAGTGAAAGATGGCTGAAAACATTGAATTTGAAAATATGGTTTTTAATCTGTATTTTGAAATGCTTAAAACGCTGTCCGCCATTTTCGCTTATGACAGTGACGTCATCGGTCATGTAAGCAAAACTGAAAGTCTACTTCGATGACTTAGAATAGTGCCGTTCCTCTCGATCTTCTGTCAAAGTATATTGGAGTGAGCGAAATAGCACTATACGACGGTCGAATTTCGAATATTTACAGGTAATTCTACATCACGCCACAGATTAACAAAAGGCAAAAATGGCGGACGTCGTTTTTGACTGTTCATAAAATTTCTAATTTTCAATTGATAAAATTTAGCTTTCTAGCTTTCACAAAAAAACAAGACATTTTTTTTAGAGCTAGTGAGATTTGAAGTATATTTCAAAACTAGGTCTACTAGCCTATTTCTTCAGACTGACTGTGTATCCCTTTGGTGTATCCCGTGCTTATCCCGTGCATAGATTACACTACATTTGCTCCAATGCGTATACCTACGAATTTTGGCCCTGGCAATCAACTGTGCGTAACGGCCTTTTTTTTGGGACGTTGTCAACGACGACAGGAATCGAGTTGTGAATAGACTAATCAATCAATTGTTTTGAAAGTTTGGATATTTATAGTTCTTTTTATATTTATTTTAAAACTCGACTAAGTATCGTATACAATATTACAATGGCAAAACTCGACACATTTAAATGTTTGTAATTGTAACGTTATAATGACTTTATGAACTTTGATAAGCGCTTCCCTCTGTTAGGCGCCATTGGGAGCAGTTTGCTATTTTTATGCTGTTTGTGCAAGAATGCGGTCGATTTGCGTGTTGTTGTGGATGCACAGCATTATACGAAGGCGGTTCTATATATTTACTCTTATGGATTACCTTTTGCCCATATTACTGGCCGTTGTGTATTACTATACGATGAAGGCTACAGGGACTAGGGCCTCAGTAAGTTTCTGTCCTGTAATATAGTATCTGGTACGGTTCACTATTATCTTGTAGAAACTTTTTTGACATATATTTGTTTTGCATAACGATACTTGGCAGAAGTAACGTTTGGCAGAAACATCTTACGCAGAGTATGCTTTGGCATAAATTATTTCGCAGATTTTTATAATACCGAATCTCATATTGGCATAATGTTGATGAGCATAACAGTCTTCTAAACGAATAGTACTTTCGCAGATAATGTTTTTGCATAATATTTTAGGCGGCATAAAGTTGTCAAGCCGAATACCATTTGATTACAAGATAGACTTCGTTGTCTTATCTTGTTGTACAGGACATATGCGGAATACCTAACCTAATCCAAGTCGGACCGGCCCTAAGGTGCAATCAGTATCTAATTTATGCATTACAAATTGTTGTGATTACACATTTTGTCCATGGAGTGGTATGGTTGCCGGCCGATGCTGCGCGGCTCGCTCGCTTCGCTCGCTCGTTAGGGTCTCAGTTCAACCTAACACTCCTCCTCGCTTCGCTCGTCGTCGTACCTAACCTAATCCAAGTCGGACCTGCCCTAAGGTGGAATCAGGACCTAATTTAATTAGGTACTGATTGCACCTTAGCGAGCCGCGCGGCATCGGCTACCATACCACTCCATTGTTTGTAATGCATAAAATGTATGCATTACAAATTGTTGTGATTACACATTTTGTCCATGGAGTGGTATGGTAGCCGATGCCGCGCGGCTCGCTCGCTCGTTAGGGTCTCAGTTCAACCTAACCCTCCTCCTCGCTTCGCTCGTCGTCGTACCTAACCTAGTCCAAGTTGGACCTGCCTTAAGGTTCAATCAGTACCTAATTTATGCATTACAATTGGGTTCCATATTGGGTTGCATAAATTTTAAAGCCATCATAATGTCGATGTGCATAACCACTTTTGTCATAATAGTTCTTGCGCATAAGGTTCATTAATTGATCCGCATAAATTTTACGACCATAATGTTTTTACGCATAAGTTAGGAATGCCATATAATTTTGGAGCATATCAACCTGAATCATATTCATTAATCGTCATAATGTTTTTATGCATATCCTGCATTGGCGCATAATACTGAAGGACAGAAATATTAATCTCAAAATGTTTTTATATCAACGTTATACTGCTTTTCTGGCAGCAGTTCATTTCTGAGGGGGTCGCAGTTCTTTCAAACCTAACCTTATCTACTTTTCTGGCCGATGTTCGTATTTATAGGTTCGTAATGTTATGCAAATAACAATTTATGACAAATAACAAGTATGAGAAAAGTCATTATGCGAAATGAGTTATGACAATCAAATTTATGACAAGATTTTTTATTCCACTAGAGGTGATCCCTTACAATTGTTGTGATTAAAAATTTAGTTACAGTTGCCCCGCGGCGGCAAGATACCTAACACTGCTCCTCGAACCGCTCGTCGTCGTACGTAACGGTACTTACATTCTACTACGTAAAGTTTACTTAACGCACTTTTCTGCTAGTAGAAAATAATTATGCTATTGTAATCGTATGCTATAGGATTATTATGGTACATAAAATTATGCTAAACCAAAGTCGGCCAAAGAGATATTCTACAAAACAATGTGCTGCAAAATGTGTCGTATGCGAGGTAGTAGTAATGCCAACTATACCTTTATGCCATCTTTCCATTCGACCGAAAGTGTTTCTGCGAAACGTGTTATGCGAAGTGTATTTCTGACCAATATTATTCTGCCAGATGAGGGTAACCCATCTGGTACACTTTATAATGATGCAGTAAATGTGGCATAAAAGAGTGGGCTAATGAGCCTATATGACCAATAAAGACAAGCGATATGACACTGGATAGGATAGCTTATTCAAAGTTCTAAAACGATTACTATGGCAGGAAGTAAATAAAGTTATCGCTGCATAAAAGACGTTTGAGTTGAAACGTTATTATGTAAGGTTTTTCGGTAGTACCTAAGTTCCACTGTATCGTTTACCTATTTATTAACTTTTTTACACAGGGATTCGAGGTTTCCCGCCGTATAAAAAGTTGTAGAATATAAAAAACCTTTCCAATGATATATCGCTTGTCGTTATTGGTCCCTAGGCCCGAGTCCATACTAATCTGCCCATACTCCTTTACATACATAAAGTGAATCAAAAAATAAGTAAAACCTGCTCAGCCTATTTCGACATATCTAGATACGTTCAACGCAATGGTTGAACTAAATCACGCGAGGTTTTTTCAGCTACCTTTTAACCAACCGGTGATATTTGGCGATGTTTTTTGTCCCCCCCCCCCCCACCCCCTAACAACCTCATGTGTATTTTCTTCGCCAGTATTTCGTAAATTAGTCACTATTTTGAAGTATTTAACAAGTAAAAAATTATTTTTATCGAAATCGAGAAAGAGTATCTACTCATGTGGTAAAAAATTTTCTCAGTTCGTTCATTGTAGAAAAATACACGTGCCCATTCATCCCCCAATGTGATCTGTCGTGATTTTTCCCCTATCGAACCACGCGTGACTTGTACATAAGCCCTAAAGTGCGTAAATATTAATTCCTAAAGTACCCCAGTGCTTGACTATAAACCGCTTAAGAGGCCTTATTCCTTTTCAAATGCTGATTGTTTTAGACATTTTTCTCTATGATCAAACATGTTTCTTAACATATTATTGATGTTATTACCTAGAACAGGGCTATTGGGATTTATTGGTATGTATTTGAAACCTACCGTTTGAATTTTTCATTGATAATTTTTGTTTCAAAAACGACTCGAAATTGACAAAATTCACGCGGAAAATTAGTTTTAGCAACTTATTTTCGACTGCAGGCAATGAAAGCATGAAATAGCTATGTTACTACCTAGAACTCGGGGATAAATATTATTCACTTCAATAAGTTAGTTGAAATTATCAATATATTTGTCATAATATCAAAAAAATAAATTTTAAAAGGAATGAGGCCTCTTAAGTAGTTTTAGTTTTTGACAAAAAGTGATTATTTATTTTAGCACACGTTGGATATTGGTGAGTTAGGACCAGCGGAGCGCGGAGTGCACGTGCTCTTCGCTCCCGAGAACAACGTCACCAGTCGACTCATGGAGCAGGTCGGCGCCAGGCTTGGGCTGCGGCGCCTGGAACACCTGCCCGGTGAGTGCTGCGGCATCGATGTCCATGATCCATTTGACGACGCGTTTGGCTCGGTTGGTAGACACCTGCCTACTGAGTCGGCGGTCCCGGGTTCGAATCCCAGCCGGGGCAAATATTTGTGCAAATATTTGTTCTTGGGTCATGGATGTTATCTATGTATGTATTTATATATTATGTATATCGTCGTCTAGTACCCATAGTACAAGCTTTGCTTAGTTTGGGACTAGGCCGATTTGTGTAAGATTGTCCCTCAATATTTATTTATTTATTTATTTATTATGATGATGATGTTCAGTGACGGCCGGCCGGCTATAGGCGTGCGGACAATTTTTGAGGATGTCAATCGATTCTATTTTCTATTGGGATCAAATGTCTATATGGGACTATCTACACTTACGCTCTAAATGTCAGAAATGCCCGTCAAAGTTCAATATTGCTACAGAGCACTAAAAACGTTCCATACGTTTGTCCTACCTACATATGACGTCATCTGTGAGCTGGGAACCAATATTTGTATTCATACTTAATATTATGAATGCGAAAGTGTGTCTGTTTGTCTGTTACCTCTTCACGCTTAAACCGCTGAATCGATTTAGATGAAATTTGGCATGGAGATAGTTTAAGATCCGAGGAAGGACATAGGATAGTTTTCATCCTGGAAATTATCCCTAAAAAGATTGAAAAGTGAGTAAGTAATTCATGATGACATTGATGACCCTGCAGGAAATGTAATTATTAGACCAAAAGCACAATTGCTCTTACATTTGCTTAGGCGCTTTTAATAATCCCTTTTATTAATTAAGGTGATTAGGTGGATATGGATATCTATCGTGTTGTACGAGGTTGCTTCCATACTTCCAAGTTCCACGCGGACGTAGTCGCGGGCAAAAGCTATAGTGGAGAATAATAATACAGTAATTTGCCATTTTTGACCGTGAAAAAGTGCGTATAAGTTCATGGTTGTCATACAATTATTGTTTTGTAAAACTATGAGAATTCTAAAAACAATTTCAAAATTTATTTTTGGATTAAAAAAAATCTTCAATTTTTCGTACCCGTTGAAGTAACATATCGACGCTTAAGAATCAATATTGTCTAAGCAACAAAAATACAATTTTACAGGAAGCGTAAAAAACGATTTAAAAATTTGAATTTCAAATTATTGATTTTTTTTAAAAACGATTAAAATGATAAAAATGTACTAAAACTATTGTTATACGAGGCACCTCTGTAACATTGCCCTGAACAAAGATATTGTAAGTTAGGTGGTATTGCTTCAAAGTAAACTTATATTTTTTTATAATTTGTAAGATGAGTGGTTAGAGTAAAAAAAATCAAAAATATGTTTTTATTAACGCTACACAATATTAATATAAGAAAACCTTGATAAAAATACTTTTATACCAAATTGAAAGGATGACTGCTGTAGTAATATAACCGTACAAAAAGTTTGTGTAAGTTTGGTGGTATTGGTTCAATTATAGTACTGTTTTTATTTAGTTGGTAAGATAATATGATATATAAATATAGACCTCAGGCCTTGGTACAAACAGTTCAACATTTCTACTGCAACAAAATTACCAAAAATATAACTAAATTAAACCGTTTGATTACAAATTGTATGTAATATTGACAGAATTTCACTAAGTGTTTATCACGGTTCTTCTGAAAGATTGTCTATCTCAATTTTCAAATATACCTAACGGCTACTTTTTTGTAGAAATACACGAAATTAAGAAATATAATCATGCGTTAATTATAAAATACACCAAAACATACCTTATACGGCTTAAGAAGTCACAAAAAATCATAAATTTATCACATTTTACTATTTTTTCACTAGAAAATTAACGTTACGCACTTGCAAAAACTTGAAATACTAATAACACTGGCGTCGTCACGGGATAGCTGAGCCGCGCTCTATTGGTCTCTTTCACACGCGCACAGTACCCGCTGACCGCAGCGCCAATGTTTCGGCATTTTCGGCACCGCTCGCGGTGGCAGTCGCGCACTTCAATCGCGGGCAAGCAACAGCAGAGTATAGACGTTCGTCAGAGCACATAGATGGTATTGGCAGAAAAGTAAACGCGTTTAATAGTTAGATGATATTTCCATAGCGGATTGCTCATCCATTTCATGAAATAAAATTTAGACGATTTTGGCATGCTATGCGTTTTTTTTTCTGAACCTAACTGTATTAAAAAGTGAAAAACGTCAAAATGTTAGTTAGCCGGTATTGATTCTTAAGCGTCCATATTATTACTGTCGGGGATAGTGCAATACCGCGTAAATTATAACAGCTGTCGATAAAGTTGTCATTTCAATAAATTACTTAGCATTTGTTTGAATATTGATTCGTATCTACACTTGTTACTTACGCGGTATTGCACTATCCCCGACGATATTTAAAAAAATATGTTTTCGTTTTTATTTATTTTATGTTGTATGACATATTGAGCTAATTTTATTGATATAACTACACTATGTTGTATAATTCAACATCAGTATAATTCATCATCCCCTATTGCTGGTCGCCAGGAGCTTGCGTTCACTCAGCCCTGTTTCCAGTTGGAGTCCACGGTTCCTGTTCAAGTATTCAAATCAGTTCAGTTCAGTTTATTTATTCCTGCTGAATCAAATTTCATTTCAGAGTAGGTTCTTACATATGTTTTACGGTTTAGACCAGCAGGGACAAAGCCATATTATCCATTTTTGATGCGGTTTTTTTCGATTACGTTTTAATATAGTTACAGCGTGGATATTTCAAAATGAATTATTCTGTTACTTGTGTGTTTTTACAGATAGGTCTGAGACAGGCTACTTCGCGTTTTCTAATGTGACGCCCATGTCAATGCTCGAATACTCAAAGGGCATGAGCCCTATGGATGCCATAGTTATATTTGAGGTAAGACATACACGGTGTACGATTCTTCCAGCTGTTGTTGTGCATAAAATGCGTGATAGAGCGCTGACTATACAATAAAGGGTAACAAAATAGGGGGCCTATCATAGGATAAACGCAACCATAATAATGATGGTTGCGTATATCAAGTGATAAATAAGTGACAAACCATCCGCCACGTTTTGACCATGTTTTGACAAAATGCGAGTGTGAGTGACAGATGCTTTGTCAATTATTTATCACTAGATAAACGCAACCATCATAGGCCCCCAGGGATTGTAAACCACAACTATAGATATCGTGACATTGTTATAATTAGAAAAGCGGTTTAAACATTAACAGCCCAACAAGTTTCGAATTCATATGGAGCTCTTCATCAGGGACAGACTTCCGTGCTGCTACGCGACTCGCGACCCACATAGTCGCGGGTAGCAGTCCCTGACGAAGAGTTCTATACGAGTTCGAAACATGGGCCGTTCCTGACAATTTTTACGATAGTTTAAACCGTTTTTAGGGTTCCGTAGTCAACTAGGAACCCTTATAGTTTCGCCATGTCCGTCTGTCCCTTTGTCCGTTTGTCCGTCCGAGGCTTAGCTCCGTGATCATTAGTAAATTCGTTTAAAAATAATAGGGGTCTCCAAACATAATATTTTGATAAAGTCAGCAGTTCTGTAAATACTCGCTCCGAAAATAAAAATAAATAGCGTCCCCCCCCCCCTCTAACTTTTCAACCACGGGTCAAAAAATTATGGGAATATTCATGAAAATGAGACCTTATAAGTACTTTCAATGAAAACTATTTTGAACAAAATCGGACGAGCCGTTTTTGAGTTATCCCAAAATTTCATAATTTTCTTAAAAGGACGTAGGTTGACTTCCGGAAGGTAATGAGTAGGTAACTACAGTTACCTACTTTGGCGTTTACGACCTTTTTATAGAGCTTGAAATCTTTCTTGGAACTTAAGTCTATTGTGAAGGATGCGCAACTACGGAACCCTACACTGAGCGTGGCCCGACATGCTCTTGGCCGGTTTTATGATTATTGTAAGTCTTAAGATTATTTTTGTATAAAAATTTTATTTTTGTATAGAATATGATTCCACTAACTTCCAATTTCTTGCTGTTGTTGATTACCTCGGCCTCTTTAAGTAAGTTGTTTACTGTAAACGAATGATATGAAAGTCGCAAAAATAAATAGGTGGATAAATTGAGTTAAAATATTTTCATCTTCGATTCAAATTTCCCGACCTTCAGGAGGAGTCTGGTTTTAACTTACAGTCGCCAACAGATATATCGCAGAATATAAAATGTTCTGTAACGCCCAGTCAATAAGAGTCGTGTTCAGGTATTTATGAACGCCTTATATGCTGCGATATATCTGATGGCGACTGTACATATTTATTTAACGATCTAACCAAGATCGGCGAAAACAGCCGTTTAGATTGTGCATTTATTTACCCGATATTTACCCATGACCGCCCCTCTCCATTTGTATTTATTCTTTCCAGAATATTCAGTCTGGTTCTTTGCCGCTGACACTGAACTACACTATCCGTGTGAAGACTGATGCCACGACGCATCATTTTGTGCTGAATCGTGGCTTTGACGTGGGCTTAGTTGGTAAAATCACAAAAAAAAACGTAACCAAAACATAGCTATAACTGCCGTAAGCGGGATTTTCTGCCCTCTAATTATATACATAAGTATATATTATACTCTTTTTAGGGTTCCGTAGTCAACTAGGAACCCTTATAGTTTCGCCATGTCCGTCTGTCCGTCTGTCTGTCCGTCCGTCCGCGGTTTAGCTCCGTGATCATTAGTACTAGAAAGCTGAAATTTGGTATGAGTATGTGTATGTATCACTCCGACAAATCTTAAATCTAATCTAATCTTTGAAATCTTAGTCGTAACTTAAACCTCGGGCTTAAAACCGCTGTTTTAAGCCCGTCTATTGTGAAGGATGAGCAACTACGGAAGCCTACACTGAGCGTGGCCCGACATGCTCTTGGCCGGTTTTATTTTCATTGTTTTTGTACGCCAATCGGCGAAACATAATGATACATTATGAAATGTAATAACATCTCTGTATCATATGCAGCCGTCACCTGTTTCACAAATAAAAACACTTTGACTTTACTTTTGCAGGCACAAACTACCAGTCATTCACGCGCCTGCAGTGGGCTATAGACTCCAGCTATCTCCAATTGTTGACCGGATCTGGTTTAGAACAGGTTCGTACTGATGTGCTTACTTCTATCCAGTGCCGTGTTTATCCCTAAGCGCATTAAGCCCGGGCCTAGGGGCTAGCTAGTCTAGGGGCCCCAGTTCCAGAATTAGGACTTGCACCTTACTTATGTTCTCCTTAAAATACTACTACTTACTATTTAATTTGCTGAAAAGCGTTTTGAAATAGGGGAAGGGGCCTACTCCTATCCTTATACCGTTGCTCTTCCTCCCTTGGTTTCCGTCGTAACAAGCATCATACTTCAGAATCTGCAGACACAGTGTACGCAGAGTGTCATATTTAGGGTATACTAAGGTTTCGGCGAATATTTTTTGGCAACTTTTTAACTCCCAATCTTTATCCCATGTTTTTATTTGGATGAAGTTTTATTTCCCAACTCAACGCATCGCAGTGTCATCATTTCGCAACTAATGATTTGATAGATTATTGTAAGGCAAATATTATTACTTGGGATTTTTTAAACATGTCATTCATGTATTTGTCCTTGTACCGGGCCGACTGCAGGTAGGGCACTTTATTTTGCGTTATCAACCTTTTGCACCTAATAGCTGTAATAGCTCGTCGGCTCGAAACCGTGTCCCTGAACGCTAAGTTGACAGCGGATTGGTACATTTGGTACACTGTATAGCGACCAATGACGCCGAGGCATCGGTACCCTTTACCAATCTTACCATGAGTTTACTGCGACTGTACTCGTTAGCGTTCGCGTAAACGATTTGTATGGACAATTGTAGTTATACAAAGTAACCGCTGTACTATTCTTCATACAAATTGTTCACGTTGTCGCCAGCGAGTACGGTCAAGTAAACTCATGGTTAGAGTCGTTTTCAAAAAACATGTACTTAGTTAAGGGCTATAAATAAAACAAAACTTAATTGATTCCTTTCTGTTACGACAGTTACCCATATCTTTTGTATGTCTAACTGTCGTTACACAAAGGACGCGATCAGAATTTTGTTTTTATTAAGCCTGTAACTATGTACATGTCTTTTGAAAACGACTCATTAGGGTACTGGGGAACAGCTTCCCGTCTACTTGATTTATTGCCATCTTTGGCGCTCGAACGTTCTTATCGAGTTGAGCCTGAGTTGAGATTAAAAGCTTAGCTTACTGTTTCCATTTAATAAACTTAAGTCTTGTGCATCCCCAGATCTTGACATTGCAAGAGTTGCCATACGGTACATTCAACGTGGAGGTGCTGGAATTAGTTTATTTGTACTCCTTCGTAATAGTTATGTCGCTGACCACAACGTTTGGATTTCTCAACATGAGACTCACCGAAGAAAAGAACAGTGGTGTGCATGTAAGTAGAAAATATTGAAATACATCAACATAGAAATCGCCATGATAGCTGTTTCACAAACCGGTAAATGTTAACTTTCTATAAATTTATTTTACGATATCATCGAATCTAATGCAATTTATGTATTTTTTTAAAATAACATCGTAGTGACGACCTTCATCTCGTCGCTCGCATTTCTGCAGCGAATCCCTCGCAAATTAAAAAAAAGGCTGTAATCTACGCCTGCTAGGGGTCAGAAGTTTCGATAGTTATCTAAATATTGACGGTGGCTTCTTTTTCCAGTTTTAGGTAATGGCAGCTTTGTTGTAGAGTAGGCACTGTGTAGGTATGAGTTAGGTAGCAATGAAATTTTGCGAACTTCAGGTAAACATCTATCCAAATTTCCGATCCCTACGTCTCGCGGATGTTTTACTTGAGCTGGAATAGAAACACAGTTTTTTTTTGTTATTCTATGACGGTGTCAAACAAGCATGCGGCCCGCCTGATGTTAAGTAGTTACCTACCGCCGCGTATGGACGCTTGCAACACCAAGAGCATCACACGCGCGGTGCCGACCCTTTAAGAACCTATTTACTCCCCTCTTGAAGTACCGCATACTGTAGCCCCCGGGGAAAACCCCAGCGGGGAGCTCATTCCACATGCGGAGTGCTCGCGGTAGGAAATTCCTCTGGAACCGGACAGTTCTCGACCATTTAGGCTCCAGTGTGTGAGGATGAAAACCCCGCCGATGACGCGCAGTGCGATGGTAGAAGGTAGCCGTGGGAATCATGTCAAACAATTCCTCAGAACAGCGGTATATTATACAGACGGTAGAACACACACAAGGATGCAAAGTCTCTCCTCAGACTTAAAGGCTAGACTCCACTTTGACAGATCTCACTTTGTTGTTGTTGTTAAACAAGCACGTTAACATTAATTCTGTATTCATTGTTTCTGTATTTGTATTTCTTTCTTCTTGAGGTGTGCAATAAAGAGTATTCTATTCTATTCTATTCTATTCTATTCTACATCTTCGTACTGCTGCCAGCAAAAGGGACTCAAGCGGTGGTTGACTCAGTTCCTCCTGGGATCCTCAGAGAAGGGACCATAGCTCTCTGGGCAGTACCCGATACGTAGGATATCTGGCTTGGCTGGATTAGTCTACGCGGTCAAACATAACGGGACACGGCTGACAAACTTCTATAGAGTGATTAAAATAATAATATTGCTTTGCTAAATAATCCGCGTTATAATATCGTGACAGTTAATTTGTGCTAACCCGGTATACTTATTTGCGTATTTTTTCATGCATGCATGCATTGAATTGTCCCACTCTACCACCACGATGAGAAAAATAAATACGCAAATAAATATAACAAACACCACCAAAATAACAAAACGTACTCGACACGTGCTTCGCCCCTCTACGAGGCATCATCGTAGAGAAGTATAACGGGTTAGCACAAATTAACTGGCACGATATTATATCGCCGATTAGCAAAGCAATATTATTATTTTAATTAATATGGCTTTCCGCAAAGTAACGCCTGATTCAATTCATTACTTCTATAAAGTGAACCAAGCGGTCGCGTCCCCACGATGGCATTGTTGAGCACATACTTTTTGGCAACGATCACTGTGCCCCTCAGCTGTTTGATTTACAAGGCTTAACTCTTAACTAACATGATGTATTTTCCAGGAGATAATAAAAATTGCGGGTGTCTCTTGGGAGGCAATAAGCCTCTCGCACGCACTCAACGATGTCCCGAACCTGGTGATTTGGGTCGCAGCCTGCGTCATATACTTCGAAGTCTCCGAAATTTTTGCCACGAGCACCTTCATCATCGGGATAGCACTGGCGCTACACTTTATGACTATTGTTGCTTTCTCATTTGTGTTCGTATACGTATTTAATTTATGTAAGTACAATTCAATCTATAGGTACAAATCATCATCATCATCTGCCCTTATTCCACTCATGTAGGGTCTGTACAACATGTTTTCTTCTTCCATTAATTTCTATTATTCGTCATTTCAGCGCTTACTCCTTTCTTTTTCATGTCCTCTCTTACACAATCCATCCATCGCTTTTCAATCCAGAGGTACAAATAAGTTTTAAAATTAGAAATGGCCACTTTAGTTTGGTATCCAGTGGTTCCGACCAACCTAGCTTCTCTGGGTCAGTCTTAGATACACTACTGGAGACGCCTTTCCTACTATTTCACCTCTGCCAATTTCATTTTCCTTTATGTTAAATATCATGTTGTTTTATAAAAACTATTTCGAAACTCGATTACATGCATTTTGGTCATAGTTCTCAGTAGGCATCAACCTTCGTTAAAAAAATGTGTATAGATACACTGTTTTTAAGTGCAAAAGATGTTAGACTACGTAGAAAGTGTAGTATTATTTCACAGTTTAGTCAAATATTGCTTTAATAATAAATTTAGCGATTACTGTCATATCAACTCATGGTAAGAGTACAGATAGCTGCGTAATGCGTAGTAAGAAATGGTTATAGCATACTTTTTATCCGACTACGGTGAAACAAGAGAGTTATGACTAATATCCCACGCGCGCGATTAAATGTTGTTTTTTTACCTATGTTGTGATTATAGTAATAATTTTCCTGTCGAGATGTGCAATAAAGACTTATATTTCAATCCAATTCCAGCTAGGTTCGTAATTGAAGTAAGTATGCTGCTGTACTTGGCGCTGGGTGTGGTCGCCAAGTTAATAGCACTGCTGGTGACAGACCGGATGGCCCTTCTCCTGTGCTGCTGGCTTCCACACGTGCCTTTGTCTATCTTCTGGTCTTTAGTCGGCGATAGAGAAGCATATGGTGAGATATGTTTACGTCGTATACACGAGGCAACTTTAGCCTCCTGACGACCAGCATTCATAATTTGTCAGTTTAATTTTAACCTTATGACAAATAGTTGACAGTTAACTATTAATTGAAGTTTATGTACTATGTGTGGGACACTGGAAGTCAGGAGGTTAAGGTAAAGTAGCAGTCTGATGGCTCTTATTTATAAGGGCGCCACTCCAGCGGGCCCACAGAGCGGGCCTATGATGTTCGTTTATCACGTGATAAATAAATGCTAATAAAGCATTTGTCACTCACACTCGCAGATTGTCAAATAGTGACAGATGCTTTGTCACTTATTTATCGTGTGATAAACTGATAAACGCAACCATCATCTGGCCGCAAGTCTAGGGCGCCTAGAGCCTTTCGATACATTCGAACCTAAGATTTTATTTAATGTTCAAAAATAAGCCTAGAGGTATTTAAAACAAACGTGTTTAATATGACTGGAAATTTGTTTTTTGTTTTGCATTTGACATCATAAAAGAATTCGCTTCGCAAAACGTAAACAGAAAAAAAAAATCTCCATACTAGCCAATTTCACTGTGGCTAACTTAAAAACTAAACGGGAATTTCAACTTTTATAAAAATAGAAGATGATAGGTATCCCAGGCGAAGTTACGGGATTTTACAGTAGTTATTTAAAAAGTGTCTGTAATAATAACAAAGTATGGATTCTGTTGTGCAAAATATGTAAATACATTTATTTTGTCAAAGCCGTAGAATAGTGTATACCCTGACTTCAACGCGAGTGAATTATTTTGTTATGTTAATTCATCATTATCTAGAATAACTCACAGAAAAAATGATCTTTGGTATATCTGGGCTACATCCCGTGAGTGATATACCTAAAGAATCATGCTGGGTGTCTTCAGTGATCTCATACAGTGATGATGCCAACTTAGGGTAATTTACCCTAGATTTAGAGTAAAAAATATCCGACAGGGTAATTTTTAGGGTAAAAAGTTTCTTAGGGTATTTTTTATTTATTTATCTGAATCTTATTTTTTATTTATTATTCAGAATCTAGGGTAAATTGAGATCAAGCCTAGGGTAAAGAGAAAAATAAGGCATAATCGTGCAATATAATCGCCTGGATGATTTAAATAAATCGAGATTCAGCGAGTTTAACCCCAGTTTTAAAAATTACCAAAGTTCATATGATGATCCGGGTAATTTTGTAGCCGTACACTAAAAAAAATATTTATATAAAAATAGTTTAGCTATACATTTATGAAACATGTAATGTCTAATTTTTTTAATGTGAGTGCACACCACATTTTTTATATTAAACCGTTAATACACAGATCAAAGTTTAAAGACAAATTGAAATGAGTTACCTCTGGATTGCCGGTTCAGCGCGTTAACCTATCTCCCAAGCAATCTATTGAAATTCTTATGCTTTGTGTGTCGATCTTTGCATTGTTTTAATGAAATTGATGGTTTAACTAGTTTTCCCTTTAGTACCTCAAAATGAATATGTATCAGGTGACAGCGTGACTCTCTCCAACATGTGGAGTACCGAGGACGAGCGGTCGTCGAGCTTGCCGCTGTCGGTGGGCGGCACGATCCTGGCCATGCCGCTGCAGATGATCCTTTACCTCATGTTCGCCTGGTACCTGGCGCAAGTACACCCGGGGAAGCATGGACAGGCTATGCCCTGGAATTTCCTATGCCTTGTAAGTCTATCTATCAGCTACAGACGTCCATTGCTAAACAGCGCTTGTAAGGCGGTTTTTGTCGTCATTCCTATTGCTGCAAATATTGTTGAAATAGATGATTGTTGAAAGTCGATTTCTTTTTCATGTACCTCGAAGCCACCCGAGTGCGATCGTAAGAATCATAATATTCACAATTAAAACCACTGATGATTCCGTTGTGGTAATAATCGTGAAAAAGGAATGACGCTATAACCACGCGGTTATAACGCTAGTTGATTTACCCAGGCCTCCCTTTTAGCTCACCACAAACTACGATCCTGTGCAGACAGCGCCCATATAATTATTCTATGTAGTGTATATTTTAATCATCGCAATCGACCTGCGGTTGCTGTGCATACCGCCAGTAGCTAATGTTTGTACTAACTGGACTGTATTAACTAGCTTCCTTTTTATCATAAATATCAGACAATCTCACACAAATCAACCTAGTCCCAAATTAAACTCAAGAAGGCTTGTGTTATGGGTACTAGCACAGAATAAAGACACTAGTACTAGGCGACGATATATATACTTATATAGATAAATAAATACTTAAATACACAGAACATGACCAAGGCAAATATTCGTGTTCATGACAAAAATATTTGATTTGCCGGGATTCTAACCCAGGACCGCCGGCTCAGTAGCCTGCTTTACCACTGCGCCAACGTCGACGTTACTTATTCCCAGAAGGAGTACTGGCTCAGGAGACCCAGAGTGGAGGTCGCACAGAAACGCAGAGTGGAAACGGGCGTTGACCAGCGATACTTCGAGAAGTCTCAAGACGGACTCCCCATCGGTATACAAATGACCGATATTTACAAGGTACGGCAGCTTTGTGTAACAATGGATGAAGAGAGAGAATGGATTGTAATCTCTAATCTATGTTAAACTACCTCTGCTACATCCTGATGCTGATCCCGCACCAACTATTATGTTTGGCTCTTTAGCCTAGTTCTAAAAAAAAAAAAAATTTTGACCAACTGGGATCATAGTGCTTACAAAATATGTTAGTAACAGACTGAATTTCTTATCCTACGGTTAGTGTAACATTATTATTAGGTGTATTATAATATAGTTCGGATTTAATAAATTCGCTCAGTACTTACAAGGGCTTGAAATGTATCATATGGCAGTGGTTCAAATACTGACAATCAAACCTTTCGGCAAATGCCCTCAGGATGCCGTTAGCGCTAGCCCGCACCCTGCGCGCCAGGGATTAAAATTAAAATTTTGTATGAAATTCCTTTTCGTCGAACCCTGATATAACGCACGTTATGACGACATTTCTTTGCATGTTTGAGAAAATTGACTTGCAGGTGTTTGGCCGCGAAGAGGTGCTCCACGGCGTGACCATGGCCGCGTACAAGGGCGAGATCACCGTGCTGCTCGGACACAACGGCGCCGGGAAGACCACCCTCATCTCTATTATCACAGGTCCGCCTTATTTTTTTTTTTTTTTAATGTTATAGGGGGCAAACGAGCAAACGTATCGCCTGATGGAAAGCGATTACCGTCGCCCATAAACACCTGCAACACCAGAGGAGTCACAAGTGCTTGCCTACCCGGAGGACGAAGATAGAATGCCTCTATGCTAGTAATTTTCTTTAGTCGGTCCCTCATTCCTGAGGATTGTGATCACAAGGTATCGTAGTCTCCATCAGTCTCGATCCATTGTAGCGCTCACCGCTTGATGGGATTTCTTCGAGGAAGTGGTTTCTCATATTATAAGGAGGGGTTGTAAACGACATAGTGCACAGGATCGCCCGGTTGAAGTGGCAATGGGCAGGCCATGTAGCCCGGAGAATGGACGGCCGTTGGGGCAGCCAAGTCCTAGAGTGGCAACCACGTATTGGAAAGCGCAGCGTCGGTCGGCCCCCGACTAGATGGACGGATGACCTCGTGAGGGTAGCGGGGAATCATTGGATGCGGTCTGCACAGGATGGCATTTTGTGGCGAGTCATGGGGGAGGCCTATGTTCAGCAGTGGACGTCTGTGGCTAATAGATAGATAGATAGATAGTGGTTTCTCTACCCTGGTTAATCCATCTAGTTGGCGGGCGCCCGCAGTCTCTCTTGCCTTCCACTCCGCCAATCACGACCAGTTTCTCAAGGTTCTCATCTCTTCTTCGTATCACATGTCCAAAGTATGAAAGCAAACGTTGTCGGCAGATAGTGGATAGACGAGTTTTGTTGCCTAGTTGGGCTAATCAAAACATTGGTGCGCTTGGCCGTGCCAGGTATCCTGAGCATTCGCCTCCAGCACCACATTCCGAATGCGTCAATTCTGTGTCTCTTTCTCTTGCCAGTACTGTTCACGTCTCTACTCCATACATAAGCCTATATATAGTCTTACCGATAGCTAAAAATATACCATTGAATACTTAATACTAGTGTGTAATAGGTAGTTAGATACTGTTGCGCCTCTAGTCTTGGTATAGGTACGAGTATCGTTCGTGACACTGCCAGTGACCGCGCACAGCTGGGGAGGTTTGAAGGGTCCGCGCGTTGGCTCCACAACTACTCCACATACAAGTGGCTTTGCAATAAAATATTAGAGATTTGTGGTAAAAATACATACGACACTTGTTTACTCGCGTACATCACGACGTAGAAGTCGAGTATCGCTCGACATGTTTCGAATCGGTTCGCGGTTCATCCTCAGGAGCGCCGTTCAGCCGTTCAGTCGCGGCGGCGGCGGTTAATCGAAGACTGTGCACCATCGCTCGGTCCACCCGACTGCTACTCGCGGGCAGCGGCAACGGCAAGCGGCTGTCCGAGAGCGAGAGGTCCGAGCGCAGCGGCCATATACGAGTGAGCGAGATATTCGTATGGCCGCTGCGTGTCACTGCCGCCTGCCGCCGCAGTCGTGGCATGTCCGTTATGTTCATGTTTATATTACGTTCCTCGTAGGTCTCATATCGGCGACGTCCGGGCGCGTGCTGGTGGAAGGCCTGGACACGCGCGAGCAGGCGCGGGAGGTGCGCAAGCGCCTGGGGCAGTGTCCTCAGCAGGACGTGCTGTTCGACCAACTCAACGTCATTGAACACGTCATGTTTTTCGCTATGGTAATTACTAGCTATAAATTCGTTTCCTCTGTTATTAGTCCCGATGTCTGTTTGTCTGAAATCACTGTAACTGTGATCAGATAATTTCAAAATATTATATCCAGTTCTAGTAGCATTTTTTATACCACTCATGATGGCTAGCTCCTGTTGTTGGGGATTTTTAATGAAGGTTACCTATTACAAATTGGTTCTATCGTTTAGAAGTTTGCTAGACCACGTTAAAGGTGCATCGCTCTCGGCGGCTAACAGCTTGGTAATAAAATGTCATGAACGTTGGGCAAGATCATCAGTTGCAAGCAAAACTGTTTTGAAAGTGGTGGCTTCTGCTGATAGTACAATCGGCAATGAATATGTGTATATAGATTGGATATGATCTGTTGCAGATTAGAGGACAAACCTATGCAGAATCTAAAGCATCAGCTATGAAGTTGCTCACGAGGTTGAATTTGAAGAGCAAGGCGACAGAGGTGACCTTTTTTCTGTCGGGTGGAATGAAGCGGAGGACTCAGCTGGCGTGTGCTCTGGCGGGCAACGCCAGCGTGCTGTTGCTGGACGAGCCGACCAGCGGGCTCGACGTCGAGACTCGGCGCGAGATCTGGAACCTACTGCTGGTATATTTGTCTAATGGGTTATTTAAAACGATGTTTATACAATCCAGAAAATATTACGGGTTAGAGGAAAAAAACAGTTTCGGACAAATTAAAATGTGGCCGACCGGCGAGCTCGACGTCGGTACTCGCCGCGAACCGCGAACTCTGGTACTGGCACTATGTGTTTACTGTGGGAAAACATCCCGGAGCTTGGGGTCCCTTCTAACATTTGGTGGAAGTGCGGGTATCGTTTGCCGTACCTCTCGCAATAAGTACACCAAATCTTTCAAATTGTGAAAATGCCGGCTTGTAAATTTTAATATATTTATTAAATTATGAATTCACAGAGAACTTATTATTTATTGTTTTATAGCTCTCTATATTTTTATTTTTGATTCCAATTGAGTACATTAGCGGATTGCAGAACCTCCGCGGCGACCACACGGTGTTGATGACGACGCACTACATGGAGGAGGCTGACGCGCTCGGCGACCGTGTCGTAGCGCTGCGCCACGGCGTCGTGCAGTGCCACGGCACGCCGATGTTCCTGAAGCGAGCTATCGGTGAGTGTGGCATGGTGTTGTCTCCGGGGCCACGCGCTGCTGCTCACGACGCACTACATGGAGGAGGCCGACGCGCTCGGCGACCGCGTCGTAGCACTGCGCCACGGCGTCGTGCAGTGCCACGGCACGCCGATGTTCCTGAAGCGAGCTATCGGTGAGTGTGGCATGGTGTAGTCTCCGGGGCCACGCGCTGCTGCTCACGACGCACTACATGGAGGAGGCCGACGCGCTCGGCGACCGCGTCGTAGCGCTGCGCCACGGCGTCGTGCAGTGCCACGGCACGCCGATGTTCCTGAAGCGAGCTATCGGTGAGTGTGACATGGTGTAGTCTCCGGGGCCACGCGCTGCTGCTCACGACGCACTACATGGAGGAGGCCGACGCGCTCGGCGACCGCGTCGTAGCGCTGCGCCACGGCGTCGTGCAGTGCCACGGCACGCCGATGTTCCTGAAGCGAGCTATCGGTGAGTGTGGCATGGTGTAGTCTCCGGGGCCACGCGCTGCTGCTCACGACGCACTACATGGAGGAGGCCGACGCGCTCGGCGACCGCGTCGTAGCGCTGCGCCACGGCGTCGTGCAGTGCCACGGCACGCCGATGTTCCTGAAGCGAGCTATCGGTGAGTGTGGCATGGTGTAGTCTCCGGGGCCACGCGCTGCTGCTCACGACGCACTACATGGAGGAGGCCGACGCGCTCGGCGACCGCGTCGTAGCGCTGCGCCACGGCGTCGTGCAGTGCCACGGCACGCCGATGTTCCTGAAGCGAGCTATCGGTGAGTGTGGCATGGTGTAGTCTCCGGGGCCACGCGCTGCTGCTCACGAGTCACGACGCACTACATGGACGAGTCTGACGCGCTCGGCGACCGTGTCGTAGCGCAGCGCCGCTGTGTCGTGCAGTGCTACGGCACGCCTCTTCGTGATTCGTCAATTCGGCAATAATGAATGCACGTGGAAGGAACCACCAACCTCTGAAATTATGACCACTCTGTTGCAAGACAAAGACACCGTTTTTTATTTGCTTTCAGGTACCGGATACCGCCTTTCCTTAACGACAATCGGCGTCCCCAAAGAGGCCGCAATCACCTCCGTTATCCAAAGAGCAGTGCCTGATGCCACCGTCCTCGACCAGCGGCCGGGCGGCATCTCCTACAGCCTGCCCTCCGGAGACACGTCCAAGTTCACGGACTTGTTCTCGGCCCTGGAAGAGGCGCGGGCGGAGCTGGGGATAGACACCATCGGCGTCGGCCGCAGCTCGCTCGAGGAGGTATTCGTGCAGTGAGTTGCGACAGTTCCCTAGGGATTAACTGCACCGGAATGCTTGGATATTTTTGATGATAGTTAATATACTGTTAATAATGATTTTCATTAGTAAAATAAACTTTAGTAAAAACTACGTACATATCTAAGCATTTTGGCTCAGTTCAGCTCTGAAAAGTCACAGAATATACCGACGACGAAAGTTGGTCCGGCATCTCTGAAGATTTATTAGATGTTTTTATGTTCAATTTGGTACAGTACCGAGAGAATGAGTCTAATAGGTCAGTCCGTGGATGATTTTGACGTTATTTTGTTTAGATATGGGGCATGATTTCGATTTTATTTCGTTTTATTTTATCGAGCATTCAAGATGTTATTGGTTAACTTTGTTTTCAGGCTATGCAGCGATGAGAAACCTACATTGGCTGAAGGGTCAGACACTAACATAACAGGTAAAGAAATATACTTATACGTACAGGTGAAGGACACAAAAACTTTGCGAATAAAATTGGCGGAGCTTAGGTATAATAATAACTGGCACTGAAGTTTATTTATACAGAATAGCTCACCATACTTTAAAACAGTAAAACTATTTATTACAAGCAACAAAGCTATGATTGGTTTATATTCTGGCGAAGAAGCCGGGGGTCAACCTCTCACGAAATTCCTCATTGACGTGATAACGTCTTCTAAGCGATGAACGCTGGCTGCACAGCATGACTCATTGTCACGTTCCGAGCGTGCAACCGAGAGCGCGGAACAAGCGATAGAGAGCCGTGATTGGCCTAAGCGTCCGGCTTGAGACGCATCTAACTTTCTTCCACTCCATCGGCCGACATTAAATTCATAAAAGTATGCAATTTTTCATCAGTGTTTTCTTATGACGTTATCACGTAAAATTATCGTTCGTAAACCGACTCTCGAAACTCTACAGACAGCCATTTTTTTTGTATTGGTTTCATTTTATTTCACTATAGTTTTTTTGTATAATGTTCAGAGCCGGAGCACAGAAAAGCGTCGGGTCGTACGCTGCGCGCGCTTCAGTTCAAAGTACTGCTGCTGAGGCAGTGCCTTTACGTTAAGTCTCAACTGCGTGGCACATTATTCTTTGTAGGTACCATTTTTATATACGAGGTAAACAAGCGACCACACCGCTGCTCCCTAAACGCTGAGGCAGTGACGTGTCGTAGGTATGCGTCACGTTTTCAACGGATACTGTCCACACCGAGGTTCGGGCGCTGTGACGGCATGTGTTAAAACATGCATAAGGCACGTCACTGCATAAACGCAACGTCAACGTTGACCTACGCTTTGGTCGCTGTTTTTTTATATCAAGAGTTACATAATGTCAGTTCAGTCATTATACTGAATGAAAAACAAAAACATAAGTAGAAACATTACGGACCATTGTGACATAGGTATTCAAAGTTTTATTTTCGATCCTAAGCAGCTATTACTTCTGCGTCATACAGCTCAATGACGGTTCTTATACTTAGACTTTATGAACTTAGATACCTTCTATATAGCTTTTGACTCTATGGCGATTGGCTCTCATAGCATAAAGCCGCAAATTAAATCCTTAGAGACTTCACACATACACATTTAAAACATTTGCCTTATCGCTTCAGCTATGATTTAGCCCTACAGAAGCTGGATTACAAGTCTCAGAAATGTGTAATGCTGTATAGTCTATCCGGAATTTTAAGATCAAATTATATCAAATTGGCACGAGTGAAAAACGATCTTAAATCTACTTGTATACGGTGGTGCCAAAGTGACTTCATTTGATCTTAGAGATCGGACAGACTATACGTGTGCCGTACTTACTTGTAGTATTTTTTTTCAGTCAGCTCTAGTCATAGTAGGGCTAGGTTTAATAACCGCGTTTACTACCAACAAAAACATACTCACACGGGGCGAACCAGCGAGCCCCGACGTGGATTTGAACCTGGACCTGTACGCCGGGCGGGCGCGGAGGCGCGCTATGGTCCGCATCGACAACGAATATGCGCTGGCGGCATTGCGGGCCGGACACAGTGGGGTGGACTTCGAAGTGGTTCCAGATGTCACTGAAGGTGAGTTACGGAAAACTAGCCCGCTATAACCTACGACCAGACCTCGGCGTGGGTAAGCTGTTTTCAGAATTTGCATAACATTGACATACAAAGTTAACACAGTCCTAAAGTGGATAACCCGATATGACATTTGACGGCAATAGAACCATATTTTGTGCAAGATGTAAAACCAGTATGAGTATGACTAATCTTCTTTTAATATTCCCATGGATACACCTTATCCATATTAATATCAATATCTACAAGACACAACTACATGACATAAATGACGTAAAAATAGCTCACCCACGCCGAGGTCTGCCTATTATACCCTATTGATACAGGGGTTAAATATAACTACTAAATCTACGCGGCCCACTACATTGCATAAAGTAAGTAACTATCGTGGTATAAAGCTGGTCAGCTCCTGCGATACAAGGACGCCATCAAACGCCATTTCACCCATGCGATATTGAGAGAAAAATATTGTTCGAATTAATAACCTGATATCTAAAAGACGTGAATATCAAATTCTATTAATTTAAAAAAAAAAACCAGGCGTTACAAAATAATATAATTTTAAGGAAATTTTATTAATTTCATAGTATAGGAAATGCAAAACGGTATTACTTAATTGTGAAATTAATATTCTTTACTCTGAATTACAGAGTTGTACGATTTCTACAAAACTTTCCTTGAGTTTATAAATGGTGTACTAGCAACATTACTAAATAATACAAATGAGTTTTATTAAAGTCTGTGGTTACAAATAAATATTAATAATTTAAAGTGAATTCTGATTTCTATAATTGGCAATCTTGTAATAACAAATCCTCTTTCTTATTAGGTATTACGAGTTTTTTGTATTTCCGTAAATAGTAAAATAGTATTAATTATAACAGTGAAGGTTACTAGTGTTTACAAGCGCTTCCCTAGATATTAGTAAAGTCTACTAATAACAAGATTCGTAAACTCGCCGGCCGCACTTGTAATCCTTGTCTCGCCCATTTTGTTCCTAACCGCTTGAGATGTGTGGTGTTGTTAAAGTTACAGATGCACCCGTACCTGGTCCTGATCCGAGCAATTCAAGCGCGATAAGAGCGTGCCATACAAGATCACGTAAGCCACGATCAAGTGGTAAAAATATTATAAATTGATTAATCGTTCCTTACCGGGATCTAAATAGGTATGCGTGGTGTGTTTCGATAGCGATTGGATCGGGCTCAGATATGTCTGTACATTGTAATGGGGAATGGATGAAAAATATCAAAAATCTTGAAACTTTATATATCTTAAAAAAAAAAAAAGATAAAAAGTTGTTATTGGTGGTCCTGTATACTGGCCTTGTATGGTACGGCAAGGGTGATATTGATATTGTTGGCTAAAATGGCTATAAAAGTACTGTTATTTTTCGACTTTTCAAATGAAATTGTTACCTGGCCTAATAAAATACGAAAACTTGAAGAATAACGTAGTCCATTGAATAAAAATTCTAGAGTGCGTGAGTTAGTAACGTAAGATGTTTCTTCGGAAACATGTCAAGAGTCCCTAGGTAATAAACATACTAAAACCCCGGGACACTAGGAGGAGCCCCGGAGTGGGGGGAGGGGGGGAAAGGGTCCATTTTTTCATTTTTCGCTTAAATCTCAAAAACGGTACATGTTAGAGAAAAACTTTCAAGGAAAAGTTGAAAGGCCATAAAATTATCTACAAGTTGTACCTAAATATTTTTTTCCTATATCCTACCGTTTCTGAGTTACACGCAGTAAAAAATGATTTTGGCTCAAACAATTTCCCCATACTACATACCCATGTTTATCACATCAATCGATCAAAAAATATTTATTTCTTCCAAAAAACTCAAATGTGCAACTTGTGATCGGTACTGATAGATTGCTCTTAATTAGGTCTATAATTGGTAAAGTAAACACATTCCTCCATGGAAGCCTTTAGGAGGAATCGATTGTCAAAATATTATATTAGGGTAGTTTGAGTTACTGAACTTGATCTTTTTATTTTTTCTTCCAAAAAAACTCAAAAGTGCAACTTGTGACCGGTACAGATAGACTGCTCATAATTAGGTCTATCATTGATAAAAATACCAGATTCCACCACGGAGGCGTTTACGGGGAATTGAATTTTATTAGGGTAGTTACGATACTTGAACTTTTTATTTTTTTTCTTCCAAAAAGCTCAAAAGTGCAACTTGTGACCGGTACTGATAGATTGCTCTTAATTAGGTCTATCATTGGTAAAAAAAACACATTCCTCCATGGAAGCCTTTAGGAGGAATCGATTGTCAAAATATTATATAAGGGTAGTTTGAGTTACTGAACTTGATCTTTTTTCATGGGATGTAGCTCGAAAACGGCTGCGAATAGAAAAAAAATATTTAGGTACAACTTGTAGATAATTTTATGGCCTTTCAACTTTTCCTTGAAAGTTTTTCTCTAACATGTACCGTTTTTGAGATTTAAGCGAAAAATGAAAAAATGGACCCTTTCCCCCCCTCCCCCCACTCCGGGGCTCCTCCTAGTGTCCCGGGGTTTTAGTATGTTTATTACCTAGGGACTCTTGACATGTTTCCGAAGAAAAATCTTACGTTACTAACTCACGCACTCTAGACCCCCCTTGGAGGGACTCATTCAATGGACTAACGGTACTTTTATAGCTATTTCAGCTAACAATATTCAATGTCGCCCTAGCCTTCCGTACCAGGACAGTATACAGGCCCACCAACACCTTTTCATCTTTTTAATTTTTTTTAAGCCACAGAAAATTCTGTATTTTTTTAGTAAAACCCATAAAAATTGTACTAGAAATAAAAAAAACATATTTCCTTGAAGTAACTGTTATATGTTAAAAGCAAGTATGCTACATAATTAAATTCAAATGAAAGTTTGCTTGCTTTTAGTAAACAGTATTGTATTTCCAACAAAACAGTTTTAAAAGCAAGTACATATGTTCCCATATTTGAATTCAAATAAAAGTTTAATTGTTTCAAATAAACAGCAGTGTTTTTCCAACAAGACAGTTTTAAAAGCAAGTATGTTACATTCAAATAAAAGTTTACTTGTTTTTAGTAAACAGTATTGTTGTTCCAACACGAGACAGTTTTTTGCTATTAGTAAATACAGTTAGTAAAACTGGTATTACGAACTTAAGGAAAAATGCACTGGTTTTGGAAAACACTATAATTGCAAACTGACAATACGTCAATAAAAACAAAAAGTACAGAAAAATAAGGATAAAAAACATAGACAGTAAAAAACTATAAAAAAAGGATGTGCATCTTGCACAACTGGTTTGTAACCGTTAGTATAATCTCCTTGTCCTGGGATTAACTACAATTTTACTAATGATTAATATTTTTTCTCTCGGTGAGTTGGAAATACCTTGCACAACAGAGAGGGGTAAAGGGATATGGCGCAGCTCTGTTCATAAGGCGGTCGCTGATTTTAGAGAAGCGTCGCTTGCAAGACCTCGTCGCAAAACGCCTAAACAAAAAAACCTGTCCAAAATCTTCCTATACGTATATATACAACAACAAGAGTGAGTTGCGTTGCGCGTCCCCCACCATGTGGGACACATAGCCAGGAAGAGAGAGGTTTTTGCGAAATCGGGTCACAAATATAATCACTTACATTTAAACTTTTTATTAATATTCACAAATAATATATTGTTTTATCTGGAAACAGATAAAACTAATGTGATAAGACCTATGACAGGGGATATGAGTAAACTGTAAGGATTCTTAGCGGGACGTTTGAATTCTAAAAACTAAAATTCTATACAAAGTGTACCTACTAACAAAATTTATACACGTATCATTTTCGATTTGGTCACAATGACAATATGGGTAAAAAAGATACGCGTTTCAGTTTCCTTTACTGTACATACGATCTATATTCTATATAGTAAAAACATGCTTTATTATTTTTACAGCCGCGCTCCGAACCGGTAGAGAGAATGGTCCAAAATACAAGGACTACCTCGTAGGCATCGAGCTAAATACTACTAATGCTAAGGTAAGCTTACAATGTAGTGTTACCTTCTTGCCTCACAACATGCCACTTGTGTACTTGCTTGGAGTTTAGGTTTTGCAGACCATCTCACCTGGTGTTCTTATAGAAACACAAGCTAAATATTACTTCAATTTTGGCACCACTGGTGTTGCTATACCGGACCGGCATTGTCAATTATCATACATTTGGGTTTGTTCTCAGTTGAAGCAGTTTTGCGAGACCTTCGGTGGCATACTTTTATTTTATATACATACATATCATAAAACTGGCTTTAATTTTTGACGTGATAAAGTCTTATAAATCGATGAACGTCGTCTGCACGCACGAAACAGCATGACTAATTATTGTCACGTACCGCCTGAGCCGAGTGTGGAAGCGAGAGCACGGAACAAGTGATATTGAGGCACGATCGGTCTAAGCGTTTGGCTTGTGACGCATCTATCTCTATTCCACTCCATCAGCCATCCTCCTAGCCTTTGTCCCATTTTTTGAGAATGAATTCTCAATCGGGGTCGGCTACCTAAATCCCAAGATGTGGCGTAGGCACTAGTTTTTACGCAAGCGACTGCCATCTGACCTTCCAACCCAGAGGGGAAACTAGGCCTTATTTGGGCTTAGGTGGTTTCCTCACGATGTTTTCCTTCACCGAAAAGCGAGTGGTAAATATTCCACTCCATCAGCCATCGGTAAAATTATCGTCCGTAAACTGACTTTACAGACAACTACTTCATTAATTTCAAAGTTTAATATGCCACTGCAATCACACGTGCAACTAATGTTAAAAGTAACTTAAAATATAATATACCTACTTTAATGTGGTGAACTAACAATTAGATGGTCTTTACCCGGGATCACTCAAAAATTCAGAAGTTTCATTTATCAGCAACCATCCATATGCCGAATTTTTTAAATTCCGAAAAGTGTAATAACGCGAAACAGTATTTTTTTCCATGGTTCATAATGTTACATACTATAATTAGGTTAGAGTTATGTGATATGCCAAAAAAATCTAAAATAATGAACATGGTTTTCGGAATTATGTAAATTCTGAATGATGATGGGTGGATCAACATTTTCTTGCTGTTATTCTGTTACGTGACCCAGGGGACAATAGTTACAAACTTCTAAGAAAAGTGTTGATAACTGAATATTACTGATATTGTCAGAAGATATTAGTCTACATAAAAATGGGCTTATAACTGCTTAAATTACAAAGCATTTGCTAAATATAACGACGGAAAATAGTAGTTTTAGAAAAGTGACCCATGGCAATGACTGGCATTTCTTGATTGACCCTGATGTATTTGGACAAATGAAACTTCGGAGTATTGTTACCCGCTGTGCCCAGGCGTTGTACACGAAGCGCGTGGGTCACGCGGCGCCCGTGGCGGTGAACCTGCTGAGCAACACGCTGGCCGCGTGGCTACTGGCGGCCGACGGGCGCGCGCGCACCGTCTCCACGCGCAGCGCCCCCCTGCGCGGCGGCTACCTGCCTTACGACGACGACGACCTGCAGATGCCCAAGAACGAGGAGCATCTCCAAGCTTGGGTCAGCGGCGCACTGTTAAGTGAGTATTGGGTTCGTCTGTTGACAACCAAAACTCACTAAGTAGCAAATACCTACTGAAAACAAAGCTCGTATCTCAGTATTAATCTACAGACTAGATACGAGATTTTGAAGAACAGTGACATAAATTTTAGTGAGTGTCGGTTGTCACTAGGCGATTTGTTTGTAAGCTGTATTCCGGAAAACGTGCCGTACTGCTATGAAGTGGGGAAACGCCACTATACTTTGTGTGCGTCTTTTTAACACGTATGGATTTTTTAATAGTGAAAGTAATTTAAACAAATTAAACTGTTAAGATAATTGCATTACATTAAGCTCCTCGAAATGATGGATACTTGGATAGCCTATCCCTTCTTTATTAAAATAACGTTTATGGGTAAACAAGGAGGCTGGAGTTTATATTCCAAGAATAAGAAATAATTATCTTGTTTTATATTATAAACTAGCTTTTGCCCGCGGCTTCGCACGCGTTAAAAAAAATACGTTCACTTGGCATAACTTGGCATTTGGCATTGGCATGGCATAACTCAAGCCCTTCATATTTTTTGTTTACTGTAGCTTTGGAATATTTGAATGCTTTCATGGACATGATTCCTTGTTAATTTTAGATTCAATTTCTACTTTCATGTTTCCGTTTTACAACGTTGTGTTTTCTCAATGCGAGGCCTCCGACATTTTTGTGCACTGTCTCAATTGGTTACTTAAATAAAGTCATGTTCTCTTCTTTCCGTTGTGGTATATTGTCTTGCTTAGTGCCCCCGCTTTTTTTGGTCATCATCTTAGAATACTTAATCGTTTGTTCAGAATTGCTTTCCTGTTACCGTTTTAAGGTTTATGTATTCTCAATGTGAGCACTACTGCATTTTTGTTATCTATCTCTTCAGATTACTTGAAAGTTACACCAGTCTTGCTTTTTTTTTCCGTTTGTTATATTGTTTATTCTTCGCGCCTCCCGTCTGGTTTGGTCACCATCCCCATTTAGAATCCTTTAAAGTTTGATCAGAATTGCTTTCTTGATTCCGTTTTAAGGATTTGTGTTTTCTTAATGTGGGCACTATGCAACTTTAGTTCACTATCTTTTCAGGTTACTTAAAAGTTTGATCAGACTTGTTTTCTAGTTAGCATTTTAAGGTTTTGTGTTTTCTTTCTTTTCTTTCTTGATCACCACATGTACAGGTCACTTAGCCTTTCATCAGATTTACTTGTAATTTTCAGTTTTAGCATATTGCATTTTGTAAGTGCGGGGGGCTCTGCCCCCCGAGCCCCCCGTCTTTTCAATGCCATCTCTTCGTGTTACTTAAAAGTTTCATCAGTCGTGCTTACTTCTTTTCGTTGTGCAATATTGTTTTTTCTTTGTGCCTCCCTTTTGGTTTGGTCACCACCTCTTCTCCTTCTTCGAATTCTTTAAAGTTTGATCAGACTTGCTTTGTTGATTCCGTTTTAAGGTTTGTGTATTATAATGCGAGCACTATTACGCCATTTTAGTTCAATATATTTTCAGGTTAATTTTATGTTTGATCAGACTTGTTTTCTTGTTTGCGTTTTAAGCATGTTTTAAGGTTTTACGTTTTCTTCATCACCATATCTACAGGTCTCTTAGCCTCTGACTGCGGGGGGCTCTGCCCCCCGAGCCCCGCGTATTTTTTAATACCATCTCTTCGTGCTGCTTAAAAGTTTCATCAGTCTTGCTTTTTTCTTTCCGTATTGCGATATAATTAACTTAGTGCCTTCCGTCTCTGTTAGTCACCATCTCTTTAGAATACCTAAAAGTTTGGTCAAACCTGCTTTCTTGTTTCCGTTTTCTTAATGCGAGTACTATGCCATTATCGTTCACTATCTTTTCGGGTTACTCAAAAGGTTGTGCAGACTTGCTTTCTCATCGCCATATCTACACGTTACTTAGCCTGTCATCAGATTTACTTTAATTTTCCTGTTTTAGCATTTTATACATATTTTTTTTCAATAACATCTTTTCCTGTTATTTAAAAGTTTCATCAGTCGTGCTTTCTTCTTTCCGTTGTGCGATATTGTTTTTTCTTTGTGCTTCCCGTCTGGTTTGGTCGTCATCTCTTTAGAATCCTTTAAAGTTTGATCAGACTTGCGTTCTCGATTCCGTTTTAAGGTTTTGTGTTTTCTTAATGCGAGCACTATGCCATTTTAGTTCACTATCGTTTCAGGTTACTTAAAAGTTTGATGAGACTTGCTTTCTTGTTAGCCTTTTGGTGTTTTGTTTTTTTGTTGATCACCATATATCTACAGGTAACTTAGCATTTCATCAAAGCTACTTGAATTTTTCAGTTTTAGCATGTAGTATTTTCTTAGAGCGGGGGGCTCAGCCCCCCGAGCCCCCCATTTTTTTCGATACCGTCTCTTCGTATTGCTTAAGTTTTATCAGCCTTGCTTTCTTTTTTCCGTTGTAAGATATTGTTTTTTTCTTATTGCCTCCCGTCTCTATTAATCACCATCTCTTTAGAAAAACTTAAAAGTTTAATCAAACGATTATGAGATAGTTTATATTTTGTCTAAACACATACTGACGCAGAACGGCCCTCGAGCTGTCAACTTAAACTTTGCGTCAGCTGTATTAAAATTAAAGAAATTAATTGTGCATAGTAATAACATTTAAATGTATCACTCATTAACTTCAAATTTGTGTAAGAGATCGTAGTAATATAGTGAACGTACGTTTTAACGCGAGCGCAGCGAGTAAAAGCTAGTAAAACAATACACAAATTACAGACCAATCCACTCACTTCGCCATTGCGAAACCTCTGCTGCAGAGGGCACCTCGGGGAAAACTACTGTTTAAAGCTCACAGATGGCGCTACTGGTAGCACCTATGCGCGTATCATATTTCATTAACTTTCCGTAAATACATATTTATATCAAAGGATAAAATTGATTAAAAATAATTTTATTTTGATTATTATCTCTCAAGAAACCAAAATGCAACTTATTTATTCATTTCAAATTTTCTCCGCGTCTCAGTACGTTTATGAAAAGAGGGTCAATATTTATAAACTACTGAGTTAATACATGAATTTTAAATGCAATAATAGAGTGGTAGTTCCCATTGTTGCATCGCGAAATTAATAATAACAAAATTGTGTTCAGTTTTGTTTCATAAAATGATAATTTCGTGTACCACTAACGCCATCTACTGCCCCGGTGTCCGTAACTCGGCGACTCGTCCGACCTCAGAGCTATTGTCCCCCGGTGCGTAGCGCAGGCCGGCCCCCCGCGGGGTACGCGTGGTTCTAAATTCAAATTCACGACGCTGATGGATGACGCTATGAGATGCACACGACTTCATTCGCGTATTTTTTCTTTACCGTAGACGGAGAAAAAGTATCCTACAACCATCTCCGGATGTCCAGCTATCCCTGTACCAAAAATGGTTAAAATCCGTCCAGCCATTTCGGCGTGATAGGAGGACAAAGGATTTTATGAAAACAGATGACGCCAGGTTGGCACGGCGACGCGTGTCCATACAAAACAACTATCAAGCTGCATCACGCTATCAATATTTTTCCTGAAATCATGACCTCCCTCCATAGAAAATTTATTTTCGATACAATTTTAGGATCTATAATAGTATAGATATCGTTTTATTAATATTTATTGTTTAAAACTACTCAAAGCACCTTGAAAAGTAATTAGCTCATTAGTCCTACCTGAACATATATTAAGATGACAATAAATTATTATCATCTACAATGTTACTAATAATATGACCTGTCATAATAATTTCGTAACGCCATAAGATTCAGGTGCCAACTTAACTCAATCGAGCGTACGTCAATAATGGCGACAGCACCACTGAACGGATACATGATGGCCTCACTGTTTTGTTATCCGTGGTATTATGAATAAGGAAGCAAAGAAAAATGCATGAGATGACACGGTTATTATTACAGTAGTTTCTTAGTGGTTCTGGGTTCAAATCCCTGCTAGGTGAAATCCTTTCTACATTGTAAATTTAATGATTTTGTCTCGAATCATGGTTGTTTTTAATACAAAATGCATACATTGTAGAGCAGCAACTCTCAATACCTGATACACTGCTGCTTACATTAGGTATGCGATCGATATTCAACAACTTCGTTACTAATTCTCGAAGTCCGGGTTAACCATCACAGCTACACCCTAGCTTGTGCCGAATCGTGGTCACAGGCACTCAACGACGTGCATCGACTCTCGGGTATCGTGTCGAGGGACGCATCAATAGCTCCTATAGCATGTATGGAGCTGGTGTTATTAACTCAGGAAAAATCTTAACAGCGCGATGCAGCCGATAGTATGGAGATTTTGTCAATGTAACAACGCCATCTAGCGGAAAATTGGGTCGTTGAGAACAAAATTTACAGCTGGTGTCCCGCAGGGCTCCGTGCTTTCGCCTACGTTGTATTCTCTCTTTACCAATGATATCCCCAAGTTACCCAATGTCCAATTAGCTTTATTTGCCGACGACACGGCGCTCTTCTCTAGCGCAGAGGATCTGCGAAGACCTGCAATCCTCTCTGGATGCACTGGGCCAATGGGTTAATCGTTGGCGCATCCAAGTTAACCCTGAGAAGAGCGCCGCTATTCTCTTTCATCCGACTTCTTATCATGCAAAACTTAACGGCCTCAAATTACATGACGAGGTGATCCCTTGGGTCGGGGAGGTCAAATACCTCGGGGTACATCTCGACAGAAAACTTAATTTCAAGCGACACGTCAAGGCGGTCAGGGGCAAGGCCACCTATGTTCTCAGTAGATTGGGGGCAATGATATGCAGGCGTGGTAAAATGCGACTTAGTAGCAAGCTTGCGTTGTACTCCACCTGCATTAGGCCCATTCTTACATATGCTGGGCAAGTCTTCTTTCACATAGGGGAGAGGAAGCTTCGCCCCCTCCAAGCTATCCAAAATCGATTCTTACGCAGGGCTACCGACGCACCACTGCGCGGAGTCACAAACCTTCAGCTTCACCACGACGCCATGTATCCCACCCTCACCGACTTTGTTAGGCAAAAATCTAAAACCTATTACGAAAAAGCATCTAAACATAAGAACCCACTCATCCGGGAGATGGTGGGATACGTGCCGACTCCAGACCCGCTTCAAGTAGATTTCACCATACAGATGCCCCTTACAGACTCTCACCCCAGTCAAGACCTTGACCGAGACCTAAATGACAGACTTCACGTACTGACACAACTCACGACAACACAACCCGACGTAAAGGCCTACCGGCAGGCCAAACTTCGACACGTAAGACGACCCAGGAACCTTCTGACTGACCCTGATGACGTCATCACGGCGACCATTAAAAAATGGTACCCTGACGACACGTCATCGGGTAGTGAGGCAGAACCGGAACCTGGAGTCAACCACGACGCCGATTACTACTACGAGAGAGACCTCCGACGACAAGAACGACGTAGACAACGACATAGTCGTAACACTCTACGTGCACACCGTCGTCTCCGCCGGCGGGGACGGCCACCGCGATGATCACACTTTCCTAACCACACGATCTAAATTCCAGCTAGATGACATTCACTAACAGACTGATCTCAAGACGACGTTGTCAAGCTAGGTACACGTCTGCTGGTTCGAGTGCCCGTGCACGCCAGCACACACACGCTAGGCGCTGGGGCAGTGCGCTGCCTACAGCCTAGCAACACGATGTCGGTTACAGCCGCCAGGCTACCGAGTAAGCCATGATTTACGATACGATACGATAATAAAGAATGACTGATATTTATTACTTTGAATAGATTCAATATATAAAAAAACTACATAGATGCAAAATTGTGGCTAAATACATCGTATATTTATCGTTTATTATACATTTCGCTACCTTATTAGTAAGTTAGGCCAAACACAAACAGTGCCAAAATTTGCGCCTAATGTTCTAAATGTTGCTTGGTAAAACATATTTTAAAATGTATTTAATGTACTTAAATTGATTCGAAATACTTTTATTTCAATTACACTCGATAAAATAGCAATTAAAAATCTATTATAAAAATTAAAAATCTGTTTTATTCATTAACATTTTTTATTGCGTCTCCGGGCTTTTTTATGGTCAATACTTACAAACTACAGAAGAATATAATTGCATATTCAATAAAAAAGCATTAGTTAGTTCCTATTGTCGCAAATTGTGTTTTTAAAGAAATGTACCTATGTTTTTTTTTGAGCATGAGCCAATTTACAACGAACATTGCACTCATATTTTCGTCTGTGTTGGTCGATAATTGGCGCCATCTTTTTTATCTAACTAACACGGTTTCCGTAACTCAACGCCTCAAACAACCTTAACCTTATTGTTAAAACCGGTGGGCCGCGAGGAGGTATTATGTCAAATTCATACTTTTTAGTTTTTGTACACGTAAGAGCCACGCGGGGGTCGCGTCGTTCTAAATTCAAAATCACAAACGCTGTCATTATAAGGTTTACACATTGTAAGGAAAATATTTCATGGGATTTATGTTTTCAGAGATAAATATTAATCAATTTAATCATAATAAAAAGTATCCTATAACCATCTTTGGATGTTCAGCTATTCCTGTACCAAAATTAGTAACTTTTTATCCAGCCGTTTCGGCCACATTAGAGGACAAAGGTTTTTTTGAAAACAGATGGCGCCAGGTTGGCACGGCGACGCGTGTCCATACAAAACAACTGTCAAGCTGCATCACGCTATCGAGATTTTTCCTGAAATCATGACCTCCCTCCATAGAAAATTTATTTTCAATACAAATTTAGGATTTTATAATAGTATAGATAATAGTATAGATGAGAAAGTATCTTTGTCTGCCTGCCTGTTATAGTGAGGGTCTGTATGGTAATGTCCCTACTAATTCTTAGCAGATGAAGTCGCGGGCAATAGTTAGTCAGTCAATATTTTTGAAGTTGTAATTTAAACCAATAAAATAGGTGTATTCGGCAAAAAAATACCCCCTCGAAAGAATAAATCGTTTCCTGACAACCAATACTCACTAAGTAACAACTACTTAAAACAAAGCTCGTATCTCAGTATCAATCTACAAACTAGATACGAGGTTCTGAAGAGTAGTGACAGACATTTTTGTGACTTGGTTGTCACCTGGCGAGATATTTCTTATTTAAGTATATGTAAAGCTATATGTAAAGTCTATTGTTTTATGTGTCCATTTTGCATGCCAGTTACTGGTGAAATGTGTGTTTCTCTATTTACCTGTCTGAACATCTTATGTACCACGTTTTAAGCAGAATAAATGACTTTGACTTTGACTTAAGTAAATATTCCCCTTTTCCAGTAATAGGCATGTATTTGAGCTCATTCCTGATGCTGCCGTACACGGAGCGCAAGTCGCTGACGCGGCACTCGCTGCTGATGACGGGGTGCCCGCTGATGCTGTACTGGGCCGCCACACTCACCGCCATGCTGGTATGTCCCGTCCACTAGGCTGCGTTCCCACCAGTGCGAGGATGCGTAGCAAGAGCGAGGGATGTTTTAGTTAACCAATAGAATCAGATGCGCTGAGTGAGGATACGTAAATGAAGTTATTCCACTGGTTAACAAAAACATCCCTCGCTTTTCATTGCACATCTCTGGTGGAAACGCAGCCTTAAACTGTCTAAATATTGGTGTGCGGCTAAATAATGCTAAAATGAGAATTATTTATGACTAAAATTAGGAATTCTACAATTTTGCCTATACTTTCCGTAAAATTTTCTATGAATATTAAGAAAACGAATTAAATTTTCTGTAACTTTTTACAATAATGATTTATTTCTATTAAACAACTGATATGAACTATTGACGGGGATATCGTAAACCTGGAAGAAAATAAAGAAGCATCTTCTTTGGACAATAGCTCCCAAATGGCATTTTTAAGGTACTCGACAAAAATCAAGGATTACAAAATTATGCAAGGGATTTAAAAATTCGAATTTTATTAGATACGGGCAGTAGTGGTCTGCATCCTCCCCCTCGTCGTGTTCACGTATGCGTTGGAGAAAGACCACACCATCGACCGGCCTGGATTTACAGGTAAGACCGGCCACTCACGGTCTGAATTCCGGTCTAATTTCCGAAGGGAATGACGTCAGAAAGTGTCTTTGTCTCTGTCTGCCATATGACGATTCTCGCTTGCTGACGCCATTCCGTTCGGAAACCGGACCGGAATTCAGATTGTGGCCGGTCAAGGATTTTCCGAAACTTCTGACTTCAAGGTGCGGGCAAGATTAGTAGTATAGGGGCGTTCCAACAGAATGTCAGACGCGTGCCGCCTTTCTATTCTGTACCTATCTCAATATTTTATAACTTATAATTTTATAACTTGGTTTTTGTATTGATTGTGAATTCTGTGACTTTCTATATGCTTTTAAAGTAACGTGCCCGTCAAAGTGACCGTTGTGATGGAACAAACGCCGTTTAATTCATCATCATCAGCCGGAAGACGTCCACTGCTGTAGAAAGGTCTCCCTTTTTCCGAAACAATAATTATTCCGAATTTTCGTAATTCCAAAAGCGATGTCACGCGAAGTGATAATTTTTGAGCAAGCGTGTTGACGCTTTTGAGATGTTTAGAGCGTACTAGATGGACAGATGGATGGGAATCAATGGATACGGTCTTCACGGGACCACACTTGGAGGCAAGTCATGGGAAAGGCCTATGATCAACAGTGGATGCCTGTGGCTGATAAATAGATAGATAGAAGGTTAAAGTCTATGTTTTAATTAATTGCTTCAGTTACAGGTCACACCCCGTATATATTTTCAGTTGTGTTGTGCACGTTCATGGTCGTGGGCAGCCTGGCGTACCTGGGACTGGGGTGTTTCCTCACCACCCTCCCCATGAAGATGGTCAATACGATGTCCCTCGTGGTCCTCCAGGCGTACGCCTTCTGTCAGTATTGAACAGCATAATCTCATCATCTCAGCATAATCTCAAATAAATTGGACTTTAAAGTAAAGCCTGACGAGAAATATATGAGGATTGTCAAGAGGGCGCTCAATAATGCAACCGCACTATAATGCATGTCCCTATGTTAAACTCGTAATATCATTTAATCGAATGCACTCTTTTCCAGACAGTTTTTCGTGTAGTAAACACGTGTACACTTTATTTATAATATTACGTTCACGACTGTGAATGGTTTTCGGCATTTTATTTTCATATTTTTAATTATTCGTCCTTTAAACAAACCACCACGAATGCCATTGACATTGTTGACAAACCATCATAAAATCATTGCCAGTGTAAGAGATTAGTTCCAATGAAATTCCGCAATATGGCGCATCCTCATATATTTCTGGTCAGGCTTTAATTTATACTAAAATTCCAGACTTTTTTTTTCTATTTTAATCCCTCGACTTTTTTTATTATTTTTAAGTAATTTTATCCCTCTTTCAGGCTTATGCACTCCTCATATACAATTAGCATTAACAGACGCCTCCCCATGGTACTCTATTCTGATCTACATCCCGTACGTGCTCGCCCCGATGCACACTCTAGTCATCGGCTTGTCGAAAGCCGCCATCTTGGCAAGGGCGAATGCGTTTTGCAACTTGAACAGAGACAAGTGCCCTGTTCTGGATGCCCCGAAACCATTCGAAGCCGGGAAGTGCTGTGGTAACTACAATTTGTTAACTATTTATAAAAACACGAGTAGAAAACGAGAGCACGGTAAACTCTGGCTTAAGAGGACATGCTGATTGTTTTAGACGTTTTTCTTTATGATGAAACATGTTTCTTTACATATTATTGATACTTCTACTAGAAAAGTGCTAATTGGGATTTGTTTCAACTACTCGAAAATGACGAAATTCACGCGGAAAATTTGTTTTTTTCAACTTATTTTCGACTGCACGCAATGAAAGCATGAAATAGCTATGTTACTACCGAGAACTCGGGGAAAAATATTATTCACTCAAAAAATTTGGTTGAAATTATCAATATATTTTGTCATTATATGAAAAAAATATTTTTTTAAAGGAATAAAGCCTCTTAAACTCTCTGCTCTGACTCTATACTTACACACAAAAAAAATGTGGAAAAAGTTTTACACATGTATTCGTAAAATAAAACACTAAAGGATGTAGAGTCAGAAGGGCGAAAAGGGTAAGGGCTAAAAGGTAAAGAGAAAAGGGTAAAACCGGCCAAGAGCATGTCGGGCCACGCTCAGTGTAGGGTTCCGTAGTTGCCCATCCTTCACAATAGACGAAAATTACGAGAAAGATTTAAATTACGAGAAAGATTTCAACCTCTATAAAAATGTCGTAAACGCCAAAAAAACAGTAATTAATAATTATAAAAACGGTTTAAATTCACGTAAAAAATTGTCAGGAACGGCCCGACATGTTTCGAACTCATCAGGGGTAGCTATCCGTGCTGCTACGCGACTCGCGACCCACTGCACTTTTAATCGCTCTTCTTGCCGCCCTCTGCGCACGCGCAGATAGCGCGGCGCAGGGAGGGCAGGGCTCTTGCACTGTCACTACTGGACTGTCTGTCACTGCATTTTCACTATTACCCACTGATACCACGCACACTTGACTTATTGTATCAACGACATTGTCTGAACGCGAGATGTTTTTTAACGCCGGAATCACAGGTTTCCATGCTGGAGGTAGAGCCCAACCACCGTCTCGGTTGAAATTCGGGTGCCGTCCAATTTCGATAGCTTCACGTATCTTCCGTTGTACAAAGCGTTTCTCACGAACCAACAACCGTGCCTTATCGAAACGGACGAAATGGGAAGCCCGTCTCTCCTATGTATGCCTTGCCACACTCACACGGTATTTCATACACCCCAGGGGTTCCAAATGGATATATCTTTTTTAGGAGACCGTAGTAACTGCCTCATCTTAGTCAAAGGACGGAACCAGGTTGTAATGCTGTATCTACGGCGTAAAATGTGTCCGATGGTAGGTATCCGTCACACCTTTGATATAAGGTAAGTACGCAGGCGCTCTCTCTACAGCCTGCGGGCGTTGTGCTGTACTGGGGCTCGCTACACGCTGACACTGTCTCCACTTATAGCCATTTTTCTCCAATACCACGCACGCACGCACGCAGCACGGATAGCTACCCCTGATGAAGAGCTCCAAATGAGTTCGAAACATGTCGGGCCGTTCCTGTCAATTTTTTACGTGAGTTTAAACCGTTTTTATAAACAGGAATTACTTATTACCTCCTGGAAGTTATCGATTATATGTGCCAGATTGAGCGAAATGTTTTAATATAGTATGGCACTTAACATCACACTTCGACGACGCGGTTGGCGTAGTGGTTAAGCAACTGCCTACTGAGCCGACGGTCCCGGGTTCGAATCCCGGCAAGGGCAAATATTTGTGTGATGAACACGAATATTTGTGCCTGGGTCATGGATGTTCTATGTATTTAAGTATTTATTTATCTATATAAGTATGTATATCGTCGCCTAGTACCCATAACACAAGCCTTCTTGAGCTTAATTTGGGACTAGGTTGATTTGTGTGAGGTTGTCTGATATTTATTATTATTTATTATTAACTTAACCAATATGTGTAACGTTCGAAGTGTAGGGACGCCGAGCGGCACTTACGTCATTTTATAGAAAATTATGAATTTCTGCGATAACTCAAAAACGGTTCGACCGATTTTATTCAATATAGTTTTCATTGAAAGCCTAATTTTCATGATTTTTTTCATAATTTTTTGACCCGTGGTTGAAAAGTTAGAGGGGGGGGACACTATTTTTTTATTTTCGGAGCGAATCTTTACGAAACTGCTGACTTTATCAAAAAATAATGCTGGGAGACCCCTACTATTTTTAAAAGACCTATTCAACGACATCCCACACAACAGTGTTGGAACGATAAAAAAAATTACCCCCCCTTTAGGTAATACATACACATACTCATACCAAATTTCAGCTTTCTAGTACTAATGATCACGGAGCTAAGCCGCGGACGGACAGACAGACAGACAGACAGACAGACGGACATGGTGAAACTATAAGGGTTTGACTATGGAACCCTAAAAAAGGGGATATGTATAACGGTGAAAGTATGAAAGGAAAGGAAACAAATACCTTCTTACTAGACAAGAAATAAAGTTAACATAACTGTTAAAAAGCCAAGTTCTTAAACAGCTTCGCGAATTATAGCCTAACAAGTATATATTGAATCGTATTGAAAAATACTTGACTTTTATCACTGAGGTTAGAATTGGATTTATTATTCGAAAATTACTTGAAATTCGTGGAATATTTCTTCCTGTTTCATCTTTGTTTACATCAGTGACATGCACTGTTTTTCAACGTAACGTTACTAAAAATTTGTCATTGCCATTAAAATATGAGTACCTCTAAAATCCGCAATATGTCGTGGGCTAAATGGCCACTTGTCGGGCTATAAAGAAGTGAGATCTAACTGAACACCAAGTTCTTTCAAAGCTTCTTAGATAAACGGTTATTTACTTAACTAAAAACTTGGAATTTTTCCACATGTATGCTTTTGGTGGAATGATTTGTAGCTAGATTTTATTTTTCCGAAAACCGGTAACTTTTCACGTTTTGTATGGTAGTACGAGAGCTCACGACCAAAACCATGTCTCATAGCAATACGGCAAAAACCCTATAAAATCGTTAGATTGTATGATTCTGAACCCGACTAGGTGTGTAGTAACGGTCGAAAGTGTAGCAACTGCGTGGGAGGCCATTTCTGCTGTGTCAAAAATAAAAGAAATGAGCAAGTGCGAGCCCGACTCGCGCATGAAGGGTTCCGTACCTATACATATATATAATCTATAACAAGTTTGTTGTATGGGAGCCCCCTTAAATATTTATTTTATTTTATTTTTAGTATTTGTTGTTATAGCGGCAATAGAAATACATCATCTGTGAAAATTTCAACTGTCTAGCTATCACCGTTTTTGAGATACAGCCTGGTGACAGACGGACGGACGGACGGACGGACGGACGGACGGACAGATGGACGGACGGACGGCGAAGTCTCAGTAATAGGGTCCCGTTTTTACCCTTTGGGTACGGAACCCTAAAAAAAGACAGTCGGTATTATAGCAATACGTCTGATAGTGAAAATGTACATAGATTTTATAATTGTATTACGAAAAAGTTTGTTTTCAGACATTTTGCGCGTAGCATATAGCCTGAGCGCATTTTTGAAAATGTCAACAAATTTAGCCGACCTGTATCATAGCAATACGGATAATTTTTTTTTCAACTTTTCGTATTGCTGCCATGATTACCAAAAACCTGTTTTCAGACACTTTAAGTGTAGCATATACTCATAAAAACGAAAATAACGTTTCGGAGTCGCCTGGCCGACGCCTCTGTTAAATGTTTTTTTTAAATTTACAGCCTTCATAGATATTCAAGAATCTCCCTTGTCTATTATGTATATGTACTTTGACAGATGACAGATGTCATTACTTATTTCTTTTGTAAAAGTTACTCAAGTGTGCTTTAAATAAAACCAAAACTATCAAATCAATCAGTATTTAATTTCAACAGCCTCAGCGCTTGTTACGTTACTATTATACAGCTCACTCGCCAGCTGCTCCAAACGTTGGAACCATGGTATAATAATATACTCCGCCAGGTATTCCATTCCGAGACTCGCGAACCACGTGACTGACACAAGCCTACGTCATCATGCTGTTCACAGATTCTCAAACTTTAAAATGTGGGAGAATTTTAACCAACGGTGAAAAATATTTAAACGGCATTAATTTTAAGTTATTCATGTAGAAACATAGGTAGTACAATAAAACAAATCTAATATATTGAATCAAAATTTTATTTATCTATACAAGAGAAACTTTTGAAAAACGAATCCACATCTAATCAATAAACGGTATTCGACACTTTAAGCTATTTTCGTTTTAATTTCTTCTGGAGTTGAATACTAACGATTTTTTTTATTTAATTCTTTTAGTCTTATGTAACTATGTCCTCGTTGTGACTAAGCTAAGCAAAGTATTTTCTAATAAGCATTTCTATTTGAGGGTATTGTTTTTGACGTGCTTGTGTACAATATGCCGACGCGGTTGGCTCACTTTTTAAAGCACTTGCCTACTGAGCCGGCGGTCCTGGGTTCGAATCCCGGCCAGTATATTCGGCAGTATTTGTGTGATGAACTCGAATATTTGTGCTTGGGTCATGGATGTTATCTATATATGTATTTATATATTATGTCTATCGTGTCGTCGTATCTATATCCCAGTTTCCTTTTGTGCGATTTATTTCAGTCCTTCAACTTCAATGTTACTGTTTCGGGTAAATTCTTTGTTAATTATCATCTAATAAATTCAGGGTCGCAACGTATTCATTGGTTTGTAACAGAAAATTCAAGATGCCTCAATACGATTTTTAAATGATATCTGAGTATCGAAAAGTTGTCTGATAGAGAAGGTGCTACACTTAATTTGTCTGATATAAATTTTTTGCACATGTGGACAACTTATTTTATCATGTCCAACAATTTTCAGACATATTGCTATGATACCGATCGGTAAAATTTGTTAACATTTTCAAAACGGTCTCAAAATTTAATGCGTTCACATTTCCGTCTGAAAATTGTTTTGTTCGCATCAAATAACCAAAATTTACTAATAAAAAAGATTTTCAGACGTATTGCTATGAGACATTTGTTTTGTCTCATTTTTAATTTTTTAAAGTGATTTTACGGGTTGGCGCTACACCACTAACGTCTGAAAAATATGATTCCGGTATCTCAGAACTATCATTCAACTACAGTCTGCAAATCAGACATATTGCTATGATGCAGTTCGGTAAAATTCTTTGACAATTTTGAAAATTCGGTCAGATCAAACGCTACGCGGAAAATGTCTGATATTGGTATTTTCGAGTTCAGGATAATCGTATCTATCGATTAGATGCGGTTTTGGCCGTATTGCTATGAGAAAAAAATTTTGGTCGTGGGCTCTCGTACTATGGGTAATGAGGAAAGTTACGGGAAATTTTCGCAACCGGCATGTTTTTTTATAATGCTACAACATAGTGGCTTTCACTTCGCCTGATGGTAAGCAAAAAGGGGAGTGGCAACGCAATGGCAACCGACGAGAAACCAACGGTGCCATGTCAGTTGACCCTGCCATGCTGGCCCGAGAGATGCTTCTTCACGCTTCGTTTGAATGGACCGAGTTAACATAAGTATTACTAATTATGCAAAGGAATAATGACCATTCTTCCTGGAACAGACTCCCCTCCGAGTTCGGAGCCCTTTGGCTACTGGGGGATGGGATACGAGGAAGCCGGCCGGGACATGCTGATTCTTGTCGTTCAGTTCGTCGTGTATATGGTGAGTATTTTTGCTCAAGGGTTATTTGGGTTAATCAATTTTTTTATGTTGCTTGTTGCCATGGTGATGTCCCCTGGGTTACTGTTTTAAACTACGATTATCGGCGGCAATATTCAACAAAAATGTTGTAATTGGAACAGTTATAAGCTCATTCTTATTTAGAATATCTCTTGAAAATAACAATATTATAAATTATCAACACTTTTTTAAAAAGGTTAATCACCATTGTCTCCTGGGTGACGGGACAGGATACCAACAAGGAAAAGTTTATCCACCCACTTACAAGGTGTTCTGCACATGGATATTATTTTTTTGTGGGATATTGTTGGGGTTAATTGCTATCTTTTCACGCTTGAACCTTGGGTCCTAAGGGTCGCGGTTTTGGAGATATGATTTTTTATATAAATTTGTCTAATTTTCCGAAATCCCGCCATTAAACTTTCGTAACTTTTAATTAATTAATGTAGGTATGAAAAATATTTTTTTTGTATTTAATATAAATATTCGTAATAGTTAAACGGTGTGTGACGCTCACCCCTTAGACGGGGGGGGGGAGAGTAGATAAAATTAAACTTGGCTCTATAACCTACATGTCCTGATAGATAAAAGTTGTCCTTTAATTTTGCCAACTTTTCCATACATTTAAATCTAATTTTCTTTAACTAATAAGTACGTCTCGCGCTGACACCTTCATTCTTACTACTATTCTCATTTAAAATTCAAACCTCCGTCATTCATCACCAGCCAGCCATCAGACCCAGTCTCATATGTTTTTCGTCGCTAGTACTCTTAACCCAGACAGGCATACAGCTTACTTTGGGACTAGATTTGTGTGAAAGAGAAAACCTTATAAAAACTGGTATGTAATGGCAGTTCCTGACGTCGCTATCGGACATGGGCGTTTGGGGCCGCCTGCACGCGAGGATGCGCGAGCGCGGCCGGCGCACGCCGCGCGGGCGCTGCGAGGACCCCAGCGCCGGCGCAGAGGCCACGTACGTCGAGAAGACCATGAAGCTACGTAAGTACATGTCACACTTTATATATTTTAGTAATTTTAATATCAACGTTATGGCTGTGTTTGATTATTAAGTTTCTGTTATGTTTATGCTTTTTTATATAATCTGAAATCAATGTATTGGAAATCACAAAGATAATCACAAAGAGAGTCTTTGAGAAATGCTCATTGCTCGAGATATACGCGCCAACTGTATATTTGCAGCCAAAACGAAAATCCTCGATGACATCCTGTGCCACAAACTTGTGAAAAATTTCCCGAAATGTACCGCGAACAAACCCTTCTTTGCTGTCAAAGGAATCAGCTTCTCCATCAAAAAAGGTCGGATATAAGTTTATTAAAGTAGACGCTATAACTTATTAAACAACTGGCTCCCAGTAAATGATACACTGCTGCTGCTTGGTATATATAAACAATATATTTGCAAACGATCAATGTACAAAAAAGTAAATGTATCGAAATGGGGTCATTATCTCAGGGAAAATCTTAACAGCGTGAAGTAGCCGATTTTACCAAAGTAACAACGCCATCTAGCAGGCAATTGGGTTATTACATTATATAGAGACAAAATGTCAACACACCGTTGAACACTTATTTTAAACTCCTCTCTGTTTCTCTGCCATGAGTGAACGTGACCGTACTCGCTAGCGATAGCGTTAACGATTTATACGGAGAATAGTACAGCCGCCCCTAGCGGTCCATACAAATTGTTTACACAATCGGTAGCGAATAGTCGCTGTAAACTCATGGTCAGTGCGTAGTTAATGTTGCAGGTGTCCGTGGGCGGTTCGGTCGCTTATCATCAGGCCATCTGTCTGCGCGTTTGCCTATCATTATAATAAAACTAGTTTTACAGTAAAAATGTTGCCGGCACACAGAAGATGTTAATATAGTGACTGAGTGAATATGTATAAAAATGATACCAAAAATTTACAAATATCTAATAGATATTTTTACTTAAAATAATGATTTTATTGGTATTCAAAATGAATTTCTATGTATTTTCATTTATTACATGTTCTGCCGATTGGTACCTTAAACATTATCACCTTGATGATTAAGGTGCCGAAGTTTAAAAATTTCAAAAATCTGAACGAATTCGTTCAGGTTTTAGAAATTTATAAACTTTTTTGAACCAGTGGCGCCATCTCTGTTCCTAAGCGGTGAAATTAAGGTATCCTCGAGTGAAATCGTTTATTTTCATCCATATTATCACTGTGCAAAACGGCTTGCTTCCATCACAAAGTGCTTTTTTTCATATCAAATAGGACTATACTGACATAATTATTCCAGGGCTTTTAATATATTTTATAAAGGCAGCAGTAGAGTCGGAGCACAATAGCTCTTCCAAGTAAATGAACTGTCACACCATACAAACTGACTCACTTTGTATGGTGTGACAGTTCATTTGCTTAGAAGAGTTATCGTGGTTTGACTCCATCACAGTCGTTTGGTTTCCTCCGCACCAGGGGAGTGCTTTGGTCTGGTGGGGGTGAACGGCGCGGGCAAGTCCACCACCTTCAAGATGCTGACGAGGGAGATCTGCCCGTCTCAGGGGGACATCTTCGCACATGGACACAATTGGGCAGACAGGAGCGCAGTATGTACAGTTAGGCTACTAACTTTTGCCCGCGACTTTGTCTTGGTATTAGTATACTTTCCTTAGTGGGACAACTACTATAGTATGTCCGGGACGCGATACTAATTTATTCATCTAAAGCAATGGCACTCATAAGGCGGCTAAGAGTCACGCAACGTGCAATGGAAAGGGCTAGGTTCAGAGTTTCTTCACGCGATAGAATCAGAAATAGAATCAGAAATAAGGATATCCGCAGAATAACCAAGGTAACCTCCACAGCTCACAGGATTGCACGGTTGAAGTGGCAATGGGCAGGCCATGTGGCCCTGAGAATGGGCGGCCGTTGGGGCAGCAAAGTCCTAGTGTAGCGACCACGTATAGGAAACCGCAGCGTTTGTCGGCCCCGAACTAGATTGCCGGATGACCTCGTGAGGGTAGCGGCGAATCTGCATGTGGTCTGCACGGGATCGCACTTTGTGGCGAGTCATGGGGGAGGCCTATACTCAGCAGTGGACGTATGTGGCTGATAGATCTAAAGCAGTTCAGCGGTTTAAGCGTGAAGGTCAGACAGACAAAGGTTAGGCATTATATGCCAAAAAAAATCATATCACAAACCAAAGGAAAATAAGCTTATAAATTGTACCTTTATTTGTGTAGTACATGGAGACGCTGAGCTACTGCCCGCAGTTCTCCTCGTTGGACGAGTTCCTGACTGGCTACCAGAACCTAGTGGTGGTGCTGACGCTGCGCGGCCTGAGTGCCGCCGACGCGCGCGCCGTCGCCAACTCCTGGGTCGCCGAAGTTGGTGAGTTTGAATACTGGTTGGACGAGTTCCTGACTGGCTACCAGAACCTAGTGGTGGTGCTGACGCTGCGCGGCCTGAGTGCCGCCGACGCGCGCGCCGTCGCCAACTCCTGGGTCGCCGAAGTTGGTGAGTTTGAATACTGGTTGGATGAGTTCCTGACTGGCTACCAGAACCTAGTGGTGATATTGACGCTGCGTGGCCTGAGCGCCGCCGACGCGCGCGCCGTCGCCAACTCGTGGATCGCCCAAGTTGGTGAGTGCGAATACTCGGTGGACGAGTTCCTGACCGGCTACCAGAACTTGGTGGTGGTGCGGACGCTGCGCGGCCTGAGCGCCGCAGACGCGCGCGCCGTCGCCAACTCGTGGATCGCCGAAGTTGGTGAGTTCGAATACTCGTTGGACGAGTTCCTGACCGGCTACCAGAACCTGGTGGTGGTGCTGACGCTGCGCGGGCTGAGTGCCGCCGACGCGCGCTCCGTCGCCAACTCGTGGATCGCCGAAGTTGGTGAGTTCGAATAATCATAATCATAATCATCTTTATTCGTAAGAAAAGTTACATGTCGTTAAATTAAAATACATTAAATATAATTCATTATTTCAATAAAATACATTACAATTTATTATTATACTAGCTTTTGCCCGCGGCTTCGCACGCGTAAACACAATATCATACGTTCACTACACTTAATGCGAGGCCGAAGGCCGAGCTCCGCGTAGCACCGAAGGTGCGGAACATCCTATGGAAGCTGACCACCCACTTAATATAAGTCGAAGTAAGTTAATGCGAGGCCGAAGGCCGAGCTCCGCGTAGCACCGTAGGTGCGTAGCGTCCCGAGAAAGCCACCCACCCACTAATATAAGTTAAAGTAACTAAATGCCAGGCCACAGGCCGAGCTCCGCGTAGCACCGAAGGTGCGGAGCGTCTAAAAGAAGCCGCCCACCTACTTAATATAAGTTGAAGTAACTTAATGCGAGGCCGAAGGCCGAGCTCCGCGTAGCACCGTAGGTGCGGAGCGTCCCAAGGAAGCCGCCCACCCACTTAATATAAGTCGAAGTAACTTAATGCGAGGCCGAAGGCCGAGCTCCGCGTAGCACCGTAGGTGCGGAGCGTCTCAAGAAAGCCGCCCATCCACTTAATATAAGTTGAAGTAACTTAATGCAAGGCCGCAGGCCGAGCTCCGCGTAGCACCGAAGGTGCGGAGCGTCGCAAAGAAGCCGCCCACCCACTTAATATAAGTTGAAGAAACTTAATGCGAGGCCGAAGGCCGAGCTCCGCGTAGCTCCGCAGGTGCGGAGCGTCCCAAGGAAGCCGCCCACCTACTTAATATAAGTCGAAGTAACTTAATGCGAGGCCGAAGGCCGAGCTCCGCGTAGCACCGTAGGTGCGGAGCGTCCCAAGAAAGCCGCCCACCCACTTAATATAAGTTGAGGTTACTTAATGCGAGGCCGCAGGCCGAGCTCCGCGTAGAGCCGAAGGTGCGGAGCGTCGCATAGAAGTCGCCCACCCACTAATATAAGTTGAAGTAACTTAATGCGAGGCCGAAGGCCGAGCTCCGCGTAGCACCGTAGGTGCGGAGCGTCCCAAGGAAGCCGCCCATCCACTTAATATAAGTTGAAGTAACTTAATGCGAGGCCGAAGGCCGAGCTCCGCGTAGCACCGTAGGTGCGGAGCGTCCCAAGGAAGCCGCCCACCCACTTAATATAAGTCGAAGTAACTTAATGCGAGGCCGAAGGCCGAGCTCCGCATAGCACCGAAGGTGCGGAGCGTCCCAAGGAAGCCGCCTATTAAGTTACTTAAACATATTAAGTGGGTTGGCGGCTTCCCTGAGACGCTCGTGGAACTCGGCCTAAGGCCTCGCATTAAATTACTAAGGGTTTATAAAGTATCTTAGCACCGAAGGTGCGGAGCGTCCCAGGGAAGGGCATCTTCCCCACTTAAAATATGTTCAAATAACTTAATGCGAGGCCGCCCACCCACTTAATATAAGTTTAAATGTATGAGCGGCTTTCCTGGGACGCTCTGCACCTTCGGTGCTATGTGAAGCTCGCCCTACGGCCTCGCATTAAGTTACTACTTATATGAGTGGGTGGGCGCCTTCCCTAGGACGCTCCGCACCTGCGGTGCTACGCTTGTGAACATGATCTTGGTTTAATTAAAATTGAGGGAAGACTTATGTTTAAAAAATTGTTTTGAATATTTATTGTCTATTGTAGATTCAAATAACTTAATGCGAGGCCGCCCTACTTAATATAAGTTGAAGTGTGTGAGCGGCTTCCCTGGGACGCTCTGCACCTTTGGTGCTACGTGGAGCTCGGCCTACGGCCTCGCATTAAGTTACTACTTATATTAGTGGGTGGGCGACTTCCCTAGAACGCTTCGCACCTTCGGTGCTTCGCTTGTGAACATCATCTTGGTTTAATTAAGATTGCGTCAAGACTTAGGTATGTTTAAAAGATCGTTTTTAATATTTATTGTCTATTGTAGATTTAAAAAACTTAATGCGAGGCCGCCCCTTACACTTAATATAAGCTTCAATGTGTGAGCGGCATCCCTGGGACGCTCTGCACCTTCGGTGCTACGCAGAGCTCGGCCTACGGCCTCGCATTAAGTTACTATGTACTTAAATTAGTGGGTGGGCGACTTCCCTAGAACGCTCCGCACCTTTGGTGCTACGCTTGTGAAGATCATCTTGTTTTAATTAAAATTGAGTCAAGACTTAGGTAAGTTTAAAAGATGGTTTTTAATATTTATTGTCTATTGTAGATTTAAATGAAATGAAATGAAATAATTTATTGAATATTTATTGTTTATTGTAGATAACTATTCAAAGCACCTTGAAAAATAATTAGCTCATAGTCCTACCTGAACATATATTAATGAAATCTATTAAGATGACAATAAATTATTTTCGTCTACAATGGTACTAATATAATAATATGACCTGTCATAATAATTTCCTAAGTAACGCCATAAGATTAAGGTGCCAACTTAACTCAATCGAGCGTACGTCAATAATGGCGACAGCACCACTGAACGGATACGTGATGGCCTCACCGTTTTGTTATCCGTGTATAATGAATAAGGAAGCAAAGGAAAATGCATGAGATAACACGGTTATTATTTCAGTAGGCTCTGGGTTCAAATCCCGGCTAGGTGAAATCCTTTCTACATTGTAAATTTAATAATTTCGTCTTGTCTCGAATCATGGTTGTTTTTCATACAAAATGCATACATTGTCGAGCAGCAACTCTCAATAACTGATACACTGCTGCATATATTAGGTATGCGATCAATATTCAACAACTTCGGTAGTAATTCTCGAAAGTCCAGGTTAACCCATCACAACTAGACTCTAGCTTGTGCCGAATCGTGGTCACGGGCACGCAACGACGTGCGTGAACCCTTGGCCTTGGTGTCGAGGGGACCCATTATTGGCTCCAAAACCTTACATGTATGGAGCTGGTGTTATTAACTCAGGAAAATCTTAACAGCGCGATGCAGCCGCTAGTATGGAGATATTGTCAAAGTAACAACGCCATCTAGCGGAAAATTGGGTCATTGAGAACAAAATCTTAACACACGGTTCGAATAAATTTTATATATAAAAAACTGCATAGATGCAAAATTGTGGCTAAATATATCGTAAGGCCACTTTGGGGTTATTGCGTCTATTTCAGTTACTTTTTAAACGACGTTAGTTACTACAACTTCTGCTATTTAGTGATATAGGAATAAACTACTTGGAGGGCAACACGTAACATAGAGGGCGTTTTGGCGTATCGTGGTCAAGAGGTCGATCATTTTGAAATTTAGTGTCATGCTAGATCTACACGTTGCATGAGGTAAGTCAACAAAATCTGTTTAAATTCCTGTTTTTCTTTAGATATTTGATAATTATTTGTAATAATTGTGACTACTATTAGTAAGACGATATGTTCGAACCACTATTTTTGTTGATAATGCTTTGGGTTTGGAAAAAAAGCGATGTCAAATTCTTGGAGGTTGTCTTTTAAATTTGGCAAAATGCGTCTCATACTTTGAGGAAATTGCGTCTGTGTAGCGCATTTGCCCCAATGTCAGGTGTCAACAACCTTTTTCTTGATACTTGGTTTTAACAGTATATATAGAACATTTTCGAGCTTATTTTTACCAGAATTAATGCATTTTATGTAGTTTTAGTGTCAAAGTTTAAGTAAGAACCTAGTCGGAATTTCGTCTACTGATAAACTCCCAATTTTTTTTTTTTTTTTTAATCAACGCCAGAGGGCCTGCTGCAAATCGTGAACAAAGTTTTGCCTCTCTGCCGCAAATGTTATTTTGTACTTACGTAAGTTCGACAAAGACGCAAGAGTTCCTTCGTGGTCCGCGGTAGGCACTCTGTATTCTAACAAAATTACTTAAAAAAAATAATAAATAATTAATTAATTACTGAAAATTGATCTCTTAAAAATACTTAACAAGACAATATTGTGAAAGCAAGTAATTAAAAAAAAATGTATATTTTTGTAAGTCTGCTTAAAACATTAAGGACAATCTTTGTTGTTATTTGATGGGTGCCAAAACATCCAAAATTGTGCGGCAAAAGTATTAACGTTTTGAATTTTACTTAACTTGTAGGTATGGCGAATTTAGGCCACTTTTTTGTATAAGATGTTAAATATTAAGTTCGTAAGTGAAGATGTTTTGTTAAAGCACCAATTATTCTGTAAATAAATTTATGTGTTGATTTTTGTACGAAATAAAAAAACAAAAATACTTTTTTGTTATATTTTAAATGTGATTTCATTCTCGTTTTCTATATCCCAAAGGATTATATGATTAATACTTACAAAGTACAAAGTAGGTAAAAAAATGATAATGTTGAAATATTTTTCTATCATGGAACACAGCAAGGGGAATTCTCATTTTTTGATATGTATTTTTCCTATTCTTTATACCCCTCGCGGTGAATGATGAGTCCTATGACAGCTGTCATCTCAATACATTTTATAACCTATAATCGGAAAAATGTACTGGTGTCATAGGACTCATCGTTCGCCGCAAGGGGTATAAGTGTGATGACAAGCAACTCCGTAATTCAATCCGCTAAAAAATATGGGTAAGTACATAGTTAGAAGAAAGTATTGACCTTAAATATCTTTAACAAAACTCCTCATCTGGATAAAATCTCCACTATTAAATTTCACTCATTAAATAGGTCAGTGGCAAAGATAAAAATTAAAGCTCTCGGAACATTTCTAGATCTAAGACTTTTGACCGACTAAAAGGTTTACAACATCTGGAAATTAGGTTTGGATAAATGCGTCCACATATTGTAGACGCGTTTACCCAGATTATACTATTTTCTATCTGAGGTCGTTATAACTGTTTTTGATCCCTTGTATTTAGCTTTATCTTCTAGAATACTGTATTGCAAACATGTTTCATGAATTTTTGAAAGCCTCTTCGTAATTGATCGTGAATGGCTTAAAAAAGACGCAATTATCCCAACTGGGACAAATGCGTCTAAATTTCCGTTTTTTAAGAAAACATCTGTATATCGTTTAATCATCGCAAGCCAAAAACGTTACTACACGAATTTTCTTGGAAAAAAGCCACAGGAAGCACAGCGCGTAAGAATATTTCTATACACTAATTAAATATTTCATAACTTGGGGTTAAATGAAAGTTTTACTCATAAAATATCAAAAAAAACAGTGACGCCATTACCCCGGTTGACCTTATATTTATCGTTTATTATACATTTCGCTACCTTATTAGTAAGTTAGGCCAAACACAAACAATACAAAAATTTGCGCCTAATGTTCTAAATTTTGGTTGGTAAAAGATATTTAAAAATGTATTTAATTTACTTAAATTGATTCGAAATACTTTTATTTCAAGAACACTCGATAAAATGGCATTAAAAAATCTGTTTTATTCATTAACATTTTTTATTGCGTCTCCGGGCTTTTTATGGTCAATACTTACAAACTACAGAAGAATATAATTGCATATTCAATAAAAGAGCATTAATTAGTTCCTATTGTCGCAAATTGTGTTTTTAAAGAAATGTATGTATTTTTTTTTGAGCATGAGCCAACTTACAACGAACATTGCCTTAACATTGCACTCATATTTTCGTCTGTGTTGGTCGATAATTGGCGCCATCTTTCTAATCTAACTAAGACGGTTTCCGTACCTCAACGCCTCAAACAACCTTAACCTTATTGTTAATAGCGGTGGGCCGCGCGGAGGAGGTATTATGTCGAATTCATACTTTTTAGTTTTTGTACAAGTAAGAGCCACGCGGGGGTCGCGTCGTTCTAAATTCAAAATCACAAACGCTGTCATTATAAGGTTACACATTGTAAGGAAAATATTTCATGGAATTTATGTTTTCAGAGATAAATATTAATCATAATAAAAAGTATCCTATAACCATCTTTGGATGTTCAGCTATTCCTGTACCAAAATTGGTAACTTTTTATCCAGCCGTTTCGGCGTTATTAGAGGACAAAGGTTTTTTTGAAAACAGATGGCGCCAGGTTGGCACGGCGAAGCGTGTCCATACAAAACAACTATCCGGCTGCATCACGCTATCGAGATTTTTCCTGAAATCATGACCTCCCTCCATAGAAAATTTATTTTCAATACAAATTTAGGATTTTATAATAGTATAATAGAATAGATGTACGTACAAGTAGTAATACCTATTATTTATCCCAGTTTAGAAATTCATACTGTAGAACGATTGCTCAACAAGCCATTTTTTTAGTTTAAATTTAAAACTGGCAAGGCTTGGCGTGTCTTTTATATGTGAAGGTAGTTTATTGTATATACATTACATGCATTGTTTTGGAGGATTTTTTTAACGAGTGCGGTATTGCGGAAAGTTTGTCACTATTGCGAGTTACCCGTCCAGAAACCTCACCCCATGTCTTATATTCAGCTCGGTTTTCCCTCACGTAGACGGCGACGTGCACGTGCAGCACCAGCAGGCTCGGTAATGTTAGGATGTTAAGGGATGTAAAATGTGGTTTTGCTGATTGATCCCAAGGTACACGTCCCGTAATTCTAACGGCTCGTTTCTGCAAGCGGAAGACGCGCTGCCAGTCCGCAGCGCGGCCCCAAAGGTCGAGTCCGTACTGTACGAGCGCCTGCACGGTGGCGAAGTAACACTCGCGGACTGTATGTGGCGGGAGTGTCGACGCGAGTCTTCCGAGGGCGAAACACGCGGTTCCTAGCTTCGAGCACAGGCTGTCTATATGAAGCTCCCACGTCAAGGCCTGGTCCAGATGGAAACCCAAGAAAACAGTATCCTTAACCTGCTCAATTTGCTTGCCGTCAAAGTGTACTTGCAGTGGACGTCGCCAACGCCCTGTTAGGTCAAATTGTATGAATTGGGTTTTTGTTAAATTTAGCATTAGACCGTTAATATTAAACCAGTTACTTAGGTTGGCTACTAGGTACTTGGTTTAGGCGGATCTCCAATTCATTCAATGATTGGGCAGAGACTACAGCGGCAACGTCGTCCGCATACATATAGACGTCAGCATGGTTTACCGAGTCAGGCAAGTCATTAAGAAGTAGGGAGAAAGCCAAGTTTGACAGTGACGAACCCTGAGGAACACCTACCTTAGCTGATAGGCCGTCTGATTTTAACTCCCCTCTCTGGCCAACTACGTATTGCCTTCTGTCACGGTCACGGAGGAAGTCAGTTAGTAGGGACAATGCTGGTCCACGAATTCCGTAATGTGACAATTTAGAGCAGAGAGTGGAGTGGTCGACCACGTCGAAGGCTTTGGAGAGATCGCAGAAGAGCACAGCGACCTCAAGCTTTTGCTCTCGTGCCGCCAGGATACTGCGCACGACCTCCCGCGCCAACATCATGGTCGACCGACCGACTCGGTAAGCGTACCTACTGTCCGTCCGACAACATCTTATTTTCGTGTAGATATGATGTTAAACGCGTTGTCAGACCATTTTCGAACACTTTAGCCATGGCAGGTATCACACTTATGGGACGATAGAAATTAGAGTCCGTTTTGTTGCCCTTGCCCTTGTACAGAGGGCATACTTTGATCTCCTTAAAAGCCTTAGGATATGTGGCGTATTTTATACACATGTTAAAGAGCAGTGCGAGCGGAGTAGCAAGAGATTCGTTTGCCAAATATAGTAGTTCCGTTGATATGTCGTAAATATCTTTAGTGGGCTTCTTTGCTATCTTATTCCGTATAAGTTGAAAGACTTCGAACGGTGAAAAGGATTTAAACCTCAAAGAACGTTCGGCTGGCGGCACAGCCGCGCAGGCGCGCGCGGTGTCTGCGCGGGGGCGCCGCACTGTGCTGCCGCGGACACAAACTGACGGTTTAATTCATTGACGAGGCTCTTTTTACAATCATAGTTAGTTCCATCATGCCTTTTCAGTATATCAGTGTAATCTAGTGTATTATTTTTGCCTTTATTTGTCTCGGTCTTAACAATGTTCCAGATAGTTTTTATTTTATTATCACTGTTGGCTATTTGGTCGGCATAGTAGTCAGTTCTAACTTTGCGCGAGACTATTTTGTATTTTAGTTGTAAGTCTGCAATTCTCTTTGGAATATTGTCCTCATCAGGGAATTTAGTTTGTAAATCTATAAGATCAAAGAGTAGATGTTTTAAGTTAAGGACCTCGTCGTTGACCCAAGTTTTAACATTTACGGGATTTTTTCTCGTTTTTAGTGGGAAGCAGATATCAAATTAGTTTTTTAATATATTAATTAAAGCAACAGCATGAGCAAAGTCATCGACAGAAGTTTTACGCATGTATATATCGTCCCAGTCAACACTTTGAACGGCGCTGACAAAGGCGGCCTTCGCAGCGCGCGAGTAGTCTCGTACGTGGCAGGCGCGCGGCGGCGGTCTGTCCTTCCGCGCCACCACTTCGGCTCTGACTCCATAATGATCACTGATGTTCGTTACCACTACGGATGGAGATGTACAAAGACCTGGCATGTTCGTGTAAATGTGATCTAAAGAGGTAGACGACGTTGAAGACACTCTTGTTGGAAAATCGACTAGATTCTTAAAATTAAAAGATGATAATGTACTGAATACTCGTTGGACGAGTTCCTGACTGGCTACCAGAACCTAGTGGTGGTGTTGACGCTGCGCGGGCTGAGCGCCGCCGACGAGCGCGCCGTCGCCAACTCGTGGATCGCCGAAGTTGGTCAGTGCGAATACTCATTGGACGAGTTCCTGACTGGCTACCAGAACCTAGTGGTGGTGCTGACGCTGCGCGAAAAATTTCTGTAAAGTTTCGGAAACGGCACATCTATCTCTACGTAGGGTAGAATCACTGTTAACAATGATTAGATGGAATAAACGTTTAATTGAATGCATTTTAATATAATACTATTCGTATAAATAAATAAAATATCGGACAACCTCACACAAATCGTTAGTTCCAAATTAAGCTCAAGAAGGCTTGCGTTATGGGTACTAGACGACGATATTCGTACTTATATTGATCAATATATATTTAAATGCATAGAACAAACTACGACCCAAGCGCAAATATTCGAGTTTATCACACAAATATTAGTCCTGGCCGGGATTCGAACCCGGGATCGCTGACTCAGTATGCAGGTGCTCTACAATCTATGCCAAACGCGTCGCAAATAATTTTCAAAATATAGAATCCATGTTAGACGTAGGTCTGCTACAGAACTGAATCTGTCAACCCTAACACCATGTAGTCTCCGCTTCCCTACCCTAGAGAGTATGTATATAGAAAACGAGAGGGCAGCTCCCGCCCGCTGAAATTTTTTTTAACCGACTTCCAAAAGGAGAAGGTTCTATGTTTTACTATATTTTTATTAAAGCAGTAGCGTCTGTTAGCGAAAACAATATGTTTACAAGGAAGCGTTTTTTTTTTAATGTTTGGACCTGCCTCCCAACGGCTTTCCGGGCTAACACGGGCGTCCTTCCTATTGGACCACTGAACCTGATGCGAGAGCTGTTGATTCTTTCAAACCCCGCCAATTAAGAGGAAGTGTTTGTAAGGAACCCTCCCTCGGTGCGCGAGTCCAACTCGCACTTGGCCGGTATTTGTACTTTTTTTCTAAGAACCATTACACACCCGGTCTCTCGGAAGTTTACGTGAGGTTTGGCACCGACTTCAAAAGGTGATTTAAATGTAGTTGTTGTCAGTTTATTTAGAAAACGGTTATCTTTTTTCTATGAGCCATTACACCCCCGGCACAAAACAGATAGGTACAGAAATCAATCTACATACAAGCGCGCTCAAGCAAACGCATACATAGACATTGCTCACGGACACGATATCTCGGAACAGTTCAGACCAGTGCGAGCGCGAGTGCCATCCGCTTGACGTGTCCGTGAGCAATGTCTATGTGTGCGTTTGCTCGAGCGCGCTTGTATGTAGATTGATTTCTGTACCTATGTCTGTCCTGTTTTGAGTGTTTTGTGCCCCCGGTGCAGGGCTGAAGCCGCACGCGCAGAAGGTGGTGTCGTCGTACAGCGGCGGCTGCGCGCGGCGGCTGGCGGCGGCGGCGGCGCTGAGCCAGCGCGCGCGCACCGCGGTCGTGGACGAGGCCACGGCCGGCGTGGACCCGGTGGCGCGCCGGCGCCTGCACCGCGCCATGAGGCGGGCTAGCCGCACCTCCTCGCTCATCGTCGCCTCGCACAGGTTTACAAAACTATTGTATTTTACATCCTAAAAACCATTTTAAAATAATAATATACTTAACTTACGATGATTTTTAATCGGTGATCAGGTACCAACTTTTCTAACTCAGTAATTGATGGCGGTCACGTTAAAGTCGTAATTACATGAAAACAAACTTTTATTTTTCTATCAATTTTAATTTTGTTTTTTTTTGGTCTTAAATTAAATTAAATACCGTACAATCTAACATAAATAATTAAATATTAAATAAAAACACTAAACAGCTAAAGTTACATTTTTTCCTGCGAAGTGTTACGCAAGTCCGTGATGTTGGGTAGCCGACCGCAGAAACGCCGGAACAAAACACATTTTTTTTGGGTTCCGTAACCAAAGGGTAAAAATTGGGTCCCTGAACTCTGTCTGTCTGTCACCAGGCTGTATGTCATGAACAGCGATAGCTATAAACAGTTGTAACATTTCACAGATGATGTTTTTCTGTTTCCGCTATAACAACCAATACTAAAAACAAAATAGAATATATATTTAAGCGGAGCTTCCATACACACGTCATCGCTTGCGTTACGTCATTTGTATCCAGCGCAATACATACTAGGTACAAACTTAACTTAACCCTGCCACTTAAGATGAGATAAGTGAGTACAGAACTTTCGGTGCGGGAATCCGACTCGTACTTGACTGGTTTTTTTACTTCAAATGTTGGTTATGTTATGGCTAAAGGTACACTCTAGAACCACAGACACCACAGTAACCCGACCCGACCTTACCTTATGCATGTATTGTCTGTTGAAAACCAAAACTCACTAAGTAACAAATACCTACATAAAACAAAGCTCGTATCTCATTCTAAATCTACTTACTAGATACTAGGTTTTGAAGAGCAGTGACAGAATTTTTAACACGTTGGACGCCATGGGGGGCACCAGTTGAGTGACACTCAAATAGCATCGAGGGCCAGTTAAAAAATCATAAAATCGACAAAAATGAGTTTTCACTATTTATCGACAAATGGCTTCTAAAATGCATAAAAACTATGGTACAAGTTGAGATAAATGTTTATTGCTGTTTATTTTATGAGTTTTAGTTGTCACCGGGCGATATATTGGGTTTAACGTACTTTATTTTCTCAAAAGAAATTTAACATTTCACTTAATGAGAAATTACAGTATAATAGTGTAAAAGTGAGCATCAAGAACACTAAGAACAAGACAAATTACTTATATCATAATATGACGCCACATATGTAGAAATTAACCACTTAAAGCATACTATTAATATCTACCTACTATCTAGGCGACTTATAATTTACACAGGCAATTTATAGATGAATATTTTAATACAAAACCATACTGATACTTACACATATTTTAAGTTTACGATGGCCCCAATACCAATTTACTATTAAATAAACAAAACAGTACTTCCCGTTTAAGGTAATATGAGATATTTTGCGTGGCTAATGTAAACTAAATGTGGGTAAATCGGAAATGTAACCAAGAAAAAATAAAAACATTGTTTACACTGTTGCGCGAATTTCTATACACAAAACTAGAAACTTAATTTCTTACAAAACAAATTAGACTTGCGAAACAGAATGCAGTTAAATGCGTTATCAGTTGGAGTTCTTGATTCTTTTGTTGTTTAGTTACGAACTGCCAGGGCCGAACTTAGATATTTGTAATTACATACGATTTCAATTTACGTTTAAAGACATAGTAGCTTTGGCAATCCCTTATATATTAGGTATATATGCTTATGTCTTCAGCCTGGACGAGATCGAGGCGCTGTGCCACCGCATCGGCATCATGTCGGCCGGCGAGCTGTGCGCGCTCGGCACGGCCGCCGCGCTCAAGGCTCAGCACGCCGCTGGCTACTCCGTCGTGTTCAAGCTGAGCGGCGCTCAATTCGGTCAGTGCACTACCAACAGAGCAGTCTGCCGCGCTCAAGGCTCAGCACGTCGCCGGCTACTCCGTCGTGTTAAAGCTGAGCAGTGCTCAACTCGGTCAGTAGAATCAGTTTCTTATGGAGAGCGGTTATTATTTCAAAAAAAAACTTAACAGCATGATGCAGGGTTTGCAGAAATTGGTGATTACAGGCATCAATTAAATAATTCACGAATTGGTTTTATCTATAGGAATAAATGTTTTGCCATCGTTCGGAAAACTATGATTTACTTATAAAAAAACACGCTTGACAAAACCTTATTCACTTGATCTGATGCACCTACATTTGATTTCGAGAGTGACCCGCATTTGCTTTGGTTTTCAGGACCAGACGGTGACGTCACCAAATTGAACGACTTCAAAGCCGAGATGCAGGGGCAGTTTCAGTGCACGCTGGACGATCAGCACCTGGTTAGGTTCATTCCCATAATAACAAAGTTTTCTCCACACAAATAAATAATAAATAAATATCGGACAACCTCACACAAATCGGTCTAGTCCCAAATTAAGCTCAAGAAGGCTTGTGTTATGGGTACTAGACGACGATATACGTACTTATATAGATAAATATATACTTAAATACATAGAACAACCATGACCCAAGCACAAATATTCGAGTTCGTCACACAAATATTTGCCCCGGCCGGGATTCGAACCCGGGACCGCCGGCTCAGCAGGCAGGTGTCTACAAACCGAGCCAAACGCGTCGTCAAACACTTGCTTGTAATAAATAAAGGGACAGGGACCATCTTACCATACCTCCACACTACTCGCGAAGTTGACCGAGGTTGGGCGAGGCGAAGTTGACCGAGGTTGGGCGAGGCGAAGTTGACCGAGGTTGGGCGAGGCGAAGTTGACCGAGGTTGGGCGAGGCGAAGTTGGCCGAAGTATGGGTTTCCACAGCGAAGTGCCCCCCACACTATCATATTCGACGACGCGTTTGGCTCGGTTTGTAGACACCTGCCTACTGAGCCGGCGGTCCCGGGTTCGAATCCCGGCCAGGGCAAATATTTGTGTGATGAACTCGAATATTTGTGCTTGGGTCATGGTTGTTCTATGTATTTAAGTATTTATTTATCTATATAAGTACGTATATCGTCGTCTAGTACCCATAACACAAGCCTTCTTGAGCTTAATTTGGGACTAGATCGATTTGTGTGAGGTTGTCCGATATTTATTTATTTATATTCTCACAACCTCGGCCAACTTCGCGTGTAGTGTGGAGCCGCATCGACCACACTAAGCGAAGTTTGTACTGTGGGTACTAGACGACGATATACATAATATTAAGTACATATACAGCGTGTATATTTGATACAACCGCATACTGAAGCCAAACGGAGATTTTAGTGCTATAATCTGATATTTATAACAATTATTAACTTAGCGTTAAGGAAGCAGGTGGTAGCCTAGTGGTTAGGGCATGCGACTTTCAATCCGGAGGTCGCGGGTTCGAACCCGGCCCGTACCAATGAGTTTTTCGGAACTTATGTACGGAATGTCATTTGATAATTACCACTCGCTTTTCGGTGAAGGAAAACATCGTGAGGAAACCACCTAAGCCCAATAAGGCCTAGTTTCCCCTCTGGGTTGGAGGGTCAGATGGCAGTCGCTTGCGTAAAAACTAGTGCCTACGCCACATCTTGGGATTTAGGTAGCCGACCCCGATTGAGAATTCATTCTCAAAAAATGGGACAAAGGCTAGGAGGATGATGATTAACTTAGCGTTAACTGCCATAACGTAATTAATTTTTGAAAATTTTCTGAGCAGCAATGTAGGGCGTAGTTATTACTAGTGACAGCTGTGACATCACGATGTTATGTGTCAACAAACAACAAACAAGTACATTGCTTGCTGATTTATTTTATATGAAAAAAAATGATCGTTTTTTTTTATAATTTACGGATACATATATTAATAAGTGCCTATACTAAGCCCCTGTAAAGTATGCGGTTATATATTATCAAATATACACACTGTATAGATACTTAACATCCATGAGCATGAGCTAGGAACAAATCGTCGAGTTCATCACACAAATATTTGGGGCACGTGACGGCTATGACCTAGCTACGCCTTAACCTTTAAATGCATGGTGATGGAATTTTATATCAGGGGCTCATTACACTGTTACAAATTACAAGCGGAAGTCCCTTTTCAACTTCTAATATCAGAAAGAGACTGCGCTGCGGCTTGTCGTTTCGCTTCGACCTGGCCGGTCAAATGGTTACAGAAAATTCTTTTTTGCTCATATTTTAGACCACGCTCTGTTATCACATAAAAGACAGACTGCCGTACAGCCAGCTGTTCAACACCCTGGAGGGGCTGAAGCAGCGGCACCCTGGCCTGGTCGAGGACTACTCCGTCACGGAAACCACGCTCGAGGAGGTGTTCCTGACCCTGGCCAAGAAAGCCCACCCTCCTACCACTGCCAGCATCGCTACGTCTACTACTAAGGCGTGAATCTCTAGACTTGCTTGTAGGAAAATTTAAGTATTTGTCAAAACGATCGCACTAACATTCAATTAAAGGACGTTTATCGAGCCTTCATTGAAACAGTTGTGAATGAAGTTAGAAATAATAAATAAAATCCTAATCTTGGACTTGATTTTTACTTGACCCATTCAGCAGCCTTTTTAGCACGACGTTAGACGGTAAATACCTGCTTAGAACAAAGCTTTAATTTTACACATTTAATAATTACGCTGACGAAATGGGTAATGTTACCCCTCAAGAACAAAGTAAGCTGGACTCCCGTGGGATGAAAAATGAGTACATACACCAGTGATTTAAATAAAACACAGAATTACACACGAACAATTATACTGACGAAAACTCGACCAGGATTCATTGAAGGTGTAGATATCAGTCAGGGTCTGAAACAAAGAGATTGGCATTGACATACAATTAGGTACTTTCCTGTAGTCACTAAAATTATTATTATTATATATATTTTTTGCGATAACTTAAAAACGGCTCGACCGATTTTATTCAATATAGTTTTCATTGAAAGTGCTTATAAAGCCTCATTTTTAGGGTTCCGTACCCAAAGGGTAAAAACGGGACCCTATTACTGAGACTTCGCCGTCCGTCCGTCCGTCCGTCCGTCTGTCACCAGGCTGTATCTCAACAACGGTGATAGCTAGACAGTTGAAATTTTCACAGATGATGTATTTCTATTGCCGCTATAACAACAAATACTAAAAATAAAATAAAATAAATATTTAAGGGGGGCTCCCATACAACAAACTTGTTATAGATTATATATATGTATAGGTACGGAACCCTTCATGCGCGAGTCGGGCTCGCACTTGCCCAATTTTTTTATGAATTTTGCCATAATTTTATGACCCGTGCTCGAAAAGTTAGAGGGGGGGACGCTGATTTTTGGATTTCTGGAGCGAATGTTTACAAAACTGCTGACTTTATTAAAAAATGATGTTTGAAGACCCGTAATGTTTTTAAAAGGCCTATTCAAGGACACCCCACACACTAGTTTTGGAACGAAAAATAAACACCCCCATTTCAGGTGTGGGGGAGGGGGAGGTACCTGAAAAGTTTTTATTTTACCGTTTTGTCGGCGTGATACATATACACATACTACACATACTTATACCAAATTTCAGCTTTCTAGTACGAATTATCACGGAGCTGAGCTGCGGACGGACGGAAAGACAGACATGGCGAAACTATAAGGGTTCCTAGTTGACTACGGAACCCTAATAAAAAGGAGCAGATTTTGACCTGTCAGTCACGTACCCACATGGATACACATTCAGACTGGCCCCATCGTTAGTGCCGCGGAACCACATATAGCTATGTGCATACTGTGCCCTTTTCACGTTCAACTTGCGCTTTCGTCTTGCTCATTTTTGTACGATGCGAGCGAGATCGCAATAGACGAAAGCGCAAGTTGAACGTGAAAAGGGCACAGTGTGGACATAGCTTATTACGGTCCTCGGCCTCGGACGAATAGTCGCGTTTCGACCACTGACTATGACGGTTGTCAATAAAAGCAGAAGTTATTAAATCAGAAACAAGGATGGCATGTTCTTCCTTACGTTAGTTCTATTGATTCATTGATTAATTCTAAGTGAAATCAACGTTATTTGTTTATATTTGAATAATTGTTTACTTTATGTTTTTAATAGAATCTTCATTCTTTATCGTTTCGGTTTCAATATGAAAATACCACATATTTATTTTCAATATTTGTGTCAATATTTACTTTGTTGATAAAAATTATCAAATTTTGACGTCAGACGTAAATAACGGTAATCTTCTATTTGATAAGTTTGTGAAACATTTAAGTGAAAGTGATTTGATTTGACACTTGAATATTTCAGAAATGAGTTTCTAAATTCTAAGTATTTAAAGTATTGCGAGGTGTACAGCTAAGAGCCACTAGTGGATCTATGTCTCACCGATTCTTTTCCTGTGAGACGCAGTATTGTCGATCAGGAGTGAAGATACACAGCCTCTTCTGACCCTTGTTGACAAAGGACAACCGCTGGTAAAAAAAGATAAGTGTTTTATAAAACCCGACATGTTGCTTTTCACCCTACGCCGTATTACGGATATTTATTGGTACCATAGACCTAACATACTCTTCCATAAAAGCTCCTTGAGTGGTACTAATTTATTTTACTGGTAAAGATAAATGTCCAGTAACTGACACTGAAAGTCAGTTAATGTCACTGATGTAAAAAAAAGTAAACAGGATTAATATCCCGCGAATTTGAAGTTGGAATTTCCGTCCTTAGGCCACGTGGTCCGATCGGCTTATCCGATCGATTCGATGGTGATTTTGTTTATTTCCTTGTAGTCTGATCGCTCGGGCCGTAAGCTCGGTTTTTTCCTGTAGGTTCGATTGATCGAACCTCATGTTCAATCGAACCACAGATACTTGACTAATTTTATTAGTCCGGCTGGTGATTCAAACTCATTACTAAACTAGGAACTGGCACTTGATTAACTTTTCTATATTATTTTCTCTGCACCTCTAGCATAGCTGTCATACGCGACTATATTTCTCGCGCGAGATAATTACCCGTCTCTTTCTGTGCAGTAATGTGAGAAAGTGACAAGTAGCGCTATGTCGTGCGACAAGAGTCGCGAAGCACAGTTGTGCGTGGATGTGCTAGACGGGCTGGTGCGATGTCAGTTCTATTGTCAAGTGATATCAATGTTGCTCATCTATCTATATATATATTACGCGAGGCCGATTTTTGTACATCCCATCAGATCTACAGTTATGGTCCGATTTTGATAAATGATATGTCATTAGATTCGTCTCATGCTGGAGAGGTGCATAAAACTCTTGGATTTTTATTTTTTTCCTGAAAAAGTACTGAAAAATGGATTTGAAAAAACTACTGTGCGCTAACCACGTGACTTTGACCACGTGACCTGTGATCCCTATTTTGACATAAGATGACCAAATAATAATAAGCATGATTTGCTCACAAACCTGTAGGAAGTTGTTCAGCATGATGAAATATTATTTTTGAGTTGGCAACATAATATCCGCAACACTTAAAACATGTACGAATATGCAAAAAATATTTTACAGTTTGTTGACAATGAATGACAGTAACCATATTCTGTCAACTTTGAATGTATTTTTTATTGGGGGCTATTATGTCAATGATCAAAATTGCCAGGTTGTTTTTCTTTTTAAAATGTTGATATGGAAACTTTTTTCGCATACCTGTTAAAAATGTGGAGGAAAAAGCCGGTTAAGTGCGAGTTGGACTGGTGCTCGCAAGACTAGAAAAACTGACCGTCATTCAAGATTATTGATTATTATGAATAGATTATTTTTATAGGCGAGTTTTACAATAAATCAAAGCAGAAAAATGTATGTGTTTGATCTTTGTATTAATAGTTTAGAAAAAATGTAGTAAAACTAATTTTAACGTCATTCAAATAAGTAAATTTATGATAGATTATTATACCCAAATATGATTATATAAGTCCATCAAAAAAATAATTCCAAGGAAAATGGCATGAGTTATGGTAAATTAAATGGTATTTTACAAGAAAAAAACTTAGTCCTTCCGCTTGCATGTCGACGGGATGGGAAATGTGGTCGAGTAGAGAATATGGACGACTTGACAATGTAGCTAGGTTGGGAATGTATCTACATTGGTAATAATCATATCATTTATTTATTTGTATTGGTCATACATTGTCATTGTTGTAAATTATGTACATGTCAAATAAATTAAAATTAAAATACAATTATAAAATTAAAATATTGACAAAACATTAATTACAATTGGTTCGTTCCAATACGTTGGGTAACTATTTATCCGTTGATTATTATATATTTCATTGTTCGTTCAAATATTCTGTTATCGAGTAAAATGCTTTATTAATTAAAAATCGCTTTAATTTAATAGGTATGGATGAGTTGGTAAAATGGATGAGTTGGAAATGTGGACGAGTTGAGAATATGGACGAGTTGGCAATGAAGACGACTTGGTAATACGAACGAGTTTGTGATATGGAAGATTTGGCAATAAAGACGAGCTGATAATAAGGACAAGTTGGTATTGTAGACGAGTTGGGTGTATCGTCGAGTTGGGAATATGGACGAGTTGGAAATGTGGATGAGTTGGCAATGTGGATGAGTTGGTAAAATTGAGAAGTTGGGAACATGGACAAGGGGGCAATGTGGACGAGTTGGCAATGAAGACGAGTTGGTAATACGGACAAGTTGGTAATACTCATACTCATACTCATACTCATTTATTCATAATGCACAAATACATTATATGTCAATTTTTACAAAAGGGTACAATTTACAATGTAGTTAGTAATATGGACGAGTTGTCAATGTGGACGAGTTAGGAATATGGACGAGTTGGGAATGTGGATGAGTTGGCAAAATGAACAAGTTGGGAACATTGGACAAGTGGGCAATGTGGACAAGTTCGCATTATGGACGAGTTGGTAATACGGACAAGTTGGCAATGAAGACGACTTGGTAATACGGACGACTTGGTGATATGGAAAATTTGGCAATAAAGACGAGCTGATAATAAGGACAATTGGTATTGTAGACGAGTTGGGTGTATCGTCGAGTTGGGAATATGGACGAGTTGGAAATGTGGATGAGTTGGCAATGTGGATGAGTTGGTAAAATTGAGAAGTTGGGAACATGGACAAGGGGGCAATGTGGACGAGTTGTCAATGTGGACGAGTTAGGAATATGGACGAGTTGGGAATGTGGATGAGTTGGCAAAATGAACAAGTTGGGAACACGGACGAGTGGGCAATGAAGACGACTTGGTAATACGGACGAGTTGTCAACGTGGACGAGTTGAGAATATGGACGAGTTGGAAATGTGGATGAGTTGGCAAAATGAACAAGTTGGGAATATGGACGAGTTGGCAATAAAGACGGGCTGATAATAAAGACGGGTTTGTATAGACGAGTTGGGTGTATCGTCGAGTTGGGAATATGGACGAGTTGGAAATGTGGACGACTTGGAATTGTGGACGAGTTGGGCCTATGGACAAGTTGGAAATGTGGACGAGTTGTAATTGTGGACGAGTTAGCAATATGGACGACTTGGCATTGTAGATTAGTAGTAGAGTTGTATTTGTGAACGTGTTGGCATTGTGGACGAGTAAGCAATATGAACGCGTTGGAATTGTGGACGAGTTGGGTATATGGACGAGTTAGCAATATGGTCGAGTTGGCATTGTGGACAAATTGAGAATATGGACGAGTTGCCAATGGAGATGAATTGGTAATATAGACGGGTTGGCGATGCAGATGAGTTGGGCGTATGAACGAGTTGGCAATGTGGACGTGTTGGGTGTGTGGACAAGTTAGCATTGTGACCCAAATGGGAATATAGACGAGCGGACATTGTGGACGAGTTGGCAATGTGGAATAATTAACATGTTACCCTACTATGCGAAACTTGATGGTAGAAATAACCTAAATATGTTGCAAATTTCAAAAAATCGACGTTTTCAAGAATAAATCATATTTGAATTAATGACGTCAGGCTGATCATTCTTATTCTCATTCAAAATAAAATTTGACAAATTCTGCTGTCAACAAAACAAATTGATTTTATAAGGCTTCCGTTTTTACCGACTATGGTAAGGAACCCTAAAATTAGGTTTATATCATAGACTTGAGAGTATAGATAGCATCTCCCTCACTCTTCTGTCAGACACTATTTCAATGAGAGGAAAGACGAAAGTTTGAATTTGGAATTCGGGTATTAGGCCTTCAGCTCTAAATTTATTGAAAAAAATATGTCTTAATATTCTTTTTTCAAACATTTTTAGCTGTTTTATATATTGGATTTTATTTATTACACATATTTGACACATTCTTTTTTTTATGGTGGAGTATTGTTGGTCAGTTATTTTATTTATTTAGATTAGTAAATAGGGTTTGATTAAGTATACTTAGCGTAAGAATTTCAAACACAATGTGTAATTGTTATTGAATAAATGATTGATGATGATGACATGGCAATATGGGTATATCAAGAAAATTTGCAAGCATTGATAATAGTGGTTTTTCGTGTATCTATAAACGTGTTATATAGGTACTCTCTATTTCATACAATTGACTTTATGTAACATTGTTCATTATCATTATTTTAAATATTATAAAATTAATACATAAACAGTTACGCACTACATGATTTCTTTTTTAAAACCTGCGTAGTGAGTGCCCAAATCTGTCGTTTCGATTCATGTGCTTTTTCTGGAAATTGATAGAAATCGATCAAATCGATAAATTTATGTCCAGAAGAAAGAACAACAAATTAAAATTCTACCAATCTTATGTTCGGTCCTATGAAAATATGTCAATTATTTTTTTAAGATATGGGATTATTTTTATGAATAAAATTTTTCCATAAATCGAATAATATGCATTTTATTTGTGAAACAGATCAGTGGATCACATGTCATTAATGCACAAGTTATTTTTACAAAAGAGGCAGTCGGCTATCAGGCCTAGCTCTAGCCTGGCATGTTTTAACGTTTTTAAAACATCATTTGAACATGTTTTTTACAGTATTTATTCTTCGTTGGCCAAAAACTTCTTATCGGTAAAGTAGTTATTTTCTGTAACACTACCGGATTTCCATATTCTAGCGGCGGTTCGACGCCGCAACGGGCCTCTAGTTTAATTTGTTAATTGAACGCATAACGTTTAGAGTCAAATATTATTATTATATTTAGAACGGTTTCTATACACTTACCTTTTACGATAAATATATAGACAATTATATTTTTTAATAAACTTATGCTATTTATTTTATTATTATATCCTGTACGTTGCACCCGCTCACGGAACAATAGTGGCCTGAACCTTTGACAGGCGTGCGCGGAGCTGAAGCCAACGCATAGAGGCCCTTTTGACAATTTAATGGAATGTAAGGTGTACATCGAGCGGATGCTGTTCATATCCGTGTCATGAGACGTACACAGAGACAGCGCCCGCTAGGTGCAAGAAATATTTGTATACGCCCGCCGCAATATTGAAAAATATGGCACTCTCTTCAGATTTTTACTTATATCTTCGTTTAGGAGCATTTTAGGTAGAAAAAAGCTACGACAATGTTGAAGCGAGTTAAAGGTAAAGAAAAAATGCCCTTTTATGATTAAGAGCTTTTTCTATAGTTACTTATGTCTAGTAGTACTATTGTGCAAAGTTTTTTTGAAAAATTCCCAGTGGTTCAGCCGGGAAAAAATTAAATCCGATTTCATGACATATGATTTTTCTCTAAAAGTATTCAACTTTATCATTCTATCTTTTTTTCAGTTTGGTTACCTAAATAGTATATTTATCCTGAAAGATAATTGAGTCTCCATCTTTAACATTTCTGTAAAAAACCGGCCAAGAGCATGTCGGGCTACCACGCTCAGTGTAGGGTTCCGCAGTTGCTCATCCTTCACAATAAACTGCTTTAAGCCCGAGGTTTACGTTAACCCTTAAATGAATGGTGTAAGATGCAGCTTACATAAACAAAACTGAATTACTGGTTGAAAACAGGAAACATTTATTTGAAATAAAATAATTTTGTGTTTTTTTAATTCATGCATTTAAGGGTTAAGAAAGATTTTAAGCTCTATAAAAAGGTCGTAAACGCCTTAGAAACTGTAATCACTTATTACCTTCTGAAAGTCAACTTGCGACCTTATAAAGAAAAAATATGAAATTTGGCGATAACTCGAAAACGGCTCGAACGATTTTGTTCAATATAGTTTTCATTGAAAGTAATACTTATAAGGCCTCATTAACATGAATTTTTCCGCATTTTTTTTGACCCGTGGTTGAAAAGTTAGAGGGGGGGGACACTATTTTTTTTGTTTTTGGAGCGAACAAAACTGCTGACTTTATCAAAAAATAATGTTAGAAGACCCCTATTATTTTTACAAGACCTATTCAACGAAACCCCACACTCCAGTGTTGAAAAGAAAAAAAAAATCACCCTCACTTTAGGTGTTCGAGAGGTACCCGAAAAAAAACTTTTTTTTAATTTTATTTTACCGTTCTGTCGGCGTTATACATACACTCATACCAAATTTCAGCTTTCTAGTACTAATGATCACGGAGCTAAGCCGCGGCCGGACGGACGGACAGACGGACATGGCGAAACTATAAGGGTTCCTAGTTGACTACGGAACCCTAAAAAACACGTAAGCAAATTTTTTTTTTTTAAGTTAAATACTTTTAGGTTTAGGAAGAAATAAAGTTGTGTGGTCGGATTACGAGGATTTTTAATTTTTTATTTATTTTTAAATAAAAAATTAAAAAAAAAAAAAAAAAAGTCCGGTCGATCGGATAAGCCCACGTGGCCTAAGTTTCGAATAATAAAGCAAAAACTATCCACAGTGATGAACGTCCAGTTTCAATCCAATGGCATTATTTCTTTCAGAAAAAAATAAAGGACATCCCAGACTTAACCCAATCACAATACTTACATTAAAAAAAAAATGTAAGTAAACACACACTATATATGTTAATACTTACACCGCCGCCCCCACCGCCACCTCCACCGCCGCCCCCACCGCCCCCACCGCCACCTCCGCCGCCTCCGCCACCGCCGCCGCCGCCGCCGCCGCCGCCGCCGCCGCCGCCACCACCGCCGCCTCCGCCACCACCCCTGCCGCCACCACCGCCGCCTCCGCCACCGCGAACGAGACGAAGTCTGTCGCCAAGGTCACCCTGTTGTAAAAGAAGATCTCTTTAAGTATTACTTAATTTTGAAGACAAATATGAATGCAATCCAATGCAGTGCATGTGGGATTTCAACCCTCGTCCCAAGTCCGAAGTAGTTCTGTTGGTGTTCATTTAATTTGGTTTCTGCATAACTTTACAATCTATATATGTACTTAATCCTTTTTTTGATAACTTTATAAAAAATAGGTGTACCTCTAAGACGATCCTTGCACCATTATTCCAGTTCACCTTAAGCTGAAAAATATAAGATACTAGTATTAAATAAGTTTAGAAAGTGACATAATATCTGTGTGGAAGGAAATCAAACAATGTGATGCATATGAAGCACACCACGAGCCGCCGCGCGCGGTTGCCGCTCTATTTGTTCCTACGCCACGCTGCTCGCTACCCGGCTCACCGCTAAAGCTCTCCGCACACTACGGCTTCTTGTGGCCTCGACAGCACAACTCTCTTTTTCTCACTTCGAGCATGGAAAAGAGACATATGTACTGTCGCGCCCACAAGAAGCCCTAGTTTGCGCTGGCTCTAAGACCAAAGTCGTGACCGGGCCGTAAAAAAAGTTGTCATTCTTAACTATTGTGTGATAGGCGGCGTTAACTGTTTAACATCAGGCGTGCTGTATGATGAAAAAGTGACCAACGAACGGCAAACACTAATATAGATGGAATACTTACGCTTTTGACGTTTATCTGTAGTAAATAAAACAACATTGTCAAAAGTAAAAAAAAACTATGTTGTACAAGTTCAGTGGGCTCAAGTCCGCCAGCGGCAGCGGTACAAGCGCACCTACCTGCTACTACTACGTACTACTAGTTCAGGCGGGGTACGAACCCGCGTCACTAACGGATTTACGGGCCAAATTCACTAAAGCTGGCACGAATGGAATGAATGATGAATGATAATATTTATGTGTGCGTCACAAAATGATTATATACAGGTTGATACAATAAGTGATTATTGAAAACGTATTTGTAAACAAACTAGACGCATAACCGCCCAAATTCTGCAGTATAAAGAATACTACAAAATATTCCTGTACGAAATACCAGAGAAGAAATCTAATTATTTTTATGAATATTTTAATTTTAAGTTAACGCCATTTTATATAAATTATAAACATAAATAGATGAATACACTCTGTTTACCACGATACTGAAACAGTTTACTGAACCTTATCGCTATAAGGTGACATCACTCGAGTTTAAATGACGGCGGCCAGTAAATTGCGACAGGGTTCAGGGTTACGGTGGTACGTAAAAATATTTCCCTGATTGTACATAGCCTGAATATTTACTAAATATATTTTAAATTCTGTTACTCAGACACTCCTTCACTTGAACTGGATGTTGAAGATTCTTCATCCTCACTGTCATTTACATTTATAATAAAACCATCAGTAAGATCGTCTAACTGGTACTCCATATTTTCATACGAACACTCTGTTTCTCGGACCTTCCTCCAAATATCTTCAAATGTTTCTTTTTTCACGGCATCAACCTCCTCGATGAATAGTTTTTGAACGTCGTTCATATTAAAAGTTACGTTCCTCGTCCCTACTTTACCTTTTACTATCCCCCACAACATCTCAATCGGGTTGAATTCCGGGTGGTAAGGTGGTAGGCGTAACACAGAATGACCGTGTTCTTGCAGTATTTGATCTAATACGAAAGTCTTTCTTGTGTGTTTATGTTTTTTTATTATTTTGTACAGAACAATTTTCGTATTTTTTTTTGGGTATTGTATATTATTTTTATCTAACCAGGCCAACATTTCTTTTTATTTGTATTTCCAACTGGAGCCCGATCCACTTGAACGTTGTGATAAGAAGCATTATCTACAACAAGGACGCTTCTGGGTTTTAAGTTTGGTAACAAATATTCGTTCACCCATTTCCGATAATTTGCAGCATTCATATGGTAATATCCGGACTTCTGGTTGGATTTGAATGTCAGCAAAGCATTTTTTACGAAACCTTCTTCTGTACATGCATGAACCGCTATCAGCCTTTGGCCTTTTGATATAGGAACTCTGACACCGCTATTGCTGTTGTCAGTCCATGCGTTTGGTGTGGTGTGAGTGCTATGCACGTACGTCTCATCAGTATAGACAATGGGCCGGTTTTCGTTTTTATATTACTGTAATTTTTGTAAATACATAAACCTTTTGTAACGAATATCGTCTTTCTCAATTAGCCGCATCCTGTTGTTCTGAATCTTCTTCCACCTAAATCCCATTTTATGTACGAGACGAAGTAAAGAAGTTACACTACCAGGAAAACCTATCGATTCCTTTAAAACTTTGTGTATATTTCTGATAGTTGGCAGCGTTTTGTGTACCGAGTGAAAATTATAAATACACCTTCTAATAACATTTATATCAAAATCGTCCACATCTGATTTTGGTGACAAACGTGGTCGTTTTTTACCGGGTGTTACAAACACTTTTGAAGTCGATGCCGCTGTCGCATTTTTGCAGAAACTATTGATCCGCTGAACACTTCGTATTGATGTACCAGTCGCCGCAGAAGTAATTTCATATAACTTTTCAATGTTCAAAAAACCACCTTCAGGGTCTTTATTATTTTGTTTTAAATAATTAAATACATTAAAAATTATTTCTCGAGACTGTCCCGATAATGTTATTCCTGGCCCAAGATTAGACGAAGACATTTTGAAAACAAGATCCAAAACTTTACGGTATTAGTAATGTTTGCCGATCAATTGACATTGAAGATTACGTGAAGTGTCATTGTAATAAGAAGTTTATCAATTAATATGGTATCTATGAATGATCTTAGGTACTTCGTATCCAACCTGTATTGTATCGAACCGAATTAAATTCAATATGACGAATGGCTTTTTTTTCCAAAATTTCAAATTGGTGCTAGGAAGCTGAAACTCGGTATCGGGGGGCATTTGGGGCTTACAAATATGAATCTGAAATCGGTGTCCCAAAATTCGGTAAGTCGGAAAATATCGAAAAAAACAAGATTTGTATGGAGATTTTTTTTTAGGAGTCCCGTATCTCGTAAACGACTGGAGATGGGTAGGGAATGCTCAAACAAATATCATAGGGGACCCCCCCACCCGAGTATAGTCTAAGAAAAAAAAAAAATCAAAATGGCGACTTTGTTTTTCGAAAATTTCAAATTGGTCCGAGGGGGCTGGAACTCGGTACTGGGGGGCTTTTGGGTCCTCCGACTCAGAATATGAAATAGGATTTTGAATATTCGGTCAACTTCGGATAATATCGGACAAACAAAATTTAGTAATCTTAGCTCGACGGAGGGCCGAGCCATTTCTGAGCATAACTTATTGAATCGAATGGGTCTTAGCCTCGGATACTAGTACTTTCAATGAAAACTATATTGAATAAAATCGGTCCAGCCGTTTTTGAGTTATTGCAAAATTTCATAATTTTCTTTAAAATTACGTAAGTGCCGCGTGGTGTCCCTACACTTCGAACGTTACACATATTGGTTAAATGCCAAACTATATTAAAACATTTCGATCAATCTGTCGCGCATAATAGAGAACTTCCAAAAGATAATAAGTAATTACTGTTTCTTGGCGTGTACGACCTTTTTATAGGGCTTGAAATCTTTCTCGTAATTTTCGTCTATTTGTGAAGGACGGGCAACTACGGGACCCTACACTGAGCGTGGCCCGACATGCTCTTGGCCGGTTTTTTATAATTCGTCGTCCGTCACCTATTAATTCTTGACATTAACCCTTTACCAGGCCGCGAAGACAAGAAGAAAATGTGGGTTACGTTAATACCATTGCATAGTCCCACATGGTCAAACTCATACGAGACAATGGAATAGTATCATCCCACATCCTAATTCTGGTCATACACAGATTGTATGAATATTAAGCAATATGTACAATTACACTGCCTTACAACAGTCAAAATCTAAAGTAGGTATGTCAAAAAACTAGCGTCTGCATAAAACACCATGATAGTAAAATATTTTTGTTCAAACAGTTAAATATACCTTTCGGACATATATATTACTTGTTTAGTCTAAATATTGTGCAGATTATGCTTAATATTATACGTAATAACTTTTATTTTTCTTGAATAACTAAAACCCATTTTGTTGTTGTTTACAAAATATTAGGAGGCCCCTGTATAAGAACGGCACTCACACTAACACTTGAAGTGACAAGTGACATAACTTTCATTCAATCCATTCACGCCAGCTTTAGTGAATCGACCTATACTATTGGATACCTGATGCGGGAGCCATTGAATTTTTCAACCAGTTGCTTCTTGCATGCCTAAGCCCCGTCCATGCCTGGACCTTTAAAATTTTAAATTTTTCGCTTTATTGTAAACAATTATTACTCCGTCAATTACCTCTCGAGGACGCAGAATTTTCCATAGCGACCGCTTTGCTTGGCCAGCATGAAACTGTTTAAAATGTCTGTACACAGTTTGGCCGAACAGTTGAAGAAAAAAAGTCTTCTCTTTTCTTCTATCATCATCATATCAGCCTGTAGATGTCCACTGCTGGACAAACACCACCCCCAAAGTTCTTCTTGCATCTTCCGATACGCGGTCACCAGTCAAGAACCTTTCTGCCTCAACGTCCATCGGTTTGGGAGGGGCAGTGCCGCTTAAGTTTATCAGTTTATATATTGCCTTAATAGGTAAATTACAAGTTTGGCGACTGTCTAAACTATATCTGCAACCTTGGTTCTATTCTTATAGGATTGTCAATAATTACCGTGACTAGTGCTGGAGAAGGAACTTCTGCGTAAGAACACGCAAATATTAAACACAGGAGCGGAGCAACCAACATGGTGGCGCAGAAAGTTGACTTATTCGTCTCAATTTGATTTATATACACTTTCCTTGATTGAAAACGTTAATCTTCACCGAGTAGTAATCAATTTGTGCTATAATTGTTAATTATGGCTGATACCAGGAACACGTGTAAAATTTTGATAGCTGTGGTATTTAATTCTAGCCTACGAAACGATTTTTTCGTTCTATCACAGAATAGATAATAGTATACAAGTACAGAACGCGCACTACTTTGATCTTTACAAAAGCCGTTTTTTAGTCGAAATAAATGATTTATAGCCCTTTTAAAGTCGTCGTCTCCAGCGCAAGCCAAACGGAACGTTGAGGCTATGTAATAACGGTGAAAATGAATTGGCTCGCTTGCATCGTCGTCGCTAGCGAGGGTTTTCAACGATTAAATAAAATAATATTGTATTCTCAATTTTATTTCTTGAATTCAATACAGAGAGCAAATTATATTATTTATACATTATATATATTGATTCATTATTTATTTAACTATAAAATAATAATTTTGAAAATGTATACTAATTGAATCCACCACCAGACCACATTTTACTGGCGTTGCTGCGGACCACTGCAATACAAAATCTTGCCGTTTTATTTTTAAACACTATAATAATGCGTATAAATCCGGCCAAGAGCATGTCGGGCCACGCTCAGTGTAGGGTTCCGTAGTTGCCCATCCTTCACAATTAGTTTTAAGCCCGAGGGAGGAACTATAAGGACACCGCGCTATTACGTCATTTTAAAGAAAATTATTAAATTTTGCGATAGCTCAAAAACGGCTGGACCGATTTTATTCAATAAGTTTTGATTGAAAGGAAGTACTTATTTTCATTTTCCACAATTTTCTGACCCGTGGTTTAAAAGTTAGTCAGCCCCGACGTATTTTTTTAAATTTTTGGAGCGAATATTTACAAAACTGATGACTATAAAAAAATATTTTTTAAAGACCCCTTTTATTTTTAAAATACCTATTCAACGACACCCCACACATTAGTGTTGGAACGAAAAAAAAATCACCCCACTTTAGGTTTTCGAGAGGTACGCAAAAAAATTTTTTTTTTAGTTTTATTTTTTACCGTTATGTCGACGTCATACATACACATACTCATTACCAAGTTTCGGCTTTCTAGTATTAATGATCACGGAGGTAAGCCGCGGACGGACAGACGGACGTGGCCAAACTATAAGGGTTCCTAGTTGACTACGGCGGTTTGTCGACGCGTTTGGCTCGGTTTGTAGACACCTGCCCTGCCTACTGAGCCGGCGGTCCCGGGTTCGAATCCCGGCCGGGGCAAATATTTGTGTGATGAACTCGAATATTTTTGCTTGGGTCATGGTTGTTCTATGTATTTAAGTATCGTATTTATCTATATAAGTACGTATATCGTCGTCTAGTACCGATAACACCAGCCTTCTTGAGCTTAATTTGGGACTAGATCGATTTGTGTGAGGTTGTCCGATATTTATTTATTTATTTACGGAACCCTAAAAAATAACTCTTATTAAGAAGTAACGCCGCCAGCATACTGGGGACCATGCCGCAGGCGGACTTGTTAGATGGGGTATTCTTTTTATGACCCCTTCTTTTTATATAGTTGTATAGGTATTATACTTAGGTTATTTAGAGTAAGGGTTTATACATACATTATTTCTCCTGCGTTGCTATTTAGTTTAAGTTTTCTCTGTCACTTTGCTTTGCCTTTTTCTTTTCTCATAAATTCACTGAGTTACTGTTGTTCAAAAACTGACCTAATAAAACATAACTCAAGGATCCTATTCGTTTGAACTCGTTCAAAACCCTAAAGACTTGGTTAGTGGGTTAGGGTTTAAGAGTTAGGGTAACTACTAACTGCGGTTAACTGCATGAATACAGTTACCGTATCATTGAGGTTACTACGTCATAAGGTTAACAATATGTAAGGGTTTTCAAAAACAACTTCTATAATAGCCCCATCAAAAACCCTTGTTAGGGTCTTACACGCACACATTGACATTGCCTTTTAGTAGGCAGTGTCCGCCCTGCAGGGGCGACCGGCATGTACTTGTAGCGGACAGAGATGTACAAAATACCTTGTACAAAATATCTGGAATACAAAATGCAAGATACTTCTAAATTAAGTATTTCAGATTGGGATACAAAATACTTTCGAGAATGGTATCTGAAATACTAGATACAAAATACGTATCTTCTAAATACTTCTTAAGATGAAAATACTTTTGTAAGAAAACAAGATTTGAATGTTATTTACGAATAAATCGTGTTAATCAAACATTTCCTCACTCATTTTTCTTCGATGAGGCCTTAGAATCATACCGCCATAAGAAAAGGGTTGCTCCACAGCTTATATTAAACCATTGATACAAAGATCAAAGCTCAATAGTGGAGTCATTGAAGCATTATGGCTCCGAATTTTTTTACGGTGAACCGATTTGCATGAAATTTTGGAATTAGGTTCATCTTACCCTTAACTTCAAAAGTGAAAATGATTTGAACTCCGCAACCACCCTGGGGGTGGTTGCCACCCCTTCTCGGGGGTGAATTTTTTTTTTTTTCAAAATAACCTCGGTTATCGATAGAAGGCCTAATTTTAAGCAAAAAATCATCTATAAAGTTTTTCAAAAAATCCAATACTTTTCAAGTTATTGGCAATTGAAAATTCGCAATTTTTTCACGTTTTTCATCTGTTTTTTGCAAATATCTCCAAAAATATACGTTTTATCGAAAATTTTATAAAGAACAAAATTATAGAAGGTAAAACAATGAACAATTTGGTTTTTTATAAAGTATTCTTAGTGCAATATTAAGCTAGATATTAAAGATCAAAGCCGTTTTTTATTATGTCTGAAATTTAATCGATGTGGTCAATGCCATCTAGCGGCGAGCAGATGCATTTTATGCATTCTAATACAAAAGGGTTTTGTAGTGCTTGAAATAAGCTTTAAAATGAGCACTATTAAAAGTCTTTTGCACGTAAAATAAGTGAGCTGTATTGCAAATAAGGGGAGCATCTAATGTTTTTTCTTTTAAATCAATGGGTTTCATAAGTGCCATTTCCACCAAAATTAAAATTAATCGTATTTCGCCTAGAATTAACTTTATTATGAAGAGTTTGATAGATAGTATCAGTTTGGCTGCTTCAGGACACATATTTTTCAAAAAAGTCACGATTAAAAAAAAAAACAAAATTTCAAATTTTAAAAGAACCCACTTTATTTTCATAATATCTCAAAAATGACGACAGATACATATAAAAGTGTACGGATTAAAAATTTAGGTATTTTTCTGACAAACAATTTGGTTTTTTTGTTTTTTCTGTCCAACAAAAATTGACGGAGATATGATTGTTTAAAGAGCGCGTGGCAGCGCAATCACAGCCTCTCTTAAGCCCTTTAACCCTTCACCGTTTTAGAAAAAGGTTTTTTACTATATATTGCAATAAAGGATGTTGTAGCTCTCTTAATTACCTTTACAATGGTTTTTTATAAATTGTGATAGCATGAAAATTGAAGGAGTTATGGTCCAAAAACTTATCATATTTTTTTCTACTTAGTAACTGAAAATTTCTGAGTGTGAATATTTGGAGCAATGTGAAAGTACGCAGTATAATAGAGACCCACAACTATTGTTATGTGTATATATATACATAATATGGCTCATATATTTTGAAAACGTAGGCATGAATACATACCGCTAGATGGCATTGACCACATCGATTAAATTTCAGACATAATAAAAAACGGCTTTGATCTTTAATATCAAGCTTAATATTGCACTAAGAATACTTTATAAAAAACCAAATTGTTCATTGTTTTACCTGCTATAATTTTGTTCTTTATAAAATTTTCGATAAAACGTATATTTTTGGAGATATTTGCAAAAAACAGATGAAAAACGTGAAAAAATTGCGAATTTTCAATTGCCAATAACTTGAAAAGTATTGGATTTTTTGAAAAACTTTATAGATGATTTTTTGCTTAAAATTAGGCCTTCTATCGATATCCGAGGTTATTTTGAAATAAAAAAAATCACCCCCGAGAAGTGGTGGCAACCACCCCCAGGGTGGTTGCGGAGTTCAAATCATTTTCACTTTTGAAGTTAAGGGTAAGATGAGCCTAATTCCAAAATTTCATGCAAATCGGTTCACCGTAAAAAAATTCGGAGGTAAGACCGTATTTTTCGCTTCAATGACTGCACTACAAAGAAAAATTGGAAAAATAGTTACCTGGTGGAAGAAACCGGTCTAGGGCGTTAACCATTTCGCTACCCTAACCCCCAAGCATCAAGCTATTGAATTTTTCATAATGCTTAGTGTGTTGATCTTTGCATTGTTTATTTGAAAGGCTTTTCATCTTATCGACTTTTATGTAATTAGTAATTACGTTAATATCCACTTCTTACCGCACCACTTTACAGCAGAGAGCGAGCAAGCGCGATAGGGCGCTGTTATTTTATAAATTTTGAAAACATGTAATGTCAATTTTTTTTATGTGAGTGAGTTATGGTGAAAGAGACCGAGTATCGAACCCGGTACCTCTGGATTGCCAGTCCAGCGCTTTAACCACTTCGTTACTCTAGCTCCCAAGCAACCTATCGAATTTTCCCTTATGCTTTATGTGTCGATCTTTGCATAGTTTTTTGAAAGGCTTTACACCTTAGCGACCTCTATGTGTTTCTAAGTCAGCGATGCTGGCAGTAGATCCCGTTTTTGCAATAAAGGAATCAGAATGTAATAAGATACATCTCTTGACTTTTTTATATCTTCTTCAATACTGACACTTTATACTCTCGCGGTTTATACGCATAATTAACACAAATTATAACGGGTCCATTGACCTTCATAATCTTACGCTTCGGCGGGGTTGCACACGCCGTGGTCTCAGATGTACTGCCCTTCAATACTGTCTAAAGCCTCCGACTTCTGTTTTTCCTCCTGGTTATACTAAAAGTACCGGTCGATGGCGTGAAGCTCCCAGAAGGTGCCTTTTTTAGTTTTTTGTAAACAACTCTTAAATGGTGGCTCTTACCGAAAAATATTTTAGTACAGAAGTAGGTAGCATAAAATTATCTTTGAAAAAGATTCTAGGGATATACCTTTTCGCTATGATCAATATTTATTGAGATATGGAGGGAAGAAAATAGATAATATAAAAATATACTTGGGTTCTAATTATCTTCATGTTCTTCGTCGTATCCTCATGAGTGTGAGGGACGTGACCATTGCACTCTTCACCGTAGTCGTATTTTAAGACCTCTCATTGTGTATATAGTCCGGCTCATGGAATATGACTCAAAGTTTTGGCGGGAAATTTAAAAAATCTGCGGCTACTCATACTTTGTGTAGTAGGAATACTAGCTTAGCTAGAACATATTTTTGATTTTCTATGCACACGTAAGGTACCTAAAGAAATGAGTTAAATATATGTTCATGTGCACTCATAGTCCGCTCCGATAATTTCCCCCTACCACTATGTACAGTACAGTTTACACTTTCTAACCATATACAAGGCGAAAAATTAAATGTAGTGTAAATAAGACCTAGCTCGATAATACCAAATTAATCCATCACCAATAAAATACTATGCCAAATTTCAACTCGATCGAAATGTTAGAAGTAGTACATAAAATATCAAAATTATTTATAGATGACCCACGTACTAAATTGTTTAAATCATAGACAATTGGTGATGCCACAAGGAAATATCTCAGTCAACATTATTTGGCTAGCCAGACTCTAGCAGTTGCATAAACTACTATTCCTCCACGTTTCGGACGTAATGTTACGTGCATGGTCTCGATTCGAAGGGATTTAGGGGAGGACATTTTTGAACGTGATTAAGAGGCTTTATTCATTTTAATAGTAGATTGTTCAACAAGGGACTAAAACAAGCCATAATGACACGAAATGTGTTAGCAACCCGAGCGAAGCGAGGGTGGATAATAGTTCGAGTGTCATTATGGTTGTTTAGTCCCGCGTTCAACACTCTACTTTTCATTATGAATGCGAGGAAAATAAACGACGTTCAATATAAAATTATAATATTTATTATAAGAAAGTTTCTTACAATTACGTAGTACAGTCGTTAATATTACCTCTGAAAAATTAAAAGGGCAATTTTTACAATTCTTTACATTTAAATGTATGGTTTTCCCCTGTAAATTAAGCTGGGTCAGTGTGTTTTGCATTTGAGAAGTAGGTATGTTCAATATTTTTACTCGAAGTCGAAGTAAAAGTTGGAGAGAATGGAGAGTATAAGAGAGACGCACACCTTTCCTCAAAAAGGTTGCCGATGGTTATGTCACCATGCTCATGCGATGTTGATGAGCGTGGGTCAAATGTTGGTTGTGATTTCTGCTTTGAGGATATTTTAATTCCTTCAATATATCCTTCGATAAATATTGTATTTATTTTGGATTGACTTATTTCAAAATGTGATAAGTTGTAATGCTAAGAAATTAATGTAGACCTTCACACAGTGCTGTTGAAGCTTAAAATCATGTGTGTGTGTCTCAAACAATAGATATATTTACACCTGCAAAGGGTTGTCAAACATGTAGTAGGTGAGTGAGTGAAATAAATACAAGGTAAGTAATTCAATGATATAATACATTAAAAAACATAATTGTATATTATTTTATATAAATGACTATATCATAGATTTGCATATTCCTGCATCGAACAAAACCAAAAAATATAGTTTTTTTAAATAGGTATAAGTCATTTCGAACGTTAGAACATTTAGAACGTTATACTTCACAAGAGATTCTGTAAAATAACTATTTTCTGTACACTTGTACACACATACTTAACTCAATCAGCTTAAACGGAGTACTAGTTTGTAATTCTAGATTGTTGCAACCCTAGCCTCCAATTTTTGACATTCCATTTTCAATTTTAGTGATATCATTCGAAATAAATCTTAATTACGTAGTACTTACGTTAGGTATTTGTATATTTAAATAAAACAATTTAAACGGATTATATCGTGTATATTAATTATTTGAGCCTCCCTGACGTTTCAGTACCTTTACAGATACCGTTGTCAAAGGTTGACTGAGAAAAACACAATTTTTCTCTGTCAAAGTTACATTTGTGCAAACTACCCATTTTGTAAATATTAATTTAAAATAAAGGTGTTCATACATGCCAGATGGGCCTAATGTGTAAAGACAGTTACACATGTGCCAGAAGGGCATTTATTATTTATTTAAAATATCTACCAGCGGTTCACTAAAGGCTTACTGAGGAGAAAGAACCGCCAAAGAAAACTCCCAGATTGCCTTATTTATTACTATAAAATACTTTTAAACAAAAACTCTACATATACTACTTTTAACACTAATTTGTTTTACACCGTTCGAGGCCCAAGGTTTCCAGTCTTGTGTCTTGCTTGATCCTTGATAAGATGTACAACAGGATCCCAAGCCGGACAAACCATCTTCTCTATTGAAATTGGGATATTTTTTGATTTCAATAGCCTCGCGCAACAATCTGGGAAAATATCGTTTCTCTCTGGCAAGGATTGAAGTGTTATTAAACTTAATTGAATGGTTTGGTTTGTCCATGACATGCTCATCATTTGTATATGTAAGAAATTACTTACGCTCTTTGTACGGTATATATTATTTGTATGGCTTTTTACTTTAACCCCGGCCACACACAGTCTGAATCCCGATCCGGTTTCAGATCTAGACACGCGGCAGCGTGGTCAGCCAAGTCCACCCCAGGAACTGGCGAGCAGCAGCCGTGTGTTATATTATATGAATCGTTTGGAACCACTTTTGACCCCTCAATAACTCCAGATCTATTTAACACAAAAAAAATATGTCTTACGTATTTAGATCCTTTAGAACAACTAGAACCCCAAATTTCATAAATATAGGTGAAGTAGTTATTGATATATTAAAGTCCAAAAAATGGCATTTTTAACACTGACTGACTGACTCACTGACTGACTAGCAACCAAAAACCTAACCTACTTCCAGGTGTCCTAGAAAGGTGAAATTTGGCATTCAGCTTGGTAATTGTGTGTGTACACATAATAAAAACAAAAAGGTGTTTTTTCTTTCTTTCTTTTTTTTTCTTTTTTAGCCTATATTTGTGTCCCACTGCTGGGCAAAGGCCTCCCCTCTCTTGCGCCACTCGTCTCTATTGGCTGCATGCTCCCTCCACTCGTAGCTAAATGCATCCAGGTCATCCCGCCATCTTCTTTTCGGTCTTCCTCTGCTCCGGTAACCTTGTGGTGTCCAATCGGTGATTATTCTGGCCCATCGTTCCGGATGCATGCGGCAGACATGTCAAGCCCAGTCCCACTTCAGCTTTGCGGTCTTGGCACCCACGTCTACAACGCGTGTTTTGGAACGCAGTTCGGTGTTTCTTATACGGTCTTGTCTACGAACACCTAATATGCTGCGTTCCATTGCTCTTTGGCAAACCTTGAGCCTGGTCTTTTGAGCTTCAGGCAATGACCAAACTTGTGCTCCGTAGGTTAGAACGGGAAGAATACACATATCGACGAGTGTTTTTTTAAGTTTTATTATTATTATTACTTATGTTTGTTACCTCAGAACTCCGTTATTTAATAATTGATTTGGAAAATTCTTTCTTTGTTTGAAAGATGTACTAAAATAGCAGACACACACAGACCCACACACATACGCAAGAATCCAACACGTTCTAACCGATTTGATAAATTCTTTGTTTGTTTAAAAGATGTACTAGAATAGCACACACACAAGAATCTGTGGTAGAATACAACCGCCTGCGCACGTTATACCGCCACAATACCTAGCAACATTATAAATAAACAGAGAATGTGTAAGAAAAATTGCAGCCAAGGTATGTGCAATTCACTCTAATGTTTCAGAGGTACAAGAGAATATGGATAATAGCACAAAAATAAATCTATATAAAGTTAACGTAGGAAAATAAAGTAATTAACAAATAATCATTAATTAATTTACACATCATAATAATTTCTGTACAAAAAGTAATGATATCCCATCAAAAACATAAATGTTAAATAAGAGCCAAGTTCAATATCACGTGCAACGTGGTTGACTTCACTGACAAAAGAATTGAGATCTATATGGGTGCCAAGAGTCTGTAACAATTTCTTGTTTGTCAATAAGTACTACTACAATGTTTGCTTAACACTTATTTAACATTTATGTTTTTGATGGGATCGGAATGACGTCAGCAAGCGAGACATCGCCATATGACAGACAGAGACGGAGATACTTTCTGACGTCATTCCGATCTGAAACCGGATCGGAATTCAGATTGCGTGGCCAGGGTTACACCGTCGGACAAACTATACCACACCAATACATCGCAATGGCCCTGTTCTAAGTAGTAACATTTATAATATGTTAACAAGCAATACATGTTTTATCATAGAGAAAAATAATCCAAAACAATCAGCATTTTGAAAGGATAAGGAGCCTTAAAATAATATAGTCACTTCTGGCTGCTGTATACTGTACTGTACATACCAATGATTTAAATAAAACACAGAAGCACTATACTGGTTAAACATCGACCAGGATTAATTGAAAGTGTAAATATTAGTTAGGGTCTGAAACAAAGAGAACATTGAGATACAATTGGATGCTTTAATTCCTGTAGTCACTTTAATATACATTATACTATATATTACATGTAACTTGCCTTGCCATTTCATGTTATTTCTGAACATGCTGTTAACGATTTGTAAATAAACTGTGACAGTGCCGCAGAACCACACATTGCGGTCCTCGGGCGAATAGTCGCGTTTCGACCCCTGACAATGACGGTTGTCAATAAAAGCAGAAGTTATAAAATCAAAAACAAGGATGGAATGTTCTTTCTTACGTTAGTTCTATTGATTCATTAATTAATACTAAGTGAAATCAACGTACAATACAATACAAAATGCTTTATTGCACACCAAAATAAATTTACAAATTATACACAGAAACAATAGTTTTAATAAGGGTAGACAACAGGCGGTCTTATCGCTAAAGAGCGATAATAAAATTTGTTTATATTTGAATTATTATTTACTTTTCGTTTTTTAATTGAATCTATTATCGTCTATTATCTATTTCAATGTGGAAATACCACATTTTTATGTAAGTACTTTGTTCATAAAAAAATATCAAATTTTGTCGTTAGACGTAAGTAACGGTAATCTTGCATTTGATAAGTTTGTGAAACATTTAAGTGAATGTTGATTTGATTTGACACTTAAATATTTGAAATGAGTTTCTAAATTATAAATAAACTAGCGACCCGCCCCGGCTTCGCACGGGTGCAATGCTGATAAATTATGTATGTATTATACATATAAACCTTCCTCTTGAATCACTCTATCTATTAAAAAAACCGCATCAAAATCCGTTGCGTAGTTTTAAAGATTTAAGCATACAAAGGGACATAGGGACAGAGAAAGTGACTTTGTTTTATACTATGTAGTGATGATTGCGAGGTGTACAGTTAGCTGTTCTTAGGAACCACTAGTGGATCTATGACTCACCGACCCGTTTCCTGTGAGACGCAGTATTGTCGATCAGGAGTGAAGAGACACAGCCTCTTACCCTTGCCGGCAGAGGACAACCAGCGCTAAAAAAAGATAAGTGTTTTATAAAACCCGACATGTTGCTTTTCAGCCTACGCCATATTGCGGATATTTTTTTTGGTGCATTTTGCATTTTAAACACTCACTAACCATCCTAGACAACATATCAAAAATTCAAAACTACCTGACCGTTTGTAAGGTAGAATCCCTTTATTCATTGGATTAAGTGTGATTATCGGTTTATTATGTCGGTTTTGTACATCATTACATTTGGCTTCTTCCTCTTTCTTCGCGTGGCAAAGTTAACCTTTGAATAAAGGATTTTAATAAATAATAATAATAATAATAAATAAATATCAGACAAGCTCACACAAATCGATCTAGTCCCAAATTAAGCTCAATAAGGCTTGTGTTATGGGTACTAAATAGACGACGATATACATACTTATATAGATAAATATATACTTAAATACATAGGAACAACCATGACCCAAGCACAAATATTCGAGTTCATCACACAAATATTGGCCCTGGCCGGGATTTGAACCTGGGACCGCCGCTCAGTAGGCAGGTGCTTGGAAACTGAACCAACCGCGTCGTCAACATTTTGGATGGTGTTTTCTATGTTTAGTTAAGTTTGTGTTGAATATGCGCTGGAACTTTTTAAAGTCTGATTGTGACTAGTTAATTACCCCAAACAAGTACCTACTCGTACGTAAGAATCGGTATCACAAATGTGTTGATAGCTTATTTTATAATGTTCTGTGAATTTATCACACATTTGAGTATTATTGCAGAAATAATCCCGGATTAGCTACGGAAAATATCATTTCTAAAGCCACTTGTCATATTTTGGTTTTCTAGGACCTAGGACTTATATTTTGGAGCTACGACCTTTATTCTTCGCTTAAATCATCATCATCCGGTGAGCTATATCGGTCACTTTAGTTCGTCTACGGATTTCCTCATTTCTGATTCGATCACGTAGAGACACCCCGAGCATAGCCCTCTCCATTGGTCGTTGAGCGACTTTGAGCTTTGAGATGAGGCCGATAGTGAAAGACCACGTTTCGGTGCCGTAAGTCATCACTGGTAACACACATTGGTTGAAGACTTTCGTCTTGAGGCACTGAGGTATGTCGGACGAAAAGACATTGCGTAGTTTCCCGAACGCTGCCCAGCCGAGTTGGATTCGGCGGTTGACCTCTTTCTCGAAGTTGGACCTACCTAATTGGACCAGTTGTCCTAGGTAGATGTATGAGTCAATAACTTCGAGTACCGAGTTTTCAACAGAGACTGGGATGGGCACAACCTTGGCATTTGACATGAGTTTCGTCTTGTCCATGTTCATTTTTAAGCCCACCCGTTGAGAAACTCGATTGAGGTCATCGAGCATCATGCTGAGTTCCTCGATCGACTTTGCCATGACTACGATGTCGTCGGCAAACCGAAGGTGAGTGATGTATTCGCCATTGATGTTGATGCCAAGTCCTTGCCATTCCAGGAGCTTGAAGGCGTCTTCCATAACGGCCGTAAACAGTTTCGGGGAGACAACGTCCCCCTGTCTTACGCCTCTTCTCAATGGAATGGCCTTTGTGCTCTGCTCCTGAACTCGGACCGACATGGTGGCGTTACTATACAAACACTTCAACACTTCAATGTACCGATAGTCAATTTGGCATCGCTGAAGTGACTCGAGCACCGCCCATGTTTCCACAGAATCGAAGGCTTTCTCATAGTCCACAATTCACAAACGCTAAGCATAATGGCAAGTTATACTCTTCAGTCTTCTTTATAACTTGCCGCAGCGTATGTATGTGGTCTATGGTACTATAGCTTCTTCGGAAACCGGCTTGTTCGGGAGGCTGGAAGTCATCAAGTCTATGTTCGAGACGGTTCGTGATGACCCTTGAAAACAACTTATAAACATGGCTTAGAAGCGTGATGGGCCTGTAGTTCTTCAATAGGCTGTTATCACCTTTCTTGAAGAACAGTACCACCTCGCCTCTATTCCATGCTTCAGGCGTTTTGCCCTCGGACAAGACGGAATTAAAGAGCTTCTGGAGGACCTTAAGTACCGGTGTTCCACCCGCTCTCAGAAGCTCTGAGGTGATTCCGTCTTCGCCCGGCGCCTTGTTGTTCTTAAGCTGCTTCAGGGCCATCCTAATCTCGTACAGACTGATGTCCGGGATGTCTTCGGTATAATGTCGGGACAGCTTGGCTCTTGGATCGCCTACCAAGCTGTCAACGGGCTTTGCGACTGAAGTGTATAACTGACCATAGAACCTCTCGATCTCGCCTAGAACCTCTGCTTTGGTCGACGCTATGCTGCCATCTTCCCGTTTCAGCTTGGCCAGCTGGCTTTGTCCAATAGACTTGTCCTTTGCGAACACTTTGGAGCCTTTGTTCTGCTCAATGGTCTCTTTAACACGGTTCGTATTAAAGAGCCGCAGATCATGTCGCAAGGACTTCGATATACGTCTATTAAGCTGCCTATATGACCTCGCGTCATCGGGAGACTGCAACTGTAGCGAGCGTCGTTCAGCCCTGAGGTTTAAGGTTCGATCAGACAATTTCTGAGGTCTATCTTTACGGCGGGGTCTGAAAAACTTAGATCCTACCGCGTGGACAGTTTCCACTAGCCCGTCGTTGATCTCGTCCACTGAGACAAAGTTCTCCAGACAAGCGAAGCGGTTGGAGAGCTCGAGTTGAAAGCTCTCGGGGTTTTGAATATGGGCCCGAGTAGGTCGGGGCGTAGACTTCATCAGACTGGACCTTTCCAGTTTAACATTGATATTCAGTGTGCCTCTTACGATTCGATGATCACTGCCGGTCTTTACCCTATTGATCACAGACACATCACTGAATATCCGTTTCTTGTCGGTCATGATGAAGTCAATCTCGTTTCTCGTGGAACCATCGGGACTTATCTAGGTCCATTTCCTGTGAGGCGGCTTCTGGAAGAAAGAGTTCATCATGAAGAGTTCCTCTTTCTCTAGAAAGTCGGCCAGCCTCTGTCCCCTAGGGTTCCGTTGCCCGTATCCAAATTGCCCCACTCTCAACTCATCACCGCTGTTCTTGCCCAACTTTGCATTGAAGTCCCCCATAACAACAGTGAAGTAGGTTTTGGAAGTATGTATGGCCCTACTTACGTCCTCATACATAGCCTCTACTTCCTCATCAGAATGTGACGAGGTCGGTGCGTATACCTGAATGACCTTCAACGAATATCTTTTGGATATTCTGAGTATTAGGTATACCTACCACCCTGCTCGACACACTGGCGATGGTAGTTATGTTGTTAACGAGGGACCTGTGAACGAGAAACCCGACACCGCCTTGGGACTGCTGGGCGCCCTCCTGGTAGTAGAGCAGGTTACCAGACTTCAGGGTTACGGTGTCCTCCCCCTCTCTACGGACTTCGCATAATCCCACAATGTCCCAGTGTAACCTGCTCAGTTCCTCTTCCAACTCGCAAATCTTTTCATCAGTTCTCATTGTGCGTATGTTGTGTGTTACCAGGGCCGAGCCAGTCGTCGTGAGGATGGGTAGCCGGATTTCGTCCGGGGATTCTTAGCACCCCCTCGGTTAAATATATGATGATTATTATTATTGTATGATTTAATATACGAGTATAGTGAAATAATGAACTCATGCATTCTCTATGGTTCCTCAATAATATTATATTCGGAAATCTTCATTATCCGATCAATCGGACCAACAGTAAATAAAAAAAAAAAATCGTCCGATCCACGTGGCCTAATAAGTTTCGAATAATAAAGCCAAAACTATCCACAGTGATGAACGTCCAGTTTTTCAATCCAATAGAATATTTCTTTAAGAAAAAAATAAAGGACATCCCAAGCACCATAATATGTAAAAAAAAAATGCAAGTAAATACACATACTATATATGTTAACACTTACGTGCCGTCCACCGCCGCCACCGCCGCCACCGCCGCCACCACCACCGCCTCCGCCACCGCCGCCACCGCCGCCCCAACCACCGCCGCCACCGCCGCCACCACCACCGCCTCCGCCACCGCCGCCACCGCCGCCCCAACCACCGCCGCCACCGCCGCCCCAACCACCGCCGCCACCGCCGCCACCGCCGCCACCACCACCGCCTCCGCCACCGCCGCCACCGCCGCCCCAACCACCGCCGCCACCGCCGCCCCCGCCGCCACCACCACCGCCTCCGCCACCGCCGCCACCGCCGCCACCACCGCCGCCTCCACCACCGCCGCCACCACCGCTGCCTCTGCCGCCGCCTCCGCCACCGCCGCCTCCGCCGCCTCCTCCGCCGCCGCCTCCGCCGCCGCCTCCGCCCCCGCCTCCGCCGCCACCTCGGCCCCAACGAACGATACTAGTACTGTCGCCAAGACCACCCTGTTGTAAAAAAAGGTATAACTTAGAACGATCTCTTTAAAGTAAGTACCTATTACTTAATTTTGACGACAAACAAGTTAAATAAAACCGTTTAACAAAATATGTAGTGCATGTGGGATTTGAACACACGTCCCAAGTCCGAAGTAGTTCTGTTGGTGTGCATTTAATTTGGTTTCTGCAGAACTTTACACTCTATATGTCCTTTTCCTACCTAATCCTTTTTTTGATAAGATAACTTTAAGAAAATATGTGTACCTCTAAGACGATCCTTGCAACATTATTCCAGTTCACCTTAAGCTGCAAAATATAAGATACTAGTATTAAGTAAGTTTAGAAAGTTACATACTTTCTGTGTGGAAGGAAATCGAACAATATACCTATGATGCATGTGAAGCACACCACGAGCCGCCGCGCGCGGTTGCCGCTCTATTTGTTCTTAATTCACGCTGCTCGCTGTTCGGCTCACCGCTAAAGGTCTCCGTACACTACGGCTTCTTGTGGCCTCGACAGCACATCTCTCTTTTTCTCACTTCGAGCATGGAAAAGGGACATATGTACTGTCACGGCCACGAGAAGCCGTAGTGTGCGCTGAATCTGAGACCAAAGTCGTGACCGGGCCGTAAAATCAGTTGTCTTTCTTAACAGTTGTGTGCTGTATGAGTGTTTGTCACCTATAGTATAAAAAAGTGTCCAACGAACGGCAAACACTAACAGTTGAAATACTTACGCTTTTGACGTTTATCTGTAGTAAATAAAACAACATTGTCAAAAGTAAAAAAATACTACGTTGTACAAGTTCAGTGGGCTCAAGTCCGCCAGCGGCAGCGGTACGAGCGCACCTACCTGCTACTACTAGGTACTGCTAGTTCAGGCGGGTACGAACCCGCGTCTCTAACGGATTGCCGGGCCAACACAGGCCGACATCTATTGGACCATTGAACCTGATGCGGGAGCTATTGAATTTTTAAACCAGTTGCTTCTTGCATGCCTAAGCCCCGTCCACGCCTAAACCATTATTTTTTTTAATTTTTCGCTTTATTGTAAACAATTATTACTCCGTCCATAACATCACCTCTTGAGGACGCAGAATTTTCCATACCGACCGCTTTGCTTGGCCAGCATGAAAACTGTTTAAAAATGTCTGTACACAGCTAACTGTGTACAGACATTTTTAAACAAAAAGGCCGAAAGTCTTCTCTTTTTTTCTATCATCATCATATCAGCCTATAGATGTCTACTGCTGGACAAACACCTCCCCCAAAGTTCTCCACAGCAATCAAAGTCAAAGTAAAGTCAAGTCAAAGTCAAAGTCAAAATATTCTTTTTTCAAGTAGGCCTAGCTACAAGCACTTTCGAATCGTCAGTTACGGAGAGCAGAGCAATTTATTGATAGACTTATAATTATAACTAAGAATAAAATAAAAAACATAAACAAACATTAAAGAAATAAAAGAAAAATCCTAAAAAGGATCGTCAACACATAATCAGTGGTGTGCCGCCCTCATCCACTTGCCTCATATGATCCTAACCACGTTGTCGGACCACTTTATTGCCGTCCTTCCACGCTGCATCTTCCGATACGTGGTCGCCATTCAAGACCCTTTCTGCCCCAACGGCCATCGGTTTTACGAGCAATGTGCCCCACACAGTGCCACTTAAGTTTAGTTTATATACTTAGGTGATACTGAAAGTTGCTGGATTATTTTATTTAAAACTAAGATATAATATTTGTCATGCCATTTATTGTCAAGAAGTATATTCCTTCGCTATTTATGCATTTTTACATTCGTTGAAACCATTGCGAAAAGCAGTAGATCCAGTCTTCTCTAGGGACCTCTCTAACGGCTTCGCGGAACGCATCCACTGCCGCTTCGGGGCTCGTAAATCGTAAACCTCTGAGTTCATCTTTGACTTTTGGGAATAAAAAGAAGTCGCATGGTGCAAGGTCCAGGCTATATGGCGGATGCGTCATCAGTTCCTCATTTGAGGCCTTCAAATATGCATTGTTTTTTTAGCGGAATGTGAAGACGCGTTATCGTGGTGAAGCACGATATTGACACGGGGCCGATTTTCGCGAACTTTTTCCAAGATTCTTGGCAAACAGTTGCGTAATATCCTCTTTTGCCAAAAAACGAAGCAACCATTTTTTCCCCAGTGCTCCGACTTTTCTTAACTTTGGTAGGCAAATCTTCAAAAGGAAAGACCCATTCCGCCGTCTGGCTTTTACTTTCCGGCTCAAAGCAGTACACCCATGTTTCGTCACTTGTCACGATATTATATACAGCCAACGATTGTCCTCCGTTATTTTTTTTTATCATTTTACGGCTCCACTCTATACGCTGTCGTTTCTGGTCTTCCGTTAAATCGTGCTGTATCCTTCGAGTGCATAGTTTCCGAACCTTCCAATGTGCATGCAATATCTTTTGCACTTGGCTCATTCCAATGCCTATTAAGGCACGAATTTGCTGACAAGTAATTTTTTTGTCAGTTTCAATCAATTGTCGTACGGCATCAATATTAGTTTTGGTAACCGCATTCGCTGGCTGACCGTCACGTACATCGTCATGGAGATAGATGATCACGACCACGTTTAAATTCATTAAACCACGAATACACAGAGCTACGACATGGGGCTTCACCAAATCCTAGTCGAAGCCATTGGCAGCACTCTTGTTGACTTAAGCCACAACGAAAATCGTAATAAATCATGCACCGAAAATTTTCACGGCTTAAATTTATGTTTTACAACGCACAATTTTCAAAATGGCGCTTCATTGAAAAAACAAATGATAGCCTTGCAATTTAAAAAGTTACTAGTTCCCAGAGAGTTATTTTTTCAAATTCCATGATTGTTTCATTTGTATTTGTTTATAAGGGGCCAGTTCCAGAAACTTTCAGTATGCCCCACGTATTGCCTTCAAGTTTGGCGACTGTCTGAACTATATCTGCAACCTTGGTTCTATTCTTATAGGACTGTCAAAAATTACCGTGACTAGAGCCGGAGAAGGAACTTCTGCGTAAGAACACGCAAATATTAAACACAGGAGCGGAGCAACCAACATGGTGACGCAGAAAGCTGACTTATTCGTCTCGTTTGATTTATATACACTTTCCTTGATTGAAAACGTTAATCTTCACCGAGTATAGTAATCGATTTGTGGTATAATTGTCTATTATAACTGAAACAAGGAACACGTGTAAAATTAGATAACTGGTATTTCATTCTAGATTCTAGCCTACCAAACAATTTTTCGTTATACTAAAAGTACTGGTCGATAGGGGTTCCCTGAAGGACTCATTTTCAGTGTTTTGTAAATACCTCGTAAACGGTGGCTCATACCAAAAAATCTTCTAGTACAGAAGTAGGTAGCGTTTAATTCTCATTAAAAAAGATTTTATAATACTTTTTCGCTATGATCAATATTTATTGAGATATGGTTGGAAGAAATAGGTAATATAAAAAATATACTTGTGTTCTAAGTATCTTCTTTTTCTTTGTCATATCCTCATGAGTGAGGGGCGTGACCATTGCACTCTTCATTGACGCTCTCTTAGCCGCATGGTCTTGGGCTTAGTGTATGCTAGTGCGTTGTGTCTAGACAGTTGAAATTTTCACAGATGGTATAGTACTTTTATCTCACGAGCGCGGGTGAGCCATGTTTGTGTGAGTAGATGTACATGCACATTACTCACACAAACATGGCTCACCCGCGCTCGTGAGATAAAAGTACTGTACTACTACTTATACTAAATACTGCTGTATTTCTAGACCTGAGTAAGGAATTTAAACCACGTTGACCACTCAATTGTCCTGCGTAAAATGTATAAATATGGAATAAGAGGCCCGGCCTATGCCTAGATAAAGAGTTACTAAACATCACGGAAACAAATAACCCGGGTTACCAGAACTTTGACTGAAAATAACACATTAGAGCACTTTGATTCCTTACCACGGGTAAATAGTGTTGGGGTTCCCACCACCACTCCTCTTCTTGATTTATGTAAATGATTTGCCTCTTGCTATTAAACAACACAGTGTTTTATTTGCAGACGACACGACTGTTATCGTCAGAGGCAGAAATTCAGACGTATTATAGGATGAAATTAATAGCGCCTTGACAAATATAATCAGCTGGCTAAAAATGAACGGTTTATGTATGAACGCCTTAAAAACCAAGCTCATACATTTTCTTACGAAAGCACATAAAAGCGACAAAATAAACATCGATGTTAAAATTGTTGAGGACTCTCTAGAACTAGTAAATAATACTAAATTTCTGGGCATCACTGATCAATATTTGGATTGGAAGCAACATGTTAATGAGATTTGCAGTAGGGTAAATAAGTTTATATTAGCTCTTAAGAAGCTGATAACAGTAACTTCTGCCGAAACGGCGTTACTTGTTTAGATATCACAGCTATGTGTGCCCTGCGTTATGGACTAATCTTGTGGGGCAACTCATCAAATATTCAGCGAGTTTTTGTCGCTCAAAAAATGCCTAAGAGCGATCGGAGGCTTTAAATGGACTGAACCTTGCAAGCTACTTTTTCAGAAATATAAACTTTTAACACTTCACAGTCTTTATGTATTCGAAATGAGTAAGTTGGTGAGAAATATTATTGATCTTTTTAATATGCAATGTAACATTAATAAACGAACTGTCACACAAAAAGCACTGGTACCTCCAAAGTGCAGGTTAACCCTGAACCGTAAAAACTGTTACCATATGGTAATAACTACATATGTATAATTAATTACCTAATTCATGGACATGTTTACCAAATAATAAATTGAATTTAATATTATATAATTTGCTAATCGAAGAATGTTTTTATTCATTGGATGAGTTTTATTCAAAATGAATTCAACTAAAAAACTGACACAATTTTTTGACTTACTGTAATCATTATGACTAGGTATGCCGTCTTGAAAGACAATAGAATTAATATTGTAAGATATACAGCGTGTATATTGCGCAAACTTTACGCGGTCTTAGTATAGGCACTAATTAATATTATTGATCCGTAAATTATTTCGAAAAATCGAACTTTTTTTTCCTTTGATGTTTTGTAGTGATGTAGCAAAGACATGTTGTTTGCCAAATCTAACGACTAAGTATGTACGGTTGATGGAATCGATTTTATCGGCGAACCTTTTTCCGAACGTGCAAATATTTTTTTCTACTCCAGTACTTTTTTCTGTCATTTATATAGTTACTAACTCTAATATAAAGACATAAATTATGAAAGTCTGTAAAAGTCTATACTCTACTGCCCAAAAACACACTGCTAACCGATGTTATAATGTCGCCAAAAAAGCATCACTTAGTACCACAGATTACAAGATGAACAGCTGCATTCACACAATTTGCAAATTAAAAAAAAAACTTATTGTATTAAGGCATTGCTGCCAACTTAAAAAAAAAGTTTTATCTTCAGTGCATGGATGTTTAGTATAGTGAACGTATACCTTTAGGTATAAGTTTATTTTTTTTGACAGATGTTTAGTATGGTGATCGTATACCTTTATGTATAAGTTAATATTTTTTTGACAGATAGATGTCAATAAAAAAAAAGTTTATCAGAGACAATTTTTCTTTTTAATTTTGTTGATTCCGAGCGGGAACATGTAATTATTTTCTTTGTTGTTTATTTGCATTTTATTTATGAAATGTCGAGTCGTAGAAAAAGTATTGTATGCAACGTTGTATAAGTAGGTCAAAAAACGCTTGTGGCATCTCTCTTACGATGTTCGCTACGCTCACATCGTAACCCATGCCACTCGCGTTTTTTGCCCCCTCTTATACAACGGTTGCATAAAATACTATTATTTGTTTTGTGTAAATCATTGAGGTAATATTTATTATAGAGCCACAGACCCGAACAAGTGTCAAATAAAGTGGCACCGTTGTCATGTTCAAGTAGATGCCAATAACGCTTATTTATAATTTGCAGCAACATATTGACTTCGTACAAAAGAACTCTTTGTTTAAACGTTTAAGTGTCAAATTGACTTAATTACTTATTACCACAAATATTTTACGTGTAAATTAACTTTTTTAGCGTATTCTGACTGAAGTCTCTTGTCAAACTTGGAACATAGCACGAATGGATCAGATTTTAATATTTTTACATACTAAAAATATTTTCACTATTATTTTATTTAGGTATTTAAATATATTTTTTGTTTGAACTAAATAAACTCGTAAAGTTTTAATAACTAATTAAGTTACGTTTTATTGTAAATTGTTAATAACAAATTTAGTTACGTTTTTATTTAACAACTGCATAAAAAGTTTCCGATAGAAGGGATCAGTAATTATTTCTCCTTGTTCCAGTATGTGAAATGAGAGTAAGACAAGTGCAAAATATTGACATTATTAACCCTTTAAAGTTTGATCTTATTTGTCGGTGGCGTGGTATGCACGGCAGCACACGTCGCCGTCGCCTTTATGCAGTGTCTAGACTCTGTGACAAAATAAACAATAACAACAGAGCAATTTTTTTGTTATTTATGAATGTCACCATTTTACGCTTCTGTTGATTAACATAAAAAAAAAAACATGATTATGCCGAACACACGAGAGACGAATTATTTGGCTTCAATTATTCTTCGCGTTTGTCTCCATTATCTCCATTTGTACGTTGTTGAGAATGGGAATCTTGAATAAAAAAAATAGGATAATTATTTATTGCACTCCTTAATTTATTAATAAAATATAAAACTATAGCGACTCCTTCGATTTTTGTTCTGTGATGAGGTGCATTTTGTAGGGACAAAGTTAATAATTCTAATACAAAAATTGCTATGATTTTACATAGGGTTCGTTAATTAATCAATAGAACTTAAGTAAAAAAGAACATTCCGTCCTGTTACTTTATTTTATAGTTGTTATTTCTGTAATTTTTCACTGAAAATTAAGTCACTTTTGAGACCCGTCACGTGTCATGGTCTAAACGAGACTGATCGCCCAACTAATGCGATTTGTGATTTTGCATTAGTTGGGAGGGTGCCATTTTTTCCGTCTGATTGTGTGTCCATGTAATTATTACGTCAATGGTGTAAATCAATATTTTTTTGAGCTAGAGCGCCGTCGGCCTCTCTGAAGCTTTGGTGATACGAAAAAATATAACATGAACTCAATTGTATCAAATAGAAAGTAAAAAACGTTTATAGTTACTAGAAAAACCACTGTGACATTGCTTGGTTTTTTATGAAATTCAGTAAGTCGTGCATGGGTCCTGTGATGTGTCAAATGTGTGTAATAATAATAATCATACTATAGTACTCGTATTATTTAAATGTCATCCTTGTCATCATCATCATCACTCCCTGGCCTTGCCTTTACCCTATATTTGGGGTTGGCGCAGCATGTTTTCTTTCTCTATTCTTCCCTTTTTGTGTCATCTCGTTGTTGTAAATGTCATCCTTATATCTTCTTTAGAAGAATTGTAATGTAATTTCTTACAAAATAACCCAATCTATGTATATTTATAAATATGAAAAGTCTTTTATACACACAATTTATCTGAAATTTGAACAAAAATTGTATGATGATGAGCTTTAATAGATTTTTTTTCAATTCAAAACATTTTGGATGTTTTAAATATAAAACAAACATGATTCAATAATGTAGTTAAAGATAAAAACAATTGTGAAAGAGTTTGAAACAGCCACAGAAAGTATTTATAATTATGTTAATGAAGAATATTTCATTAAGTGAAATTTGAATGTAAAATAAACAGTATAAGTCTCACTGACCTTTTTTTTTTAACATGACTTGAACTGTATCAGGGCTCTAGAACCCACGGCAATGGGATTATCTTCGCGCAGCAGGAGTGATGGCTCTGTTTAGTAGGATCACTAATTCAGCACACCCCACGACACTCTTATAATATATTCTCTCTCTTATTTATTATGTAAGTTTCCATACAATTCCATAATTCAAATAGTCTCACATAGAGATATGCCGTTTTCGAAATTTTCCGAAATTTTTCCACATTTGTATGGGAAATGAGGAAAGTTTCCGGATTTTTTTGCAAATGGCAGATTACTAGTCTCATAATCTGATACCCTTAGTTTTGAGTAAAACTGCATAAGTGAAACTGAATTATTTTTGTAAGATAATAATTTCTGAATAATAATGTTCACTTATGTCTACATTAACAAATTCCTAACAACAATTTATCGATTTTCATAACAAAATTTGAATACTTACAATTAAAAAAAGGTGTTGTTGTTTTCGACCTAAAGCGCTCTAGAGTATGATGCAATATAGACCCCGTCGAGACACGAGACTGCGAAAACTTGGACCAGAGCCAAGAGAGTAGCTGAGAATAAGAAGGCATGGTACGAGGTTATAAAAAAGCCCTTTGCATCATACTCTGGAGCGCTTTAGGTCGAAAACAACAACACCTTCTTTTAATTGTAAGTATTCAAATTTTGTTATGAAAAATCGATAAATTGTTGTTCGAAATTTGTTAATGTAGACATAAGTGAACATTATTATTCGGGTCTATATTGATTCGTAGAAAATATTTTTCGTCGAATGTTTCATTTCGCCGAAAAATCATTTCGTAGAAAGCCTTTTTCTTTGGAACCGTAAATTATTTGAGACTGTTATAAAACAAACTTAACCTAACCCAACCAAATGAATAGGATAATATTTGCAAGTATTATGAAAAATGTCTGACTCCAGAGGAATATAAATTCTACGAAACGATTTTTCGGCCTAATGATAAATTCGACGAAATAAGTTTCTAGGAAACAAAGGGCTCCCGTCGCGACGATACCTATACACTGAGAATAAACCTCGGAGACTTGTTGAGGTACTCTTCAATCATAATCGTTTGGCCTTTTGTAATTTTGCACATCCACCACCACTATCTGTTTCCACTAAGTGCGGTTATATGCTGCGTGGACCGCCCGGTGTATGCTGCCGCCCACTGCCTTCGTCACTGTGTCAGACTATCTAGTTGGTGCCCTTCCTTGCGCACGTCTGCTATCAATTTGCCCTATGATAATCTGCTTCTCCAGACCGCATAATATGTCCGAAGAAGTTCAGGGCTCGTTTCCGGCATATCGCGGAGAGTCGCGTCAAGATGTTAAGTTCTTTTAGTATCGACTCTTTTGTTCGCATCGCAGTCCAAGGTATACCAACCTGCGCCAACACCACATCTCGAAAGCATCGATCTTATTGCTATCGCGGCGTCTCAAACTCCAAGTTTCTGCACCGTACGTAAAACTGGAGAACACTAGAGCTCGAACCAAACGCACCTTACCTTTCAAATAAACAATGCAAAGAATGACACACAAAGCAGCAAAATTCGATCGGTTGCTTGGGAGTTAGGGTAGCGAAGTGGTTAACGGACCGGCAATCCTCATTATTCAATTATTCTTTAAGCTGCAATCTTTGTATCAATGGTTTAAATAAAAATTGTGGTGTGTCCACATTAAAATAAAGACACATTGCATGTTTCATAAATTTATAAAATAACAGCGTCCTCTCTCGCTTACTCGTTCACTGCTGAAAAGTGGTGCGGTAAAACGTATTCACATACGAGTAGAGGTGGCTAAGGTGTAAAATCTTTCAAATAAACAATGCAAAGATCGACACACTAAGCATAAGGAATAATTCCATCCGTTGCTTGGGAGTTAGGTTAGCGAAGTGGTTAACGGACCGGCAATCCAGAGGCACCGAGTTTGATTCCCAGTCACTTCCACCAGGTAATTCATTTTTCAATTTTTCTTCAAGCTTTGATTGTGGTGTGACCCACATTAAAAAAAACAAGACATTACATGTTTCATAAATTTATTTATGTAATCAGTTACTACAAGTGATATGCGATTCTATGAGCCCAAGAAAGTGGTGACACGTACTTAACTCATTTAGCAATATTTTAACTCAATCAGCTTAAACGGAATACTAGTTTACAATTCTAGGTTGTTGCAACCCTAGCCTCCAATTTTTGACATTCCATTTTCAATTTTAGTGATGACATTTGAAATAAAACTTAAGTACATACTCTTTGTATTGTATTATATTAGTTTTATGGCTTTTTACTCTAACACCGTCGGACAAACTATACCATACCAATACATCGTAGTGGACCTGTTCTATGTAGTAACATTGAATATTGATAATATGTTAACAAACATGTTTTATCATAGAGAAAAAAACATACTGTAGGTACTATACATACGAATGATTTAAATAAAACACAAAAACAATATACTGATTAAACATCGACCAGGATTGAAAGTGTAAATATTAGTTAGGATCTGAAACAAAGAGGTTGGCATTAACATACAATTGGATACTTTCTTTTAGTCACTATAATATTGTATATAATATTATACTATATATTACGTATAACTTGCCGTTTATTGCTATTTCTGAAAATAAATAAAATAAATAAATAAATATTAAGGGATAATCATACACAAATATACACTGTTAACGATTTGTAAATTAGTTCGGTGAATAGATCAATAGAGACTAAAGTACTAGGGGTGACCTTATTTACAAACGGTCCGGTAGTTTTGAATTTTTGATATGTTGTCTAAGATGGTTAGTGAGTGTTTAAAATGCACAATTCTCGCCCCTCCGCGCCCGCCGCTATATTGAAAAAAATATCATATTATATACCGTCGGGGATAGTGCAATACCGCGTAAGTAACAAGTGTAGATACGAATCAATATTCAAACAAATGCTAAGCATTTTATTGAAATGAGAACTTTATCGACAGCTGTTATTTACGCGATTGCACTATCCGCGACGATATGTATTATGTCAAACTTGCCGTTTGTTGCTATTTCTGAAAATAAATTAATGAATATTAAGGGATAATCATACACAAATGTACGCTGTTAACGATTTGTAAATTAGTTCGGTAAATAGAGACTAAAGTACTAGAGGTGACCTTATTTACAAACGGTCCAGTAGTTTTGAATTTTTGATATGTTGTCTAAGATGGTTAGTGAGTGTTTAAAATGCAAAATGCACAAATTTACCCCCTCCGCGCCCGCCGCCATATTGGAAGAAATATTATACTATAGGTATATGTATTATGTCTAACTTGCCGTTTATTGCTATTACTGAAAATAAATAAATGAATATTAAGGGATAATCGTACAAAAATATACGCTATTAACGATTTGTAAATTAGTTCGGAGAATAGAGACTAAAGTACTAGGGGTGACCTTATTTACAAACGGTCCGGTAGTTTTAAATTTTTGATATGTTGTCTAAGATGGTTAGTGAGTGTTTAAAATGCAAAATGCACAATTATCCCCCTTCCGCGCCCGCCGCCATATTGGAAAAACCGGCACTTTCTTCAGATTTTTGCTTATATCTTCATTTAGGAGGCCAACCGACCGTATAGTGACGTCATATCACGTTATTTTCACAGAATCTAAGCGTTTTTGACAGTTCATAAAAAGGAGCAGATTTGATCTGTTAGTCAAGTGCCTACATGGATACACATTCAGAGGCCCCTTCGACAGTGCCGCAGAACCACACATTGCGGTCCTCGGGCGAATAGTCGCGTTTCGATCACGGTTGTCAATATAAGCAGAAGTAACAGTTATAAAATCAAAAACGAGGATGGCATGTTCTTTCTTAAATTAATTCTATTGTATCATTTACATTTTTATCTCAACGTATTTCGACTATGATTCAATAATTATTTACTTTGTTCATAAAAATTTATCCAATTTTGATGTAAGACGTAAGTAACGGTAATCTTCCATTTGATAAGTTTGTATAACATATAATTGTAAATTGATTTAATTTGATCTATGACTCACCGATCCTTTTCCTGTGAGACGCAGTATTGTCGATCACGAGTGAAGAGACACAGCCTCTTACCATTGCCGGCAGAAGAGGACAACCGGTGCTAAAAAACGATTAGTATTTTATAAAAGCCGACGAGTTGCTTTGCAACCTACCACATATTGCGGATACTTGGTGGTACTCATTTATTTTACTGGTAACGATAAATGCTCAGTAACTGACACTGAAAGTCAGTGAATGTCACTGATGTAATCATCATCATCAGCCTGTTTCAGTCCACTGCTGGACATAGGCCTCTCCCATGGCACGCCACTGAGCTCCATTTTCAGCTCTCGTCCTCCAGTTACTACCCGCTGTCCTACGAATTTCGTCGCTCCACCTTGTTACAGGGCGCCCTACACTACGTTTACCGATTCGTGGCCTCCACTCCAGAACTCGTTTGCCCCAGTGGTCATCGGCTCTACGGCAGATATGAACAGCCCACTGCCACTTCAGCTTGCTTATCCGCTGTGCTATGTCGGTAACTTTGGTTCTCTGTCGAATTACTTCGTTTCGGATCTGATCCCTAAGAGACACACCAAGCATAGCTCTTTCCATGGCTCGCTGAGCGACTTTGAATTGGTGGACTAGTCGTATGGTGAGTAGCCACGTCTCGGCTCCGTAGGTCATAACAGGTAAGACGCACTGATTAAAAACTTTAGTTTTTATACTTTGAGGTATGGGCGACGTGAAGACTCGACGCAGTTTTCCGAACGCTGCCCAGCCCAGTTGTATTCGCCTCTTAGCCTCCTTGTCGAAGTTGCTTCTACCTAGTTGGAGCATTTGCCCTAGGTATACGTATTCGGAAACAACTTCGATGGAGACTCCATTTACGGCGACCGGTCCCGGATCGATATGTTCATTGAACATAACTTTGGTTTTATCCAAATTCATCCGAAGACCGATACGCTGAGACGAATTTGCCAGGCTGTCTAGCATGTGATTCAGGTCCTGTAACGTCTCGGCCATGATCACGATGTCGTCTGCGAATCGTAGATGAGAGATGTGTTGGCCATTTATATTAATGCCACGATTTTTCCAGTCCAGCGTCTTGAACATATCCTCCAGTGCGTTAGTGAACAGTTTCGGTGATATAACGTCACCTTGTCGCACTCCTCGACGCAGGTGGATATGTTCTGTCTGCTGGTTCTGTACTTGCACAGTCATCGTGGCGGCTGAATATAAACATCTCATCACCTCGATGTATCGCCAGTCGGCTTGACATCGTTGCAAGGACTCCAGAACAGACCAAGTTTCGATTGAGTCAAAGGCCTTTTCATAGTCCACAAAGGCCAGACACAGGGGCCGATTATATTCTTCGGTCTTCTGTATAATCTGCCGCACTGTGTGAATGTGGTCTATGGTGCCGTACCCACTTCGAAAACCGGCCTGTTCCAGGGGTTGGAACTCGTCGAGTCTTCGGGCAAGGCGGTTCGTAATAACCCTTGAAAACAGCTTATATACGTGGCTCAGAAGCGATATGGGCCGATAGTTTTTCAACAGGGTGGTGTCGCCTTTCTTGAAAAACAGAACAACCACGCTTCTGTTCCACGCTTGCGGAGTTCTCCCATTGAAGAGGACAGTATTAAACAACTCCTGGAGCTCCCTTAGTATGGGGGTACCCCCTGCCTTCAGGAGCTCTGTCGTGATACCATCCTCTCCAGGGGCTTTTCCATTTTTAAGCTGTTTTAGGGCCAATACGACCTCGAAGGTCCACGTTTTCAATCCATGTGAATAATCTTTTAGAAACAAATACATCCCAGGCTGTATTACCCTCCACCAATACCACCAACGGGAACCCCCTCCGCCACCTCCACCGCCCCCACCGCCACCACCGCCGCCTCCACCGCCGCCACCGCCCCAACGACCGATAGGAGTTCTGTCGCCAAGATCACCAAGATCACCCTGTTGTAAAAAAAAATGGTCAACATAGTTATAGGTAGGATATTTTTAAGTATTAATTACTAAATGTAAAGCATAATTTTGAAGAGAAATACGAATGCAATCCAATGCAATGCATTTGGAATATAAACCCACGTCCCAAGTCTAAGGGAGGTCGGGGGAGTCAAGTCCCCAAACAGTAAAAATAAATTTAACCATCTTCGATGTAAAATAAAATATTGCGCGTACTGCGACGTTCGTCAGCACAGCGTGGGGGATGGCAAAAAGAACCAAAAAACATTAAGTATCAAAAAATTACCAAGTGCGACTCTAACTCGCGCACCGAGCGTTCCGTCATTTTTTTATTTATTAACCGAATTCATCCCATCCCATCTGAACTGGTAGGGTCCGGTTAAGTTAAGTTTCCACCTAATACGTATGGCGCCGCTTACAAATGAGGTGCAAAGGTAATACAACCGGGCTGTCCTCATATAATTTTCGAAAACATATTTTTTTATGATTCAATTTGAAATGTATTGTTTTCAGATTATTCCCTGTAGATACTTGTAGTATAATACGATATTCTTGCCAAATTTCATAGTTAACGAAGTTGGTTAACGAAAAGCATCCCACAAACTTTGATTCTCTTGAGTGGCGAAATATACATTAAATAAAAAATAAAGAACGTTTTTTTCTTGTGAACTTAGAAGTGTTACACCGGTAGGTTCGGTCAAAAACTTCGAACGTCTGCGGTAAGATGTGAATTATAAAGTATTAACATAGAGGTCGCTGAGGTGTAAAGCCTTTCAAATAAACAATGCAAAGATCGACACATAAAGCATAAGGGATAATTCGATAGGTTAGTTGGAAGTTAGGGTGGCGAAATGGTTAACGCGCTGGACCAGCAACCCAGAGGAACCGGGTTCAATTCCCGATCTCTTCGACGAGGTAACTGATTTTAAAATTTTCTTAAAGCTTTGATCTGTATCAAGTCAAGTGTTTAATATAACAATTGTGTTGTGTACCTACCCACATTAAAAAATTAGACATTAAATATCTCGTAAATTTATAAGTAATATCGTCTTATACTACAAGCACAGCGAATAATCTGATAACAATAGATTTCAAATTGATACATTAAAAAATATGTTTCCGAAACTTATATGAGGACAACCCGGTTGCATTAACTTTGCACCTCATTTGTAAGCGCCGCCATACGTACCTACTAGGCGCAAACTTCAACTAACCGGTCCCTACCAGTGAAGATAGGATGGAATGAATTCGGTTAAGGCCTTATTTATTTTTAAATGCTGATGGTTTTAGACATTTTTCTGTATGATCAAACATGTTTCTTAACATATTATTGATGTTACTACCTAGAACAGGGCTATTGAGATTTATTGGTATATATTTGAAACCTACTGTTTGAACTTTTCATTGATAATTTTTGTTTCAAAAACTACTCGAAACTGACAGAATTTACGCGGTAAATTAGTTTTTTTTTATTTATTTTCGACTGCACTCAATGAGAGCATGAAATAGAAATCGGAGACAATAAATTCACTTAAAAAAGTTGGTTGAAATTATCAGCATATTTGTCATAATATGAGAAAAATAAATTCTAAAAGGAATAAGGCCTCTTAATAAGTAAAAAAATGGGCCGAACGCTCGGTGTGCGAGTCAGACTCGCACTTGGCAATTTTTTTAGTATTTCATTTTACATTGAAAATAGTTAAATTTATATTTACTGTTTTTAGAATTTGTATTAAATGGGTTTTCGAACAGTATTTTTTAATATGAAAATATGAGCGTTTATTTGCATTTAATTACTAGTAAAGATTAATAATTTTAAGTCGTTGCGTCATATTTTGTTGGAATCCTAAAGAACTGGTATGGGGAATGAGTTGGGCATCATCCAGTTACCCGATAACGACACTAAACTTGACTCAAAGATCTAAACTAATCCACCAGTTTTTTTTTCCTGAGCGCCGGGAGCTCTGTACTTTGAACCTTCCGCCCCATTTGTCGCGGAGTTCAAACTCCTTGTAGCGTCCTAGTAGCCAGATTTTAGAGATTTGGCAACCCTATTTTCAACTGACATTATGAAAGAAGCTGAAACGCCATAATCCTTTTTTTTGCTTCATCGCTATCGAGTAACAAGCTTGTTATACCCCATTTTTTTAAGTAAAGCAGTAACGTCTGATATGCAAACATTCGGTTTACGTTAGCAGACGTTAATGCTGATATTATTAATTAAATGGTTTGGTGTAGCACAATACCTGATCTTTTGAATCGCCCGAACGCGTCTGTAACGGACGGGGTAAAGTGGCAGTTGAAAGTTTGTATGAGAAACTTGTGATTCTGTAAGAGTGATAAATGATAATATACAACAACACTTTATTGCACAAAAAAAATATTACATGAGAAATCATAAATTAAATAACGGTAGACAATAGGCGGTCTTATCGCTAAAGAGCGATCTCTTCCAGACAACCAAATGATAATATTTCAAGTATAGCAGTTCAATAATGTTATGCCACGGTGTTTTGTCGGTGTGCATTTAAGATCGTTTCTGCATAACTTTATACTTTAAGTACTTAATCCTTAAGATGCCAATGACGTTAACTAAATATATTGATAACTTTAAAACAATATGTGTAGTGTACCTACCTCCCTCGCAACATCATTCCAGTTCACCTTAAGCTGAAAAATATAAGATACTAGTATTCAGTAAGTTTTCAGTTTTAAGTATTCAGTAGAAAGTTAAATGACATTCTGTGTGGAAGAGAATCGGAAAATATTATGAATATGAAGCATGCTACGAGCCGCCGCGCGCGGTTGCCGCTCTATTTGGACTAGGGCTTGCAGAACCCTGAAATTTTTGTATGGTAGCACCGGGAATTCCCCCGGAAAATGCAAGCTCTAACTTGGTCCCACGCTGCGCCGCCGCTCGCTGCCTCTCAGCGCTAAGACCAATTGTCGTGACCGGCCGTAAAAAAAGGTGTTTTAACAATTGTGCTATAAGGCGTTAACATCAGGCGGACATCGTAGTAGAAGTGTCCAATGAACGGCACACACTAATAGTTGGAATACTTACGCTTTTCACGTTTATCTGTCGTAAAAAGAAACATCATTGATTCATTTTCAAAAGTAATAATAATAAACTACTACGTTATATAATGAGCACAAGTCCGTCAGCGACGCAAGCGCACCTACGATATCGAAATACCGAAAAGTACAGATGTAAATAATACTACTGACGCCATGTTAATTTTTGCAGGAAACTATGTAGCGTGGTCGTAAGATGGCGTTGGTACAGTCCGACCAAAAAGAGTAGAAATTAAAAAGTGGCAATTATTAGTCTCGTCCCCGTTTTCTTATATTGATTAGAAAAGGATGACACTACAATATTGCCACTTTTTAATTTCTACTCTTTTTGGTCGGACAGTAGACATCTCCCGTCATCATCCCTTGTCCCGATTGACCATAATTCAGTTCTTACCAATATTTTTTATAATAAACTAGCTAGAATGGTAGCTTGTGCAACTGTTACATAATGAGAGGTCTTAAACACAAGTGTGGTAGTTGCCATCTTCAATGTTATGTCATTAACTTATTAGCAATAGACGTGACAGCATAGTGTCAAGTCAATCACCACCACCACCACCAAAATGGTCCTGTGTGCGTAAACGTGTGTAAAATGCCACCAATTAGTACTTTTTATCTTTATTAAAGCTGTAACGTCTGCTGGCGTAAATTAAATAATTACCAACAAGCGAAAATTTTAAAAGTTTACTAGTTCAGGCGGGGTACGAACCCGCGTTTCCATCGGATTTCCGGACCAATTTTTATTGGACCATTGAACCAGATGCGAGAGACATTGAATTTTTCAACCAGTTGGTTCTTGCATGCCTAGCCCCGCGCATGCCTTAGCCCCGCCCTTAAAAAAATATTTTTTTCGCTAAGTATTGCTTTGTCCATAACGACCACATCTCAAGCACGTAGAATAAAATTTTCCATAGCGACCGCTTGGCGTGACCCGCATGAAAACTGTTTGAAACGCCTTCCGGTTCGCGGTCGCCACTCAAGAACCTTTCTGCCGCAACGGCCATCGGCTCTAACTGCAAAGTGGCTCAAGCAATGCCACTTAAGTTTGGCTAAGTTGTACCTTGGTTCTATTCTTATAGAATTGTCAAAAATTACCGTGGCTAGAGGCGGAGAAGGAACTTCTGCGTAAGAAAACGCGAATATTAAACACAAGAGCGGAGTAACAAACATGGTAGCGGAGAGCAGATATTTTCGTCTCAATTAGATTTATATAAGCTTTCCTCGGTTAAGCACGTTAATCTCCGTCGACTAGTTATTAATTTTTGCTATAATTGCTCATTAACGGAAACAAGGAACATTTGATCACGTGTCAAATTTTGATAACTGTGCAACTAGGTACCAAATGATTTTTTCGTTAATTTGTGATTGTTCCGTATGGGAACAAGGAAAATTGGAAAGAAACCAAATCTTCAAAAAATAACTGTCTTTAATACAGTTTAACAATATTTTTGTATAAGTGAGTATCGATGGGCGAAAGAAATGCAAGTGAGCGAGCGGAAGGCTCCAGAATGTGTCGCGACTGTATGAACGGCTGTGATTGGTTGTTTACAACATGACGCGATATATAAGAGTTATGATTGGAAGCGGCTCGATACAGTTCAATATGTGTCATATGTAGTGTGTACTTAAAAGTCTATATTTGAATGATGAACGCTGCGGCGTGAACATCCACCCGAGCCTTGAGAGCTCGACCAGTGTTGGGGTTCCGCAGGGGAGTATTTTAGGACCACTCCTCTTCTTGATTTATGTAAATGATTTGCCTCTTGCTATTAAACAACACAGTGTTTTATTTGCAGACGACACGACTGTTATCGTCAGAGGCAGAAATTCAGAGGTATTATAGGATGAAATTGATAGCGCCTTGACAAATATAATCAGCTGGCTAAAAATGAACGGTTTATGTATGAACGCCTCAAAAACCAAGCTCATACATTTTCTTACGAAAGCACATAAAAGCGACAAAATAAACATCGATGTTAAAATTGTTGAGGACTCTCTAGAACTAGTAAATAATACTAAATTTCTGGGCATCACTGATCAATATTTGGATTGGAAGCAACATGTTAATGAGATTTGCAGTAGGGTAAATAAGTTTATATTAGCTCTTAAGAAGCTGATAACAGTAACTTCTGCCGAAACGGCGTTACTTGTTTAGATATCACAGCTATGTGTGCCCTGCGTTATGGACTAATCTTGTGGGGCAACTCATCAAATATTCAGCGAGTTTTTGTCGCTCAAAAAAATGCCTAAGAGCGATCGGAGGCTTTAAATGGACTGAACCTTGCAAGCTACTTTTTCAGAAATATAAACTTTTAACACTTCACAGTCTTTATGTATTCGAAATGAGTAAGTTGGTGAGAAATATTATTGATCTTTTTAATATGCAATGTAACATTAATAAACGAACTGTCACACAAAAAGCACTGGTACCTCCAAAGTGCAGGTTAACCCTGAACCGTAAAAACTGTTACCATATGGCAATAACTACATATGTATAATTAATTACCTAATTCATGGACATGTTTACCAAATAATAAATTGAATTTAATATTATATAATTTGCTAATCGAAGAATGTTTTTATTCATTGGATGAGTTTTATTCAAAATGAATTCAACTAAAAAACTGACACAATTTTTTGACTTACTGTAATCATTATGACTAGGTATGCCGTCTTGAAAGACAATAGAATTAATATTGTAAGATATACAGCGTGTATATTGCGCAAACTTTACGCGGTCTTAGTATAGGCACTAATTAATATTATTGATCCGTAAATTATTTCGAAAAATCGAACTTTTTTTTCCTTTGATGTTTTGTAGTGATGTAGCAAAGACATATTGTTTGCCAAATCTAACGACTAAGTACTATGTACGGTTGATGGAATCGATTTTATCGGCGAACTTTTTTCCGAACGTGCAAATATTTTTATTTGTTTTGTGTAAATCAATATTTTTTTGAGCTAGAGCACCGTCGGTCTCTCTGAAGCTTTGGTGATACGAAAAAATATAACATGAACTCAATTGTATCAAATAGAAAGTGTTCATTATAGTATTCGTTGACCCCCCACCCGCGCCACCCCGCGCCCTTGTTCCCCCTTATGATGACATTGACAGACTGATTTGATGTGCACTCCTATTAACACGCGAGTGAGGTGCCTAATTAAAATGTGAATCCTGGAAACCTGTGCCGTGCCGTTATCCCGTGGGAATTCTCCTGGAGCTCATATCAGGTACGTGCACACAACGACGTGACATATATATAATATTATTTTGGAAATTGTTTATCCCTTAACCCCAACTTGAACAGAAAGTAAAAAACGTTTATAGTTACTAGAAAAACCACTGTGACATTGCTTGTTATTTTATGAAATTCAGTAAGTCGTGCATGGGTCCTGTGATGTGTCAAATGTGTGTAATAATAATAATCATACTATAGTACTCGTATTATTTAAATGTCATCCTTGTCATCATCATCATCACTCCCTGGCCTTGCCTTTACCCTATATTTGGGGTTGGCGCAGCATGTTTTCTTTCTCTATTCTTCCCTTTTTGTGTCATCTCGTTGTTGTAAATGTCATCCTTATATCTTCTGTAGAAGAATTGTAATGTAATTTCTTACAAAATAACCCAATCTATGTATATTTATAAATATGAAAAGTCTTTTATACACACAATTTATCTAAAATTAGAACAAAAATTGTATGATGATGAGCTTTAATAGATTTTTTTTCAATTCAAAACAATTTGGATGTTTTAAATATAAAAGAAACATGATTCAATAATGTAGTTAAAGATAAAAACAATTGTGAAAGAGTTTGAAACAGCCACAGAAAGTATTTATAATTATGTTAATGAAGAATATTTCATTAAGTGAAATTTGAATGTAAAATAAACAGTATACTCTGGAGCGCTTTAGGTCGAAAATAACAACACCTTCTTTTAATTGTAAGTATTCAAATTTTGTTAAGGAGAATCGATAAATTGTTGTTCGAAATTTGTTAATGTAGACATAAGTGAACATTATTATTCGGGTCTATATTGATTCGTAGAAAATATTTTTCGTCGAATGTTTCATTTCGCCGAAAAATCATTTCGTAGAAAGCCTTTTTCTTTGGAACCGTAAATTATTTGAGACTGTTATAAAACAAACCTAACCTAACCCAACCAAATGAATAGGATAATATTTGCAAGTATTATGAAAAATGTCTGACTCCAGAGGAATATAATAATAATAATAATAATAATAATAATGTAGACCCGATGTAGATCTGCTCGCGTCGGTGAACTGGCTACGCTTCGGGGATCCCTTCGGGGAAACCGAAGGTTTTGTCTGTGCAATTGCGGACGAAGTAATGATGACGAACAATTATCGGAGATATATCCTGAAGGACGGTACGGTCGACATTTGTTGGGCATGCCGCCGTCCCGGTGAGTCACTCAGGCATATAATCTCCGGTTGTTCTCATCTTGCTAACGGCGAGTACTTGCACAGACATAACCAAGTAGCCAGGATTATTCACCAGCAACTTGCTCTTCGATACGGTCTTGTGGGGTCTGAGGTGCCGTACTATAAGTACGCACCGTTGCCAGTTCTTGAGAATGGTCGTGCCACGCTCTATTGGGATCGATCTATCATCACGGACAGGACTATTGTAGCCAATAAGCCTGATATCGTGTTGGTAGATCGATCCAAGCGCCAGGCAGTGCTCATCGACATCACCATCCCGCATGACGAGAACCTCGTGAAGGCCGAGAAGGACAAACTCAGCAAGTACCTTGACTTGGCTCACGAGGTAACCGCCATGTGGGATGTTGACTCGACGATCATTGTCCCGATAGTCGTTTCGGCGAACGGTCTTATAGCGAAGAGTCTCGACAAACATCTTAAGAGACTCTCGCTAGATGGCTGGATCAAGGGTCAAATACAGAAGGCGGTACTCCTGGACACGGCGCGCATTGTCAGGAGGTTCCTCTCTCTGCAGCCCTAACCACCGGGAGCCTGGGCCCTGCCCCGCTGCCGGCGGCACCCTAGGTTAGGTTTTTTATAATGTATTTATATTTTGTAATTACTTTATTGTATTTTATTTTTTATATAAATTTATTGTTAAAAACCTAGCCTAAGACAAAAGATGAATAAAGGAGATAATAATATAACTTACTCCTTTGGCATACTAAAGTGGACTCAGACTGAGCTGGACGCCCTGGATACGAGGGTCCGTCAGCTACTCACTACACACCGCATGAGGCACCCACGCTCGTCAGTTATGAGACTGTACATCCCGCGTAAGTGTGGAGGCCGTGGCTATTTAAACGCCAAGAACTTCATAACCACGAGGTGTGCAGTCTTAGGGAGTATTTCCTAAACAACGAGTGTGGGATTCATCGCGATGTAGTAGCAGTTGACAAAGGCCTCACCTCTCTCTCCTTAGCAAACGAGAACTGGCGCAGACCAAAGGTGCTTAGCACTGATGACCGCAGGGCTGTATGGAAGAGCAAGGAGCTACACGGGCGGTTCTACAAGGCCCTTACGGGGCCCGATGTAGATCTGCTCGCGTCGGTGAACTGGCTACGCTTCGGGGATCCCTTCGGGGAAACCGAAGGTTTTGTCTGTGCAATTGCGGACGAAGTAATGATGACGAACAATTACCGGAGATATATCCTGAAGGACGGTACGGTCGACATTTGTCGGGCATGCCGCCGTCCCGGCGAGTCACTCAGGCATATAATCTCCGGTTGTTCTCATCTTGCTAACGGCGAGTACTTGCACAGACATAACCAAGTAGCCAGGATCATTCACCAGCAACTTGCTCTTCGATACGGTCTTGTGGGGTTTGAGGTGCCGTACTATAAGTACGCACCGATGCCAGTTCTCGAGAATGGTCGTGCCACACTATTGGGATCGATCTATCATCACGGACAGGACTATTGTAGCCAATAAGCCTGATATCGTGTTGGTAGATCGATCCAAGCGCCAGGCAGTGCTCGTCGACATCACCATCCCGCATGACGAGAACCTCGTGAAAGCCGAGAAGGACAAACTCAGCAAGTACCTTGACTTGGCTCACGAGGTGACCGCCATGTGGGATGTTGACTCGACGATCATTGTCCCGATAGTCGTTTCGGCGAACGGTCTTATAGCGAAGAGTCTCGACAAACATCTTAAGAGACTCTCGCTAGATGGCTGGATCAAGGGCCAGATACAGAAGGCGGTACTCCTGGACACGGCGCGCATTGTCAGGAGGTTCCTCTCTCTGCAGCCCTAACCACCGGTAGCCTGGGCCCTGCCCCGCTGCCGGCGGCACCCTAGGTTAGCTTTTTATAATGTGTTTATATATTTTGTAATTTCTTTATTGTATTTTACTTTTTATATACATATATTGTAAAAACCTAACCTAAGATACGAAATAAATAAAGGAATAATAATAATAATAAACTTTATTTATTCAGACAACGAGATCCACATTTTGTTAGTATTTTACATATAACTATGTTAGTATTCAAATTTAGCTAACGACATTGTATTTTTAATTAAGTGTTGCATTATTGAGCACTCACCTCTTACAGCAATGGTCTTCAGGAGGCTGTTTGAGCTGCCACGTATTCTGATCAAAAGAGATGCCATCTTTTTACGCAGTAAAGCAGAAAAACTGTCCACTCGAGCTTCAGCAAACATGGCGGACGCGCTGCAGAATCGTGGCAGCCCCAACAGCGCCCTGAACGCGTTATTATATTGGACGCGCAGAGAGCTGAGCGACCGTTGCGAACAGTTCACCCACAGAGCACCCGAGTACAGCGACGTGCAGTATGCTCTAAAAAGAGTTATTTTGACTGCAGCCGTACACCGAGTGAATCTGCGAGCCAGCATGTTCGCTCGAACCGCCAGCGCCCTGCGTTCCCGCTCGACATCCACATCGTCCTTGAAGTTGTCAGACAAATAGTGGCCTAGATATTTGAACTGGCTGACTCTGCTGACTGGAGCCCCGTTTAACAAGACCGGAAGTGATACATCCGGGGCTTCCATGCCGGAGCCCTAAATACCATATGCACTGTCTTCTTCGCATTGTACACGAGCCCGTGAGCGATAGCATATTTTTCGCAAATGCTAATTAATTCATTGAGTGCACCGACCGACGGCGCTAGCAGCGCCATGTCGTCGGCGTAACTAATGTTGTTGTGGCTAATCCCATCTATAAAACAACCTGCATGCGCGCCGCTTAGCTCCTCCATCAGTGCATTCACATATAAATTAAATAGCTTGGGCGATGTTAATCCCCCCTTGCCTTACTCCGCATTCGCCCACTTAATATAAATTCTACGAAACGATTTTTCGGCGAAATGATAAATTCGACGAAATAAGTTTCTAGGAAACAAAGGGCTCCCGTCGCGACGATACCTATACACTGAGAATAAACCTCGGAGACTTGTTGAGGTACTCTTCAATCATAATCGTTTGGCCTTTTGTAATTTTGCACATCCACCACCACTATCTGTTTCCACTAAGTGCGGTTATATGCTGCGTGGACCGCCCGGTGTATGCTGCCGCCCACTGCCTTCGTCACTGTGTCAGACTATCTAGTTGGTGCCCTTCCTTGCGCACGTCTGCTATCAATTTGCCCTATGATAATCTGCTTCTCCAGACCGCATAATATGTCCGAAGAAGTTCAGGGCTCGTTTCCGGCATATCGCGGAGAGTCGCGTCAAGACGTTAAGTTCTTTTAGAATCGACTCTTTTGTTCGCATCGCAGTCCAAGGTATACCAACCTGTGCCAACACCACATCTCGAAAGCATCGATCTTATTGCTATCGCGGCGTCTCAAACTCCAAGTTTCTGCACCGTACGTAAAAATGGAGAACACTAGAGCTCGAACCAAACGCACCTTACCTTTCAAATAAACAATGCAAAGAATGATAGACTGGTAGAAAAATCCAAATATCGGCTTCCTTTACCGTCCTAACGGCATTTTGTGAGCCATTTTGGCAACATGACTTTTCCGATGTAAAAAAGCCTGCTGAATTCGATTCTGGATGTTGCCAAGCCGAATTTTTCCCCCCTCCCCCCATTTCCCCCCTTTTTACCTCAAAATATGTCCCTAATCACGGTTTTTACGGTTTTATACAAAATGTCTTACAGTTAGAAAAAAAGTGTCAAAGACAAAAATGATCTCTATAAAATTTCCTATAACATGGTGTATAAAATTTCTTAGTAGGCCTTATGGTTCGTGAGCAATATCTTTCGGAACTTCATAGACTGGTAGAAAATTCTAAATATCGGTTTCCTTTACCGTCCTAACGGCATTTTGGGATCCATTTTGGCAACATGACTTTTCCGATGTAAAAAAGCCTGCTGAATTCGGTTCTGAATGTTGCCAAGCCGAATTTTGCCCCCCTCCCCCCATTTCCCCCCTTTTTGACCTCAAAAAATGTCCCTAATCACGATTTTTACGGTTTTATACAAAAAGTATTACAGCTAGAAAAAAAGTGTTAGAAACAATAATGATCTCTATAAAATTTCCTATAACATGGTGTTTAAACTTTTTTGGTAAGCCTTATGGTTTGTGAGCAATATCTTCCCGAACTTCATTATTTTTAAAAAAATTGATAAACTTGGTTGAGGCAGGGAAATACACTTATTTTGGGATAATTGGTATCGCACAGGATCCAGCCGCTCTGCAGCTCTTGACGCTGACATCCAGTTGGCGTGCTGCTTATTATATGTCAAGACTTACGAGGTTTTCAGTCATAAGCAGTCGTCAGATTTACACGCAGAATTGTATCCAAGTCGGGCTAAAAGCGACGTAGAAAATAAAAATGCTTTACTTCTGACCATGAAGTCATTAAAAATGCTCAGTTAGACGCCAGAATCTCCAGAAACGGGCCTGAGAAATGCAGATACCCAGGATCTTGCAGCAGAAAAAAATAAAGTGTCACTTCTCACTGCCAAGCAGCTTGGCTCACTCCAAGTAACGAAGTTTGCTTCCGAAAGGCTCACCAACATCAGGTCAGCAAGCAGCAGCCCCCCACATCAGACGCAAATATGGTAGATTTTGAACGACCTGCCTTGTACAGGTCTTGAGGGTCGGGCCTTTGTTCATTTTGAACTTTGCGTTTTATTGTAGACCTGCTGTTGGTGAGCCTTTCGGAAACAAACTTCGTTACTTAGATTGAGCCAAGCTGCTTAGCAGTGAGAATTGTCACTTTATTTTTTTCAGCGGCAAGATCCTAGGTAACTGCATTTCTAAGGTCCGTTTCTGAAGAATCTGGCGTCTAACTGAGCATTTTGAATGACTTCATGGTCAGAAGTAAAGCATTTTTATTTTCTACATCGCTTTTAACCCCACTTGGATACAGTTCTGCGTGTAAATCTGACGACTGCTTATGACTGAAAACCTCGTAAGTCTTGACATATAATAAGCAGCACGCCAACTGGATGTCAGCGTCAAGAGCTGCAGAACGGCTGGATCCTGTTCCTGATGTGCGATACCAATTATCCCAAAATAAGTGTATTTCCCTGCCTCGACCAAGTTTATCAATTTTTAAAAAAATAATGAAGTTCGGGAAGATATTGCTCACAAACCATAAGGCTTACCAAAAAAGTTTATACACCATGTTATAGGAAATTTTATAGAGATCATTATTGTTTCTAACACTTTTTTTCTAGCTGTAATACTTTTTGTATAAAACCGTAAAAATCGTGATTAGGGACATTTTTTGAGGTCAAAAAGGGGGGAAATGGGGGGGAGGGGGGCAAAATTCGGCTTGGCAACATTCAGAACCGAATTCAGCAGGCTTTTTTACATCGGAAAAGTCATGTTGCCAAAATGGATCCCAAAATGCCGTTAGGACGGTAAAGGAAGCCGATATTTAGAATTTTCTACCAGTCTATGAAGTTCCGAAAGATATTGCTCACGAACCATAAGGCCTACTAAGAAAATTTATACACCATGTTATAGGAAATTTTATAGAGGTCATTTTTGTCTTTGACATTTTTTTTCTAACTGTAAGACTTTTTGTATAAAACCGTAAAGACCGTGATTAGGGACATATTTTGAGGTAAAAAGGGAGGAAATGGGGGGAGGGGGGAAAAATTCGGCTTGGCAACATCCAGAATCGAATTCAGCTGGCTTTTTTACATCGGAAAAGTCATGTTGCCAAAATGGCTCACAAAATGCCGTTAGACTTGATTTTTTTTATTTGAACTACCAGTCTATGACACACAAAGCAGCAAAATTCGATCGGTTGCTTGGGAGTTAGGGTAGCGAAGTGGTTAACGGACCGGCAATCCTCATTATTCAATTATTCTTTAAGCTGCAATCTTTGTATCAATGGTTTAAATAAAAATTGTGGTGTGTCCACATTAAAATAAAGACACATTGCATGTTTCATAAATTTATAAAATAACAGCGTCCTCTCTCGCTTACTCGTTCACTGCTGAAAAGTGGTGCGGTAAAACGTATTCACATACGAGTAGAGGTGACTAAGGTGTAAAATCTTTCAAATAAACAATGCAAAGATCGACACACTAAGCATAAGGAATAATTCCATCCGTTGCTTGGGAGTTAGGTTAGCGAAGTGGTTAACGGACCGGCAATCCAGAGGCACCGGGTTTGATTCCCAGTCACTTCCACCAGGTAATTCATTTTTTAAATTTTTCTTCAAGCTTTGATTGTGGTGTGACCCACATTGAAAAAAAACAAGACATTACATGTTTCATAAATTTATTTATGTAATCAGTTACTACAAGTGATATGCGATTTTATGAGCCCAAGAAAGTGGTGACACGTACTTAACTCAATTAGCAATATTTTAACTCAATCAGCTTAAACGGAATAGGTACTAGTTTACAATTCTAGGTTGTTGCAACCCTAGCCTCCAATTTTTGACATTCCATTTTCAATTTTAGTGATGACATTTGAAATAAAACTTAAGTACATACTCTTAGTATTGTATTATATTAGTTTTTTGGCTTTTTACTCTAACACCGTCGGACAAACTATACCATACCAATACATCGTAGTGGCCCTGTTCTATGTAGTAACATTGAATATTGATAATATGTTAACAAACATGTTTTATCATAGAGAAAAAAACATACTGTAGGTACTATACATACGAATGATTTAAATAAAACACAAAAACAATATACTGATTAAACATCGACCAGGATTGAAAGTGTAAATATTAGTTAGTATCTGAAACAAAGAGGTTGGCATTAACATACAATTGGATACTTTCTTTTAGTCACTATAATATTGTATATAATATTATACTATATATTACGTATAACTTGCCGTTTATTGCTATTTCTGAAAATAAATAAAATAAATAAATAAATATTAAGGGATAATCATACACAAATATACGCTGTTAACGATTTGTAAATTAGTTCGGTGAATAGATCAATAGAGACTAAAGTACTAGGGGTGACCTTATTTACAAACGGTCCGGTAGTTTTGAATTTTTGATATGTTGTCTAAGATGGTTAGTGAGTGTTTAAAATGCACAATTCTCGCCCCTCCGCGCCCGCCGCTATATTGAAAAAAATATCATATTATATACCGTCGGGGATAGTGCAATACCGCGTAAGTAACAAGTGTAGATACGAATCAATATTCAAACAAATGCTAAGCATTTTATTGAAATGAGAACTTTATCGACAGCTGTTATTTACGCGATTGCACTATCCGCGACGATATGTATTATGTCAAACTTGCCGTTTGTTGCTATTTCTGAAAATAAATTAATGAATATTAAGGGATAATCATACACAAATGTACGCTGTTAACGATTTGTAAATTAGTTCGGTAAATAGAGACTAAAGTACTAGAGGTGACCTTATTTACAAACGGTCCAGTAGTTTCGAATTTTTGATATGTTGTCTAAGATGGTTAGTGAGTGTTTAAAATGCAAAATGCACAAATTTACCCCCTCCGCGCCCGCCGCCATATTGGAAGAAATATTATACTATAGGTATATGTATTATGTCTAACTTGCCGTTTATTGCTATTACTGAAAATAAATAAATGAATATTAAGGGATAATCGTACAAAAATATACGCTATTAACGATTTGTAAATTAGTTCGGAGAATAGAGACTAAAGTACTAGGGGTGACCTTATTTACAAACGGTCCGGTAGTTTTAAATTTTTGATATGTTGTCTAAGATGGTTAGTGAGTGTTTAAAATGCAAAATGCACAATTCTCCCCCTTCCGCGCCCGCCGCCATATTGGAAAAACCGGCACTTTCTTCAGATTTTTGCTTATATCTTCATTGAGGAGCCCTTCGTTAACGTAAACCCGTCAATCACTGGATTAAATAAACAAATAGTAAAATTAAGGAGGCCAACCGACCGTATAGTGACGTCATATCACGTTATTTTCACAGAATCTAAGCGTTTTTGACAGTTCATAAAAAGGAGCAGATTTGATCTGTTAGTCAAGTGCCTACATGGATACACATTCAGAGGCCCCTTCGACAGTGCCGCAGAACCACACATTGCGGTCCTCGGGCGAATAGTCGCGTTTCGATCACGGTTGTCAATATAAGCAGAAGTAACAGTTATAAAATCAAAAACGAGGATGGCATGTTCTTTCTTAAATTAATTCTATTGTATCATTTACATTTTTATCTCAACGTATTTCGACTATGATTCAATAATTATTTACTTTGTTCATAAAAATTTATCCAATTTTGATGTAAGACGTGAGTAACGGTAATCTTCCATTTGATAAGTTTGTATAACATAAGGCGCAACCCAGGCCTTCCTACAGCTACACGTACAACGCAGACGGACAGCTTCACTGTCCCACTTGTGATCGTGTGTTCGTGAACAAGCTGGGTTTCACGAGCCACGTGCGCGCGCATGCCAGAAACAAGTGACAGGGTATCGCCGTTGACGGATACGTCAAGGAGGACATCATTGTCATCATCATCATAACATTTAATTGTAAATTGATTTAATTTGATCTATGACTCACCGATCCTTTTCCTGTGAGACGCAGTATTGTCGATCACGAGTGAAGAGACACAGCCTCTTACCATTGCCGGCAGAAGAGGACAACCGGTGCTAAAAAACGATTAGTATTTTATAAAACCCGACGAGTTGCTTTGCAACCTACCACATATTGCGGATACTTGGTGGTACTCATTTATTTTACTGGTAACGATAAATGCTCAGTAACTGACACTGAAAGTCAGTGAATGTCACTGATGTAATAAAAGATTGCCATATTTATTTAACAGCCTACCTGAAGACATCCGCTCGGAACTAGACAAAAATAAATTTAAAAAACTCCTTAAAAAACATTTGTTAGAAACCCTTCCATAAAGTAAGTAGACGTAATAGTAGATAATATTATAGTAATGTAAGACAAACATTATGTAGAGACTCTCCTGCAGACAAACTGTGCAAACAGTTTTGCAGAACTCTGTTCTTAACACTTTTGTAAACAAAAGCCAAATAAAGATTTTTTATTTTATTATTATTATTAATATTTGAAGTAATTTTCGCATAATAAAGCCAAAAGTACTTCACAGTGACGAAGGTCCACGTTTTCAATCTACAAAACTATCTTTCTATCTTTCAGAAACAAATACATCCCAGGCCGTATTACCCTCCACCAACACCAATAGCAACCCCGTCCGCCACCTCCACCGCCCCCACCGCCACCACCGCCGCCTCCACCGCCGCCTCCGCCGCCACCGCCCCAACGACCGATAGGAGTTCTGTCGCCAAGATCACCAAGATCACCCTGTTGTAAAAAAATGGTAAACTTAGTTATTGGTAGGATCTTTTTAAGTATTAATTACTAAATGTAAAGCTTAATTTTGAAGAGAAATATGAATGCAATCCAATGCAATGCATTTGGAATATAAACCCACGTCCCAAGTCTGAAGTGGAGGTCGGGGGAGTCAAGTCCCCAAACAGTAAAAATAAATTTAACCATCTTCGATGTAAAATAAACTATTGCGCGTACTGCGACGTTCGTCAGCACAGCGTGGGGGATGGCAAAAAGACCCGAAAAACAAGTATAATTATCAAAAAAATTACCAAGTGCGAGTCTAACCCGCGCACCGAGCGTTCCGTCATTTTTTTTATTTATTAACCGAATTCATCCCATTCCATCTGAACTGGTAGGGTCCGGTTAAGTTAAGTTTCCACCTAATACGTATGGCGCCGCTTACAAATGAGGTGCAAAGGTAATGCAACCGAGCTGTCCTCATATAATTTTCGAAAACATATTTTTTTATGATTAAATTTGAAATGTATTGTTTTCAGATTATTCCCTGTACTTGTAGTAATACGATATTCTTGCCAAATTTCATAGTTAACGAAGTCGGTTAACGAAAAGCATCCCACAAACTTTGATTCTTTTGAGTGGCGAAATATACATTAAATAAATAAAAAAAAAAAGTTTTTTTTTTGTGAACTTAGAAGTGTTACACCGGTAGGTTCGGTCAAAAACTTCGAACGTCTGCGGTAAGATGTGAATAATAAAGTATTAACATAGAGGTCGCTGAGGTGTAAAGCCTTTCAAATAAACAATGCTAAGATCGACACATTAAAGCATAAGGGATAATTCGATAGGTTACTTGGAAGTTAGGGTGGCGAAATGGTTAACGCGCTGGACCAGAAATCCAGAGGAACCGGGTTCAATTCCCGATCTCTTGCACGAGGTAACTGATTTTCAATTTTTCTTTAAACTTTGATCTTTGTAATTGTAGTATCAAGTCAAGTGTTTAATATAAAAATTGTGTTGTGTACCCACATTAAAAAACCGGCTAAGTGCGAGTCGGACTCGCGCACCGAGGGTTCCGTACAAACACTTTCCTTCCATCCCTAAGTGGTTAAGTTAAGTTTGCACCTGGTATGTATAGCGCCCCATATAAATTAGGTGCAAAGTTAGGTATTAAAAAAAAACTACTTACTAGATCTCGTTCAAAGCAAATTTTGTTGGTAGTTTTTATAGTAATGTACATCATATGTTTTTTTTAGATTTTTCATTTTCTTATTGTAGAAGTTAGAGGGGTGGGGCGGGGGGGAACCAACTTTTTTCCACTTTGGAAGCGTCTGTCACGCAAACTATTCGGTTTAGAAAAAAAATATTTTAGAATTTTCGATATCATTTTTGAAGACCTATCCGTAGATAACCCACACGTATGTGTTTGATGAAAAAAAAAAAATTTGGATTTCAGTTCTAAGTATGGGAGCCCCCAATATTTATTATTATTTTTTTATTTTTGCATCAAAATCTTAATGCGGTTCACAGAATACATCTACCTACCAAGTTTCAACAGTATAGCTCTTATAGTTTCGGAAAAAAATGGCTGTGACATACGGACGGACAGACAGACATGACATGGGTTCCGTTTTTTGCCATTTGGCTACGGAACTCTAAAAATATGTTTCCGAAAATTATATGAGGACAACCCGGTTGCATTAACTTTGCACCTCATTTGTAAGCGGCGCCATACGTACTAGGTGCAAACTTCAATTAACCGGACCCTACCAGTGAAGATAGGATGGGATGAATTCGGTTAAGTTTCGGCCTTATTTCTTTTAAAATGCTGATGGGTTTAGATATTTTTCTCTATGATCAAACATGTTTCATAACATATTACATAACATGTTACTACCTAGAACAGGGCTATTGAGATTTATTGGTATATATTTGAAACCTACTGTTTGAACTTTTCATTGATAATTTTTGTTTCAAAAACTACCCGAAACTGACAGAATTTACGCGGTAAATTAGTTTTTTTTAATTTATTGTCGACTGCACGCAATAAGAGCATGAAATAGCTATGTACTACCTAGCAATCGGAGAAAAGTCTTATTCAATAAAAAAGGTGGTTGAAATTATCAGTATATTTGTCATAATATGAGAAAAATAAATTTTAAAAGGAATAAGGCCTCTTAATAAGTAAAAAAATATGGGCGGAACGCTCGGTGTGCGAGCCAGACTCGCACTTGGCAATTTTCTTTAGTATTTAATTTTACATTGAAAATTGTCGCATGTAGGTAAGGTATACTATGTAATAATTATAAGTTAGCTCGATCATAATAGCAGTAAGTAATCAGCCTAGATACTAAGAAAATCATTGTATACAAAGTCATATTTCTTTTCGCTCATTTTTACTTAATATATAAGGTTAATTGCTCTCACTATTGTGTATAGGATAAGATATGAAGCTTTGGTTAATTAATATGTAAAACCACCATAAATAAATATATAATGAAACACATAGAAAGCTTCATCGAATAGGTTTAATATTGTAAATAATAGGATTTCCAATAAGAATATTATATAATAACTTTTTAATCAAAATATGTTCTACCAATGTACATTATGTAATATCAATGTGTATTTACTGAAATAAAGGGATAATATTGTTCAGATTACATTTACACACTTCACCAAACACACGTAAGAATCGAGTCTATGACCGCTCGATTAACTTGATATGATTCTCACAGCGGCCTCCGATCAAGACACACTTCACGCAGCATTATGTGAAACCTATTCTTCAAGTGTTATTATTTTATGGGACTTCCCTATACTACTGAAGTATCCCTTTTCCAGTTTAAAGTTAAAATCAAGCTACAGTCCACGTCCCACAATTGGACCTTCGAGCACCGGATCAAGAAGGAAGGAATTGGACCTTCGTTCCAGTGACAGGAGGCGCGCAAGAGAATCATCACAGGGACGTAAAGTGGATTAAACCCTGCGTCCCTGCGCCGGGCATCACAGACAGGGTCGAATTAAGTTTCCCCTCGCTCTGGCATCAATCGGATCGTGGGTTGAATTAATTTTCCCCTCGTATCCGCACCACGTCGTGCATCACAGAAATCGGGTTGATTAAGTTCCCCTTGTTCTGCCATCAATCGGACAATAGTCCGCACCACGACGTGCATCACAGAACTTTCGTTCTGCCATCAATCGGATCTCGGGTCGATTAATTTCCCCTTGCTTCCGCATCAATCGGTCTGGGATTGATTAAGTTCTCCTTGTACCGTGTCAAAGCGTTCACGTGTGACGCATAACACAGCTTCCGGTACGGTGGTAACCCAGCGGTGTGAACAAGCCGTAACGGATCTGTGCAACGAGGGATTTACGCCGTAGGGATATTAGGGCTCATTAGTGTCGCACTTAGCCTCACTATTGAATAGGTGTTAGGTATTAGGTAAATTCAGTGTTTTTTTGTTATTGTTTTAAATTCAGTGTGTGTGTTAGGTTAAGCGACAGTCCCCCCGTGCGATGTCTCTTCCGGAAAAGAGAGTTACGCGTTCTCAAAAATCACGAGACCAGACTCCGGAGTCCGGCGAAACGTCCACTAATCCTACAAATACTTGGAGCTACGGGACTGGCCCATCTAATAACGCAAGCAGTAGCAATAAAAACGCGAACACAATGACGCCCGCGAGCGATCCCCCCTCGGCCCTCGCCCCGCGATCGAGCGTATCCAATTCACCCGCGCCGAACCCGGCCCCTGTGCCCCATACCGCCCGCGATTCCGCGTTAGAAGTCAGTAGGGACAATGTAGACATGCCCGGTGATAGAAATTCGGACAATACGTTAGTTAATGCCAATAGGGAAAGTAGCAGTCAAATTTCCGTTTTAATGGCCGAATTGCAGGTGCGTAAAGCCGAACTCGAACTAGCTCAGAAGGCAGCCGCGGAAGCAAATGTTAGACTGGAGGTTGCGCGCATTGAAGCCGCGCATTCCGACAGTGCATCCGCGGTGGTTCAGGCCGCTGAGAGAGTCTCGGGTTGGGTAGCATCTCATTACGATAATCGACCACCCGTTGTAGAAAACAGAAGTTTGAACCCGGCATATAACGGCAATAGGGTAGAATTAGGGCAAGTACGACACGCCGATCGGGCATTGCAAGGCCCTCCCATACATAGGCAAATTCCGGAATTGCCGCATTTCGATGGAAATATCTCGGAATGGATAGCGTTTAGGGCCGAATTCGAAGACAGCGCACCTCATTTCAGTAATGTAAACAACGTAGGTAGAATTAGGCGCGCCTTACGCGGTGAAGCGCGGATAGCGGTCAAAGCTATTATGTATACTGTAACTGATCCTTACGAAATCATGGAGTCTCTAGAAAGACACTTCGGGGATCCCGAAGAAATAGTTTTGACCGAGATCCATAACGTAAAGCGCATGCCCAGGTTAGCCGAAGACAGCAGTAATATCGTTACTTTTGCCGGCCATGTAGCTAATACGGTAGCTACCATTAAAGCATTGCGCCAAGATCAGTATTTACACGCGCCCGAGTTAGTGAGCAAAATAACTGATAAATTAAACGTGATAATTCGGTATGAGTGGGCAAAGTATAAGCAAGCCAATCAGGGGACGCCCGAATTAGTTGCGATGGCTAACTTTTTAAACGACGTCAGTATGGCCACGAAGCGATCACACCACAGACATTCAAAGTCCCGTGCAAACGTTCATGTGGTTAATATGAACCATGCCGAGTCGAGGCAGCCACAACAACGAATGCACGGTGGTGCGAGCCGCGGACGACCATACCAAGGTAGCTATCGAGACTACGCAAGCGACTCTGATTCGGACGACGACTCATACCGGGAATCGAACCGCGCCGCTACCGTAAATTCGCGCCCGCAAACGCATAAAAAAAAGCCCGCGCAAACGGTGAAACCCACGCAATCTCGACCGCCCCCGCAGTCGCAGAATAATTTTAATAATAATAAAAAAGATTGCGTACTTTGCAAAGGGAATCACAAATTAGCCGTTTGCCCGGATTTTCTAAAAAAGTCTGTCGCAGACCGGTGGGAATCGGCCCGACACCTTAAGCTGTGCTATAAGTGTTTAGAACCTAATCATAGGCGCCCTATTAAGTGCAAATACGTCGCGTGCGGTAAAAACGAATGCGAAGCGGGTCACCATAGGTTGCTTCACGGGCTTACGAGTGAGGCGCAATCTGTCCGCGCAAGTGTTAGCAGCATAAATCAGATTCAGCGCGCGAATACGTACCTTATGGTGGTTCCCGTGGAGATTTCAGGCCCGTTAGGTAGTGCCGAAGCACTAGCGTTCCTAGACTCTGGTTCGACCATGACCTTAATAGAACGAGGCACGGCCGATAAAGTAGCTCCCAGGGATTCGGGCAAACCTCTCGCGATCCAAGGCATTGGAGGTCAGATAACGGATCACGAGTCCTGTAGGATTAATTTATCGATTCGCGGTTTATGTACAAGAAATCTAGAGAAAATTGCGGCGTATACAATCGATAAATTAAATCTGCCTTCGCAAGAGGTTTCTCGCGAGTTAGTAGAACAATGCGATCACTTAAAAGATATAACGGACCAATTAGTATATGAGCGAGGGACGCCCACAATCTTAATTGGGCAAGATAATTGGGGCTTAATTGTTTCGCAACAGCTCCTTACGGGCCCCACCTCATCAATAGCTGCAGGCTATACCAACCTAGGTTGGATCCTTTTTGGGTCCCAGGATAGACCGGGAAATAAAATAGCACGTATAAATCACGTTCGTCCGGCCACCACCGAAGATGAAATTTTAAGCTGTATGAAACAGCACTTCAGTATCGAGTCGTTAGGGGTAGAGAAAAAATTGCCCCGGGCGGACCCGGACCAACGTGCTTTAGACATATTAGAGGCTACATGTAGAAAAATCCCGGGAGAAAATAGGTACGAAACGGGATTGTTGTGGCGATCTGATAACGAGGTTTTGCCCGACAATCGCGCACATGCGCTACGCAGGCTATACAGCTTAGAGCGCAAGCTGGACGGGGACGAAAGCTTTAAGGCAGAATATACCGCACAAATTGAGAATTTAATTAACAAAGGATATGCGGAAATAATTAACTCTCGTCCCCCGCCAGAAGCGCCGCGTACGTGGTATTTGCCGCATTTTGCGACTAGGCACGCGCAGAAATTAAAATTACGTCTAGTATTTGACGCAAAGGCTACAGCCTATAATACTAGCCTTAATCAGTCACTATTAACGGGGCCTGACCTGTTAAAGTCATTGTTCGGAGTCCTGCTTCGATTTCGCGAGGGCAAAACCGCGGTTATTGCCGACGTAAAGGAAATGTTTTTACAAGTAGGCGTGTTAGAGCAGGACAGGGATAGTCTACGTTTTTTGTGGAGAGGAGAGAGCAGGACAGAAGATCCACAAGAATATCGTATGAAACGATTGATATTCGGATCCGCTGCGAGTCCAACCACAGCCTTATACGTCAAAAACAAAAACGCGTTAGAACAAAAAACGTTTATCCTATCGCCGCCGATATAACTATCAGAAACACGTACATGGACGACATGTTGGTAGCCCTAGATCAGGACGAAAATGAGGTTAAAAAGATAGTTAACGACCTGTACCACTTGAACATGCAAGCTTCATTCGAGTTACGAGGTTTCGCCTCTAACAACCCAAACGTCATAAGCGACGTACAACCAAAAGCGGAGGATATTACAATAATAGGTAAATCTGATACCGAACGTACTTATATGGAACCATAGGCGAGATACGTTAGGCTTTAACGTAAATTTGAGAAACACCCCGGAGGAAGTTCTCAACGGTTCGACTTTGCCGACTAAGCGGCAAGTCACTAGCAGCGCGATGTCCGTATATGACCCAATCGGGTATGCAAGTCCAATTTCCGTGTTAGGTAAAACGGTAATGCAGGAAGTATGGCGTACCGGTATCGGATGGGACGACCAAATAAAAGATAGCTGCAAAGCGCCATGGATGTCGTTTATAGATAACTTACAAAAGTTACGCAATCTTGAGATTCCCCGACACGTCCCAGCACGCGACCGTAAAGGCGATATTCACATATTTTGTGACGCTAGCGAAAAAGTTTACGCTACGGCCGTGTATTTTGTGGGCAGGGACGAGACAGGGTTAATTAAATCGACTTTAATCGCATCCAAGGCCCGAGCAGCCCCGCTTAAAGTAGTGTCTATTCCGAGATTAGAGCTTCAGAGCTGTGTGTTAGGCACTCGATTAGCGGAATCTGTCGTCGCAGAATCTGATTACATAATTGAGAATAGGTATTTTTGGTCCGACTCGCGAACAGTGCTAGCATGGATAAAAGCAGATCCGCGCACATTTAAGAGCTTCGTGGCTCACCGATTAGCTGAAATCGAAAGTAGCACTTCGCCAGCGGACTGGCGATGGGTACCTAGTGCGCTAAACGTAGCCGACGACGCTACAAAAGGCGCGCCCGCGAATTTCGATAATACTCACCGCTGGTTTTTCGGACCCGAATTCATTACGAAAGATAAATCAGAATGGCCGCGCGAGAAACCGTCACCTCCACCGCCACCGCCCACAGGCGAAGAACGTAATAACGCGATTACGTTATCAATCCGTACATGCGATAAATTCGATTATTTACCTCCGATTGAAAGATTTTCGAGTTTTATTCGATTAGTTAGGGCTACTGCTTGCGTTATAGTTGCGGCTGAAGTATTTGAAACCCGATTGCTATTGAGAAAACCCGAAATAGAGATGAATAATGGACATGTATAGATTGCGGAATTACTCCTAATCAAGCGTAGTCAATACGCAAGTTTCGAAGAGGAAGTAAAATTGACAAGAAACGGTAATCCACTGCCGCGACGATCGCCTATCCATAAGATAGCCGTAAAGATAACAAGGCAGACGTCATGGTACTCGACTCGAGAGTAGACCGAGGCAAAGTGGATATCCCAATTTTACACGCTAAAGAAAGCTTCACGAAACTACTCATACAACATTACCATGAAAAGTACAATCACGGCAATCACATGACCGTGATGAACGAGATTAAACAGCGGTATTTTATAGTCGGTCTACGAGGGACTATGAGATATATATGCAATAAATGTCAATGGTGTCGGACCTATAAAGGCGCCACCCTCAAGGCCCCTGTAGGCGACCTACCTGTAGAAAGACTACTCGCATATCAGCCTCCGTTTACCGCTACCGCCATAGACTTGTTCGGGCCGATGCAGATTACTATCGGGCGTAGAAGAGAGAAAAGATGGGGCGTGAGTTAAGGGTGCTGCAACGCCCAAATCCTCTCGCGTCAGCGATAATTATCGCATATCAGCATCAACGCAGTAAACACCTTTCTGGGACATGCGTCAATGCTGAAGATGCAGAAATTAGCTATAAATAGTAATATTAATTAATTTTAAGATTAGAATACTTTTGATTGTAAAACTGTACTGTTACTCTGTTAGTTGAAATAAAGATTTTTTTTAACTTAAATCTCTGCCGTTCACTTAATTGGCGCTGAGGACAGGATTCCCGTCGTTTTCCTGACACGTCCAGTGACCGATATTTCGCGATCGCACCGTGCCGGGCAACGTACGTTTCAACGTTTCAACGGGAAGCCGAACAAATAAATTTATTAAGTAACGCAAGAAGACCAGTCGCAGCAGTAACAAGCAGCCGATCCAGAACGCTGTCCAACTCCAGCCGACCGGAAACAATCCAGAAGGTTCCACCACAGTGAGGACTCGTGAAAGCAGCCGGGGGGAATGTGAGTCAATCTTTTTCATCATCCTTTTCTTGCTCCTTTTATACGTATCCTCACTTGTATTAAATATATGTGTGTTATTAGGGATTAGCAACGCCGTAATAACATTAATATATCGTCATTGAAGGTATCAAATTCTACTTTCAATTGACATCGTTAGTTAGGCACTATATTATAAAACAAATAAGTAGTTATTTCTGTTGAGTGTATTTATATCGCAATTTTAAAATAATGGAAGGAATTACGGAAGTTCCACAGTCACTCATCAATCTTATCCCGCTTTTTGAAGGCAATACGAGACAATTGCCAGTTTATATAAAGAAATGCGAGTATGTTATTAGTAGGTATACTAGGAGTCCCGAACAGGACCGATATCTGTACGAGATTATTACTAGTAGGTTAACAGGGCAAGCAGCTATTTTAATAGCCGAACAGGAGGACATCACAACATGGGATGACCTCAAGTTAGCCCTTAGTAAGCATTTCGGGGATCATAGGAACGAGCATGGCCTCAAATTGGCTTTAGAAGGACTCGTTATCCAAAAGGACGAAAGTTATTTAGAGTTTTGTCAACGAATTCAGCATCATCTTGGTATATTACTTGCGAAAGTCACAGAGACAGTAGCAGACCCGAATACGCGAAGGTCCAAAGGCGAGCTTTACCATCAGTTAGCTTTTGATACCTTCACTTACAATTTACCACAGAAGTTAGTTGAATTAATTTACGATAAAGGCGTAAGTAAGTTAGAAGACGCGTTACGAGTAGTTTTAGAACGCCAGAACCTCCAAAATGTGTATAATTTAAAGAATCCCTTCAGGAACAACGTAAATAATAGGCAGAATCATAATCAAAATAATTTCGAGCCTCATAATAGGCAGGATAGATATCTGAATAGGAATAATTTTAATTCCGTTAGTCAAAATAGTAACCGTAGACCGCCAAATAATTTTAATTCACCAAATAGTTCATTCCAATATCGAAATAATAGGCCACAAAATAATAATTCTAATAATATGCGCAATCAATGGCAACAACCGCTGGTATCGGGGCCGCCGCAAATGCACAATCAGCAACCTTCGGGTTATTCACCGTTCGCTTCGCAAAGCCAACACGTGCCGCCGCCGCGTAATGTACCGTCGGGCTCTAACACTGACGTCACTATGAGAACGGCTAGTTCGAGACGTGTTAATTATACGGAAAATTATGATACGAACCCTGTACATTTTGAATCAAATGAGGAACCAACCCCGGGACCATCCCACAGCTATACTGAGGCGGAAATTTTTTTCATAATGGCCTCCACGATAGAAGGCGAATAGAGTTAAATTTTAATAGGTTACGTAGACTGCCACACATTTTAGTTCCCGAATTGCAAGGCGTTTTTATGATAGATACTGGTAGTACTAGATCGTTTATTAGTCCCGAAAAGGTAGAAAAATATTACAAAAACTATAAGCAACTGGAAAGATTTGAAGTGGTCAGTACCCACGCATGTAGCAAACATGACACGGTTGTCTCTATCCCGTTACCTAAGATTTTCAATAGCTTAGAGCGGCACAAGTTTTATGTATATAGTGTCGATAGTAAATACGACGGATTAATTGGTAGCGACCTGTTGAAACAATTAGGTGCAAATATTGACATGAAAAGTCAAATGTTGTATACAAATACAACACGAATACCTATTGTTTACACGCCGCCAATGCGAGAGAAACTCGAATTACCTCCTCGCAGCGAGTTACGGGTCAAGTTACCGGTAAATTTATTAAATGGCGATGCCATATTAGACTTTAAACAATTTACAGAAGGCATAAGAATGGCAACCGCACTTGTTAGCTGTGTCAATGGATACGCTACAACTGTGATTCAGAATTATAAGTCAGAGAAATTGACTTTAGTAATTACGGCACCTTTCAAAGTCGAGCCTTATTCTGATGAAAAAATAAATTTAAATTTTTCGCAAGACGCGACCTCCACGAACCAATTATTGTCAGAAAATCTCTCAAAATTGAGATTGGATGACTTGAATAAAGAGGAAAAAGAACAAATAAGACAGTTATGTGAGGAATATAAGGACATATTTTACTGTGAACATATTCCGTTATCTTTCACTAACCAAGTGAAACATAAAATTCGAACGGTCAACGAAGACCCTATATATATTAAAGCGCATAGAATGCCTCCTGTCCAGACACAGGAAATTAAAAAACAAGTGGAAAAAATGCTTAATGACAACGTCATTCAAGAGTCACACTCTCCATGGAGTGCCCCAGTCCATTTAGTACCTAAGAAGATGGATATGTCAGGGGAACAAAAGTGGCGTATGGTCATTGACTACAGACGTCTTAATGACATCACAGTTGATGACAAGTACCCGCTACCAAACATAAATGACCTGTTTGATATGCTGGGAAAAAGCACATACTTCACCACTTTGGACCTGGCTAGTGGGTATCACCAGATCGAAGTGAATGACGAAGATAAGCCCAAAACAGGCTTCAGTACGCCATTTGGCCACTATGAGTTCCACAGGATGCCCTTTGGACTGAAAACGGCTCCAGCGACGTTCCAGCGAGCCATGGACAACGTCCTGAGAGGACTTCAAGGAATACATTGTCTTGTATACCTTGATGATGTTATAATCTTCTCAAGCAGCCTTCAGGAACACATAATCAAACTGAAAGCAGTATTTGATAGGTTCAGAGAAACAAATTTAAAAGTCCAATTGGATAAGTCCCACTTTCTCAGGAAGGAAGTCCTCTATCTCGGACATACCATAACGAGTGAAGGACTTAAGCCAAACGACGACAAAATTACTGCGGTACTTAATTACCCCATCCCAAAAACCACTACTGAAATAAAAAGCTTTTTAGGACTCATAGGATATTATAGGAAATTTATAAAGGATTTCGCAAAAATTACTAGACCAATGACTGTATGTTTGAAGAAAGGGAAAAAGATTTTATTAGATGATGAATACAAGGAAAGCTTTGAACTTTGTAAGAAAATATTAACTAACGCACCATTGTTGCAATTCCCAGATTTTAAGAAACCTTTCATCTTGACGACAGACGCTTCAAACTACGCAATAGGCGCAGTATTATCTCAAGGAACCATTGGTTCAGATAAGCCCGTAGCATACTTTAGCAAAACATTAAGCGACACTCAAGTCAGATACAGTACTATAGAAAAGGAACTTTATGCCGTAATAGAGGGTGTAAAACATTTTAGACCTTATCTGTATGGAAATAAGTTCTATATTTATACCGATCATCGTCCCCTCGCTTGGTTGTACTCGTTGAAAGAACCCAACAGTAAACTTACGCGATGGCGATTAAGGTTAAACGAGTACACATTTGAAATTTTATATAAAAAAGGTAACCAGAACACGAACGCTGACGCTATGTCTCGTATAAAACTTAATATAACAAACGATGACAATGAGTCAATGACAGTTAATGTAGACGAACAAGAACAAAAAATACAAAAACACGTAGAGTCACTTGTTGATCAAATAACAAAACTAAGTAGGCCTGAATCAGAACCAGAAATAGAAACTATAGAGCTTTCAGATTCAGATGATGGAGCCACAGCTCACTCTGTCTCGAACCGAGAACACGAAGGTATCCCAATAATGAATGAAGCGATAGATATGAAACCTAAACAGATTTTAGTCTATACTTGGTTCAAAAATGATATCAGTGTCACGGATAGTTCTAATAAAAAGCAGAAAATCCTTGAAGTCCACATGCCAGTTGGGAACGAACAGTTAGTTAAGAAATTCTTAAAGGAATATGTAGATTTTAAAAATAAATACTATATTTATTTTGAAGTACCAGAGTTTCGAAAGACCTTCAGTCACGTTGTAACGAAACTTTACAAAAAAGGTACGCAAAACTTAGTAGAATGTACAGAACGAGTTGTGAACATGACGGATGAAGATGATATAAAAGAATTAGTCAAAAAATATCACGAAGGTAAGACATGTCACAGAGGAATAAATGAAACTTTAGCCAAACTTAAAAGGTCGTATTGGTGGAGCAATATGAAAGAAACAATTTCCGCAATAATTAATTCATGTGAACAATGTCGCAAGATGAAGTATGAAAGAAAGCCCATTAAGCCATTTATCCAACTCACTCAAAATCAGGAATCACCATTCCAGGAAATTTTTATAGACCTCTTATTTATTGAAGATAAATATTACCTAACAGCAGTAGATGCCTTTAGCAAATTAGCACAGGCAATAGGTATACCAAATCGAAGCACTCCAGAAGTCGTAAGAGCTTTGATTAAGTATTTCAGCATGTATGGTATTCCCAGGAAAATCAGTTGTGATTCTGGTGCAGAATTCAACAACGAACTAATGAAGGAACTATTGAGTTTATATAAAATTGAATTGCACATAGGAACCCCAAATAACCCTAATTCGATGGCTATAGTAGAACGATTTCATTCTACTCTAATTGAAATTTACCGTTTAGCAAAATATGATAAAAGCGAACAGGACGCGGCATCTGTCATGACCTATGCTATAATGGCCTATAATAACTCCATTCATAGCGCAACAACGTTTACCCCATTCGAAATGGTTTTTGGCCATACAGACACCGGAAATCTGTTCGATATAGATAGGGAACGAAATCTTATGCAAAAATTGCTTATAGACCACAGGAAACGATTAAAAGTACTATATGAATATGTTAGTGAGAAATTAGTAAATGATAAGGTCAAAGTTAGGGAAAAGAAAGGAGGCGAAATCCCACCAGAAATTAAGGAAGGCGATACGATTTTTATGAAGGACACGAGAATCCGTAAAGCTAAAGAGTTACCTAGATTCGAAAAAGCTAAAGTTATAGGCAAACCAGATAGGAATATAATCCCTGTCCAAGTAAAAAAGCGTAACACCCGAGTAGCACTCAAGAATATCAAACGACCTCCACAGGTGGCGTGTGATATTACTGATGGCCCTGGCGCATCAGGGATGCAGCCTCAACATCCAAAACCTCGAGCGGAGTCCGGGGATAGCTCCAGTCAAGATGGGTACAGCTCTGATGAGGACTAGTTCCTGGAGCATTATTAAGACAATAGATCTAGAATCGATAAGTTTATTATTAGAAGCTAATTTAGAACAGTATAGTAAGTTGAAACAAATTATTGATAGTAACATAGTGCTAGAAGAGAACTGATGGGCTTAGAAGTACAAGTAAATTCTTTTATAGAGCTTTCTAGAGATAGATTATTACAGATTCTGCCAACGGCAAGAACAAAACGAGGTATTCTCAACCCATTAGGATCAGTTGTTAAATTAATTACGGGAAACTTAGATAACGACGATGCAATTAGATTTAATACGGCAATCGATAATATGAAACATAAGGAGACATCAGTAGAAAATAAGGTAACATTACTTCAAAAAGCTCTTGATAAATTAGTAAACGTCTCAAGTGACATTAATTTTAACGTTAAACATTTAGGTTATAAAACTAAACAATTAGAGTCAATTCAAAAAGAAGAGTTTAAACTTTTTAATTTGGTTTCCATAATGAACAGCGTTTACCAGATTCTAAATAACTTTCGGACTATTTATAATATTATTCAGGAAATAGAAACCGCCATAGCTTTTAGTAAACTGTCAACGCTACACCAGTCCGTAATAAATTCAACTGAATTAATTAATGTTCTTTTTGAAATAGAGAAACACGCTACTGTAGTTTATCCAGTTTCAAAAGAAAATTTAGTTAAGATAGAACGTAGTATAGAATTAAAATCATTTATTAGTAATAATCGCTTAACTTTTGTATTAGATATCCCACTTATTGAAAAGAACACATATATTTATTACAAGATTATCCCTATTCCAATATATAAACCTGAAACCGATAAAACATTCACAATAATTCCCAAATATCCATTCCTCATGATGAATAGATTGCAATTCAAACCTGTAGCTAGATATTGCGAGGAAATAGAGGAAGACAAATACCTCTGCACTGATGATGACGTCGTGCAGCATCCAACAGCAACCTGTATAGAACAACTGATGCTACTTAAAGATAGCCTCACAAAATGTAACCAGCAGACAATCAAAACTGAAGATACAATTATCCAGAAAATTACATCTGACCACTGGCTCCTCTACACCAGAAGAAGAGCAGTGATAACCGAAACCTGCGGAGATGAAGTCTCCAAACACAACCTAGAGGGAACATTCATACTGACACCAACCAAATACTGCGAAACCCAAATAGATGATATAACCATAAAGGCAACGAGCAATACTACAACAACCAGCTATACATTACCGTCTGTAATATTACCAGAACCGCAGCTTCAGATCCAGAGGAACGAGAACGAGGTAGATCTTCGAGGCGTGGACTTCAGCGATGTAAAGGACATCCTCAACAGCGTCAAGTACAATAGTGATAGTGATGATAGTGAAAGCTATGTCATTAGCTATAGAGTCAGTGTGTGGACCATTGCGTTATACGTCGCAGCACTTATTATAGCATTAACATATATCTCCCATAAGCTACATTCTATATTTTTCAGACGAAATTATCTGAAGCCAACTGTGTCACCTTCAGATAACTTCTCTCTTGAGGAGGGAGGAGTTAAGGGTGCTGCAACGCCCAAATCCTCTCGCGTCAGCGATAATTATCGCATATCAGCATCAACGCAGTAAACACCTTTCTGGGACATGCGTCAATGCTGAAGATGCAGAAATTAGCTATAAATAGTAATATTAATTAATTTTAAGATTAGAATACTTTTGATTGTAAAACTGTACTGTTACTCTGTTAGTTGAAATAAAGATTTTTTTTTACTTAAATCTCTGCCGTTCACTTAATTCGTGCCCTTTACTTGCCTTACGACCAGAGCCGTCCATCTCGAGTTAGCCGCATCACTCTCGGCGAGCTCCACAATACTAGCCCTCAGACGCATGATAGCCCGTCGCGGAGCCCCAACAATCATCTACTCGGACAACGGAACTAATTTTGTGGGCTCGGAACGAGAAATAAAAGAAGCTAAAAAAACGCTACCCGAATCCATACAAGATCATCCCGCCATCCGAGAAATTACGTGGAAGAAAATACCGCCCGGTAATCCCGCCGCGGGAGGTTCGTGGGAAAGAATGGTAGGCGCCATAAAAGCCGCTCTGAAAATCACACTCAGAGAGAAGGCCCCACACGAAGAGGTCCTACATACGCTCATATTAGAGGCCGAAAATATAGTCAATTCGCGCCCTCTCACTCCAATCAATACCGATATGAGCGAACCTTCCCTCACCCCGAACCATTTTTTATTGCTGAGATCCAACGCTAGCAGCCCATGGGGTACCTTCAAGGACGATACGTCCCTAAAGTCATGGAAGACCGCCCAAGCTCCAGCCGACATATTCTGGAAGAAATGGATCGCCGAGTATCGACCGCTACTATGTCCGCGAGCCAGTACTTACAGCAAATTTAAGAATCCTGCCATAGGAGACGTCGTGATAGTAGCTGACAATACTATGCCGAGAGGGACGTGGCCAAGAGGCATTATAGCAAAAACCTTTCCCGGTCCTGATGGCCATGTAAGGGTGGCCGACGTCCAGACTAACTCAGGCATAATCCGACGACCTACAAATCGACTTATCTACATTTGCTCCACTTAAATATTGTACTTTCGTACGAAGGGGGGACTGTCGCATGTAGGTTAGGTATACTATGTAATAATTATAAGTTAGCTCGATCATATATAGCAGTAAGTAATCAGCCTAGATACTAAGAAAATCATTGTATACAAAGTCATATTTCTTTTCGCTCATTTTTACTTAATATATAAGGTTAATTGCTCTCACTATTGTGTATAGGATAAGATATGAAGCTTTGGTTAATTAATATGTAAAACCACCATAAATAAATATATAATGAAACACATAGAAAGCTTCATCGAATAGGTTTAATATTGTAAACAATAGGATTTCCAATAAGAATCTTATATGATAACTTTTTAATCAAAATGTTATGTTCTACCAATGTACATTATGTAATATCAATGTGTATTTACTGAAATAAAGGGATAATGTTGTTCAGATTACATTTACACACTTCACCAAACACACGTAAGAATCGAGTCACGCCCTTCTTACCCATTGGCCCAATCACAGCGTAATCAAGAAATATGACCGCTCGATTAACTTATTTTATTTTATTTTTATTTTTATTTACCTAACTTGATATGATTCTCACGGCGGCCTCCGATCAAGTCAAGACACACTTCACGCAGCATTATGTGAAACCTATTCTTCAAGTGTTATTATTTTATGGGACTTCCCTATACTACTGAAGTATCCCTTTTCCAGTTTAAAGTTAAAATCAAGCTACAGTCCACGTCCCACAAAAATAGTTAAATTTATATTTACTGTTTTTAGAATTTGTATTACTTAAATGGACTTTCGAACAGTATTTCTTAATATGAAAATATGAGCGTTATTTTTTTTGATTTAAACATTTATTTCTCATAAGAATTATGCAATTCGCTTAAATGAGAACTTAAGTAGGTACTAATAAGGTTTTATGATGATAAAAACGTACAATGCAGACATATAAAAAAAAGAAGGGTAAGTACATTTAAGAACAAACGAAAAACAAATAATAATGAGCATTTGCATTTCATTACTAGTAAAGATTAATAATTTTAAGTCGTTGCGTCATATTTTGTTGGAATCCTAAAGAACTGGTATGGGGAATGAGTTGGGCATCATCCAGTTACCCGATAACGACACTAAACTTGACTCAAAGATCCAAACTAATCCACCAGTTTTTTTTTTCCTGAGCGCCGGGAGCTCTGTACTTTGAACCTTCCGCCCCATTTGTCGCGGAGTTCAAACTCCTTGTAGACTCCTAGTAGCCAGATTTTAGAGATTTGGCAACCCTATTTTCAACTGACATTATGAAAGAAGCTGAAACGCCATAACCCTTTTTTTGCTTCATCGTTATCGAGGTTTATTAGCTTTTCGCGTCAATTATGTAAACTCATGTCTGAATTGGCTTCCTACGAGACAGGCTGCGCCTAGTGTAGGGGCCAGTGTAACCTTAAATTGTTAAGTTTTAGGTGCATGTTATTGTCATTTAGTTGTTATCTGGAAATTTGTTTTTTGTATAACATTAATATGATAGTCGTGTACAATAAATAAATTTGAATTTGAATTTGATTTGAATTTGAGTAACAAAAGCTTCCTATACCCCATTTTTTTAAGTAAAGCAGTAACGTCTGATATGCAAACATTCGGTTTACGTTAGCAGACGTTAATGCTGATATTATTAATTAAATGGTTTGGTGTAGCACAATACCTGATCTGTTGAATCTCCTGAACGCGTCTGTAACGGACGGGGTAAAGTGGCAGTTGAAAGTCTGTGTGAGAAACTTGTGATTCTTTAAGTAAGAGTGATACATGATAACATACAACAATACTTTATTGCACAAAAAAATATTACATGAGAAATCATAAATTAAATAACGGTAGACAATAGGCGGTCTTATCGCTAAAGAGCGATCTCTTCCAGACAACCAAATGATAATATTTCAAGTGTTCAATAATGTTATGCCACGGTGTTTTGTCGGTGTGCATTTAAGATCGTTTCTGCATAACTTTATCCTCTACATATATATATATATATATGTAAGTACTTAATCCTTAAGATGCCAATGACATTATCTATTATCTAAATAAAATCATATATTTTGATAACTTTAAAACAATATGTGTAGTGTACCTACCTCTAAGATAAACCTCGCAACATCATTCCAGTTCACCTCAAGCTGAAAAATATAAGATACTAGTATTCAGTAAGTTTTCAGTTTTAAGTATTCAGTAGAAAGTTAAATGACATTCTGTGTGGAAGAGAATCGAAAAATATTATGAATATAAAGCATGCTACGAGCCGCCGCGCGCGGTTGCCGCTCTATTTGGACTAGGGCTTGCAGAACCCTGAAATTTTTGTATGGTAGCACCGGGAATTCCCCCGGTTATGCAAGCCCTAACTTGGCCCCACGCTGCGCCGCCGCTCGCTGCCTCTCAGCGCTAAGACCAAATTGTCGTGACCGGCCGTAAAAAAAGGTTTTTTAACAATTGTGCTATAAGGCGTTAACATCAGGCGGACATCGTAGTAGAAGTGTCCAATGAACGGCACACACTTACGGTATACTTACGCTTTTCACGTTTATCTGTCGTAAAAAGAAACATCATTGTCAAAAGTAATAATAATAAACTACTACGTTATATAATGAGCACAAGGCCGTCAGCGACGCAAGCGCACCTACGATATCGAAATACCGAAAAGTACAGATGTAAATAATACTACTGACGCCATGTTACTTTTTGCAGGAAACTATGTAGCGTGGTCGTAAGATGGCGTTGGTACAGTCCGACCAAAAAGAGTAGAAATTAAAAAGTGGCAATACTGTAGTCTCGTCCCCGTTTTCTTATATTGATTAGAAAAGGATGACACTACAATATTGCCACTTTTTAATTTCTACTCTTTTTGGTCGGACTGATATCTCCCGTCATCATCCCTTGTCCCGATTGACCATAATTCAGTTCTTACCAATATTTTTTATAATAAACTAGCTAGAATGGTAGCTTGTGCAACTGTTACATAATGAGAGGTCTTAAACACAAGTGTGGTAGTTGCCATCTTCAATGTTATGTCATTAACTTATTAGCAATAGACGTGATAGCATGGTGTCAAGTCAATCACCACCACCACCACCAAAATGGTCCTGTGTGCGTAAACGTGTGTAAAATGCCACCAATTAGTACTTTTTATCTTTATTAAAGCTGTGACGTCTGCTAGCGTAAATTAAATAATTACAATCAAGCGAAAATTTTAAAAGTTTACTAGTTCAGGCGGGGTACGAACCCGCGTTTCCATCGGATTTCCGGACCAATTTTCATTGGACCATTGAACCAGATCCGAGAGCCATTGAATTTTTCAACCAGTTGGTTCTTGCATGCCTTAGCCCCGCGCATGCCTTAGCCCCGCCCTTAAAAATTTTTTTTTTCGCTAAGTATTACTTTGTCCATAACGACCACACATCTCAAGCACGTAGAATAAAATTTTCCATAGCGACCGCTTGGCGTGACCCGTATGAAAACTGTTTGAAACGCCTTCCGGTTCGCGGTCGCCACTCAAGAACCTTTCTGCCGCAACGGCCATCGGCTCTAACTGCAAAGTGGCTCAAGCAATGCCACTTAAGTTTGGCTAAGTTGTACCTTGGTTCTATTCTTATAGAATTGACAAAAATTACCGTGGCTAGAGGCGGAGAAGGAACTTCTGCGTAAGAAAACGCGAATATTAAACACAAGAGCGGAGCAACAAACATGGTAGCGGAGAGCAGATATTTTCGTCTCAATTAGATTTATATAAGCTTTCCTCGGTTAAGCACGTTAATCTCCGTCGACTAGTTATTAATTTTTGCTATAATTGCTCATTAACGGAAACAAGGAACATTTGATCACGTCAAATTTTGATAACTGTGCAACTAGGTACCAAATGATTGTTTCGTTAATTTGTGATAAAAGTATTTTTAGTATTTTACACAATATATATGGTCGATGGGACTGGAGCTACCTAAAAGCTAAAGTAAACGGTGGCTCATACCTACCAAAAAATTCTCAAATAAGCTAGGTACATAAAATTCTGTTAAAAAAATTTTTTAACAAAAAAAAGAACCGACTTCAGTAAAACTAAAAAGCCAAAAATAACCCGTTCAAGTACAGATGGCTGTGTAGCGATTTCTCCTGCTTCCACGACTTTTCAGGCAGTGCGGGGATATGGAGATGTCGAGCGAAGAATGCTACCAATCATTTTAAGTTGGGCTGTAACAACTGTCCATAAACTGCAGGGTACAACACTCGATAAGGCAGTTATTGATCTAGGTAAAAAAAAATCGCTAAAGGACAGACCTATGTGGCTCTAAGTCGTGTCAAAACATTAGAAGGTATAGTTTTATCAGACTTAGATGCAAACAAGTTATTAAATAGACTCCATGAAGAGAAGGCTCTTAAAGAAATGTAATAATGTAATATTAATATTACATATTGTATAAGAAATGATGATGTACATGATATTTGATTCACGTGTACAATATTATCGACAAATAAACAAAAGTAGTCGGTAGGATATTATATCTTTAGTGTAGGTACATAATATTTCACGTATAAAACATTATTATTAAATATTGAAACATTATATACATATAACATAGGTGACATAGGTATTATTATTTTAAGGAGATGCCTTCTATAATTAACCCTGAAGCATAAATAATGATTGTAAATAAATAAAACATAATTAGGTAGGTACGTGTTAAATTGTAATACTTTCGTCTAAGCACCAGAACTGTTATGTAGATGTTCAATATTGCTATTGAATATCGGTTTTTAGTTCGTAACTATATCAGTCTTTAACTTCCGTTAGATGTAGTACATCACTAGCCATGTCCGTCCGCCATTAATCATGTTCGTTCGTTAGATTTTGCACGAGTCACATGTCGTTGCTCATTAAATTATTGAAAATTAGTATAAAGTCACCTTTCGGTCACATAAAATAGTTCAAATTAGTGCGAATCACATTGTGCGTGTGAGAATTGTGGTGGGCCGAGGAAAGGCAATCCTTCGGTGGTAAGATACGGTAAGACGGGTACCTGCGCGTTGTCTGAAGCCAGGAGACAGGCCTAGGAGAGCTAGCCTTGGATTCACACGAACCTCATCAAAATTAAAGGTATGTGATTGCGCACTCTTTCTAATAGGATTTGTTTTGTTTCGATATATTCAAACATAAAATATTGTCGTGGTTTTCGAAAAGTATAAAGATTTTTTAGTTCTACAGTCCATTCTTAATTAAAATCAAAGTTAACAAGTAAACAGTAGATATTGTACTGTTATTGTGTAATAAATATCGATTAAGAAGTCGATTAATAAAAAATACTGTACTCAGAATGCTTGTCAGGACAATTCCAGTAACACCAAACACGACTCGGTTACGTTGTTTGGTTACCGTGTTCTGTAGGGTCCTTTCCGGTTCCAGCATCAGACCAGTTTTATGGTACCGTATTCAATAGCACCATGTACATTTGTTTCCTCCTAGTAATTTAACTATCCGAATCGGCACATCTAATCGCTACCTTCGAAACACTGGCCGTTTAGAAGTAAACTGTTCGTTGTGTGGTGTTCATCATCAGCTTCCTTACACCAAATCCTATATACTGAATGTAAATTCTTGACTTTATCAATATATTACCGAAAGCGCCGTACATGTCCCTATAACATTTGAAGAGTTCCCTCGTTTTCTCCAAGATTCCATCATCAGATCCCAACTTAGTGCCAATGGGACCAACTCGGAGTTATACCCTTTCGATAAAAAAAAATAATTGAAAATCGGTTCACGGTTCTCGGATATATCGAGTAACATACATACAAAAAAATATAAAAAAATAGTTCGAATTGAGAACCTCCTCCTTTTTTGAAGTCGGTTAAAAAAGATTCTACATACTTTTTTGCTAGGATCAACATTTATTGCGATATGAAGGGAAGAAAATAAACTTCTGTTCTAAGTATCTCGTTTTTCGTCGTATCCTCATTATTGAGGGGCGTGACGACTGTGGGGACTCTGCACTGACGCTCTCTAAGCCGCACGGTCTTGGGCTAGGTGCATGCCAGCCTGTAATGTCGCTCCAGTTGCCGATATTACCGCGCCGCGCCGATAGCTCCGGCGTCCTCTACTCCTCTTCTCCGCCATGCGGCCCGTAATAAAACAAAATTCAGGCTCTCCGGTCCAAAAATGGCCAGGTGGCCAAAAAAGGTGAGGATTCGCTGGGTGCAGACGGTAGACAGCCGTGTCTAGATCAGCTGATCGAGGATGGATTCATTTGTGTGGCGTTCAGTCCATGAGATCCGGGGCATTCTACGCCAGCACCACATCTCAAATATCTGTCTTACTTGGTTTCCAAGGCATATAAAAAGATCGAGAAGCCAAGGGTCCGCATTAGTCGTAGTTTTATTTTACGGTTTATGCCTCTTTTCCTCCATATCTTCTCGATTCGTTTCAGTGTAGCTTTGGCATTTGAGATCTTTGATTTAAGCGAAAGTTATACATATTGTGTTTCTATTAAGTATGTTTCACACTTAAGTTTAACGACTGTCTGAGCTATATCTACAACCTTGGTTCTCTTGCGTATCTCATCACTTTGGATTCAATCCCGTAAGGAAACTGATTTATTTTAAGCCTTATTATAAGGCTCATTGGCCACGTTTCAGCGCTGCCCTTACGAGCTGGATTCGGCGAGTGACCTCTTTTTCGAAATTCAACCTACTCAACTAGATTGTTTGTCCCAGGTATATATATTATAGTCATCTACAGTTTCGATAGTTGGTAGAAGTCCTGGCGCTTTGCCGACCGCTGCCTCGGCACGCTCGCTTCGCTCGCTCGACTCGCGCGCTGTTGTGGTTGCAGTTCTAACCTTACCTAACCCATTAATCTACTTTACTGGTAGCAGTCCAGTCCGGGGGCGTTTCGCCTGCCGCTACCTCGGCACGCTCGCTTCGCTCGCTCGGCTCGCGTGCTGTTCTGCGTCGTTCGCGTCACGTGTCGCGTTCTGTGGTTGCTATTCCAAACCCAACCCAACCCATTAATCTATTGTAATGGTAGCAGTCCGGTTCTGGCGCTTGAGCATTTGATATTATGCCACAACATATTACGAATATTGATCATTCTAGGTAAAGATTCAGAAAAATCTGGCATTTCATTTTATGGTAAGTGAACGTTATGGAGAATGACTATTATGACACTTGAAATTCTGGCAAGCGAAGGTATACCGATGCACTCTTCGCTGTTAGTCGAGTCTTACTCAAGAAAAGTGTAATTTTCATACAAACCTCGACTTTTTGGTTACTCTCCTTAACGCTAAGGGTATGAATATCCATTAATGTTTTAATCAGTATTCTCAGTTTTTAATGACACAAAAAATAACATTATTCAAGGAATGCTTCGTTTCTTACGGTACGAAAATTACGAGAATGCTGAAATTCGTTTCCTTACTTTTTAATCAAGACACGAAATGTTTGTTTGTTTGAAAATGTTAAGTATTTACCTGTGATTGCATATTTAAAATACAAAACAATACAAATCCTCTTTATAGGCACACACAGGGATCCAAATATGAGAGATATACAGTAAAATAATAAATGGAGGTAAACTACAGGCAGTCGTATCCCTAAATAGTTTTTTTTTAAATGATAGAGCCTTTAATCTGTATCAGAAATAAAAAAGCGGAATATGTGCTTTAAAAAGCGGAATAAGAAGATATCATTTCACGCTATCCGTGTCGTCTAGCTCAGTGTTGAGAACACTGCTCTGGTCAAACAGAGGTCGTGGTTTCGATTCCCATTAGCATCTCAGTGGATTGCGTATTTTGGCTTGTTATTTATATGTGTTTAAAAAATGTCTCTAATTTTTCCCTGTCAAAGTTACATTTGAGCAAATTAGTCATTTATAAATATGTTGGGCCTTAACAACATTGCTACTATTGCTAGGGAGAAAGAACCGTCGCATTTAATAGATAGTTATACTTTTAAAACAAAGACTCCACATAAGAATCTTCTGAGAGGATACTTGACAATACTTTTGTTTTACAGCGTTCGAGGTCCAGGATTTCCAGTCTGCTGTCTTGCTTGATCCTTGATAAGATGTACAACAGGATCCCAAACCAAGTAGCACGACTGGGTCTGAATAGCTCGTATATCATATCTATTTAGAATCTTAAGTGAAATTTACCACCATGACTAAGTGCTATATAGGTGATAAGAACCCTTATGCCACCAATATAGAACCACGGGGAGAAAAATTGCAGCCTATTTTTGTTGCTATTTAGCAACAAAAATAGGCTTTTATTCTATTTAGAATCCATAAGAGATCTCACAATTACCTTAAGTGGTAATTAGAACTATAGGTGAAAGTTATGCGCAGTGAAGCCAGTGAACGAATGAAAACAATTTCAGTTCGGTCAATGAGTCGCCAAAGTATGGAAGAGTGGCGTGGCAACTGTCAAAGTTGTGTTTATTAAAAGTAATATGCATGGACCTAGCATATACTAGCGTATACCCTGGACTGCACATTGCTTCGTTCGAACGAGCCAAGTGAGAAAGCCGCCAAGGGGGCAGCTTGTCCCACTCTGCTGGGGTAACCAAATATTTAGGAATAAAGAGGGACTCATTCCTTAGGTACTCCATTTTATTACAAGTGTAAAAATGTATATTGGCTGGCACTGTAGCTAGAATTTATTTTATACTAGCTTTTGCCCGCGACTACGTCCGCGTGGAACTTGGAGGTATGGAAACAACCTCGTACAACACGATAGATATCCATAGCCACCTAATTACCTTAATTAATAAAAAGGATTATTAAAAGCGCCTAAGCAAATATAAGAGCAATTGTGCTTTTGGTCTAATAATTACATTTTCTACACGGTCATCAATGTCATCATGAATTACTTACTCACTTTTCAATCTTTTAGGGATAATTTCCAGGATGAAAACTATCCTATGTCCTTCCTCTTAAACTATCTCCATGCCAAATTTCATCAAAATCGATTCAGCGGTATAAGCGTGAAGAGGTAACAAACAGACAGACACACTTTCGCATTTATAATATTAAGTATGGATACCCATGGAAACTCATAAATAAAATATAGTGAATGTTAGCTACTATGCCAGCAATAACACACTTTTGGCTCCCGTTATTTTAACAGAACGCAGCAATCCCGTAATTGTTAATTTGATTTGATAAATGACAAACTTCGTTAAGTCATACTTAAAAACAAAACAAACAAAAAAACCTATTCTGATGTAAAGCCTGACCAGAAATATATGAGGATTGTCAAGAGGGCGCTATTTATAACATTTATATGGCAACAATTTTGCAACCAATCACAACGCACTATAATTACATTAGTTTAAATACCTGTCAGTTCCACTATGTTAACCTCGAAATATCATTTAATGGAATTCACTCTTTTTCAGACTGTTTTTCGTGTAGTAAATACGGGTACACTTTATTTATAATCTTACGTTCACCACTGTAAATGGTTATCGGCATTTTCTTTGCATAATTTTAAATATTTGTCTTTTAAAGAAAGCACCACGAATGACATTGACATTGTTCACAAACCATCATAAAATCATTGCCAGTGTAAGAAATTAGTTCCAGTGAAATTCCGCAATATGGCGCATGCTCATATATTTCTGGTCAGGCTTTACGTGGACATGAACACATTTATAAGGATATAAAAAAAGTGGTTATTTGTAGGGTACCATAAATTAATTAGGGAGGTAAAACTATATAACTATGTTATTATATATATAACTCTGTTTTACTAATGCAAGACTACGCACTACTTTTTATTATTGTACTAACGGTTACTAAGTATATGGCGAAATAAAAAGCAAAAAAAAAATAACAAAAAAAAACCGACTTAAAAAAAAAACTAAAAAGCTAAAAATAACCCATTTAAGTACAGATTACGTTTGAATCACGTTTTGAAGACGATGCCAAACCACTCATTTATTATATTTGTATATTATAAAAGTATATTTTTTGGTTTTTAGTGATTCATATAAAATACTTATGGCGGGGTGATCTGGGAGGTCTTAAAGGCATACATCTCGTTTGAGTTATCTCCTAACTTGGGTGCTACGATTACTCAGGCGGGTAGCAATGTTCTAGGTGGGCTCGCACGCTACGCCGTCTCTGGGACGCTCCGCACCTTTGGTGCTACACGGAGCTCGGCCTGCGGCCTCGTGGGGGGACGCTCGCCCTTGGGCCTGCGGCCCTCGGTCGAACTAAAATACTAAAGTTTGTTGTCCGATATTTTCTGAATTTGACCAATTTTTTTAAATTAAATTTCGGATTTCGACTTGGGGGCCCCAAAAACCGCCTGATACCGAATTTCAGCCCCCTCGGACCAATTTGAAATTTTCTCCATACATATCTTGTTTTTCCGATATTTTCTGAATTTGACCGAATTTTCGGACACCGATTTCAGATTCATATTTGTGAGCCCCAAATGCCCCCCGATACTGAGTTTCAGCTCCCTAGCACCAACTTGAAATTAAGAAAAAAAGTCGCCATTTCGTTTTTTTTTTCACGACTGTACTCGGGTGGAGACCCCCTATGACATTTGGTCGAGCACCTCCCACCTGAGCCAACCGTTTACGAGATATGGAACTCTTAAAAAATTCGCCATACATTTGTTTTTTGCTAGAAAAAAAAGTGTTTTGGTATCAGGGGGGCCTAAAACCCCCTACATACCAAATTTAGCTCGCTACGACCATTTTGGAATTTTGACGCCTATTAACCACCCTTAGATAGCGAAGGATTATCGTAGTAAAGTAAAATAGTACATTTTACAACTAGTGTGAAAAGAGTGTCTTTTTACCACTAGTACCGAGGTATCTTGCCACGAGCTGAAAGCGAGTGGCAAGACTCGGTACGAGTAGTAAAAAGACATTTCACACGTGTTGTAAACGACGTTTTTTAATGCAATTGCGAAAAAATAATAAATTAATATATCATTGCGATAAAATATGCTTGCTTCGAAGTTATTTTTGAACGAACCCATACTTTACAAATGACACCCTGACAGTGACAACATACTATTTGAATCAGCGCCATCGGCCTCGAGTTGAGAAACTAAATTGACACTTGGCAGTTGACACTGACAGTATTTATAAGGATAATATTTAGCTTGCCACAGCCCAATGCAGATAATTATAATACTGAAACGACATTAATTAGAACCTTTAACATTATCAAAACAGAAGTACAAGACATTACAGTATCAACAAACAGAAACAGATCATGCAACAAGAGTTTTAGTGCCAAATTTGTGATCTGCGACATGTGACCAAGGACACGTTTACAACTAAAATGTCATGAATTGTTTGAATATTTGAAGACTATCAAGGATAATTAGAGGTAAAAGAAACATTAAATCACATTATTAGTTATGTTTAAGGTTATTTTTTTGAACAAGAAGCTGGTGAAATCTATAAATGTTACTAAATTATTAACATTTTGCAGGTCCCAAACAAATTGGCGGAAGGATAATATTCACTCAAAGCGGCTCCTAGGAAGTCAACCAGTCAATTACTATGTACCTACAACTGCTGCTCAAGTGCCACGTTGATGACCATGTTTAGAAGAAATGATGATTATGTTTAACATTACGAAAAGACAACTATATCAAATGAGGCCTAAGAAGAATTACTTGCTTTTGTGATTAAATGAGAATAAAAAAAATATATATTTGTATTAAAACAAGGTTGATATCAGAAATATTTTATTTTCAGTAATAATTATAGTTAATGGTACAATTAGTGCAGTTCATAGTTATGTTGTGAGTTCTTCCATGTAAATTAAGTGTCTGACTAGTCAGGCATGGTGTATTTTCAGGTTCCTGCTGTTGTGATAATTCCTGTGGGTCAAAGTTAGAGGGGCTATGTGTAATCCAAGTGTTGTTGGCACGTGACGGTCCTGGTTGGTTAACAGGGCTGGGTGTAACCAAAGTGTTGTTAGCATGTGACGGTCCTGGTTGCGGTTCAGTATTAACAGGTACATTAAGACCAGATTGGAATGTGGATGACGAAAATTCTGTGGACTCTTGCGACTTTACATTAATTGATTTTGCAATTTGTTTTCCAATTTTTAATTTGTTATCAATGGAGTTTTCTATGTATCCTTCTGCTACATTACTTGACCGCCAACCTCCATGCCTCTTCAAAGTTGTTATGTCAGCTCCTGAGTCGGCAAGTAATGTAGCAGAGGTTCTCCTAAATGCATGTCCGGTGTAAAGATTTGCATCAGGCAAATTTAAGTACTGAGCGATATCTCTCGGCATATTCCCAAACTTGTTTAAGCCTATTACCTGGGCAGTGCACCTTCCTCTTTGAAAATTCTGAAAGAATCGGTCACTTTTGCCCTTAGAAGACCGCAGACTCTGATATTTCTTGACTATTTCTGCAAATGGGCCGTCAATAGTGAAGGACCTGGGAATTTTATTTTTTGTATTTGGTATTTTGACAAGAAGTATGTCCCCATGTGTTTCTATATCTTTTACTGATACATTTGTGAGCTCTTCGCGTCTGCATGCGCCACAGACTCCAAATATAAGAGCAACCTATGAACAAAGTTACATATTTATTATATATTGTAAGACAATTGTTTATTTCATTCTATTTTTTTAACTTCCTACTTTATTTTTAGAGTTAATTTACTTAAATTGTGTACATATTTTATTAGATTTATATTTAAGTTTATACCTTTGTAGCTAAATGTTGCTGATCTGGAGCTTCATTAATAAACGTCTCAATTTGTTCAGCTGTTAGTACCTTCGATTTTTTTCTCTGAAATCCTGCACTTTGCCTTTTTAAGAAAGCAGTCAATCTGGTGTAAGTTTTTATATCTATGTCATGTTTTAACTTTATAACAGCTTTCAACATAGAATATTTTGACCATAATGTTGATGGCCGATAGGTTTCAGACAGCTCTTGAAAATAGGCCATCAAAACAGTCTCTGAAAAAGACTTTGCGTTATGTAAGGTTTTCCACTCGATAAATTTTACATAGACGGCATTATATTGGTTTTTAGATTTTTCTGGAATAACACAGTCATTGGCAATTGCTGCTCTAGCACGAATGTCTGGTGGTGTCATATCAATGTTTGAATCACTCATTTTCAATATTTTTTTTATAACTTCTCGTACCAAATTATATATTTATATGCGTTAATGTGTTTAAATAATGTTAGAAGTTATTTCAAAAGGGAGGGCTGATTTGCTTTTAAACTTTTTTTTCTAGGCATATGCTTGTATCATTCAGCCAAATCAAAGAACGATTTTTAGGAAAGTAAATATTTCATACATAGATACCTAAGACAGAGTAGGCTATAAAATGCAAATTCTTAATATTTTTTCGTCATTTATATATTAATGAATACTTTAAATAAATACTCCTAGTATTCGTAAGCGTTTTTAATTTCATAATTTCCAAGTAAAAAATCTAATATAAAATTACTGCGTTTCGAAAGTATAGTTTGCAACTAAAAAGTAAAAGCACTAGTTCGAGAAATTGAGCTTCTCGCACGCTACGCAGCCACAAAAAGTACCACTTTTTGAGCAACTGTATTAAAAACGACATTAATGCAATAGTGCAATGCTCAGATTGTTTTTAGTACGAATAATTTTTTCTCGAAGTAAAACATAGATCGGAATTATCCGGTAATTTTGAAAATTCATTGTCACTCTATTAGTACTTTATCAAAGTTTCACATGCTTTCATATTAATATAAGATACCATATATTACCTGAAAAAATATACTACAGGCACAGGCAAGATTTCCTTTTGCAACCTTTAATTCCAGTTACCATGATGCAATTATAAGTATGTATTTTTTTAAATAATCAGAAAAGATACCACTAAGCACTGTTAAAAATGCTGACAGTTTTCATAAAATTTTCCGATAGTTTCTTTGGTGACGCTTAAGAACGTTTAGATAATAAAATATTTAATTATTTGAAGTGAATAATGTTAATTTAAAGAAAAATGTAAACTACTAATGACTACCATTTTATTTGAAAACTACTAATGATTACTATTTTTTGTGACTGGCAATATTAGAAAGGGACAGACTACCTATATGCGAGCTGTCTCTGTCTGACCGTGACCCCTTCACCGGTAAAATATACCTTATGTTTTTACACTAAGATTTAATTTTGTGTGCACACTTATTCTGAGTTCGCACTCCTGTTGTCTTGCAATATAAGCTCCTTGGTAATATGTGATCTGCCATATTAATTGTGGATGTACGTTAATACAGCCATTGAAATAAGCACGAAATTCTTGCGAATGTTTTGTTACTGTGAAACTATAGTATGGTTCCTTTGTAAATTTCCATGCGCCTTTGATTTGATCAGGAATATTAAAAAAGAGAGTGCTAAATCGAATAAGGAATAGATACTGATAAGAAATAAAACTGTTAAAAACCTGACCTGAATAATAATAATAATAATAATAAGGGCAGGGCAGCTTATGGCGAGCTGTTGGGGGGTAGCGACCCCACGTACCTGAGCGCTCCTGGGGGATCCTGACGGGGGGTGATGGGTCGGGGCCTCCGCCTCTGTCTTGCCTTAACCGGCCGGGCAGAGTGGAGTCGTGAGAGTTTCGGCTCGGGGGTGGATGTGGAAACGCAAAATATTTCAGTGATCCACTTCCCCCATGTGTTTCCCTTACCCCACCTGACCTTACAGTGTTTATTTTTACTTATTTGGAACTATCAGGTCTGAGATTTAAATCAGTGGTAATAACAAACCGTCACTATTGAAAGAATTATAGTCTATCCAGCGCCGTTAGACTAAAAAGCCATAAAAAATATCGCAGCATATAAGGCGTTCATAAATATCTGAACACGACTCTTATTGACTTAAATCATAATTAATGTGACAATGAATAATTGCGTGTACTATTATTAATTTATTGAAAGTGATATACTATTATGTTTTTTGATGTAATTTATAATTGAATTATTTATGTTGTATTATTTTACTAACTTATTACACTTTTGACAACCCTGTCCAGGTGTGGAGATAACAAACTAGGATTTAAAGCTTTAATGTAACTGTGTTTAGGTAAAATTTCACTTCTTCTTATTACGACTTAACACCTTATTAAATAAAAGTCAAGTTTTATTGCTTTTTGATGTGGAATGGGATGTAATTGCGAGAAAAAAAAACAAGACTGGGGGGGCAAAGAAAAATCCGGCCGACATTATACGAGGGTCGAATTTCGAACTTCGGAGTAGCCATTCTGTTTATTTATTCGGTATTCTACGTCAAGCCACAGATAAGCTTAAGGCAAAAGTTGCGGTCGTCGTTTTTGTCTGTTCATTAAATTTCAATTTTCAATTAAAAAAGTTTAGCTTTGTACCTTTAACAAAAATACCATATATTTTTTAAAGCTAGTTAGATCATAATTAACCATTTTAAATATATTTCAAAATGGGTCAACTAGCCTATTATTGTATGAAGATACATGTAAACGCAGTTTTTAGTAAAAATCGGAATCAACTAACTTTGTCACTAGCCCGCTTAAGGGGCTTCAGAAATCAGCCAATTTGATGATTTTTACATCGTATCTAGTTTGTGGATTATAGAGTTATAATGTCCTATTTAATATATATTGTAGTATGGTCTATGCTTAACACTTTGTCTAGACCCGAATTTTGATTTAACGACTGTGTATTTTATAAAAAAATATTCGGTGAAGGACCAAAAATACACTAATCTCGTTTCTACTTTTATCCCCGGTGTATATGTAGAAAATATCTTACATTTTATTGTTCTAAACCATATTCCACAAAATTTGTTCTGAAGCTTTTTCTATTTTTCTCAATACTTTTCGAGAAAAACGCAAAAAACCGTTTCCACAACTTTTTCCCCGAAAAAATCGTAAACTTTGACGGCCTGTATCTCAAAGTCAGTGACATGTGAAAGGTACTTGATACGGTATTTTGTTGTGGAAAAATTATGTTATTATGATTAGCTATTTATAATATGGGAAAATCTATCGCAACAGATCGAAGGTCATTGAGAGCGGGTAGCCCCTTAAGAGGTTTACCAATTATTTTTATAATTTAAAACCCAAAGAACATGATCATGAGACATGAAAACAGCAACAACATAAGTGATGAACGAAAAAAAAGTTTTCAGTCTTCAAAAACATATTACATTTATAATAAAATAAACTGTCAAATAAAAACTCTACAAGCGATGACGATACTTTGTTCACTGTTTATAATCGAAGCCACCAGAGTAATATCGTTAGTGGTAAAACGCTTTTCGTATACAACAACAAAGAGCAGTAGCTTAAAATAGCTTGTAGTTAAGTAAAAAATAAATAAAATCAAAGACATAACAGTATTATTGTTTGTAGTGAAACAACTTTATTTTGTAGTATACAGTTTTATTGAGTACGACCACAAATAGTACAAAAATTTAGAGAGTAAGTATCGTACTCTATTCTAGTAGCTCAAAATTAATTGGAATTCAGTGTGAACTGTTTCAAATCGAAGACACAAGAGTAATTTCGTTTGTAGTGGAACAAATTTAGTTTGTATGGAAACAAAGTTTGTTTGTAGTTGAAAAATTTACTTTGGGTACGCCTATTAAGCTTAAAAATTTATAGAGTCAGAACCGTACAGTTCTCTATCTATTATATGATCTCAAAATTGAATGGAATGGAATTCAGTACTATTATTTCTAATCGAAGACATTCCAATAGTATCGTTTGTAATGAAACAATTTTCGTTTGCAAAGAGCCACCCGTTGCCTCTTGAACGTGCTCAAATTCAAATTCATTTATTTAAAAGACAAGAATGGCCCATAATTTGTAAGTAACATATGATACAGTGGACCTAATTAGATAATGCCATTTGAGTGATCGCCAAACGTCAAATCTCTATTAGATAACAGTGATATCGCCATTGAACTGCGAATTAAAATGCGATGAGCTTTAAGTGACATATCTCATCTCAATTTTTGGAAATACGAAGGCGATAATGATTGTCAAAACTGCATATGAATTTCTGTTTTGAACAAAACGTAACGGACTAATTTCACGCACTACGCGGTCAATTTAAATTATGCGCCTGTTATTTATGCCGTCACATACAAAGAAAAGCAAATTTGGCGCGTCCGAATTGACGAAGTTGCGATGTTCTAGGGATATCGCCACTTGTCAAGTAGCCGTTGTTGTACTTACTGGACGCGCAGGTAACTGATTGTCTTCTGCGTAAAGTTAGTCCACAGGCTGCACGTGTAGAAAACCTGACAATAGGCTTTAAAAAGTGTTATTTTTACCTGTTGACTACAACGTGCAAACCTACTTACCAACATGTTACATCGGACCGCCAGTGCCATACGCTCCCTTTCTATATCTAATTGGTCTTTAAGGTCGTTGGTGAGATAGTGTCCAAGGGACTTAAACAAGGTACACTTTCCGGTAGCTCGCCTCCGACGGCCTTTTTAGGGTTCCGTACCCAAAGGGTAAAGACGGGACCCTATTACTGAGACTTCGCTGTCCGTCCGTCCGTCCGTCCGTCTGTCAACTGTATCTCAAGAACGGTGATAGCTAGACAGTTGAAATTTTCACAGATGATGTATTTCTATTGCCGCTATAACAATCCATACTATCCATACTAATATTATAAATGCGAAAGTGTGTCTGTCTGTCTGTCTGTCTGTCTGTCTGTTACCTCTTCACGCTTAAACCGCTGAACCGATTTATATGAAATTTGGTATATAGATAGTTTCAGTCCCGGGGAAGGACATAGGATAATTTTCATCCCGAATAAATGTAGTGTTCCCGTGAAAAACGGGATTAAACTTTGTATGGAGAGCAAATCATTGTAGTTGCAACAACTCCCTACATGTCATCGTTTTGACGTAAACTAATCTACCTACGATAGACCACCAAACGCATACTAAACTATTCTTTGTAAAAAAACAATAAATTCTGATATGGGAACATGTATCCGCAAAATTCGATTAATCGCGTAATTTCAAGAATCAAATACATAAAATTTTACAAATTTGAATCAATCACATTTGATTTGACAAACGTCACACACCCATCTGACAAACCATGTCAAAGCAGTGATTGCAGAAGGGCTACTCCGATGTTCAAAATTTGACTGTCGAATAGTGCCATCCCTCTCGATCTCCTGTCAAGGTATATTTGACTGAATGGAATAGCACTATACGAAAGTAAAATTTCGAACATCGGAGTAGCCCTTCAGGTAGGTATCACGTTCCGATACGCACATCATCTGAAAATAGTGCCTACGAGCTTTGATTATGTACCTCCGCTTGGTAACTGAGTATAAATAAAGTAGTAAATAACTCAGTATGCAAAGATACGATACTTAACATATATAAATAATCCTAATAATATTATAAACGAGAAAGTATTTACGTTCATTGCCATTTCATTCATCTTAATTTTAAACAATGATGATGGAAGGTCGCCAGTGTTCGGAAATCGTCGTAAATAAACAGCCAATTGCTGAATTGCCTCTTTCTAACCCATAATTTGGCGTGTATGGCAGGGTGAACAAATTCTTTGACCATCTTTTTCCATATATTATTTTCGAACCAGAATATTTTGCTCTATTTTACCATAACGAGGCTTGAACCTGACCTTCGTCATCTTTTGTCAAATTAAGGGCTAAAGACCGATGTGCAATATTTATCGCTGAGTACAGTATTAGTGCATAAAGTTTTTGTATTTTTCGGATCTTAGACTCGGATACTCGACAAGACCCGAATTGTCAATCAATTATTATGCTACATAATCGACGTGCTTAAGTCAAGGGCCTGACACGCTTTGATGGAGAAGGATAACCTTATTATGATACTTATAAGAGGAAACAGAAAAAGTGCAATTTTTTGGCTCTATCACCGACCGAGCATTTTTTCATGGTCGGTTTATAGGCACACTTATATTCATGACGAAAACTGGCTATGTGAAAGAACCATATTGGCATCAAAAATGATATTGTTTTCGAAATCAACAAAAAAAGTACCAGTTTTGTTAATGCGCAACTTAGACGCACCCAAATTTGGCAACGGCGCTAGATTGAGAATCACCTAATTAGGGAAATACATTGTGAAGGGCACGATTTTAACGGTAGAAGCCAAGGGACAAAGTGTACTTATACCACGTGTTCCAATTATACCGAATAATTTACCATTTAATTTTAAACGTCTACAGTTTCCATTAAAAGTTTTTAACATTTTCTATGACTATTAATAAATCAAAGGGGCGAACATGAAAAGTAGCAGGAATACATTTGGGCACGAAATGTTTTTCTCATGAACAGTATTTAGCTTGCTCATGTCTCCAAATCAAAAAAATTACATGTTTTTACTGACCTAAAATCATTTAGGATAATTTATTGAACTATACTTCAATAAACTAAGTTGTAAAAACCAAGTTAGAAAAATAATAGTAGCTACCTAATAATTATTTTGTCCCAATTTCATAATGTGAAAAAATTCTTTGGTGAATAGAACCATACCTTCTTCGTCAGTTGATTATGGACCGTCACCATCTCGAGCCATTTCTGAGCATAGCTTATGGAATCGAATAGGACTTAGCCTCGGATAACTTATTGAATCGAATGGGACTTAGCCTTGCAACTCCAAAAATATTAAAAAAAGGATGTTTTGCATTTTGTCCATGGCTTTCACCCAATAGCCCAGAACTAAACTACTAACTAGATTCCATTCGAGTATTGAATACCTGAAAGGGTTGAAAGTCTAATTGTTTCTTTTTTTTTATTGTCAATATCAATTAACGAGTTCTACGCGTACGAAGTCGCGGGCAAAAGCTAGTAAATACTAAAAATAAAATAAAATAAATATTTAAGGGGGGCTCCCATACAACAAACTTGTTATAGATTATGGTACGGAACCCTTCATGCGCGAGTCGGACTCGCACTTGCCCAATTTTTATTTACGTACTCCTCACATTTGCTCAGTAAGTTTTCTTAACGCCCTAATAACCGTTGGAGTGAGCAAAACCATGTCGTCTGCATAGCTGATGTTGTTTATACTAACGTCATCAACTTTGTAGCCTACTGGAGTGCGGCTCAATCCCTCGATCAGGTCGTTAACGTACAAGTTGACGAGGTTGGGGGAGGTTACCCCCCCTGCCTCACCCCGCACTCCAACCTGTACGCTTGAGAAAACCTACCAGCCCATCTCACGCTATTGTCCCTGGTTAAGGTACCAATACTGAAATATTCGAAGCACAGACAACCCCCACTAGACGGAGCATGTAAGGCGAGCCGCGCGCACCAACGATATGGTACGGCAGAACATTAAAGTATCAACACGGCGGCCACCGTTTAGTTGCGTCCATGTTTATGAGGTCTCTCTACACCACTTAACACAACAATTTACCATGTTATTTATTTAATTTATTTTTTCGTTGACGTACGCATGGATCATAACATAAACAAGGATGCAACTAAACGGCGGCCGCCGTGTTGATACTTTAATGTTCTGCCGTACCATATCGTTGGTGCGCGCGGGTCGCCTTACATTTGCCTTACATGCTCCGTCTAGTGGGGGCTGTCTGTGATTCGAAGTAACTCCGCCGGTACGTTTTGTTTCCTTAATTTATCCCACAGAACATCTTATGCCACAAGGCACAAGGTCAAACGCCCTGGACAAATCAAGGGAACATGCGTATATAGGTATTTGATGTTCAGTTTAGTATTATACCGTGTGTTTGAAACTTAATATTGCCGTTATCAATTATACTTTCAGTGGATAGTCCCGCTCGAAACCTAAACTGCGCATCGTGTAAATTTAAATACTTCTCAAGGTGTGCGTCCAGTAACCTATCCAGCACCTTAGCCAGCACAGTAGCAAGTGAGATGGGGCGATAATTACATTTGCCAGAAATACTGCTGCATCTAATACCTACTGCTGAGATAGCAGTATTAGATGTAATGCTGAAGAAGCCATTCCGGTACCCTGACCTGCTTTACCGCGAGACAAAACGACTGAGTGTGAGGCAGCTTTTCTTCATTAAAGCCGTCACTCGAACTCATAGCAGTTTTTGACAGAACGACCTCTAGACGGGAGTTCATTAACTTCCGTCTACTTTTCGAACTTGATGGACGTGTGTCCATGGTCTCGCCTCGAAGGGACTCAAGGGAAGGGAAGGGACGTTTTGCTATAACAATATAGCTGGTTGCTGTACACACCAATGATTTAAATAAAACACAGAATTACACACGAACCACTATATTGATTAAAAATCGACCAGGATTCATTGAAGGTGTAGATATCAGTCAGGGTCTGAAACAAAGAGATTTAGATTGACATATAATTGGGTATTTACCTGGATTCAGAATCTACGATTAGTTTTTTTACGTCGTATAGTTTTTTAGATATAATTTCTAAAAACCTCGATGTGTCAAGGAAAGCTACTAACTAACGGACAGTTATTAAAAAAACCCGCTGTCATTCTATATAATTATTTTTGTATAAATAATAGTACTATACCATGTCGCACATTTGTATACATTTGCCAGAGCCTCCAAAACGTGTACGAGGTTGCCCACAATATAATGTACGAGTAAAAGTGACCGTTCACAACAAGGCGAATGAATTTCACTGAAAGGACGGCGTCAAAGGGCGGAACTAAATAACGCACGTCCACCACCACCGCCCGCGCCGCTCAACTCCTCGCTTTCGTCATCATCGTTCTCGGGCGTCGACTGCTACAGCGCCCAACACGGTTGTCTATTCTCCTATTCTATTTTTTTTAATGTTATTTGTTTTAGGTGCCACACCTATCCTCTCACAAAAATCTAAATTAAATAGGTACCGACCATTCACCTATCGCGTGATATGCCTACACGTCGACATTGGCGAAATATGTACATCTTGCTAACCCAGCAAGTAGTAAAAGCCACAGAAGGAAAAATAAAGTAACGCTAATCTTCCATTTGATGACTTTGTGACACAATTTACCTAAGCGTAAATTGACTTAATTTGACACTGAAATGTTTCAAAAATGAGTTCTATAGCATGAAATAATCATGTTGGTATAAATTCTAAATAAATGATTGCGATGTCTACAGGTCGCAGAGCCACTAGTGGATCTATGACTCACCGATTCTTTTCCTGTGAGACGCAGTATTGTCGATCAGGAGTGAAGAGACACAGCCTCTTACCCTTGCTAGAGGAAGACAACAGCTTCTAAAAAGATAAGTGTTTTATAATACCCGACAAGTTGCTTTTCAGCCTACGCCGTACTGCAGATATTTAGTCGTACTAATTTATTTTAACGGTAACGATAAATGTTCAATAACTGACATTGAGTCAGTGAAGGTCACCGACGATAAAAAAGGTAACAGGATCAACATTATTAAACTATCGTTGGTCATCTTTAATAATTTTATTATAAAAACGGTTTAAATTCAGGTAAAAGTTGTCAGGAACGGCCCAACATGTTTCGATCACTCATATGGAGCTCGTCTATAGTAAAACTCGATAAACAAAATAATGGTTTAATAGGTATATAAATTGTGCACGAAATTTAGTAGAAGCTTCTCCATCTAATACTTTCGTCGCAAAAATGCTACCGCTCGCCGGTCACTGCTTATGAAATAAATATTTAGCCATAGTCACTGATACCATTTGTTTTAAATTGAATAAACGTCCATGTTATTGAGAATCTAGGTACAATCTCGCCGCAAACATCTCTAACTGCCTTGTGTGATCTTGGCGTAATTTTTTAAACATAATAAAATGCTTTTAAATCGTTGAATTTATTGATTAAATTTAAAGATTTTTGAGGTAGGTCGGATACCTAAGGTATAGCTTCTTGTAAATATAGAAAAATAAATATAGGTAAATCGCCAATTACTGGCCACCGTTCATAACTGGCGACCTCATACTAAAAATGAACTCTGTTCACCTGCAAACAGAATTCATTTTAGTATAAGGTTTTAAATACTGGCCATCCTTCAATAACTGGCCACTTTATACTAAAATGAATTCAGTTTGCAGGTTGACAGAGTTCATTTTTAGTATGAGGTGGCCAGTTATTGAACGGTGACCAGTAATTGGCGATTTACCTATTACTTACTTTGTTACTTATAGTAAAACTATATTTGGCTGTCTTTGAAAGAATTAGTATCCTTCAACGTTTAATGGTATAATACACAAAGTTACGACTTAATCCAAAACTTTTAATAAGCATCACAAAATATCTCCTTCGGTTCTTTGCCGCCTTATCTCTCTCTCTCTATCTCTTCCTAGCCATTATCCCATATGGTGGATCAGCTTTCCTTACTCTACTTCGCCACGACTTCCACATCGTCTTCGGATACTTGACACTCACGGCTTGACAGCGAAATTACAGTCGCAAGCAAATCTTTTTTAAACCGAAGCAATAGAATACATTTTCTAATTCAGAATTCGTATCAAAACTTGTAGACACAAGGTATGTTACTTAATTAACAAAAAACCGGCCAACTGCGATTTGAACTCGCGCACCGAGGGTTCAGTACAAACACTTCTCATCCTAACTGGCCGGGTTAAGTTAGCAACTGATATGTATGGCGCCGCATACAAATGAGGTGCAATGTTAACGCAACCAATCACATTTATTGTATGAGAGATTGTATGAGATTATTATTTGTTGTTATAGTGGCAACAGAAATGCATCATTTATGAAAATTTCAACTTCATGAGACAGACAGCGGAGTCTTAGTAACAGGGTCCCGTTTTTTACCCTTTGGATACGGAACCATAACAACCGTTGGAACACTGTTGTAAGTTCATTATTTTTATTAGCTCTCAGGCTTAACTAGGCAGGCACCATATATTTAAGATAAATATGTAAAACCTTACACTTACGTTCCAATCATCCCATTTGCCGCCCCCACTACCCCAGTTGCCACCCCCACCCCCACCACCCCAGTTGCTACCCCCACCCCCACTACCCCAGTTGCCGCCCCCGTCACCCTTTTTGCCGCCTTTTTCACCCTTTTTGCCGCTCTCGTCACCCTTTTTGCCGCTCCCGTCACCCTTATTGCCTCCACCGCCCCCACCGCTCCCTCTACCTCCACCGCCTCCACCGCTCCCACTGCCTCCACCACCTCCACCGCCTCCACCGCCTCCACCGCCTCCACCGCCTCCACCGCCTCCACCGCCTCCACCGCCTCCACCACCTCCACCGCCTCCACCACCTCCACCACCTCCACCGCCTCCACCGCTTCCATTGCCCCCATCTTCGCCCGGTTGTCCCCAATCACCGCCACCATTTCCCCCATTACCGCCACCATTGCCTTCATGTCCCCCATTACCGCCACCATTGCCCACATGTCCCCCATTACCATTGCCCTCATTACCGCCACCATTGCCCACATGTCCCCCATTACCATTGCCCTCATTACCGCCACCATTGTCCACATGTCCCCCATTACCATTGCCCTTATTACTGCCCCAAGAGCCGCCCCCTTTCCACCCATTACCGCCAACACTGCCCCCATGTAGCCTCTTTTTCCCTCTCGCCGATTTTGCCGGTTTTTTCCCTTTCCCCCCCCATTTTCCCCCATTTCTCCCGTTACTGATTCCACCGCCTATATATCCCCATTTACCAACTACACTGTCCCCCTTTTCCCCTATTCCCTCCTTTCTCTTTTTACGGCCTTGTTTGCCCAAATCGCCGTCTCCATTATGATTTCGAGTTCTGTCACCAAGATCATCCTGTTGTAAAAAAGGTAAACTTAGTACGATGTTTTTAACCCTTTCACCGCCATTAACTTGATACGAAATCCGCACATTGCGGGCCCCACACGCCAATATATCAAGTCAGTTTCTTCAGTCAAATAGCTACTGCGTTGGCATAGCATGACTAGCATGAGGAATAATTCCGCATTTGACGTCTGTGACAGTTGGCGTGTGCGGCAAAACTTTTTGCTTGCATCGTGGCGGGGAAAAGGTTAAGCACTACTTATTAATAATGTAAAGGATAATTTTGAAGACAAATATTAATGCAATCCAGTCCAATGCATGCGGGATTTGAACCCACCACGTCCCAAGTCCGAAGTAGAGATCGGGGATTTTTGCAGAGAGATTGCAGAGCATTGATGAAATTTGATCTTCACAATTAAATAACATTTTATATGGAAATAGTTAATTTAAAACTTTTTACAATTAGGTACTCAGCTAGCATGGGTGCCAACTTACGGACGACCACTTCTTCGGCTTCAACACAGTCTGAAACAAATTTAATGTAGGCACGAATAAATACGGCTAAAAGGGTTTATAATTTTTTCACGACACAGCTCGAAAATGTGGTTATAGATTATCTGAATCCAGTACACAAAACTGCTTATATTTTTACATTTGTAAACTGTATATCTATGTTAGCTCGCAACAGGACAACAATGAACACGTTACGGCAACAGTTCGTATCTATACTAGATTTCAAAGTAAGCTACGACTTTTTAGAAAATATTTTAGCGTAATTTTCTCGGCCTGCTTAAACGGCTATTTAAGCAATCAAAGCTAATCGTCTGCTGCATTTCAAATTAAATTGACCAGTGTAGGTATACGCGTCATTTATGGGGTATATTTAATTCACAAACATGCTATGAAATATCGTTATAACGCACGTTATAACGATATAATATAACAGGCTTCGAAGTATCACGTTTCGGGCGGAAAAACTCGACAGAACTGTAAAGGAATTTTATGCAAAATTTAAGGCCTAACCCGTGAACTATCTTTCGGGCGTAAAAGGCGAGGAGGGGCAAACATCTGCATTCTGCGGTAGGACAACATCGAACAGAGGACGAACATCACTAGCTTTTCAAGTTAATACAATCTGGAAGTTTTCGCGACCGAACAATAAGGAGGAAGAAAACTATTTATTCTATATGAATTTAAAAAGAGCAGCCATTTTTTAGAAAATGGCTGCTCTTCTGGTCGTTTTTTAATATAATGATGTCCAAAAAACGTATACTATTCAATGACAAAACAGAAACTTAATCTTAGGACGGGATTTGGACATCATTATATTAAAAAACGACCAGAAGAGCAGCCATTTTCTAAATTTATATGTCGTAGTTTTCATTGAAAAAACTTATAAGGCCTCATTTTCATGATTTTTCCCACATTTTTTCGACTTGTGGTTGAAAAGTTTGACGGGGGGGGGGGGGGGGACGCTATTTTTAACAGACCTATTCAACGACAAATCACACAATAGTGTCGAAAAGAAAAAAAAAAATCACCCCCACTTTAGGTGCTCCGTTTTTTTTTTCTGTAGTTTTTATCTTACCGTTTTGTCGGCGTGATACATACACATACTCATACCAAATTTCAGCTTTCTAGTACTAATGATCACGGAGCTAAGCCGCGGACGGACGGACGGACAGACAGACAGACAGACAGACGGACAGACGGACAGACGGACAGACGGACAGACGGACAGACGAACAGACGGACAGACGGACAGACGGACAGACGGACAGATGGACATACGGACAGACGGACAGACGGACAGACGGACCATCGAAACAACGATGTTCTGATGATATCTTGCGATTATAACACTGCTATCAAATCATTTCCCAAAAAGGAGACTGTCCTTTAGATTTAGGTATAACGACGAGCGAATCCAGGCTTACTACTACTAAGTAGAACTATTAAAAGTATTCTTTAGGTACGCCGAAAAAAGTAGAAATAACAACATTCTGATTAACAACATTCGTAATAGTTGGTCGCAAAAATTTACAGGAATATAAATACTAAGAGTTCGATGATATAGAAGTTATATCTTCAGCAAGTATAGTTATTTCAAGACCCAAATAGAGCCTTTACTAGATACGCCTATGATCAGCTTCTAATGGTTGGATGATTGCGCAGACATGGATGAATTTAACGACAGCGTTGTGGAAACTGTCCCAATTCAATACAAATTGTCTATGGGACAGAACCATCTCATAAACCTAGCCAAAGATCCAAGAGCTAGGTTGACCCGACACTACAGTGAAAGAATTCCGGACGTCTGCCTGTATGAGATTAGTTAGGCTCAGACAAGTAGCTCAAAAATAATATGACGTCACCACTTTTAAAAGCAGGTGACAAGCCGGTCTTAAAAGCCCTGTAAAAGCTACATATTAAACTCCGTGACACTCACGCAAGCAAGGCAAAACGCTACAGGCATGGCACAGAAGCGTGGTGGTTACTTTTCTTTAAGAAGGGTGATAGGACTCATTTGAAGAACTACAGACCCATCTCACTTCTGAGTCATGTCTATAAGCTGTTTTCGAGAGTCGACATCTCGAACCGTCTCGTACGCTGGTTTGACGATTTCCAGTCCAGCCCCCCGAAGATTCCGGTTATACAGAAGACCGAACAGTATAACCAGCCATTATACTTAGCGTTTGTGGACTATGAGAAGGCTTTCGAATTTGGTCGAGGCCTGGGCAGTGCTGCAGTCTCTTCAAAGGTGCCAAATTGACTACAGACATATCGAAGTACTGAGGTGTTTGTATAAGAATGTCAAACCTACCCAAATGAACCGTGGTGTGAGGCAGGGATATGTGTTATCTCCTAAATTGTTTACCGCTGCATTGGAAGACGTGTTCATGCTTCTGGATTGGGACGGACTTGGCATCAACATAATCGGCTGAGACCCCAGAAGATCTCGGCAAAATGCTCAATAACCTTAATAGTCTCTCAACAACTGGGCTTTAAAATGAACAAAGGGAAAACGAAAATTACCACTCCACTTAAAGTTACTTTACTTCAAGCTCGAAACTGTATCTACCTGGGACAAACAATCCAGTTGTTTAGGTCGAATTTCGAAAAGGGGGTTGATCGTCGAATCCAACTCGAATGGGCAGCGTTCGGGAAATTGCGGAATATTTTTTCGTCCCAAAGGGTCAGCAGTGCCTTAAGACGAAAATCCTTAACCAATGTGTGTTCCCAGTGATGACATACGGCACTGAAACGTGGTTGCTTATAATTGGCCTCATAAGAAGGTTCCTGAGTGGCGACCCCGGACCGGAAGATGCAGCGTGGAAAGATCCCGTACAAGTTGGACCGACAACCTGGTTGGGATCACAGGCAGAAATTGAATGAGGGCGGCGCAAGATCGATCGTTTTGGAGAACTTTGGGGGAAGCTTTTGTCCAGCAGTGGACGTCTATCGGCTGATATGATGATGATAATGTTTCGATAAATAAGACATATATATTTTTTTTATGAGTGTTACTGGGGGAGAGCGGGACTAAGCTGTTTGGTTCTGGTATCTTTTAATAAAACGGGGAAAGTTGTTTAGCACTGCTGCTTCTATTACGCAACTTTTTGTGTATTTCGTTCGGTTCACCGGTTTCTCTTCCTTTGGGTAGGAAACAATAAAACGGTAGATAATTACATCTACACGTTTCCAGAACTGTGTGAGCGTAGCCGCGGGCAAAAGCTAGTATTCGATTAAGCTTCTTTAATATCTGCTTCATACGTACGTGGATTGTCTCCTCTAATAATGATGGTTCTATAGTCTGCAAAAAAGATTTCCAGTCACCACAAAGTACAATTTTTTTTTATACTTTAAACTTAAGTATTGAAGTAGAATTTCCACTCTGTGTAGAAAAACACCGATATGCGATTATGTTTGGTATGGCTATATTACTATCAAATTTATAACTCTAATCTCAACTTCACAACATTGGAAATAAAATTCGGATGCTAATGACATACATTTTACCGGTTTTACTTCTGACCAAAATTGCTTTCCCAGCTCTGCTTTTTTGTCGACAGTAAAATTACGCTTATTCGAAGTTGGTAAATTTTATACAGGGTGTTACATTGAACGTAATACAAATTAAGCAACTCCGGCTCAGTTAACGACAGAGAACAAAAGTTCAATGTAACACCCTGTATTACATCCACAACAATTATTAGCAAAATTCACTGAAACTTAAACAGAACATATTTTTTGATGGAGGATAACATAAATTTGTTAGCTTAGCTAGCAAAGTTTATTAGCTTTCGGGGAAACCTTTTCCAATTTTTGTCTCAAAATATTTCAGTGGATTTCCTCCGTTCCAAGGGATCCATAGAGGTTGTATTTGATGTCAATGTGTTTAATGCAGATTCATGTTCCTCTTTTATACAGCAAAATCCTCAAATAAGTAAAATATGCCGCTTATGCCTGTTAAGGAACCTTTATCTTACGGCCGCCGGATCTCCGAGGGAAACCGCGCGGGGAGGCAGCTGCATCTAATTTGCATGTCACTCTTCGCTGTTCGCTGTTAGCGTGCGCACACAGACTTACGCCCTTTTTAAAACTCAAAATTAGTGTTCAAGTGGCATAGTTAATAAGTTCATATAGTATAAATTGGATGTACTAAAGTTGTTTTGCATTAAATCATTCAAAAGTTACTGCATACGTCATTCTTCAATCATCCAGTCATCTACCAAGCATCACAATTCCAGAAACCCAAAACCGATTGGCGCCAAAGTCTACAATGCCTATATTATTTACTCGTACAGATTTTCATGAGAACATTACATACCTAATCATAAGAAAAAGTACGACTACAATCAAAAAGGTACGCATGCTTGTCTGTCTCTATAACATAAAGTTTTTCTCCGAAATTACAATACGAGTACATCTCATAATTATAGATGTGCCATTGGTTACGTATTAGTAGGTACAGCCAACAATATACAGCTAGTGGCAGTCAATGGAGCCAAAAATATCGAAACACATCTTTAGGTACTATTATGGAAATAAAGATCTGTTCTGATATATTTGACTATTTGGGGTTGCTTCACTTTGATGCTGACATAACTATAGTAAAATATTACTTACTATTGGATCCTCATCATCCTAAAAGAAAGAAACAATATGTTATATTATAAATAGAAAGATGAAGTAGTAGTATTTTATCAGATTGACTGCATGTACTTAAGTAACACATTTCACGTGAAATTGGCGGCCAAGACTCACATGCTCATAGCGCTTTCGCTGTTAAAAAGTTATCAGATCCCAGGAAAAGCCAAGCCCCTAAGCCCTGACTTTACTAACCCTAACTTGGTTTAAAAAGTATGGCTGCAACTGGCTTCAAGCCTCTAAACTTACACCTTGGTTTTAAAAGTATTGACGGATGGGCCCGTTTCATAGATAGTTCATCCGTTTTATAATTAGGGTTCCGTAGTCAACTAGGAACCCTGATAGTTTCGCCATTGTCCGTCTGTCCGTCTGTCCGCGGCTTAGCTCCGTGATGATTAGTACTAGAAAGCTGAAATTTGGTATGAGTACGTGTATGTATCACGCCGACAAAACGGTAAAATAAAAACTAAAAAAAAAACTTTTATTCGGGTACCTCTCGTAGTGGGGGTGAATATTTTTTTCGTTCCAACACTAGCGTGTGGCTTGTCGTTCAATAGGTCTTTTAAATAATAGGGGTCTCTAAACATTATTTTTTGGTAATGTCAGCAGATTTGTAAATATTCACTCCGAAAATAAAAAAAAAATAGTGTCCCCCCCTCTAACTTTTCAACCACGGGTCAAAAAATTATTTAGGCCTTATAAGTACTTTCAATGGAAACTATATTGAACAAACTCGGTTGAGCCATATTTGAGTTATCGCAAAATTTCATAATTTTCTTTAAAATGACGTAAGTGCCGCGCGGTGTCCTTATACTTCGAACGTTGCACATATTAGTTTAGCGCCATGCTACATTCAAACATTTCGCTTAATCTGGCGCGTATAATTGATACCTGAAGGTAATAAGTAATTACAGTTACTTTGGCGTTTACGAACTTTTTTATAGAGCTTGAAATCTTTCACGTAATTTAAACCTCGGGCTTAAACCGCTGTTTTTAGCCCGTTTATTGAGAAGGATGGGCAACTACGGAACCCTACACTGAGCGTGACCCGACATGCTCTTGGCCGGTTTTTTTAAAGTCCGTGTGCAGCTTCTTTGCTGGCAGAAATCAAGTCTCCTAGTTTATCTGCTTAGTATGTTTCATCGATGTATATATTTATTTATTTTATATATGTATATATTATATTAGCTGTATGTTTATATTTATATGAATAGAAAAAAATATGCATAAGTATTATAATTATGTTTTGTTACTTATGTGTAAGTTATTTGCACCGCCTACAATTTTTCTGCTTTGACCTAAGGTTGACTGGTAGAGAATGCCTAATGGCATTAAGTCCGCCTTTTGTACGATAACTTTTCTTTTGTGCAATAAAAATTAAATAAATAAATAAATAAACGTTATATATTACATATGTACTTAATCCTTACGATGCCAATGACGTTATTCAAATAAAATCATACATTTTGATAACTTTAAAGAAATATGTGTACCTCTGAGACGATCTCTGCAACATTATCCCGGTTCACAATAAGCTGAAAAATATAAGATACTAGTATTTAGTAAGTTGAAGTACGCAGCACGCCATGAGCCGCCGCGAGCAGTTGCCGCTCTATTTGTTCCCACGCCGCGCCGCTCGCTGCCCCGCTCTACGAAGACTAAAATCATGACCGGGCCGTAGAGTCAGACAACATACAAAGTGAGTCAGTTTGTATGGTTTGACAGTTCATTTGCTTGGAAGAGTTAACGTGGTCTGACATTAAGAAAAGTTGTCTTCCTTAACAGTTGTGTGATAGGCGGCGTTAACCTGCTTAAAACCAGGCGTGCTGCATGATTGTTTGTCACCATCGTAGTATAAAAAGTGTCCAACGAATGACAAACACTAATAGTTGGAATACTTACGCTTTCGATGTTTATCTGTCGTAAAAAAACAACATTGTAAAAAGTAATAACATACTTGTCACCAGTGGGCACAAGTCCGTCAGCGAGACATCGCATCCTACTATACTACTGACGCCATCTTACTTTTGGCAGCAAACTACAGTTGCGTGATCGTAAGATGACGTTGGTAGACCTTTTTGTATTCATAGTTTAGACCTTATTGCAGTTCTTACCAATAACTTTTATAATAAACTTAAATCAGTAGCTTGTGCAACTCTTACATAATGAGAGGGTTTAAAACACGAGTTTCGTTTTATGAAATGACCCGAAGGTGAATTTCATAATAGCAACTGTAACAAGCGACTCATTGTCGCGCGACATAGTTCGTGCGTATCCGGCACGAGAGTTCGCGGCAAGGTGTGCCAACGCTGAAGGACTAATTATTTACAGTTATACACACCGCTTTATCTGCACATATTCATCATCGTATCATAGGTTTTATTTTATGCAAATGAGAAGGTGATGATGATGATGGATCCACGCTGCATCTTCCGGTACGTGGTCGCCACGGTCATCGGTTCTATGAGCAATGTGCCCCGCCCACTGCCGAATTAAGTTTGGCGACTGTCTGAGCTATACCTGCAACCTTCTTGCTATTCTTATAGAATTATCAAAAATTACCGTGACTAGAGGTGAAGAAGGAACTTCTGCGTAAGAAAACGTGAATATTAAACACAGGAGCGGAGCCCCCAACATGGTGGCGTAGAAAGCAGACTTATTCGTCTCAATTTGATTTATATAAACTTTCCTTGATTAAAGACGTTAATCTTCACCGAGTTGTAATCAATTTTTGCTATAATTGCTTATTAACGGACCACGTGTAAAATTTAGATAGCTGCGCTATTTCATTTAAGTTAAGCCTACCAAACGAAGGAAATATAGGGGGAATAATTATTGTAGATTTTTGTCTATTTGTAGATAAAAGTATTTTAAACGATATACTAATAGTAAGTATACATGTTTGTGGCGTTGCCATCCAAAAGAGCTGAGATGCTATGCAGAACAACCTCATAAAATGTACCATATCCAAAAAATATTATCTTTTTCCATTTTTTAGGGTTCCGTAGTCAACTAGTATAGTTTCGCCATGTCCGTTTGTTCGTCTGTCTGTCTGTCCGTCCACGGCTTAGCTCCGTGATCATTAGTACTAAAAAGCTGAAATTTGGTATGAGCTGAAATGTGTATGTATCACGCCGACTAAACGGTAAAATAAAACTAAAAAATTATGAAAATAAGGCCACTACTACGTGAATTTAATGAAAACTATAGTGAATAAAATCGGTCGAGCCGTTTTTGGGTCATCGCAAAATTTCATAATTTTCTTTAAAATTACGTAAGTGCCGCGCGATGTCCTTATACTTCGAACGTTACACATATTAATTAGGTGCCATACTGCACTAAACATTCCGCTCAATCTGGCGCGTAAAATCGATAACTTCCAGAAGGTAATAAGTAATTACAGGTACTTTGGCGTTTATGACCTTTTTACAGAGCTTAAAATCTTTCTCGTAATCCGCTGTTTTAAGCCCTTTGTGAAGGATGGGCAACTACGGAACCCTACACTGAGCGTGGCCCGACATGCTCTTGGCTGGTTTTTTTGCTAGAACTATTGCTGTTTCACCTTCAGACGGTAGAACTCTGCAGTGTCATACGTATTTGTAGCGTTGACTTTAAAAACCGCTAAGATGCTATGTAGAACTGTCTCATAAAATTAAGCATATCTAATTGGCTTTTTTGTCTGATAAAATGTAGCCTAATTTGTGAGGTGATTTGTTTCGTTCTGGCGCTAGAGCTAGTTTTGCTCCTGCTTCAAAGTTATAGAACTATGCAGTTTCAGGCGTATTTGTGATCTAGTTATCGAAAACTACTGAGATGCTAATAGGTATAACGTGAAGAATCTATTATTTTTTGTTTTCGGGCCAGAACTATTGCTGTGATAGCTCCAGGCGACAGAACTACGCAGTTTGTTTCATATTTATGGTCCAGCAATCTAGAATTGCTGAGATGCTGATCGGAGTAGTGCGAAGTTAGAATCTCATCTTCAGAAAGTAGAACTGAACTTTAGAAAAAAACAATATCTGCCTTTTTATGTGAGATTCTAGGAATTGATATGCTAGGTTCACACACACACGGTGCCGTCTAACGAAAGTGGAATAGGTGCCAGGGACATCAACCCCACTTTACGCACAAATGATTTGCCCTGTGATACTCTAAACCTTGAAAGATCTGCCATACGCGGCCGTAAAGGTTTTGGATCAACACGAAAACATCGGATGCATTTCGAGAAACTATCCAGAAATGTTGAGCTATAAAAAAATGTAGAGTACGTAAACCTGGATGCTGATTGTACTTATGAATTGATAATATTGGGGCGGTAAGGGCGTAACTATTAAGTTTTTACTTTTTTGGGGTTCCGTACCCAAAGGTTAAAAACGGGACCCTATTACTGAGACTTCTCTGTCCGTCCGTCCGTCTGTCACCAGGCTGTATCACAAGAACGGTGATAGCTAGACATTTGAAATTTTCACAGTTGATGTATTTCTCTTGCCGCTATAGCAAAAAATACTATTCATGATAAAACAATAATAATTAAGGGGGGCTCCCATACAAAAATAGGGCTTTTTGCATGATATTTTGTTCAACGGGCATTTTCTCATGAACCGTTATAGGTAGGTAGACAGTTGAAACTTTTACAGAATGTATACTTTTGTTACCGCTATAAAATAACAAATAATTAAAAATAAGTAAAAATTAAAGGAGGACCCCATACAAAGAACGTGTTTTTTGTTCAATATTGGTACGGAACCCTTCGTACGCGAGTCCGACTCGCACTTGGGCGGTTTTTTTAGATATGCTTGAGGGTAATAAGACCTGGGATGTCTTTCGTTCTTTTCTGATAGAAATATTCAATTACATATAATCTTGCGCTCTGTGCGAATCTACACGGACGTGTCTACGCGTTTGCGCTAATTAAGCAATATTGCGAAACTGTGCTAATTGTAAAAAACGATTACAAAAAAATCTTGGTATATAATGTAATAAGTGCGCTGTCTATAACCGTATCGTGCATAGTGCCTGACCCGGCCCAAGACGAGAACACTGACGCTGATACAGAAACACTCACAACTAGTACCAAACTACAAAATAAATCCCGTGAACTGCACCACACCGTCGAGATATCATACGCGAGCAGTTACAAAATACTCTACAATTTATTCTACTCGGACAAGGGTCATTATTCGAGCGTTTCAACCGCCTCACTTTTGTGGACATTTTGGAAGAATGGGGCGTAGATTTTGATGCCATTTTCGGATATTTGTTAGACGTCCGGTAAACTTAGATACCCAACCAGAAACTAAAACGAAATATGCAGCCACTTCTACAAAGTCAGTGTGACCACGAAAGTGATTCGGAACAAACGCTCGAAACCCATAAAACAAACAACTACAAAAATAAAATGAAATCTTTCGAGGCTACCATGAAATAAGCAAAAACACTTGGAACTAAAGTATCAAGCCATGGAGAAGAAAACGTATTCTGCCGAGCAAAGCCAGTTAATCAACAGCGTAGAAATATGCGGGGTAGAAAAGAAAGAAGATAAATATATACTCCAGATCACCATAAATAGTCTTGAAAATTCGCTGTAACCACAACGATATCATCCAAGCATACTGAAGAACAGCTAGCTATGACAAACGCAAGGATAAGCGGCTGCCAGCCACCATCCAACTATACAATACAATAGAATACAACAATTCTTTATTGCACACCAACAAGATTTTTACTATTGAAACCTTAATTTAAAAATGGTAATGGTGTCAGATGTCGCTCGCAGTGGCTTGAAGCAGCTAAAAACAAAATGATGATTCGAATTGAAGACCCTACAGAAGAACAGGAGGAAGAAACAAATCCCAAAATATACCTACGAGACCCACTACAACTCATTCCTGCTGTAAAAAGCGAAATTGGAGTTAAAAAACACAAACGTGCGCAAGTTCGTCTGGCCGAAAGACTGGTAAATTCTGGCTAGGAGAGCAGAAAAAGAAAAAATCTTCAATGGAGGCGGAGATTGAAAGTATAAACGACACGGTAACCAAATTCAGCATTGATCATACATTTGTGCGTAGCAAATCGCACACCGACGTCGTTAAAATGCCTTACCGATCATCAGATAACTGGTTGCATAATCACGGACGCGGTCACACGCCGTGACGAAGGGAATCAACTAGTGAACAGAATAGACCATAAAAAATCACAGTTAATTAAGTAAAATAAAATGACGCGGAGCCCTAGCCTAAACCCAAGCGATGTTTTTGTTATATATCTAGTACATTTTCTTTTGTTTATAATAAAATATAACAAAAATTAAGTCAGGTAAAAGAGCATCTTGTACAGTGCGACCAAAAAGGTTAGAAATTAAAAAGTGACAATACTGTAGTGTCCCCGTTTTGTTACATTAATTAGAAAGGGACGACACTACAGTATTGCCTCTTTTTAATTTCTACTCTTTTTAGTCAAACTGTAGATGGATGAATACAAAAATAATCAATTTGTGTACAAAGAGGAAAGAACTTTAATATAACCGGGTTAAAACGATAAGACAAAACGACTTCTTTATAATAAACAAATAAAGCTGAAATAAAACAAATAAAGTCATAGAAAATACAAAAAATAATTACTTACATATATCAAACAAGAAATACGACTAAGTGTTCAGTTTAGAAACCCTCGCCAATTATGGGATATAGTGAATAAAATAAACGGTAGGATAGCTAAATATATTGATAATATTATTATGAAACGCTTTAATAATGATATCCAAAACTGAGAAATGAATTTGCAAGTGAATAAAAAAAAAGAACTTGTGTAATACGTGCGATACTGTAATACGAGACTAAGATCCTCACTTTAATTCACCTAAAGTAGCTATGAGACTAAAAAGCGAATAACTCAACCGTATACAACATGATTAAATAGGTAACAAAACCCGGGTGTTGCTAAAATTCGAACATGCGACTTAAAAATTTTAAGTCGCATGTTCGAATTTTAGCAACACCCGTTTAAGTTAAAATACATGATCTCACGTCATTGCTCATTTGAAAAATGCATGTAAGTATTTCAACGTCCGCCTACTCCGACTCGTGAAGTGTGTTTTATACGACCTATTCATAAAAAAGCCCTTATATAGACTGTAATAATTATAGACTAATTATGATATTACCATGTACCTATCAGTAAAATAATTGAGAGGTACAGTCAACCAATTTGATTCCTAGGCCATTTCGTACCTTGTCACAGTGAACGTCAATATGAAAGCTGCTTGAAATCTCATATCATTGTCATTGTGAGAAGGTTCTATAGTGGCCTGGAAATTAAATTGGTTGAATGTACATTGGAACTAAAATAAACATATTCTTAAATAAAATTGAAATAATAAACAATGATTTTCAACTGAACCGAAGTGAATCAATTATTAACTACCTAAATGTATTTTCCAAGTTAAACAAAATGGTATACAAAGACCCTTGGTGGTATACAAAGATTGGTACTCAAGTGGTTCCAGCCCGTCTAGCACGGGTGTGTAATGAATGATCGATATAAAAATAAATGGTATAAGTACGTTGGATATAACAACATTTGATATAATTTCATATGGTATAATGACTCATTTGATAGAATAAACGTTTGGTATAATTTTAAAATATCTATTTTTATTTCGTATACTTATCATTTGGTATAACACTTATTTCCTATAACCATCATATGGTATAATGTTCATTTGGTATAACAACATTTGGTATAATTTCATATCGTATAATTTCATATGGTATATTGTTCATTAGGTATAACAACATTTGGTATAATTTCATATGGTATAATTTCGATTTAATAATATGGTATAATTTAATTTAACTAACCTATTTTTCTGGTAGCAGTCCATTTTTTCTGGGGGATGCAGTTTTTTTCCTTTTTTTTTTCTATCCTAACCTAACCTACGTTTCTAATTGAAGTTTTGGTTTAAGTTTTTTCTTAATGCGGGGGGCTTCCCGCCCCCCTATTTCTATATACCCTTTACGTTATGCCATTTGAACGTTAGATAAAATAAACGTTATACCATAAATTCATTAGAAGAAATATGCATTATACTTAAAGAATGTTATATTAAATGTTATTCGATAAAATGATCAGTATATGAAACAATAATTATATCAAATGTTGATATATTAAGTGTTGTTATATCATTCAATAATTATATCAAATGAGCGTTATACCGACTGAAATTATATCAAAAGTTGTTATAGCCATCGTTACGCACCCGTCTAGCACAACTACGTCTCACGACTCTTGTCGCGCGGCATAGGATCGCCCGTCACTCTCTCACAGTACTGCGAAGAAAGAGATAGATAATACTTCTCGCGTAAGTAAGTCCCGTGTCACAGTTGAGCTAGATGTGCTGGACTATCACAGTGAGAGACGTACGGTGGTGACGATCTACTCAGCGGCCCGCTGATAACGGAGGAGGGCTCGGATCAAGGATATATCATTGGGCCTACCGAATACCTAAGCCACGTTAACTATATGTGTAACATCTTCCGTGGGGGTTCTGTATTGCATATGTTTTTCTGTTTGCTTACAACACATGTTTACGCCTCACACAGAGATTTAGACGAAGCACAATCAGTAACACAATATAAATTTAACAACCTGTGCAAATGGGCAAAAGTTGTTCATATTCAATCATCGCATACAAATGAGATAAGAGCCCGCTGGATATTTGCACATGAACATTTGTTTACATAAGCTTGCTGTAATGTGTATAGCGTGTAAAGCACTCGAACGAGTATAAAAATTGCAACTGAAAACCGCACTTTTACTCGTATGTTCTAAATTAAGATCTATTGCGGTGCAGATGGCCATTCTAAGCTTAAAGAATAATTGATAAACACATAGAGGTTGCTAAGGTGCAAAGCTTTTCCTTTCCTACTAAGTCAAGCCACTACAGTGGTGATTTAGGAATCGACTTGGTTGACTGTACTTGTGGTACTTTTTGTTTTCAGTACATTTCCTAATCAACACTGGATTGTAAATTATATTTGCTACGGCTCTTTTTATCGGTTCGGTAAATTTCGATTAAATGGCTGTATGGAATAAATCGATTCACTCCAACCACCGTTATAATTAATTGTTCATTAGGCGGCATAATTGAGTTTATGATTATTTGCCTAACATTTGCTATGGAAAAATAAAAACAAATCGTACATATGGCGGACTTATTGCCGGTGGGCATTCTCTACCAGTCAACTATTAGGCAAAGCAGATATAAGTTGTGGGCGGTGCAACAAAATTAAATAGGTTTTATTAAATAAATATTAAATTTATGATAAAAATATATGTATTAATAGATAAATACTGACAAAAAAACAGATAAGTACGAGTATGCTAAAATTTCTCCATTCTGCTAATGAACACATCACACAACTGACGATGACGGGGCATGCCTTCAAAGAAACATTGGTGAACACCATCATTTCGTCTGGTTCCAATTTAACGCTTTCGAAGTTCTCAAAGAAATGGCTAGATTTTTTTACATTTATGTCTTACCCTGTCTGCAGCACCCCTGGCACTGGCACATGTTTTGCCGGGTTATTAGAAGGCCAACACTGCCGTGCTACGGTACAAAGCCGTCCCTTACTACGATACGACCTTTTAACGTAGGACGGCAGAACAGATCTCACATTTGATTTGTGTAATTTGGCAAACGATATAGCTTGTGTGGACAGCTTTTGGTGTACGAAGACTATCGAATAAGCGGCGAGTCACTAACTGCTTTTGGTTTTAAATATGTGTGCTTGTCTTACTAACCAATAGGGGATGCGACTGATGTTGAATTATAAAACACTAGCTTTTGCCCGCGACTACGTCCACGTGGAACTTGATAAAATGGATTATTAAAAGCGCCTAAGCAAATGTAAGAGCAATTGTTCTAATAATTACTCTTTCTACAGGGTCATCAATGTCATCATGATTCATTCACTCACTTTTCAATCTTTTTAGGGATAATTTCCAGGATGAAAACTATCCTATGTCCTTCCTCGGATTTTAAACTATCTCCATGCCAAATTTCATCAAAATTGATTCAGCGGTTTAAGCTTGAAGAGGTAACAGACAGACACACACTTTCACATTTATAATATTAAGTATGGATAAGTATGGATGGATAGTGTAGTTATATGAGTAAAATTACCTCAATACGTCATGATACAAAGAAAAAATATATTGAAATATGTGACTCATAGGTACGAAAATTGTATGATTTATTTTTTAACCCAAAAGAAATTTTAAAATTGTTTTTAGAATCCTCACAATTTAACAAAACAATTATTGTACGACTACCATGAACTTAAACGCACTTTTTCACGGTGATAATGGCAAATTACTTATTATCTCCATACAAATATTGGTACCCAATCCACAGATGACGTCTTATAGGTAGGCCTAATGTATGGAGCGTTTTTAGTCCTCTGTTATTGTTATTGACAGTCATTTCTGACTTTTAGAGCAGTCTGAGTGTAGGTAGTCCCATATAGACATTTGATCCCAATTAGAAATAATAGAAACATGTGTCCAACTCAGTCGGTATTAGCATCACATTTCAAGACTGATGACCGACCCACCGCTAGAAGCGCCGAGTCTGTCAGTTTGCGTATTGCTGACACTGTAAAAAGTGCCGCACCCGCCGTTCCACCGCCCGCGCGCCCCGCCGGTGCGGCCGCCTCTAGTTTCGAAGTTGCGTCAGCGTGCTTATGCTGACGTCGCCGGTAAGTCTGTCGCAGCTAACCGGGCCTCAGTGCGGGTTCCTGATAAGGAAAAGTCCTCCCGCACCAATGTGGATAAGGAGGGATTCACACTGGTGGAAAGGAAGAGCAAGGCGCGTAGGGTGCCCCGCAAGACTCTGAGTGGCACTGCCGAGCCGGTTGGTTCTGGTCTTCGGATTGCCACACTGAGTAAGGCGCTCTATGTGTCGCGCTTGCATCACTCCGCCGTGGGTGCCGATGTGGTGGAGTACGTCCGCCGGAAAACTGGCTTCTCGCTGAGGGTGCACCAGCTGCAGTCCCGGCACTACGTGCACTTCAGCTCGTTTGTGGTGCGCGTGCCGCGGCCGCTGCAGGACACCATCGCAAGTGCAGACTTCTGGCCGAAGGGTGACGTGTTTCGCCAGTTAAATCAATCAATCAATCAATCAAGGGCAATCTGCCGTATTCTACACCAGACCAGACGACGCAACGGAGCCACGCCATTGTGTCGCCTAAATCTAACTAGTTTTAAGTCTTTGTTTATATGTATTTCTGTAGTTCACAGTGCCTTGGTTTTTACTGTAATGCTGTGAATCTTATTTGAATAATAAATAAATAAATGTTGCACGCCTATTATAGAAACATGTTTCTTGTGAGCTTGACGTCGTTGTGACTGATGTGCATACAAAACTGGCTTCACTTTTAAGCGCTGACGAGATTTCGAATCCCGGCCAGGGCAAATATTTGTGTCATGAACACGAATATTTGTGCTTGGGTTATGGTTGTCCTATGTATATTTATGTATAAATTTATCTACAGTCAGATTTTTTTTAAACACACTTTTGACACTTTCTCTGTTGATGTTTGTAGTGATGTAGCAAAGACAGCCAAATCGAACGATTGGGTGCCTGTCGTATCGCATAACGTTTTTTGTCCTAAAAATGTTTGGCCGAGAATGTTTGGCATACTGTTGAATGGCATACTACTCGTTTGTCCTAATAATTTTTGCGCATACTCATTTAAAGTCCTAAAGCAAATTTATCCTAATATTGATAACTCTAAAATCTAATTACCTAAAGCATAATATTCCTAACATTAATTGCCCTAAGAATTATTTTGCCTATAATTAAATTGGCTAAAATTACAGCACCTAAACTAAACCTTCAGGCAGGTCAGATTTTGGTTAGGTTAGGTACGACGACGAGCGAAGCGAGGAGGAGTGTTAGGTAGAACTATGACCCTAACGAGCGAGCGAAATAATATTAAAATGTAGCAGTCAGTAGGTTAGGTTAAAGACCGAAAACTGTAGGTTAGGTTAGGTTTGTTTTATGACCATGGATAGCGGAGCGAGCGAAGCGAGCGGAGCGTCAGAATGCTTGCTTGCATGGAGGTATATTAAAATTTAGCACTTAGTAGGTTAGGTTAAGGACCGAAAACTGTAGGTTAGGTTAGGTTTGTTTTATGACAATGGATAGCGGAGCGTCAGAATGCTTGCGTCAGAATGCTTGCTTGCATGGAATTATATTCAAATTTTGCAGTTAGTAGGTTAGGTTAAAGACCGAAATTTTTAGTTTAGGTTAGGTTTGTTTTATGACCATGGATAGCGGAGCGAGCGAAGCGAGTGGAGCGTCAGAATGCTGGCATGCTGCATGGAGGTAAATTACAATTTAGCAGTTAGTAGGTTAGGTTAAAAACCGAAAACTATAGGTTAGGTTAGGTTTGTTTTATGACCATGAATAGCGGAGCGAGCGAAGCGAGTGGAGCGTCAGAATGCTGGCTTGCTGCATGGAGGTATATTACAATTTAGCAGTTAGTAGGTTAGGTTAAAAACCGAAAACTGTAGGTTAGGTTAGGTTTGTTTTATGACCATGGATAGCGGAGCGAGCGGAGCGTCAGAATACTTGCTTAAAAATCTTCGAGATTTAGGTTTAATGAAACGTAGTCAAAATATTCTTAGCACATTAAATATTAGGAACATTACAATTATGCACATCAATCATTCGATAGTTGAATTTTAGCAACATCAAACGATAGGACAAATAATATTTAGGACAAACAATAACAGGAGCAACAATTTTGGACAATCAAAAATATGCGGAACAAAGTGTATGCCATACGTTATTAGGACAAAAGACGTTATGCGACACGACGATAGGACTAATAATTGTATGCCATCCGATATAGACCCCGAACGATTATTAATGGTTGATTGAATCCATTTTATTGACGAATTTTTCTTCGAACCTTTCTTTAAATCTTTGTTTATTTTGTGTAAATCAATTTTTTTTGAGCTACGAGCCGTCGGACTCATTGGAGCTTTCTGTGTAAAATTGTAATTTCTTTTATTGTTCTTTCTTCAGGTTATCAATTTATCGATTTAATCGATTTCTACCAATTTACAGTAATAGCACATGAATTGATTTGGTCACAACACAGCTTTAAAAAAAACACCTAGATCAGAAAAAATATAACATGAACTCTATTGTATCAAATAGAAAGTTAAGGCCGTTTATAGACATTGCTGTCATTGCTTGTTTTTTTTTTATGAAATTTAATATGCGATCGTGGCTAAGCCCCACATCACAAATTCCTCGGGGATTTTTTTTTATTTTTTATGTTTAAATCTGTGGGAGTCACTGCTATACAGATGACAGGGTGATGCCTCCTATACCGGCTGCGCCAATATTTTAGTTATTTTTTTAAGGTAATTTTTTTATTAATTGAAAACATTTAACTCAATCTCTGTAAGTACTGAAAATTATTGATGCGTTTGGTGGTGGTTAAAATTTTGTGTGTTGATCAAATAGTAGGTACAAATTAAGCAACCATGTAATTAAGAACATTCGTTTAGGAGCTTATTTCACACCGCAAAATGGGACAAATATTAATTATAATTATGCTGTTATATAGCGGCGGATGGCGAAAGGCTAGCCAGTCAACATGCGTGCGTGGTTGCTGAGTTTGTTCATCGGGGCGTATGCTGTCTACGCTCAGAGTACAGAGGCAAGTTTTATCATTATAAAATTGATACCAACACAAAAAAGCTTTCAAGGCTGAATTCGATGAGTTGAAGAAGGACTTCATGGGATTGGAAGATGAAATCAGAAAAGTTATTTGATGAATTATTTCATCGGGAAGCGACATGTGTCATGTGTTAGAGTGAGAGGCAGAGTGTGTTTATGTTTGTAATTACTTGACACCAAAACGGCTGAGCGGATTTGCACGTTATGAAATAACACAAAACAAGCTTTTCTTATGCTAAATACATTACAAATTATTATTTTCATATGTCAATAAAGATAACATTAGAAACAAAAAAAAAACAACATATTATAAAAACCTTGCTAACTTCTCTCAATCAGTCTCCATTCGACCATCAGTCACGCTATCGCTGTCACAAACACATCGCATGCGGTGATACCGCGAGTACCGAGTTGAACATTATCTATTCTGTGGTTGAACAGAGCAGTTGCACTTGAAATGGGTACCGGAACGAATTTTTGCTTGAGAGAGCTACTGCTAGAAGCGGTACTAATTTTAGTCTAACCTTTAAATACATGATGATGTATATTTACACGTTGCTAAAATAACACAAGTCAAAATCTGTCCCGAAATCTCAAACTGACGCGGACTTTATTGCTAATTAGTTACACAATTGCAGAAATAAAATGAGTGTAATTGTATGCATTTAAGGGTTAAGGGTCTTCCCAAGGATACTGACGATGTCGATCTTATTTCTTATATTATAGAAAATCAATAAAAGCAGGCTTATAGACCTTCGCATATCTAAGGATTCGTAACCCAAACCTAACAGGTACTGCATCGGATAATGTGGAACAGAGGTAGTTTATACCCTAACTTAACACATAAACTCCTTTTATTCCTGAAAAATAGACCTAGGTTCTGTAGGATAGTGAACGTATGTATGTTTTACGAGCTGCGGGAAAAGCTAGTATATTATATAAATGTAATTATACAGTTCATGTATGTATGTGTATGTTCAATTCATTTGTAGACCCAATACCGATCACCGTCGATAATGTTAGCATCGAAGTTGTTAAAGAGTACACATACCTAGGCCAGATGGTCCAGTTAGGTAGAAACAACTTCGACAAGGAAGCTGACAGAAGAATCAGGTTGGGCTGGGCAGCATATGGGAAGTTGCGCCATATTTTTCAGTCATCATCACTGCCCCAGTGCCTTAAGTCCAAAGTCTTCGACCAGTGCGTCCTTCCGGTTCTTATTTATGGGGCCGAGACGTGGACACTAACAGAAGGCCTCGTCCACAAATTCCAAGTTGCTCAGCGAGCTATGGAGAGGGCTATGCTCGGAGTTTCTCTGAAGGACAAAATCCGGAACCAGGAGATCCGACGGAGAACCAAAGTGACTGACATAGTCCTAAAGATATGCAAGTTGAAGTGGCAGTGGGTGGGGCATATTTGTCGTAGAGCCGATGGTCGATGGGGCAGACGAGTTCTAGAGTGGAGACCACGAACGACACGCCCTGTAGGACGGCCTCCCGCCAGGTGGACCGACGACCTAAAAAGAGTGGCGGGAAGCGGTTGGATGCGGAAAGCTGAGGACCGGGTATGATGGCGCGAACTGGGGAAGGCCTATGTCCAGCAGTAGACGACTCCGGGCTGATGATGATGATGATGATGATACAGTTTATATCCAAAAAAAAAACAAAATAATATGTTCTATTCATCTTGTAATGAACTATACGTAGAAACACCGGGAGGTGCCTTGTAAGATAGCAAGGCCTGCTATGCGTCGCTTGATTCGCTCTCGACTTTCGAGATTCGATTCGGCCTGAGAGCAGCGAACCCAAGTATGACGGTACGGTATTATACCAACCTCACAGTTTTCAATCGTTCGTTCTATCAAGAGGTATTTTTAGGCCAACGAGAGGCTCTGAAACGTTTATTGATAATTTTATTTTTCGAACCCAAACGCAAACTCAAAACGAATACCAATTCAACGAAACGAACGCGCGGTGTAAGCGGTTACCTTATTACCTTGTTACATGGGATATTCTCCCGTCATAATAACGAAGCTTTATAAAATCGTTATAAAGCGAATGAACTGTATACCTATTGAAATAATAATAACTATGTTATACGTAATTCACGCTTTGTTCTGCTTATGATTACTGAACAAAATGTTCTACTTATGCTTAAAGTACACAAATCGGCTCCCTTTTATGTGCATTTTAAGTACATTAGCTGCATGTCTGATTTTGGTGCCATATGAAAATTTAATTTGACTAGATAATATGAGGATTAAAATGATGCCTCCTACTGTAAAATGTTTTTAAATAAATAGATATTAAGGGACAATCATACACAAATCGACCTAGTCCCAAACTAAGCAAAGCTTGTACTATGGGTACTAGACGACGATATACATAATATATAAATACATATTTATATAGATAACATCCATGACCCAAGAACAAATATTTTGCATAAATATTTGCCCCGGCCGGGATTCGAACCCGGGACCGCCGACTCAGTAGGCAGGTGTCTACCAACCGAGCCAAACGCGTCGTCATGAATGTTGTTTGTTTGTTTTTATGAATATGCCATCGAAGGTTACGCAGAACGGCTTTCCTTAAAGAATGACCTAGGGTAGTTTTACTATTTTGTACCAAAAAATAGTGGTGTAATTTTCTACTGCTAATATTACGTTTAAACTTAAACGAATAATATTTTATTTTTTGACTTTCTTAGTTTGACTCGGACCAGCCGGGTCAACTACACTATGCCATACTAAGCATACCAGAGGTACGTATTGATTGTAAGTCCCCTTCTTAACCTCTGCTTACTTCATACATTGCAGTCGAGGTCATAAACTTATGACCTGCATGTCGGTTCTTTCTCTGAAGATTCATGACAATCTGGCCCGATTATAGCATAGAAAACGAAAAATTAAAAAAATGCGCCCATTTTCGGTTAGTACCATAGACTTAACTTATGTCTATGTACACCGACATGGGCGCGAAATTTGAATTCGTTTGAACGGTTATAACTATACAATTTTAAAGTGGGCTACCTTAGGAACCGGGCCATCTTTGGCGCAAGTACCTTATGAAGTAGAAGGTACCTACTCGTCTGTATTGTTACATTTTTGCTCATAAATTTAAGTATCGACTACTATCAAATCGAGTTTTGCAATCTTCATACATTTTTATTTTTAACCGAAATCAAAAAAAGGAGGAGGTTCTCTATTTGAACTAATATATATTTTTTTGTATGTTTGTTACTCGATATCTCCGAGAACCGTGAACCGATTTTAATATTTTTTTTTAATCGAAAGGGTATAACTCCGAGTTGGTCCCGTTGGCACTAAGTCGGGATCTGATGATGGAATCTTGGAGAAATCGAGGGAGCTCTTCAAATGTTATAGGTACATGTACGGCGTTTTCGGTAATTTATTGATAAAGTCTAGAATTTACATTCAGTAAATAGGATTTGGTGTAAGGAAACTGATGATGAACACCACAGATGGCCACTAGAACCACTAAAAAGCATATTTTTGGTTTTTTAGTTTTACTGAAGTCGGTTCTTTTTTTTGTTAATTTTTTTTATATTAAAGCAGTAACGTATGCTCCCATACTTGTACCTATCGTAGTCCTCATTTGCTGAGGGTCGTGACTTCCACGAATTATTTTATGGTCGATCGCTTTCCACTTGTAGCGGTCCTCAGTAGTGTACCTATAATGCCTCGTGGACTTGGTGACCTTGGTGTTGTCGTGAATCTGGTCTGTCTAGCGCTACTGGTTGCCGTCTTTATACTTTCCGGGAACTGTAGGAAAAGTTTTTCCCTCTCACCAGGAGCACTTCTTCTTGTCGTTTTTCTTACTGATGCCGACCGATTAAAACTTTTTTTTGGAGCATAGCTTTATATGAATGTGAGACATGGATCATGACGAAAAAGGACAGGGATGCAGTACTCGAAATGTGAGGTTGGCGTAGGACGGAGAAAATTAGTTCGAAATGTGAGGTTGGCGTAGAACAGAAAAAGTCACAAATCAAAAAGAGACAGAAATAAAGAATTTTTTGAACACCGTCGAGAAGAGGAGAGGAAAGATGTTTGGTCACCTTATACGACATGACGATTTTAAATGCAATAAATATAAGTGTCTCGGCGGCCAGAACGAGTTTATTACATTTGGCGTCAAAATACTAGGTCCGTGGGGTTGGGCTGCGTGTGGGCTCCACAAGGCACTAAGCAAACGCCTAAGGGAGGCAACGGGCGACCCTCACGCAGGCAGCTTCCTCGCCCAAAGAATTGCCATGGCAATACAGCGCGGGAATGCTGCCTGTGTGATGGGCACGCTGCCAAAAGGGCCATGTTTTTATGATACTTTCTAATAGTTTTAGCCACCTTTTAGTATAAGTTTATTTGTTTTTTTTTCTTGTAAATAAACTTTTCCCATTTTATAAGCAACATCATCGAAGCAAAAGTTGAAGGAAAGCAAGGCAGAGGAAGGCCAAGCAGAAGCTACATAAAAGAAATAAAACAGAAGGTAAACGTCATAGTATAGGGAAATCAAGGACTTGGCTATTAAGAGTGATAGATGGAGACCGCTACTAGGGTGTTTCATATTTGCAAAAGTTTGATTTTCATGTGACTTTGCTCAAATCCTTGATCGCACTTACCTAAAAGGCCTCTGTGCCAAATTTCAGCTTAATTGAACATTATTTAGAGGTTGCACAACATTGTGGAATTTAAGAAATACGTAAATTCTTGAGCAATATTCAAATAAGGATTTCAGCATTTTTGGGTTAGTAAATTAAAAAAAAAACTTATCTGGCATAAAAAAGGGATAACGTACAACAAACTTAACGTTCAGTAAAGCTTCTTTTAATGAATTTCTATAAACAATGGCTCTTTCAAAGAAAAGTATAGTTTAAGTATACACTCATTATGACAAAAAAATAATGAAAATAATATCATACAATTATATGTCAAGATCTGCTAAGAACTTAAAAAAGAAAGGATGTGCAATATTTCTGTATAGAAAGATAAACACAAAAGTACATTTTTCAGTTTAATTTTTGAGTGCAAGTACGATACGCGGATTGCTCATAACATAGAGCCATTATCACTTTGGGACATGAAGAATATGTTATTTTTGTATAGTATGCTAAAATGAAAAGCATTACATATTGATAAACAATAACAAATTATACAAATACGTATATTTTCAGGCCACTTAACTTTTTTATTTTTTGTCTATACATTCAGATCTCCAAAACTCTAGGATTTTGCTTTTTTGAATGTTATTTATTCTATATTTTTGTAAAACATGTTGTGAATTATCTCCCATCATATTAAAAATAATAGACTTCTTCTATATTCTAAGTGATATCGAAAACGCTGATGTATCTGCTCTAGAAAGCGTTTGCTGTATTTTTTCCCTTTTTTCTATAAATTGTAAAATTACACGTTTCTCTTGAAGGCTCTGACTTTATAGAAATTGAACAATAGTTTAATTACTTACATTTAAACTTCTCTACGGGTAATACTCTTTACTTCCAAACAGAGATATTTATGATTAACATCTTATAAAATATAAAATACTTCAGAACTATTACGAATTTTAACATTTGTTGCAAAAGTGGTCAGTTTGCGCCACCTCTAAACGTCCTCAAATTTTCTTGAAATTTGGAACAAACATTTACATTATTATAGAGACTCGATCCCCAAGCAAAGTCATAAAAAAATACACAGTTTATTTTTTTCCATACAAAGATGAAACACCCTACGCTACATACCACATTACCTACACCGACAACAGCCCGACTCTTAATATTATGATGATGATAATGTGACCGACGAATTGGAAGATCCTGCGGAGATCGAGAGCCAAACGGTGACTCCCACGTCGGGCTGTCCAAGATGTCTTAACATTCTTCTCCAGCACCACATTTCGAATGCGTCAATGCGAGATCTGTCTACCATTTGGAGGGTCCAAGTTTCCGCACCGTAGGTGAATATCGAGAACAGAGGTCACCAGGCCAATCTTATGCTAATTGTATGCCAGCGTTAACCAAATGTTTATATCTAAGCAAGCAAATTTTTTTTTCGCTTATATTTTATATATTATTGTTCTATCGCAGTTTGTTAAATTACAGTTTATTTGAACAAGCTAGAATTACAAGCAGATATTATTACATGTTTTGTTAGTGACCCGTGTTATTCGCCCGCGAGTATAGAAAGTACAGTATCGCAGTAACCGCGGTTGTAATCATCAAGATCCAAGTGTATTTTTGAGTTTTCGCGAAAACTGCTAAGACAGACATTTTCAGATGCACTTGAACAATAAATGGCGTGCAGTCCCAGGAAGATGTTCGTATGACATGCAATTCTCGGCACTGATACGTAACCTGAAATAACAATACTTTTCATAATTTTCAGAATGTCGAACTCAACGACGAGGAAGCAGAGGTAGGGCGTTTCATTAAAATATATTTTTGATTAATAAAATACTGCAGTTATTGTTGGTGTGAACATGGAAAGGTACCATTTTGTAGGTAGGTATTTGTATGCATAGCTTAAAAAAGTTGATCAAATTTGCTATCTTAACAAAAAAGTATCATGACTCTATCTCTGTTATCAGTACTTTTTTATTTTTAGAATTTGCGATTATCGAAATACAAAGTCGAGAAAATTGCATTTAGTTTATAATAATAAATAAATATCGGCCACCACAACCCCCCTGTGTCCCAGAAAAAGGTACAGATTTATTTGCATCTTAAAAACAAAATATATATAAAAAATTGTTTTTTCACGCCTTGTATAAATAATCACACTAATATAAAGTCAAAAGTTTGTATTCCCGTCGGATGAGCGGGTAGCATCGCAGGGCGCAGCAAGTATTTTATAAATTGCAATTGTTTTCAATTTAACAAGGGATGCTGCGTTGACGACTGAACTGAGCACCGGCACCGCCCCGGGCGCCTTGAAATTGACGTTGACTTGATGAAGGGCGCTCCAGCCCTCTACTGGCAGCGCTGCTGATTCAGTGGGCCACCACCGGCTGTATTAGCCGAATAGATTGAATTAAAAAATATACTTACCAAGCTACTTTTATATAATTTTCTTTAACTATACTACCTAAATAGGTATACAGGAGCACATCAACAGCCCTGCCAAGTCAAAAAATATGAGCTAAGTTTACGTGCCCTGCCCGTACAAGGCGGGAAAAAACATTATCATCCTTTTTTTTTATTGCAGAAAAATCGGTAACTTTTTATAGGAATGAGGGTTATTCCTACCTGTAAACAAAATTCAAAATCTTTGACAAACATAATTATTCATTCCCCATTCTACATTTGTTGGACGTACGAGTAAGTGTACGGGTTGTATAAATATATTTACAATTCTTCCGTGGTAAGCGACCGTGCGTCTCACTCGTGTGCACTTAAATAATCGAATTATACCACTTCATTTTTTATTTTTAGGTGGTGAGTAACGCTGCAGTATTTTTTCCCATCTGGTCCGCCGTGGTATCTTTGATTTGAAAAAAATATTAAATGTGCCTAAACCAAAGTACCTGGTCATAGTACAATCAGCCTCCACTAGGCAGCGTTTTAGAGGCTGCGCAATAGTCGTGAGACGCGGGGTGTTCACTGTGTCTGAAGACGAAAGTCTCACTCATACTAAGAAGACCCAAAATCACTCAGAGAACAATGTATACGAGTAGCTCTATGATCTCTGTGCTAAGAGTTTCTCTGCGAGATCATCATCGATGGAGGGATCCGAATAAACAACGTTACATTACTCGTTTTTTATCGACATAGAGTTATTTATTACCGATTTTAAATCAATTACGAAAATAACATTTATATAAAACAGTTTAAACAGATTACATCGCGTATTTTCATTATCTGTAGGAATACGCGATGTCACCTGTTTAAAATATTTTATTTCAATACTCACATAGTCACATATTCAGACTTACAATCGACTATTGTACCTAAGTACTATTGACTATTGAGTATTTTTAATCATTATTGTTAATTAATCACATATTTTTATAAATAATGACACGAAGATAAAAATAAAATGTGGTATTTCCACATAAAAAATAGAATCAATAAAAAAAGATTCTATAAAAAATATTTAATCACATATTCTTTATTATTTCAGTTCAGCCAAGTAGTTCTCACGGTATGTCGTTTCGATTTAAATAACAGTGATGTTCAGAATACAGGAAGCGAAATTAGAGTGTGCCGGAGCGTATGGGGTAGTTCATACCTTCTAGGTACTGCGGATGAAACGTGGTTTACCCAAACGTACCTAGTTTTTATCCGGGGCGTGGCCGCTGGGCGTAGACACTACTACTTGGAGCCTCTGGTGAAGATTGCAGGCCGCCTGTGTACTAGTGCAGCGTCACCACCAGAGGGGACAGCTGATGCACTACTACTACTACCAGAGCTATTGCCACTAAATATATGTCCTTCGACCCCGCGAGTGGGAGTACAAACCCTTTAACGGGAATGTCTCCGCTTCACAGGACAACATTGACATTTTAACGCTAATGACGGATATATCCACATTTTGAATGTATCGTATTTATTTTTACATTTTCATATAATGTATCTATACGAATAAAAGCAGAGTAGGTAGGTTACGGTCGCAAATTCTCAAACGGCAAACCACCCAGAAATAGGAGCCCAACCGAACGGGGCTCGACCTATTTAATGTGGTAATGGTTAGGTACTTCAATTATTTTCATATTATACACACACGACTGAGAATACAAGCGAATATTAAAAAACACCATATTATTATGACAAACAAACGAATGAGAAAATTGAAAATCATGAAAATATTTGTGATATAATATCTACAGTAAAAAAAAGGTTATTCATATATTTAAAAATAATGTATCAAATCTATTTCATTTATATTTCAGGGTGCAGTGGCGTCTTTTTTCGGGAATCAAAAAGATACCAGGCTGGTTCCCAAGGTAAGCATAATATACCTACCTATATTTATCGCTCATTTTGGGTAGGTAAATTAAAAGGACACATCTTGCTTTGTATTATTTATACTAACACTAAACAGTGTTATTTACGTTTATTAAAACTACTTTTCGGTATTAAAAGTTCATCGAATTAATGTTATATTATAACAGCCTTTCATCCTTCCATCATTATACTACATACATTATTTCCTGAAGTTTAAATTCATTCACATAATATAAATATATTTATTACAATGGAAAATAAATTAAAAATATACATACTAAAACTTAAAATTAAAAAGAATCCCCCAGTACTGAAGCCGTCTGAGGCATCGTCCCCAGCACGCTCGCCGCGTTTCCCCTTTGAATGGCGAGGCTCAGTCTTTGAGTGAAAAAGGAGCCCGCTCTGATATTACCCGATACTCCGATTATTTTTTGTGAAATTTCTTTTACAATTTTCTTTGCATCCGAAGACCACGGGCCAAATGTTTCCACCGCCAGTGCCGCAAATTCGTAATTTTTATTTAAGAAGGCATATTTAAATTTACACTTCACACCGACAAATAGAGTTTATCAAAGATTCTAGGTTAGAACTTGCTAAATGATATGACTCCTGGATGGATTAGATGGATAAAAACCTCGATAGGTCAAGTCCAAGTAATCCATCTGTGGCTTCTGAGTTTACTGCTTTTAGAGTCTTCATATTGAGGACTCCGAGACAGCAAAAGCATTTGAAGCTTATTGGCCGTCAGATGGACTACGTGGATATGTGCTCCTGCTGCAAGATGTTGCCAGTACATGAGATGGCAGAATCTGAAGCGAAGAAAACAACACAATTTGGGGCTAGTAAGCTGCTACTTCTAAGCTCCTTAGTGCTGCTCATACAGGGCCATCCTTGTCAAGTTCCGAGACTTCTACAATGAGGATAAGGCATGATTAAAAAAAAGTAACATTAAAGGGCTCCGGAGTTATAAAGGACGAGTTCTTACAAAACCGCGGCACAACGCGTTTAATGAAGGACCGTGATCGCTTCGGCGTAAGAAATTGTTGATCCTGGAATGTGGAGGTGCATTTCCTCGATGACAACGGTGTACGCCACCGCGTCACTAGCGGTGCTGTAGGAGCCCGCTCGGAGCAGTCCGTTGTGCCTGTTGATTAGACTCGGCCTGCTGGCTCATCTATGCCCACGCCTACTACTTCGGAGTCCACGGCGCAGCCTCCTCATCCTCCGGAGCAGAAGACTATGGCGTAAGTGTAGGCCAGCCAGATAATAGTAGTTTAAGTGACTGTACATAATGAAGGGTATTAAACACGAGTGTGGGTTATGAAACGAGCCAAAGGTGAGTATAACCACATATCATAAGCCTCCATGATGCATTCAGAAGTCGCACATTATGACAAATCATCATCATCATCATCATATCAGCCGATAGACATCCACTACTGGACAAAGGCCTCCCCCAAAGTTCTCCACAACGATCGATCTTGCGCCGCCCTCATCCAATTTCTACCCGCGATCATAACCAGGTCGTCAGTCCACCTTGTTGGTGGCCTTCCAACGCTGCGTCTTCCGGTCCGCGGTCGCCACTTAAGAACCTTTCTGCCCCTACGGCCATCGATTCTACGAGCAATGTGCCCCGCCCACTGCCACTTAAGTTTGGCGACTGTCTGAGCTATATCTACAACCTCGGTTCTCTAGCGTATCTCATCATTTCGGATTCGATCCCGCAAGGAAAGACAATTATTACCCGGTAATGGCGGCAATGAAGTTTTCTGGCAGATGTCATAGTTTTTTTTTTATTCATAGACAAACTAGAGTCTGCCCCAACTATCATATCGTTCGATATCTTACTTACGTGCGACATTATTGAAATTTGATTGCAAATTGACAATTCATTTCGAACTAAACATCATCTCGACTGATATTAGAATAGAGGTCAAATCAAATTTCTTTGTTTTTCAGAGATATTCGAGATTTGAATAAATAATATTATCGAAATCGATGTTATTATTTCGCAATAATAACATTTTTACAGATAAGAAATTGTCAATTTTTATGGCGGTCATAATGTGCGGTTTTTGAACGCATCATGGACGGTTTATGATATTTGGATATATAGATAAAATAATTTATATTAATGTCAAACAAGGAAAACGCAGTGCCATTACAGTGAGAGCCAGTAGTCACTTACTCGTAGAGTTCAAAGCTTGGAACATTAAGATCACCCATGTGAAACTAATTTGATAGATGATGTCAGTCTTGCAAAAAGCTTCAAAGTACTGTAACAGTTGCAGTTGAAAGTATGACGCGTAGTGTTAATTCCAGGTGTGACATCCAAAGTTATCAAAAAGGAAAAATACCCTAGTCATAAAGAGAGAAGCAAGGAATCGTATCACCCGAATAAGCAAATGTTGCTGAGTACCGCAGCTTCTGACTTCCAGTAGGCACCAGATGACCAATAGTGCAGATAGATGAAGTGGTCGTGAGCCAGCAACACAGATGCAAACCTAAAGTAAATTAGAACCAAATTAATAATGAAGTGTTATCGTGCGTTTGTGACAAGCGTGATATTAGTGATATCTTAGTGTGTGATGTGGAAAACCTTGCAGGGCTGTTCAAAGTCGTCTTAAACTAACTACCCCCGGAAGCTACGCCCGTAGTTATCGCCATCATCAGGTATTTGTATTTTGTAAAATTGTATTTTGCAACGTTGGAGCCAAACCACACTTCCTTCCAAAGTTAATGACAATACCTCATTTTATATTTATGTACCTGTTTAAGTTTACATTTACTTACTTAATTGTGTATCACTGCCGTGCTACGGTAAAAAGCCGTATCTTACTATGAGATCCATACAATACGACCTTTTAACGTAGGACGGCAGATCAGCTCTTTTATAGAATTCCACTATGTTAATTCTCAAAACTCTATTAATCACCAATATATTTGAGAATTAACATAGTGAATAAAGGTTTAGTGTGTTAATGACAAACCGAATTTTTTCGATATTATGCGATGCCCAAAAATTTACCATTTACATCTGTATGTTATTCGATTGGGTTTTACAAGTTTGTCAACAGTCCTTTAAAATTTGTTTTAGAATATTAAAGGAATGCTGCAGGCTATCGCTGAAGCGCTCGAAAAACGGTTTCCTGCGGTTAAAAAGGCGATTGAAAATCTATTGAAGGAAATATTAAAACGTTTTCAGGTAATTATGACTTTTAATATGGTACCTCTGTCACGTGCAGGGCCTTTGCTAAACGCCACATTAAGATATTGTTTATAATGAGTGAGCGGTATTTTTTCCCTTTTATTATTTGGTTAAAACGTATCCTATTTCATCTACCCATTGCTAGTTACCACCTTGGTACATCAAATTCCACACCACGATTTTCAGTACTAGTTCATTTTACCGAATTTTCACTTCGCAGAATTTTATTTCTCCGTAATCGTACATTTTTCACAATTGTTGTAAATATCATCCTATAAATAGATCAGGTTAGATTAGGTTAGGATTGTTTTACAACAATCCTAAAGAGTTTACAGTTTCAGTAAAAAATGTTTCTGCGAAATGATACTTAGGCGAAATGAAACATTCGACGAAAAATAGTTCGGCGAAATGGCAGAGAACGTGATTAAAATATCTGAAAAGCTTCTATGCCGTTAAAAATAGAGGCGAGTACTACTTATGATATAATTTTTGCTCATAAATTGTACTCGAATGTAGGTACATTTGTTTAAAAATGATAATAAACAATATTAACACACACGCACACACATACTTTTCGCCTTTATTATTATCCCCTTTATGGGGATAGACATTTTGTTATAATAATCTCCTCTGTTTTCGTTTTCAGAATAAGAAGAAGTTGGTAAATAAACTTAATTTTATTTATTCGCAACAAACATTTCTTATGATTTAGTATTTATCACTTCAATATTTCCCACTACCTCCCCATCTTACTTCACATGACGCTAAGTTCCCTAAAATATCCATTTTCAGTTTATCCATCTCTTGTTTAAGTTCTTCTAATAACCCTGGCATTGATAATTTTCTCACGTTCCTCGTCCCAATTTGACAAGAAAGCCTTGCTCCTAACCTGGACTTGCCGGAATTGATCCACCATCGATATGACATAGTGGCAGCCCGTTGTCAGGAATTTCGTTATTCTTTGTGGAAATTTCTCATACTGCTAAAAAAATAGTGCAATGAGTGAAATGGTTTTCCATTGCTTTCTGCTCCGCAGTATTTTGACCGATTCCACTTTTGAAGCTAGCGCTCAGAATTATCTACTACAGGGTAATTCTGGGATCCATTCCCACAGTCCCTGTGTACTGTGTACTAAGAGTAGGTGCCTCTTCTGCCTGCTTTACCGTACTGATGGGTTCATCTCCACTAACTTTGCCCTTGACAACTTCACCCGGAACCCTGAGCACGGGTTCCGTGTTAAACCCCGCTGAACTAGGCCCCTGTGGAACTCAGCCTCCTCATCACTCCGGCCTACTGAAGCAACGAGGTGCCCACCCCTGCGATATGGACGCGCCGCACAGGAATTGTCCAAGTGAGATATTGGTGGGGAAGACTTTTTAACTACGCTTCGGGGAAACTGAAGGTTTTGTCTGTGCAATTGCCGACGAAGTAATGATGGCAAATAATTTTATCGGAGATATATCCTGAAGGACGGACGGTACGGTCGACATTTGTCGGGCATGCCGCCGTCCCGGTGAGTCACTAAGGCATATCATCTCCGGTTGTTCTCATCTTGCTAACGGCGAGTACTTGCACAAACAGAACCAAGTAGTTAGGATCATTCACCAGCAATTTGCTCTTCGATACGGTCTTGTAGATCGATCCCAATAGAGCGTGGCACGACCATTCTCGAGAACTGGCTTCATAAGGATTGAGAGAGGTAGTTTTCAGGGTGAAAGTTGGAGTCCTTTTTAGTTTTACCTAGCCCTGAATCCGCTCAGCACTTTGCTGAAGGTTTCAGAACTAGGTTGCCGGCTTCGAAGAGGAAAGAGGTAATTTTGTCGACTTTTGAGAAGTTCGAAGTTATTTGATTGATTACTTACTGAATGAAGATTACTCACGAACTTGATTAGTTACGAACCGAACGAAACCTACCCAGACCTAACCCCTAGTTCATAAAATAAGATACCGAGGCATGTCAATTAAAGCCAACAGCAAAACAAAGGTGGCACAAACAACGCACAAGTACGCTTCTTGCAAAACCGCTTCTTTCTGTCCAATTATATGCGTAAAGAGTTATGACCATCGATATTATGACAATAGTTGTTATGCGATTGGAGACTGAGAGACCTCATACTATAACAGATGCAGCGAAACCCATATTCTGCTACATAAAATTATGCATAAATAAAGTCTGCGATATTAGTATTATGCTTTCGGCGGAACATATTACATTCTACTTCATACGATGCTGCGAAATTAAAGTAAACCATATTACTATTCAGCAATTGAAAAAAATCTGCTAGATGTTATGCGAAATTTCATGTTAAATATACGATTATACTAAAGTATCATTCGGCTAAAACTGTTTCTGCGATAACTGTTTTGCAGAGTGTATTTTGGAACACCTTTGTGTCATTAGAAACTTATTTACCTACTGTTGATAAACTTACCTAAACTGTTAACAGTTTTGCAACGGTAAAGTTTGTCTCTTAGTATCTACAGTTTATCTTTTTGTTAGTGCAATAAGGTACTTTCGGGTATTAAGGCCTAGCTAAGGGAAAATGTAAATAACATTGAAAATAGCATATTTAATCAACGTATTATTATTTTAATCAGTCATTCATTTCAAGTAGTATACAATAAACGTGAAAATTTGCATAAATTGCCATTAAGAGACACACAGTGACAGGTTTCTTAAAACCCTACCATTAGGCCTTATTTAAATATGGTAGTATAAAAAGGCCTAAGACCTTAACTTGCTTAAATCATTAAAAAAAATGTTGTTGAGATCAAAAATCAATTAATTACAACAAATACCTTTATGTTCTTTAATTGAGATAAAATATTACTCATTGTATGGCTATTTAGTACAAAAATACATCAACATATTCCGTTATCTCCGGTAGCAATTAATTAACATGTATGGAGATAATCAGTCTCAAACTTTAACCAACATAAAAAATAGCGAAAAGTAGTAGTTCTTGCTTTAAAATAAAATGAAATTTAGTATTTTTTAAGATTTGTCCTAAAGGCCTTATTTTACTATAGGCCACTTTATACTACAGTTAGTGTAAGAAGGCCTACTACGTTAATAACATAAATATAACACAATTAAACGTTAACTAATAAATACAATACAAAAATACCATCACCGAGCACCAATTTGGGCATGCTAAATCGCACTAGAAGCATCGAGAGGCTTCTTGGGAGACATCGAGATCGAAAACTGAAAATATAACAAATAGGTAATAAATTTCCCATTAAATTAATAGTATAACTTAAAATACCGAAATACACTATAAAAACTACACAAAATTCGATATATGGAGTAGGAGGATAATAAAGCCTAAAACAAACTTTAAGTTATAGAGAGCAATAAGGCCTGTTGATAAATTGTGTAGGCCATATTCACCACCGTCATCGTGGATAAATAAAACAAAATATAAAATATTGGCATCACTATACGTTATTGAAACCTGTATCACATTAAAAGCGTTAATTAGGGAGAACAACTGTGTGCAAATTGTCATGATTAATGTAATACTATAATAATTATTCACGTTTATTTTTGGACCGATTTTTGTATCACGCGCTGCGCGCTCACCTGCTGAAATGTATGACGCAACACTGGCGGTGGGGAGCGGGGCATCGAGCCAGTCAAACTTGTAGTTCCTTGTTGGTCCACTTGGCGTCAGGGACGCGTGGCCTTGAGCGCGAGCTCTCGCATTTAACACGTTTTTGGTCACTTAGGCCTTATTGGCCGACAGGCTTTATTACCCGCAGGTACCTTATTCAATGTTATAGTTTGTACGGAACCCTCGCATCTTTCTTAATGTTGTTTTCGCTTTTCTTTTCGTTTTTGGCCGAATATGAGACGAAGCCCAAGCATCGTTTTCGGGTGCAAATGCATTTTCGGTCGGTCACAATACATAAGTAACAACGTCATTGGTAGGTAAAAAGTATTTATTTATTTATTTAAACTTTATTGCACAAAACAAAAGTCAGTACAAATGGCGGACTTAATGCCAAATGGCATTCTCTACCAGTCAACCATAGGGCCAAACAGAGATACTAGAATTGGGTGCATATCAGAAAACTGAACTTGAAACTTCGGTACAGAGAGCACCTAGGATACAGGTAAATACAAAATATATATTACTGTTAAATATCCCACTAAACAGTTTGTTTCACTTCCAGTCCTGTTTTGTAAGTATAAACTTCGTTTATCTACGCCCACATTGTCACACTACTATAATGAGTTTAGATACTATAGTTAAATATCTACATACTATGAAGCGGCGGTGGCGATGGCGGGGCATGGAAATGCGTCGTCAGTGCTGTTATGTCATAACATTACGAAATATGATGATATTATTGCGACCTCCCGCGTGCCACCGCCGGCCGCCGCTTTATCCCTCCGCGGGAGTTACTGGTAGTACGGAGTACTTCAAATCTACATAAAAGAAAATGTATGTTATGATAGTGAATATGGGTGTAGATGGAGTTCTGTATGCAACTGTACATAATTAGACCTAAAAACACTCGTGTGGTCATAGTATATAGTATATGAAACGTTTCATAAAACCACACTCACGTTTTAAGACCTCTCAAGACCACCTGCTAATTACCGAATCAATAAATTCAATAAAAATCTCTTATCATTCACGAGATTTTGACATCCAAAAATTACTATTTTTACCACTAACTGATTGCCGGACTATCTGACGGACTGACTCACTCACTCATCAGAATCTTTGAGGACTTTCAGGTGACCTAGAAATTAAGTGGATTACTGTTAATTTTTACTTGTTTTTCGTTACTAATAAATTAATACCCTAGAAAATTTATATTTGGCACCCAGCTAGGTAATTGTGTATATAAAAAAGAAAAACTCCTAAAATAGTAAAAATTCACCACTGAACTATTAATTACTGAAAAGTTTGTTTCACTTACAGCTCTGTAATGTAGTAAGTATATACATAGACATTATTACATTTCTATAATGAGTTCAGAAGTTAAATATCTACTACTATCTATTATGCCACTCGCCCATTTCCCGTGCGACTGCTCCGCTCAACTCGGTACTTGCGGCATCACCGCAGTGCGATATGTTTGTGACAGCGATAGCGTGACTGATGATCAAATGGAAGAGATAATAATCGTCGGCCTAAATCGCATACCTCGTAACTCCATTTTTTTTGAAAATCATGTTTTGACACTTTTAGATACTACTATTCTGAACGCATCTAACGGCAAAACTCTTAAATACCAAAAATAAACCGTTTACTTTTAAAAAGCAAAATAGAAAACCTCGCAACTCCCGACCGCCATTTTGTAAAAGGAATACCTCGTATCTCCCCCCCCGCCACTCACTTCAGTACAGTTTGCGATGGCGTTGTGACTGCACGTCAGTTTTGCGTAAATATTTAGGAAGAAAACGGGTGCTGAATAACAGGTATGTGTTATAAGGTTCTACGATTTTACTGAATGTGTATTCTTGATAGATATTTACCATATTTAAACACATTAGACTATTGAAAATGTCGTTTGGTTGCGTGCCGTGGACATACGAGGTTTGCTTCGCGTGGATCTTTACGCATGAATATTAGTTACGTGGTCTTCTACGCAAATTATTTAATCTTTCTGTGACTTTGGTCGAGACTTTATCTCGTTTCTAAATAATTAATTTATAAATCCCGACGTTTCTAATACGAAGTTATGTCCGTAATGTAAGCCGGATATAGGACGATAACGTTAATACGCATTATCCAATAAATTCAAAGTAATGAAAATAATATTTAAGAAAAACATCAAAAACCTTTGGACTTGGACCACGCCGGATAAACAACACAAAAATCAAATTGACTATGTACTTGCTCACAGCTCTTCACAAACATAGAAATTTTGAATAACAGAATATTCCCCAGCGACCATAGATTAGTGAGAGGCACCGTTCAACTACAAAAAACTAGAAGAAGTCGAGCGACATTCAGCGAACATAGTCGATCTATCGTGCGACAAAAATCAACAAGAATACCTCAGGACATTAAAGGAAAAAATAGAAAAGATGCAGTGGGAAAATAGCGACGACATAGAGACCTTCTATTTTAAGTTAGAGACAGCCGTGAAACAAAGTCTTAAAAAGGCTGCCACCTCGAAAAAAAGTAATAAAGAAATACTAACTGACGAAACTAAACAACAACTTAAAAGGCGGACTCTACTACAGTCGAAACCATCAAAAACTAAAGAAGAGAAAAAAGAACTAGCGAATCTCTATAAACTACTGACAAATGTTAAAAAGGGACTATGGAAACTACAGAATGGAAGTGATCGACAAAACCTCGTCAACAACGGAAGCCAAAAGAAAGCGTATAAACAACTAAATACAGAGAAAACATGGATATGGATAACCCCATTGAAAGCGCAAAAAGAAACAGGCAAGATACAAACACGAAAATAGCTAATAAGCATTGCAACAGACTTCTACCGGAATCTTTACCACGATGAACACAAAAAAGAAAATGTATTACGAAACCACGAAACACAGCTTACCTAATACACCTATTATACATTTTGACTACAGAGAAATCATAGAAAAAAATAAAAAAAATTGAAGAAGATAAAAGCCCGGGCCATGACAATATTCCAAACGAAGCTCTAAAAATTGGGCAGAAAATACTAATAGGTCCAATAATAACTCTATTTAATAAAATTTTATATTTTGGATATGCAGAAAAGTCCAAAGAGCTGGGGAGTCTCAAATCATTTTATTGTACAAAAAGGGAGATCCTTCCGATATAAACAACTATCGACCTATCAGTCTGCTGCCAACCTTATACAAACTGTTCTCTAGAAATTAAAAAGTATATAAACACATTATAAAAAAACCTAACCTAGGGTGCCGCCGGAGGGGCCCAGGCTACGGTGGTTAGGGCTGCAGAGAGGAACCTCCTGACCATGCGCGCCGTGTCCAGTGAGGAGTACCGCCTTCTGTATCTGGCCCTTGATCCAGCCATCTAGCGAGAGTCTCTTAAGTCTGTTTGTCGAGACTCATCGCTACAAGACCGTTCGCCGAAACGACTATCGGGACGATGATCGTCGAGTCAAGATCCCACATGGCGGTCACCTCGTGAGCATGATTATTATAGAAGCGTTGTTTTGTTGTTTGAGAAAAGTTGTAGTTTATAATATTTTTAGCCATATTTAGAATTGAAAAAAAAAAATGTATAATTATAATTTTGCTACCCACATTTTTGAAGCCAGAAGAGGCTTTTCTATTTAAAGTTTAATAAATATTTTTTATATTTGCAAGTTTTTTATTTTTTTTTATCCACAATTACCTTGCTCAGATCAAAAGACTATCCTCTATTTTTACGGATTTTTATCGCAAAGCTCTTAACTCCCGATTAGCTTTCTAAAATTTTCAGGAAAAACTCGTAACTCCAAATTTTCCAGGTTCAGGTGATTACAAAAAAATAGGTTTTAGCAATCTGACGGCTAAATTTAACTTAACATTATGTAAAAAAAATACTAAGCAAGTTTTCATGCAAAATTTTTGGTAATCAAGTTTTTTGTGCCTCCTGTAAAATTTGGTCAGATTGAGTTACGAGGTTTGCGATTTAGGCCGACATATCTATATATATTGTATAGTCTCCAGTGTATGCTCTAAGGCGCCCTCTGATTCCCTGCAAACACACCTGTGTTTAACAAACAGACATCCTTTTTATAATTATGTACAGTGCATATTCGTGGTTTTGAACGCACAATGCTTGAGTTCAAACCCTCACTATACTTATTTTTTATTTTAGTGTTTACTTAAATAATTTTGTTATTTTTATTATTTTCTTTGTTCCTCTTCCTTGTCCTGGTGTAGGCCCCTCCAGGGTTGTAGCTAATAATCTATATCTAAATTGGCCCCTGTTTACCGTTAAGGAAATAAAGTAAAAGTTTAAAAATTACACATCGCTAATTGACAACATTTCATATTTGTAATAGGTGGAAATTAATATAGAGATTGCGTCGTGTCCACCCAAAAAAAAAAATTTGAATATATTTCCGTACGTCAAGAAATACATAAAATAACCGAAATGTACACAATGTAACAACTATGCCTGCAAAAAATCAGTTTTTTTTTTTAATATGACACCAGACTAAAATTACCTATTCATTATGCCCTATTTTTTTAGTTAGTGGAGGAACTAAGAACCTTCTTAGTACTTTACACAGAAAATGTTTATTTTAAAACCGTCTGTTACAAAATTTTAGAATGAGTAGATTTTATATGAATAATAAAATAATAAGTAATCTTAGGAAAAGTATAAAAAGAATACAAAAGTCATAAAATAGTCTTAAAAATATGATTCGTTGTCGATGGCGAAGGAGACCCGAGTAGGTAAGTACCTCAGTCCTCAGAGGTACCTACGGAGTCTTAAGTACCAGTAATTAATTGTGTAATTTTTTTTAGTTTAAAAAAGGTTAACAAATGAAGGTCCAAGATGAAGGTAAGAGTAATAATACATTTAATATTTTAAATACGCTAGTATTTTATTCTAATTCTTGTGTGTGTCTAAGACTGAGCAGGAGTATTTAGCGCAATGGAGATGTCAAACACGAGTGAACCCCTCCACCAAAATACATTGGATTTAAGCGATAAGTATGATAGGTACTACTTTCGCATCGTTCCAGCTCGCCTCCGCCATTCGTACATAGATAGTGATAGATAATGACAGTACTTTTTCCCCGGCTTTTGGCGCCTTTACGTGACACAGGAGACCGCGCATGTATGCTATTTGAGCTACTCACATACACTACAGCAAAATAGCAAAATTATTCAACAAGGGGTTAAAATAAGCAATTATGACACGAAGCATATGACAAAATCAATTAATGAACATAAGGAAAAAAGAATATTCCATTCCATTACATTTTTTGGATTCCGTACCCAAAGCAAGGCAAGGTCGATCGTCATCCTGCGAAATCTTTGCCAAATAGAACATAACAATACTTAAGAAACCCGGGTTGGATTTTCGAGACAGAAGAATCATTTACGAACTATACAGGGAAAGGCAACACTGATTGTAATTGGGGAAGAGCACGGGAGGGTAAAGATCCAACAAGGAGTAAGACAGGGGTGTCAACTTTCGTCGCTCATTTCTTTTTTTATAGAGTCAGCCATAAATAAAATAACCGAAGAGGCTCACGGGTCAGTAAAATCCGACATAAAATATTTTATATACGTATTGCAGGAGCATTCCATGATGTTGTAATCGACATTCCTACTTAATTTAAGGACTTTACAAGTCTGGTACTCTTTACATTTGAGTTGTAGTAATTAATTATTGGTATCATCTTAAACCTGTAAAGTGTACCTATAAAGTCTAGTATATACTTTTGCTGTAATGTTTAAGACCGTAAAAAAATAAGACGAAAACGAAGCATGTCGTAATCGACACTCAATCAACCAAGTCCAAATCCTAAGTAGTAATTTCGTAAATTTTAGCAAATTATGAGACAAATATTTAAGTTTTTAAATATAATTCACAAATATAAAGAATACTCTTTTAATTCTCAGCAACATAAACAGTTACGCTCATCTAGTAATTAAATAAAAAAATAAAATGTACAGCATGTCGTAAGCGACACCTACATGTTGTAAACGACACGTACGAATTCAAACAAATAATTGACAACATTTCATATTTTTAAGACTATTATTTTATTACTTTTCTGAAATTTGCTCAAAAAGATGAAGTAATCTCTGTTTTTATTTATTTTCTGAGATGATTATTTATTTTATTATTAATTTATAAAAACATACTCATTTTAAAATGTGGCAACACCAAAACCAGAACTTAATGGAACGGTTACTTTAGTCGGTTTTCTTATTAAAAAAAAACTTAATAAAACTCGGTATGCATCTGTCAACTGTCATCTGTCAACGTCAAATAAAAAAAATATATATTTTATGGCTTCCGGTTCGTGTCCCAAGATGGCCGCATGCGTTTAAGTTTAGTTGTTCATTATTTATTCATTTTAGCTGTTCAATGTGTAGTATTGATAGCGTATTGTGCAGTGATCTAACGTATGAGTGAATAGCTAATGAAGAATTCAACTTGAAGCGTTCATAGCCCTTCCTGGGTCAAGGCCCGATAGTCCGCGTGGTTTTTTGTAAATCGCTATCACTTTACAAAAAGCACGATTTTTTCAACTCACCGTACAACGTGGTATCAATCCTCTATCTAGTCGCCTAGTGCGATTGGCAACGAGACATTGGCAGTAATGGTCGCTTAACTGTGACCGGTTGCCATTTTTTAAAAAATAGAATATATATTTTATCGCTCTTTGGTTTAGACAACAACCCTATTCAGCCCGTATTGTCTTAGATTGCAGTTATTTGATGTATTTTCTTATATTTCTTTAAATACAGAAGAATAAATTCAAAGATTTTTTTTTAAGGTACACGACATAAAGCCCTGTCGATCTCTATATTAATTTCCACCTGTTATAAATATGAAATGTTGTCAATTGCACATATTTTCGACAAAATATATATTCCTGCGTGTCAATTGCATGATGTTTCTCTTTTATACTTCTCCATTACAATACTAAACATGAAATTTGGAAATTCCAAGTATCGTATCCACTTTTTCCCAAGGTGTTTTTTGGGCCACTGTGGTGTCTATTTCTACCTGTGATATATTATATTATTAGGATTCCGTACCTCAAAAGGAAAAAAACTGAACCCTTATAAGACCACTTTTTTGAGCGTCCGTCAGTCTGCCTGTCTGTCAAGACTATTTATCTCGGGAACGCGTGGAGGTATCAAGTTGAAATTAAAACCATAATATACTTAATATTTCGACACTCTCGGGAATCAAAATTTAAAGGGCAATTCCCGTTGACCTAGAAAGAACTATAGAATTTGCTAAAACTATTATTATAGTTTTGCCAAATTCTATGTGTACGTCAGTTTTCCTACGTTGTTGAAGTTAAGTTTGTCGGTCAGTATAGTACTTTTCGTAAAACAACATCTATATGTGCAGTACTTTCTCTTGTAATATTTTTCTTGTTGGTGTGCAATAAAGTGTTGTTGTATTGTATTGTACTTTCATAGCTCGTACGGCACCTTCGGTGCGCGAGTTCAACTCGCACTTGGGCGGTTTTTTAAACTGCCTTGCGTCATGTTTCAACGCATTTCTACGGATGTAGGCGTGAGGTAGACTGTAAACCTGATAAAGTTTACGCTAGAGCCTCATTTGACCTGACTGAAGCCAGATTTTGGAGTTTTTCTTTTCCGCTCAGTTCACTTTTGCTTTCTTATATTAACCCTTCATTCTTCCGCTTGTAATAAGTTAGACACGTGTTTTTTTATTTGTCTGAATAGTTTTAAGTCTCTCGCACTCCCTTTTTCTGAAGTCTAGAACTTCAAGGATTTTTTCAGACGTGATTTTCTCAATCTACGTGCGTTCGAGCTAAGATGTGATTGATCCATTAGAAAATTGGACAAATCAGGCTCGTATTAAAGTAAAAATAACGTTTGGTTTAACGACTTTCATAAACACATGTCGTAAGCGACCGTTACCTTTGAAAGGGATAAAACTAAATAAACACGCAAATAACTAAAGTTACTTCGCTTCACAAGGTGACCCGTGACAAACACTGTTTAGATTGTAGGCTTTGAAAGACATCTACCACCAAGATCAGGTCATAAACTACAAATTATGTACCTTCATGTCGTAATCGACACTGTTCAGGTCCGGTTAGATTATTGCTAAAAACATTTCTGAAAAGGGATTTATAACATTATTTTTTGTTGCAAATAAAAAAATAGGAGGCTAGTTTTATTATAAAGCCGGCAGTTCACATTTATAGTACAAACAAATCTTATTATCCAATAAAGAAATCGGAGTAATTTTCAGACTTTACACGACAATGAAATTGTGCTACTTAAACATGGCTATTGTTTAAAAGTTGGTAATATTATAATTATAATGTTTACAGATATCAATAGATAATACTCTTGACCGTAATTTGGCATTGCCGAAATATTGGAATTTGGAATAATAAATTAGACGAGATAGTTACCGTTTTTCATGGAATGCTCCTGCAGGCAACATAGCAGCACTAGGCATAAATGCCACTCAATTGGAAAAACGAAGAGTTTGAATTAAAAATCAACTTAAACAAAACTAAAATCCTTACCGCATCGAAAACTTACTCAAAAAAGAGAACAATCAAATAACACAAGAATTTAATAAATTGAACATTTTAAATATTTAGGTAGTAGTATTATCAACAGTAAATCATGATGATGATGATGTCATGATATTATTGCTAGAATAGCCATGGCCAAACAGTCATTTAACAACAAGAAATAAACATATTTAGATCCAAAATATCAATAAAAACCGGAAAACGGTTTATAAATCGTATTGGTGTTTAGTAGAAACGTGGACCCTGACACAGAAAGATATAGAGAGGTTGGAGGCATTTGAGATGTGGTGCTGGAGGAGGATGGAAGGCATAAGCTACACGGAAAAAATTACAAAAGAAGAGGTCTTGAATAAGATAGGAGAGAAAAGGACACTACTAACACAAATAGAAAACCAAGAAGTGAAGGAGAAAGCCCAAGAAAGAAACGGCTGGCGATGGATGATACGTACACTGACAAAAGCACAGCTCTTAAATTTAAGAAAAAGATCCAAAGTAAAAAATATAAACTCAGTGCAGTGGACAGTGTGCAGTGGTCCGTCCGTCTGTCTGTCTGTCACAGGGCTATATGTAGGTAATTAACATTTTCACAAACGATTGATTTTTGTTGCCGCTATAACAACAAATACTAAAAACAGAATAAAATAAAATTTAAGCTACCATACGACAAAACTTATTTTTTTCGCCTTTTTTAGGGTTCCTTACCCAAAGGGTGAAAACGGGACCCTATTACTAAGACTTCACTTTCCGTCTGTCCGTCCGTCTGTCTGTCTATCACCAGGCTGTATGTCATGAACCGTGATAGCTTGACAATTTAAATTTTCATAGGCAATGTATTTTCTGTTGCCGCTATAACAACAAATACTAAAGCAGAAAAAAAAGTGGAGATCCCTTACAACAAACGTGATCGGTTGCGTTCACTTTGCAACTCGTTTGTATGCGGCGCCATATACGCCACGTGCAAAGTTAACCGAGTCAGTTAAGATGGGATAACGGTTTGTATGAAACTCTCGGTGCGCGAGTCCGACTCGCACTTGGCCAGTTTTTCTAATTTTATAACTGTTACCTCGATATTTATTAGCCAAGAAAATTCTCAGCGTCAGTGCTGAGACAATTCGCAAAAGAATCACAATATGCAATTCTGTAGCTTTATTGAGGGGGGGGCAATTTGCAGACTGATGACATATCAGCTAACGTATAACTATAAACTTTGTTAGAATCCAATAAAAATAACAGAAGAGTTTACACGAGAAATTCCTGTTAATTAGCTTATAAATTTTGTGATAAAAATTTATTGAAACGAAGCTAACAACAATTACAGTTTATACGTGGCCCACCCCTAAACGTGGCGAAAACTAGGACACATCAGAACTACCAGATTCTAAAAAATCTGAATCAATGTCAAACAGATCTGATGTAAAGCAAAAGTTTCATTACAACACATGGTTTAGAATGTAAAACAAATATATTTCTTTTTTTTTTTCAGAACAGATCCGGGATCCAAATTCATTTCCAAGTAAAATATATATTTTACGTGCAATGTAATGTGCTTTTTATTTAATTCACAGTCGAACTATTCAGCGATTGATGAATCCGTATTAAAAATTTTGTAATGTACAACACATAAAAAAACTTAAACTAACATATAAATGAAATAATTACATAAATATAAAAAAAAAAAAGCTGTTGTCCGCAGCATGGTTCCGAAGACACTGGCAGCATTTCCTCGCTGAATCGCAATAAGTACTAGTGCGTTGTGCGGGGGTGCTATCAGTTCTTCAGTCCCAAGTAGTTTCTATTAACCTTTCACTAAGTTGTGGGCGCTGGGACTTCACGGACCCAAGGTCTCGATCTTGAAAGGAATTAAATTATATTCGGGGCCGACACGTCTATGCTTATTTACTTTCAATGTTTCGGCCTGCTTCTGCTGCTACCCTGCTCTATACAATGTTCCATGAAGATGCGACGGGGCCAGTGTGTCTACACGAGTGACGTCCCATACTAACACCCGGCCCAACCTCCACGGAATCAGTGACATTCCGTCCGGTCTCTTGCCATCATCCCTGGCAATGCCTGATGGCTCTAGAACTGCCGGCATGTTCACGGCGGCAAGAGAGCAGCGGTTTATGTTAATAAGAGCGGCATGCCTAGACCTGTTTGCCAACAGCTAGCATGCGCTGCTCACTAAAATAAGTGCAATGTGCAACTCTTACTTTTAAAAAAGAAAAAAAAAAATGTTATGGTTGTACCTTCAAAAAATTGTTATGTCATTAGTTTGTAGTGCTTATTGTTTAAAGGTTTGTGTGAAGTCTAGCATTGTAGGCGCTTGGTGAAAGCTGTAAGCCTGCTATGTATTTAAATAAATAAGCGGCCTGCACTTTTTTGACATGAGAGGCCGTGTTCCCTCGTGTTGGCCTCGTTGCCGCAGGAGTATCTCTGTGGCGTACATATAGGAATTCCAAGCCGCAGGCATGTGGCAATGCGGAGGGTGTCGGGCCCTAAAAAGGTACCAGTGTTGGTTGATAACAAAGCGTGCAGCCACTGGACAGCTTCTCTCGTATCCGTTGCTAAAGTTCTGGTACGTTCAGAGCCCGTACTGCGACTCAAGAAGGAACCATAAATACATTTTGGTTCAATGTCATCCCAGGCCCTTTAAGATTTTAAATTTTCAGGGAAATCCTCTGATCAACCTTTTTCGGCCTCCGTCAAGCGCACAGTCTCATAGTTTAAAGGGAAGAAGGCCCTCAGAATTTTTCCTATGAGATCTGCCGAGCTATGGACAGAGGACAAATAAGCTGACGTGGTGGGAGGTAATTTTGCGAATTCCTATTCCACCAAACCGAATGGGATCCAGCTGATGCTTGTGTCCAGGATTCTTCGCTGCACTGAATATTTAAAATACATTTCAGATTCACTTTGCCATTTATTATGTCATCTATTTAAGTTAGTACATTTTGAAATTTTGTGTGGACCGCCAGCGAAGTACATAAGTCAATTTCGGTGATTTCGGGACGAAAATGCAGAATTTAAGAATAGTAGAGTAGCGGAATGTGGGCTAATTTCAAGTAAATATACGGCTTTCATAGTTTTTGAATTTAGCAACAGATTCTGAAATAAAGCTCGGAAAAATATCTTCGAAAATAGGAGACCCTAGCTAGGTGGCTAAGGAAATATCTGTGTACTCGTACTATTTTTATGTTTGGTGTTCTTAGAACATCAAATTTGGGTTTTAAATCGAGTAAATTTAAGGAGGGGTTTTGAATAAAGAGCTCGCACTTACTAAAATTAAGTTCGAAGCTAATTGATTTGAATTAGGATTGATGGTCGAAAGGTTAGACAGTAAGGTATCCAAGTCACCTCCTAGGGTTCCGTCGACAAGGTACCAAAAGTTAAATTTCTCGAATCGAATCGAAAGATCTCGAATAATAGGGTGAATAGCTAATCTGAAGATTTCTGCCCGAGAGGGTCGCCCTGCTTACAGCCAACTTGTGACGATTAATAAATAAATAAAGAAATAAATATTAAATAAATATTATGTAGACGACAACCGCGTCCGTCGGCTATCGGCTACAAGGGCACTCCGAAACTCAGGGATGAGTTATGGAGCGAAGTGGACTGTAGGCTAAGGTAAAACGAACGGACGAATACGAAAACGCAAACTAAAAATCAACGGTATATATTTACACAGAAAATTAACAAAAACAACAACGGATCGGAAACACTTAAATTAACACTTAACTAATATAGTCTCTGTCTATGAATTTACACTAAATCGCGGACCGATGGTACTACGCTACACTAACAAAACTAACTCGCGGACCGATGGTACTACGCTACAACTGTTACAAAATGGTTTATGCAGGAGAACAAGAACTGGAAGTGATACTGTGGCGGATCGTTGATCAACGCCCTGACTACGGAGTGATACTCTACGTAGACTGAAGATGAACTGAAGTTGAACTGTGTTTACATAGAAAAATGGCCGTCCTTTTATACAATTCTGCCTAGAGGCCAGGGGGACGCCCGCCCTGTATGTTTACATCAAATTACTCAAGTTACATATTTCTGATCTTAAAACTAACTTATGTTATGGATTGACGCTGTTCGGATACACAAAATTTAATACATGTTTGCGTCGTGGGAGCTCCCGTCAGACTGTGAGATGCGAAAATACCTATCGTTTCTTTGTCCCCGGCAAGAGGCCGTCTCGCTCGCACCGTCCGAGATATACACCTGCCTTATCTCTCTTATGGCGCTGCGCGCTGCGCGTTCGCTTATTTTCGGCGTTGTGGTGCTCTCAGACGGTTGCGGCCGGGAGAAATTAAATGAATTTACATTTATTTAACATAATCAATGATTTTAACTAAGTCCTGAATTTATATAAAAAGTTTCCTTAAATTTTGCATCGAATGTAAACAAAGATGACTCATCTGTTTTCGACTAGGATTGGAAAGTTTTCGATGAGTCACCTTTGTTTTGCCGTGGTCTTTATTAAGACATGACGGGAGCTCTAACAAATAATGGATTATACACAAGGGAAATAAATCCTTTTAGCCACTTTTACGGGCAACAATCTTACATCTAGTTTATAAGTAATATTTATTTATTAATTTCCTTAAAAACTAAATGCTTCGCAAAGCTGTCCGCAACAGACTCCCCCCGTCGAGCTGCCGCGTAGACTCGGGTTGCATGGGAAGGACAGCCAGCTTCCTCACGGGGCGCCGAAACACGCCGCCCTTGGTGCGCACGTCCGCGTTCCGCACCTCGCCGTCAGGACCCGGATGCGTTGCTTCGACGATCCCTCGCGGCCAGACGTTGCGTGGCAGCGTGTGGTCGGCGATGACCACGCAGTCGCCTGGCTGGATCCGTCGCTCTGCTCCCGACGGCGACGATTGCCTGGGCGCGAGTGTAGGCAGATACTCCCGTATCCACCGCGCCCAGAATTGATCAGCTAGCGCCTGGCTGGCCCGCCAAGTGCGGCGGTCGGCTTCCAGGCATGGTCCGATGATGGGCGTCGCCGTCGGTCCGCCCAACAGAAAGTGGTTGGGCGTAAGCGCCTCCTCGTCCCGCGGGTCCACGGAGACGTGCGTGAGAGGCCGGGCGTTGACGGTCGCCTCGGCCTCGGCGAGCAGCGTCATCAGCACCTCTTCCTTTGGCGCCTTTGTGTGCAGCGTTGTCGTCAGTGCGGTTTTGATGGACCGCACTAGCCGCTCCCAGGCGCCTCCCTGGTTCGGCGCGCCGGGCGCGATGAAGCGCCACTCCAGGCCGCGCTGTAGTCCGTAGCTTTGGAGTGCGGGCAGCCATTCTTCGTAGGCCGCCCGTAGCTCGATGTCTGCGGCCCGGAAACATGTAGCATTGTCGCTCCAAATTTGTCGCGGCCAGCCGCGCCTCGCCGCCAGCCGTCGTAGCGCCATGATTGCGGAGTCCGTTGACAGCGTGTGTACTATCTCCAAGTGCACGGCGCGGGTGGTCAGGCAGGTGAATAGCGCCACCCAGCGCTTCTCGTGGCGTCGGCCGATGGTGACCCACACGGGACCGAAGTAGTCGGTCGCCGCGTAGGTAAACGGCCGATGGTGTGGCTCGACGCGGGCTGGCGGCAGGTCCCCCAGTGCAGGTACTCGGGGTTGTGTGCGGCGCAGGATGCACGTCCGGCAGGCGTTCGCGACGGCTCGTACAGTCGGCCGCAGCTTCAGCACCCAGTGTTGTTGCCGGACGTCGTTCACGACGCGCTCGTTGTTGGCGTGCGCGGCCCTCTCGTGCTCGCGCTGTAGCCACAGCCGCACGAACGGGTTGCGGCCGTCGAGTATGGCCGGCGTCTTGTTGATGTAGGCGGGCGCGGCGTTGATTCGCCCGCGCATCTTCATAAGGCCGTCTGCGTCGATGAAGGGATCGAGCTTGTATAGACGGCTGCGTCGAGTGATGGGCTCGCCTCGGGATAACGCCCGTAGCTCCTCCGGGAAGGCTTCGCGTTGCGACTGCTGAAGCCACATGTGCTCGGCTTGCCGCATGTGTTTCAGCTGTAGTCCCGTGGGCCGCTTCGTTTTCAGGCGCTCCGCGAACTGAAGCAGTCGCGCCGTCGCGCCTATCAGCCGGTTGTAGTTGGAGAACCGGCTGATGTCAGGCAGCGGTGATGTCCACACGCTCATAGCTGCGACTTGATGCGGCTGGGCTTCCGTTGTTTCTTCAGCGGGCGGCGTCGGTGTTTCCTGTGGCCATTCCGCTTCAGGCCGCCACAGGAATTCGGGGCCGCTGTACCACCGGGCGCCTATGTCCAGGCGACGCGCGCTGTCTGCTCTCGTAGCGTCGTCGGCGGGATTTTTCTTCGTAGGCACCCATCTCCATTGCTCCGTTTCAGTGATTTCAGCGATTTCACCGAGTCGGTGCGCGACGTAGGCGCTGTAGCGGCGTGCGTCGTCGCGCACCCAGTGTAGGACGGTCCGACTGTCTGTCCATAGGACCGTCGCGTCGATGGTGACTCGGTGCTCGTGCGCGATGCTTCTTGCCAGCCTCGCCCCAATTAGCGCCGACTGTAGCTCGAGTCGTGGGATGCTCTGCTGTCGGGTCGGCGCCACTTTCGCCTTGGCTGCTACGAGGCTGACGTGTGTCTCGCCGTCGACTTCTTGGCGCCAGTAGGCGACGGCTGCGTAGGCTTGCGAGCTGGCGTCTACGAAGATGTGTAGCTCGCGTCTCGTTGCTCCCCCCGTTAGAGTGTACGGGCGGGGTAGGCGTAGCGCTGCTACGGACTCCAGTCCGCGTAGCCACGTAGCGAACTCGGCGGCTTCTTCAGGCGGCAGCGTAGAGTCCCAGTCGAGTTTGAGCTCCCATAGCCTCTGAAGTTGTATTTTCGCCGTCACGGTGTAGTGCGCCAAAAGTCCGATCGGGTCGTAGATACTCATGACGGCGCTCAGCATTTCCCGCTTCGTCGGAGTGCGGCGTAGCTCACGCACCTCCGTCGGGACCCGAATCATTCTCGTGTTGAAGCCGAGTGTGTCTGTGTTCGGGTCCCACATCAGCCCGAGTATCTTCTGGCTCTTGTCGCCGCCTAGCTGCGCGGGCGTTGTGGCTCGGAGCTCCGTAGGTAGCGACTGTATGAGTTTAGTCGCGTTGGAGCTCCACCCGCGCAGCAAGAATCCGCCCAGTCTGTGTGAGGCGGCGACTTCTCGGGATTTTTCGCAGGCCTCCTCTTCGGTTTGAAAGCTCGAGACGAAGTCATCCATGTAGTGGTTTTCAGTGATCTCTCGTACAGCCATCGGGTGTGTCTGCGCGTTCTCTTCGGCGTTATGATCCCGCACGCTGTGGGCCAGGAACGGACTGCTCGCCGCACCGAAGAAAATCGACGTCAGCTGGTACACGGTCGGAGGTCGCGATCTGTCGGCGCCTCTCCACAAAAACATCTGTGACGGCCGGTCTTCTTCTCTCAGTTTGATTTGTAGGAACATCTCCGCGATGTCGGCTGTCACGGCGTAGGCTCCTTCTCTGAAGCGGTATAGTATGCCCAGTATTGAGCGCAGCTTGTCGGGTCCCTCCAGTATGTAGTCATTCAAGCTGCGGCCTTGTGAGGTGGCCGCAGCGTCGAATACAAGCCGGATGCGTCCAGGCTTATTCGGGTTCGTAACCGCGAAGTGTGGCAGGAACCATGTAGCGCTGCTTGTCGCCGGCACCGTCCGCTCGGCGTATTTCTTTTCAATTAGATTTTCAATCTCCTTGGTGTAGGCCTCAGCAAACTGCGGGTCGCGGTCCATCTTCTTCTCGATGCCTTGTAACCGCTGCAGGGCCATGTTGTACGTCGGCGGCATGTTAGGGTTGTCGTCGCGCCATAGCTGCCCGACTTCATAACGTGGGCCGTCGATTCGTCGCACTGTGTTGTTGAAGATTGTGATAGCCCGCTCGTCTCGCGGGGTAGTCTTCTTTGCTGCCGTTATCCCCAATGAGTCGATGTCGAAGTAGTTCTTCAGTTGTGCATTGAGGTCGTCGTCTCGAACGGCGTAGCAATGTTGAACGGCCTCTTCTTGAGTTCGTCGAATGATTTTCGGCGCCGTTCCGAACACCACCCAGCCCAATGGAGATAGGAGGGCGGCGGGTTCGTTGATTCTGCCCACGCGGATCTCGTACGGCAGCATCAGATGCCAATTGTCGGCTCCGATGAGTATGCGTGGGCGGGCTTCGTCGTAGCAGGCGGCACCCATGTCAGCGAGATGCGGGAACTGCGTGACGTATCTTCTATCGGCTCGTTGTGCGCGGAGGCTCAGATCATCCACGGTACGCAGCATTATAGGGTGTGCTGGACCGCCTGTCTGGCTGCGCACGTGAGCGTGTACTCGACGACTCCTCTGCTCGGTAGCCATCGATCCCACGCCTTGTATGTGTAGGCGTGTGGTGGCGCCGTCGGCGCCGATCTCGTTCGCGAGGCTCTCTTCAACGAGCGAGATTGTGGAGCCCTGGTCCATCAGAGCGTAGGCCAGCGTCTCGCCGCGGGGCCCGCCGATGATGATTGGGATGATCTTCAGAAGCACGGTCGAAGTGGCACGACCGAACTCCGCAGTGCTCGCCGTAACTTCATGTGTGCACGCCGTCGTCTCGGGTGCGTCTGTAGTTGCGCGCGTAGCAGGTTGGCGCCGCGACGCCATTATATGATGCGTAGCGGCTTGATGTGGCGGAGCGGTGGGCCCGGCTCTCGGCGTCGCGACGACTTGCTCAGTCGCGTATGGGGCCGGCGCGTACGGGACGGCGTGTTGCATCGGGATATACGGCGCTGGGGCGTTCGGCGTATATGGTTGCTTCGCTGTTGGCGGGCCCGCTTCGGAGTGTAGCAGGCGGTGATGCGGGTAAGTGCACCCGGGAACACTGCAGCCGCGGGCGCGGCACTGGTCGCGGCGATGCCGGCGGTCCAGGCATTTGAAGCAGACTCTGTTGTTGCGGACCCAATCCCATCGGGCTCCGACTGTCATGTTGAGTATCTTGCGGCATTCTGTAGTGCGATGAGCGCCGCCGCAGCATAGGCAGGCGTCGGCGTGCTCTGTGGCGTAGGTCTGCGCTCGATCTTTGAGAGGGCGTCGTACGGCTCCTCTTCCGGCGCCGCTGCTTGTTGCTCGATTGTCTGGGACGCGCTGCGATCCCCGTAGCTCGGCGGCGGGCGTCGGTCTTCGTGTCGGCGCCTTGGCGTGGGAAAATTCCATTTCCGCATCGCTCTCCTCCAGTAGGAATTCCGCCATGAGCATGAGTTCGCTCTCGGCGGAATGTAGGCGCTCCTTGGCGTAGGAGCACCATCGGCTGCGTAAGTGCGGGCTTAGGCGCTCCGTCACTTCTCGAATCAGCAGCGGGTTGGCGCCGTAGCTACGGCGATCGAGGTCCACCAGCGTCGAGACGATGTTCATGACTTTGATGGCGAAGTTGTTGAGATCGATGGCGCTCGGTCCCAGTGGCGGCATCCTCTTCAGCTCTTCAATGGCTCGGTCGATGAGAAGGTCAGTCCGCCCGAAGTTTTTCTTCAATACTCGTATGATGAGCTCGGGGCGGGTCGACGAGGCAAGCATGTGTTGTACGCATTGCCTCGCTTCTCCCTTCAGGCTGTGGCGCAGGCGTGCGACGTTCTCGAATGGCGAGAATTTGTAGCGCGTAGTGCTCTCGGTGTAGCCGTTGTAAAATGTGAGCCACTCGCTCGGCTCCCCGGAGAATGGCGGCAACTCGTAGACTTGACGTGGAGGTGGCCGCATCATTGTTTCGATTGTGTCCGTCAGGCGGTCGATAGCTCGTCCTCTGCTCGTCGATCGCTCCCGCTGGCTATGTGGCGTCTGTGGCTCGTGCTGTTGCCGCCCGCGTGTCTCGCGTTGCGGCGTCCGTGCTTGAGCATGCTTCGCATCGTCCGCGTCAGCATTTTGCACGCCTGTCAGCCAGTCGTCGACTCGACGTTGAGAGTCAGCTTGAGAACCGCCGGCTCGGGATTGTTCATCGATGCGCTCCATCTCGACCGCGAGCCTCTTCTCGACGAGCTCGCGTTCCAGTCGAATTTCCTCGCAGCGGAGTTGCTTGAGCCGCTCCATAGCGGCGAGCTCCGCCTCGCGGCGGAGCACGTCCGTCGCGTTCGACGCTCTTGAGTGAAGTGATGCTGGTCGGCGCGGCGCGTGGGCTTTATCAGTGAAAGTCACGTTGAACTCGCGCCGCTGCGCGCGGGCCTCCGATTGGTCGGCCGGCGCGGAGTGCTGTGATTGGCCGGCCGGCGCGGCCGGCGCGGCGTGCTGTGATTGGTCGAAGCGCTCGGCGTTCTTCGACAGTCGTTTCTCCAGTTCGCTGCGCCAAGCCGTAGTGTCGGTTGGCGGTGAAATTGGAGCTTCTTCGGCGGGGGACTCTGGTGAGTCGGTTTGAAACTGCAGTCCCGAAGGGCCCGGCCGGGCCTGGGCAGCGGGCGGTGAGTGCGTGACTGCAACATTTGTCACCGCGAACCGTTGTAGGTCGACTGCAGCTTGTGTGCGCTCACGCTGCGAGCGCGCACTCTCCTCACTCTTGTTTCCTCGCGTTAAAACCATCTTGTTTGACGATTGGGAAAACCGCACTTTTCCCGCTACACAAACGAACCTAAACTAATTCCGATCCGGCTACTCGAAGGACCAAACAATGTAGACGACAACCGCGTCCGTCGGCTATCGGCTACAAGGGCACTCCGAAACTCAGGGATGAGTTATGGAGCGAAGTGGACTGTAGGCTAAGGTAAAACGAACGGACGAATACGAAAACGCAAACTAAAAATCAACGGTATATATTTACACAGAAAATTAACAAAAACAACAACGGATCGGAAACACTTAAATTAACACTTAACTAATATAGTCTCTGTCTATGAATTTACACTAAATCGCGGACCGATGGTACTACGCTACACTAACAAAACTAACTCGCGGACCGATGGTACTACGCTACAACTGTTACAAAATGGTTTATGCAGGAGAACAAGAACTGGAAGTGATACTGTGGCGGATCGTTGATCAACGCCCTGACTACGGAGTGATACTCTACGTAGACTGAAGATGAACTGAAGTTGAACTGTGTTTACATAGAAAAATGGCCGTCCTTTTATACAATTCTGCCTAGAGGCCAGGGGGACGCCCGCCCTGTATGTTTACATCAAATTACTCAAGTTACATATTTCTGATCTTAAAACTAACTTATGTTATGGATTGACGCTGTTCGGATACACAAAATTTAATACATGTTTGCGTCGTGGGAGCTCCCGTCAGACTGTGAGATGCGAAAATACCTATCGTTTCTTTGTCCCCGGCAAGAGGCCGTCTCGCTCGCACCGTCCGAGATATACACCTGCCTTATCTCTCTTATGGCGCTGCGCGCTGCGCGTTCGCTTATTTTCGGCGTTGTGGTGCTCTCAGACGGTTGCGGCCGGGAGAAATTAAATGAATTTACATTTATTTAACATAATCAATGATTTTAACTAAGTCCTGAATTTATATAAAAAGTTTCCTTAAATTTTGCATCGAATGTAAACAAAGATGACTCATCTGTTTTCGACTAGGATTGGAAAGTTTTCGATGAGTCACCTTTGTTTTGCCGTGGTCTTTATTAAGACATGACGGGAGCTCTAACAAATAATGGATTATACACAAGGGAAATAAATCCTTTTAGCCACTTTTACGGGCAACAATCTTACATCTAGTTTATAAGTAATATTTATTTATTAATTTCCTTAAAAACTAAATGCTTCGCAAAGCTGTCCGCAACATATTAAGTGACAATCATACACAAATCGACCTAGTGTCCCAAAGTAAGCAAAGCTTGTACTATGGGTACTAGACAACGATATATATAATAAATACATATATAGATAACATCCATCCGTGTGTGTGTGTGTGTGTGTGTGTGTGTGTGTGTGTGTGTGTGTGTGTGTGTGTGTGTGTGTGTGTGTGTGTGTGTGTGTGTGTGTGTGTGTGTGTGTGTGTGTGTGTGTGTGTGTGTGTGTGTGTGTGTGTGTGTGTGTGTGTGTGTGTGTGTGTGTGTGTGTGTGTGTGTGTGTGTGTGTGTGTGTGTGTGTGTGTGTGTGTGTGTGTGTGTGTGTGTGTGTGTGTGTGTGTGTGTGTGTGTGTGTGTGTGTGTGTGTGTGAGTGTGTGTGTGCGTGTGTGTGTGAGTGTGCGTGTGCGTGTGCGTGTGCGTGTGCGTGTGCGTGTGCGTGTGCGTGTGCGTGTGCGTGTGCGTGTGCGTGCGCGTGCGCGTGCGCGTGCGCGTGTGCGTGTGCGTGTGCGTGCGCGTGCGCGTGCGCGTGCGCGTGCGCGTGCGTGTGTGTCTGTGTGTCTGTGTGTCTGTGTGTCTGTGTGTCTGTGTGTGTGTGTGTGTGTGTGTGTGTGTGTGTGTGTGTGTGTGTGTGTGTGTGTGTGTTTCCGGTTGAGTGCTGTTGAATATTATGTATTTTACAAATATTATTGTAGATGCGTAGATGTAAATAAGCAGGCGAGCGTTTGGCGAATGCGGATCTGGTGCGTGGAAGAGGTACTCTAAAAACACGTTTGGACAACAGTTGGGCGTAACTCGACATTTTTGCTACCGCGCCATGAGCTCGTACTAGGGTTGCCAGGTCCGATCGGATTAAAATCGGGGCAAATGCTAATACAAATCGGGATTTAGGTTTTTAAATCGGGACAGCTAAAATATTTTTCAATTTCTTATAAATACTTCATTTATTGCTTTTCGGAACTAATCGTACAATAATACTCGTATTTAAAACGCTGGACAACTATAAATTATTCTTGCTATAAGGATCTACAACCGCAGCTCTTTAATTTTTCCATATAGTTCGATGAATAGAGACTAAAGTACTAGGAGTGAGAGTGACTTTACAAACGGTCCGGTAGTTTTGAATTTTTGATATGTTATCTAGGATGGTTAGTGAGTGTTTAAATGCAAAATGCACAATTCTCCCCCTTCCGCCCTCGCCCCTATATTGAAAAAACCGGCACTTTCTTCAGATTTTTGCTTATATCTTCGTTAGAAAAAAGCTGAAACAATGTTATAGACAGTTAAATTTACATTTTGTTTCTAGGACATATAGTTACGTAGATATGCATATTAAAAAAAAATTAAAAAAAAACAATTTCCAGGAATGTATCAAACTTCTGGCTAATATCATTATTTAGGAGCATTTTAGCTAGAAAAAAGCTTACACAATGTTGTAGAGAATTAAAGTTACTATAATTTACATTTCAAATTTTGTTTCGAGGACGGTTAGTTACGGAGATATGCACATTTAAAAAACTGTAAGTAGCATTTTCCGGAAATTTGTCAAAATTCTGGCTTTTGAACGCTGTAATTCAGTTACGGACTAGTCTAGGAAGTCAAGTATCAAAATAAAACTTGTAGGAAATTTAATTGCTTATAAAACGCATGCACATTTTTTACATACAGCTTCGGAAATTGTGGCTTTATTTTTTACATATCATATGTCCTAGAAACAAAATTTGAAATGTAAACTATAGTAAATTTAATTCTCTACGACATTGCCTAAGCTGTTTTTTAGCTAAAATGCTCCTAAATGAAGATATAAGCCAGAAGTTTGATACATTTCTGGAAATTGCGATTTATTACACTTTTTTAAATGTGCTCATCTCCGTAACTATCTGTCCTTGAAACAAAATTTAAATGTAAATTATAGTAAATTTAATTGTCTACAACATTGTCTCAGCTCTTTTCTAGCTAAAATGCTCTTAAACGAAGGTATAAGCAAAAATCGCGGCGTGCGCGGAGGCCGGGGAATTGCGCATTTTGCATTTTTCACTAACCATCCTAGACAAAATATCAAAAATTCAAAACTACCGGACCGTTTGTTAGGTAAAACCCCTTTATTTACTGGATTAATAACATGGTTTTCCTAAATAATTTCTTGATTTTCGACATTACAGCTCACAATTTTATTGGCTGGAGGGCTTTAGGGATTTAAGTAATATATTTTTTATTAAAATTGTATTTTTCATTACTATTCGCTGCTTTCAGGATTGTCTTGTTTTTTAGTTATAAAATTCACTGCACGAGTGTCAATGTCAAGCGGTTTCGTGTTTTAGACCAAATGACTAAGTTGACATACGGTCACTTGATCGCGTCGGTCGCTCGCTCGCGTCTGAGTCTGACGGACAAAGAGGACGTAGTAACTCTGAGCGAGAAAGAGAGAACAATGTAGTGATGCGATATGCGCGATTTTGAACGTATTATAGCACTCAAAATAGTGGTGTGAATGTGACTAAAGTAATATATATTTTTAATAGGAGTATGGATTTATCGGGACATTTAACGTCCCGATCAGGTGCAAATCGGGACGCGTCCCTAGACCCCTGAAATCGGGACATCCCGCCCAAGTCGGGACACCTGGCAACCCTAGCTCGTACAGTCGCATTTAAAACGAAGAGATTCCTAACACTAAGGATTTTCGAGTCCCGGTACAGAAGGTAAGTGGGATGTCGCAGTGGTTTTTTTAGCATCACCTTGATGACTGCGCGCTGTGCCCGCTCAGCCTGCAACAAAGTTGATCTTGCGGCACTGCCCCAAACTCCCACACAGTATTGCAGGATTGACTGACACAGCGCACAGTACACAAGGCGGAGCGTCTCTTCTGTAGTACAGTCTCGAAGCCTCTTCATTATGAAAATACATTTTCTAACCTTAGCAGATAGGGCAGAAATGTGGTGTTTGAAGGTGAGGTTGTTGTCAATGATAAGGCCCAGATATTTGACTCTTTCAGATTTAGCTATGGAGGGACATGTACAAGAGGTAAGATTGTTTGCTGGGATGGAGGATTGGCATTGAATGGAGTGTATTTTGAGATGGGCTTGAAGACTGGACAAAACAGAGTTTTTCGAGAATGTGAGAAAGGTAGATTTGTCCACATTTAAGGTTAGTAGGTTTTTATCCAGCCAAGACTTAACTTGTTGTAGACCGCGTTCGGCAAGGCAAAGGGTCTCTTGCCATGTCACACCGTGAAACAGTATCACTGTGTCGTCAGCATAACAAATGATTTCTGCTCGGCCAAGTTTAAGTCGGAGAAGGTCGTCAATGTATATAAGAAAGAGCGTAGGTCCAAGTATGCTTTCATAATCCAATTTCATAATTTTAAAACAAGTATTTTGTATTAGTCCTATTTTTTAATTTTTTTGTAGAGTAAGTTAACGTGATTTTTGACAACCCTATCGAAAGTACAGTAAATGTATGAACCTTCGCTAGGATTCCAATTATAAATGAATGTTATAAGTCATTAGGCGGCACAATTAATTTTTTCATCAAATTAATCAAAACGTTTATTCTGTAAGAAAGCCACAATGGCACTTTTACATGTCTAAATCTGAATCTACATGTATTTCACAAGAGGAGACCGCTGTTGAGAAGAAAGCCGAAAGAAACTCAACAGTAAGTATTTTTTTCGTAAATTATTCTTAAAAACTAATACAATTATAGCTAGGTAATTGATACAATCGAGGATATACCTATACAAGATTCTCCAAATCAATGGGTACACTAATAATTTTATGAAATAAAGTGATTTTTTCAAAGATGTAGAAGGTCTCTAGGCGTCATGACATGCAATATAGATTTATTTATTTATCAAGGCGTCAAAATAAATAACTGATGCTACAAAATAATAACATAATTTAAATTTCTTAGAGCAGTTTCATTATTTGCCTAGCTTTGTTATGGATTTATTTGATCTTTATAGCACACATAGAAAAGAAATCATACAAACAGCGGACTAAATGATGCTGGGCATTATCTACCAGTCAAACACTAGGCCAAGCACATATAAGTTGTGGGGCACATAAAGAAATGGAGAGAACCTTTTAATTGTATGATGCAATGTCTGCAGCACCCCTGCCACATGTTTTGCCAGGTCATTAGAAGGCAAGCAGATCTGACTGACAATCAGTAGTAGCCAAGGTACAATTAAATATTGGTTTTGTGCTGTGAATAATTTAATAAAGTTCACATTGACTCACGAAATAAATAATATTAGGAACGTATAGGCTTGAGCACAAATCACGCGAGGTTCTATAGGGGGTCATGAAAAAATCTCGGCAGATCACGTTGGGGGAGGGAGGGGTAGAAGGAGAACTCAAGTGTATTTTTCTACTGTGAACGAACTAAAAAAAAAGTCTACCAAACGAGTAGGTTTAGTTAAAAATAAAACTTCACTTGTTAAGTACTTCAAAGTAGCGAATCTTTTTTACGAAATATGATTTGTGCACAAGCCCTATCTTAATATTACGTACCGTTACAATGACCTTTCAGTGTGAACGTGTAACGTAGGGTTGTTTACCTGAGTGTAACCTAGCCTAAATGTTATTAAGGTGAAAGTTAGGTAAGTTTGAATATTTTTGTTATTCTTTCATAACTAGGTTGAAAAGCGACCATACGTCACAATATGCTATATAAAAGCCCAAATATTTAGCACAACAAGGCTACAACAAGTTGCCGAGTTTAATGACCAATATAAAATACGTCGTACTTTGATGTATTCCCTCGAATTGTTCCTCTAAATCACTCTGATTAGTCTCGACTGAAAGTACAATATATGAACTTGTATTATCGAAACTTCTGAACAAACTTGAGGTCTATGGAGTCAGAGGAAAAGCTCTTGATTGGATAGAGGATTACCTAAGAGACAGACTGCAATGCCTTGAAGTAAGCAGAATTATAGACAACAACAATAAAACTATTCTTAAAAAGACATTCAGATCACAGTTTAAGGTTATTAAAAATGGAATTCCTCAAGGCAGCATACTCGGCCCACTGCTATTTCTACTTTATATTAATGATTTATCAAAGGCGACTACACAAAAAACTATAATGTTCGCCGATGATACAACTTTAATTGTGAAATGTATCAATAAATCTACTTTTGAACAAGAAATAAATAATTCATTAAACGACATAATTAATTGGATGAATAAAAATGACCTTAAAATTAATATAATTAAAACTAAATTAATTCAATTTACATCGTATAATTCAAATGGTATATCAATAAACATCAATCATAATAATATGACAGTAGACGAGGTAGATAATTTTAATTTTCTCGGTATTACGGTAGACAAACACCTGAACTGGAAGGCACACATAGAAAAAGTTTGTAAGAAACTTGGCCGCTTTGTCTTCGCGCTCAAAAGATTAAGAGACACTGTTTCCGTTGATGCAGCACTAACAGCATATCATGGATATGTTGCATCTGTCCTTAATTATGGGCTGTTGCTATGGGGAAATGCAGTAGAGATCGATAGAGTTTTCAGGATCCAGAAGAAGTGTGTTAGGGTCATATGTAATGCATGGTGGAACGACAGCTGCGTTCCATTATTCAAAAAATTGAAAATACTTCCTTTAGCATGCTTATATTTAAGAGAAATATGTACTTTCGTGAAATTACATCCCACATATTTCAAAACACGTGGCGAACTTATAAACAGGCAGACTAGAGCAAACATTATGAACCTTTTGTATCATCCGCGGTGTCATAAAAGTGTGTACAGAAGAAACGCTCTTAATATGTGTATAATAATTTATAACCGACTCCCCGAAAACCTGAAAGTGCTCGAGGGAAACATTTTTAAACGTAGCCTTACAACCTGGCTTTTAGACCGGTGTTTTTACAGCGTAAAGGCATACCTCGAGCACAACTAGCTTTAATATATATATATATTTTTTTTTTTTTTTTATTATTAATTTACACGCATTGACATTTTGTAATTATTATTGTTATTATTTTTCTGTAATTAATTTTCTTTTGACATTATGCTGATTATTTGTTTGTAATTGTTTTGTTTGATTTTATTGATGATTATTTTAATTTTAAGTTAGCGCGCGCAAACATTTTGCACGCCTGCATGCAGGCTGAGTACACATGGAACTGTAAACATATATATATGAACACCTTTGTATACTGTACTGAAGCAAATAAAACATTTTGATTTGATTTTTGATTTTTGAAATTTACTTGTTCATCTATACATATATTTATTTATTTTATTGATTTATTTGTTCCATAAATTAACACATCCCAGTCAAGCTACACGTGCTAACAGGAGAGTAAGTATACATAATAGCGATTAATTTGTAACATTAAAGATAAAAATAAAGAACAAAACATTAAAATCGTTAGAATGAAAAATAATGGACTGAAACAAAAGCCCTATGTTACATGACATGATGGAGCTCGGTGTGGAAATAGACTCGAAGTACCGACTGGCAACTGAAAGAAATCTAGGTTCAGAACTGTAGAAAATATCAAGTTCTCTGTCACTGTCCAGTATCTTGTTAAGAAGTGTTAGTGCTCTGTATAGAGGTGTATGGGTAAGCGTCTGGGTGCGCGCTGCGTATATTGCTTACTTTACAACCTCTACAAAAATGTACTATTTTTTTTATATAAAAACATAACCGTCTTCAAAAGTAAACTAAAACGTCTGTAATATAATCCGTGTACATACACGGATTATTAAGGGTGGGTTTTAAAAACGTATTTCGTGTTTGATAAAATTGTATTTAACGAAAAATTGGGATATCAGTTTAGCCGCTTCCTTTTAATCTATACATATAAACGGACAAGTCCTGACTGACTGACTGACTCACTCATCAATGTAGAGCCGAAACTACTGAACCTAGGAACTTCAAATTTTTAGAATAGATCAAGTATACGATGCAAGCAAGCACTAAGAAGGGATTTTTCGAAACTCATCCCTTAAGGGTGTCAAATCGGGGTTGAAAGTTTGTATGAAACTTATGTAATTTTTGAGTTAGAGTAATAAAACTTTGTGTATAGATTTTCGATCTATAAACAAGAAAACTAATTTCAGGATTTTTGAAAACTCATTCTTTAAAGGGGTTAAATACGGGGTGAAAGTTTGTATGAGGAACTTGTATTTATTTGAGTAAGAGTGGTAATATTTCGTGTACAGCTCTTTCTATACAAAGTAAGAAAACAAGTTTCAGCATCTTTGGAAATTCATCCCCGAAAGGGGTTAAATGCATAGTGAAACTTTGTAAGAAAAATGTGGTCTATTTGAGTAAGGGGTGCATTCTTTTACGTGTAGACTGATCATCAAAAACTGAAAACATGAATTTCAGCGTTTTTGAAAATTCAACCCCTAATGGGGTAAAGAGGGAGGTGAAAGTTTCTATGAAGAGCTTGGGATTCTTTGAGTAGGAGTGGTAATATTTCGTGGACAGGTTCTTATTTGCAAAGTATGAAAAAAAGGTTTCAAAATTTTTGGAAATTCATCTCCGAAAAGGGTTAAATGGACAGTGGAACTTTCTTGGTAAACGGGGCTTTTTTGAGTAAGGGGTGAATTCTTTTACGTGTAGACCCTTCATTAAAAACTGTGAATATTGATTTCAGCGCGTTTTTGAAAGTTCAACCCCTAATGGAATAAAGTGGGAGGTGAAAATTTGTATGAAGAGTTTGTGATTCTTTGAGTAGGAGTGGTAATATTTCGTGTATAGGTTCTTCTATCCAAATTAAGAAGACAAGTTTCGGCATTTTTGGAAATTCATCCCTGAAAGGGGTGAAATGGACGGTGAAACTTTATTTGAAAATCGAGTCTTTTTGAGGAAGAAGTGCATTATCTTGTGTGTACATGATCAAAATCTAAGAACACGTATTTCAGCGTTTTTGAAAATTCAACCCCTCATGGGGTAAAGAGGGAGGTTAGTTTCAATGAATACCTTGAGGTTCTTTGAGTAGAATTACGTGTATAGATTCTTCTATACTAAGTAAGAAAACAAGTTTCAGCATATTTGAAAATTCATCCCCGAAAGGGGTTAAATGAAAATAGAACTTTGTATGAGAATCGGGCCTTTTTTGAGTAAGAGGTGCACTATTTTGCGGGTAGACTCTTCATCAAAAACTGAGAATAATGATTGTAACGTTTTTGAAAATTCAACCCCTAATGGGATACGCTGAGAGGTGATAGTTTTGTATAAAGAGCTTGGATTTTTTTGAGTAAGTGATAATATTTCGGGCATAGGTTAATCATTACAAACAACTTTTCACCATAAATGAACTTAAAAAGTAAGAGATGTATTTTTTAATATTCATCCCCTAAGCATGTGAAATTGAAGGTGACAACATTTTCATGTTATGAATAATAGGTATTCGGGTTTTTTGTAGAACATTGACTAAAAATTGAGAAAATAAACTTAAGTTTTTTATGGAAATTCATCTCCAAAATGGGTCTAATGGGAGGCGAAAGTTTGGATGAGAAAAGATGAGATTGTTTTCGTAAGTCTGGTCTTATTCCGTGTGTCAAAACACTACTCTCAGAAATTTTTGAAATGTACGAGTATTGTCTGAGTAAAGGGGGAAGATGAAAGTTCTTGTGAGGAATATTTTCGTGTATAAACTCTGCATTAATTTTTGGAAAGTTATCTCCTGAAGAGGTTAAAATTTTTATATGCAACACGTAGGATTAAGTGACAAAACTTCGTGTAAAAAAACTGCATTGTTAGGGTTCCGTACCGCAAAAGAAAAAACGCAACCCTCAAAGGATCACTTAGTTGTCTGTCCGTCTATCGAATAAAAAGGAAATTAAAACCATATGACATGATATTGACGACGCGGTTGGCGCAGTTTGCAGACACCTGCCTACTGAGCCGGCGGTCCCGGGTTGAATCCCGGCCGGGGCAAATATTTGTGTGATGAACTCGAATATTTGTTCTTGGGTCATGGATGTTATCTATATATGTATTTATATATTATGTATATCGTCGTCTAGTACCCATAGTACAAGCTTTGCTTAGTTTGGGACTAGGTCGATTTGTGTATGATTGGTCCCATAATATTTATTTATTTATTATTTTATTTATATAAGTACTCAGGGCTGTAATCCTTTGAAGTCCTTAAAAAACCAAACTTTAAGTTAAAACGTAAATAAAAATTGGGCAAGTGCGAGCCCGACTCGCGCATGAAGGGTTCCGTACCTATACATATATATAATCTATAACAAGTTTGTTGTATGGGAGCCCCCCTTAAATATTTATTTTATTTTATTTTTTAATTTCAACTGTCTAGCTATCACCGTTGTTGAGATACAGCCTGGTGACGGACGGACGGACGGACGGCGAAGTCTCAGTAATAGGGTCCCGTTTTTACCCTTTGGGTACGGAACCCTAAAAAAGAACCGGCTGTTTACCTATGCCACAACAAACGTCGATACCCTCAAGGGAATCAAATTTTATAAGGTAATTAGGTATTTTCAGTTGAACTAAAACTATAAATTTGGCAAGTAATAGCGTGTCTTACTCTCTTACTACAAGTACTTATAGGGAGTAATCTGAAACTATACATTACTAATTAAATAAAAAAGTAGTCTGTACTTAAAGTACGTAAAACAGTTTTCTAACGGTGACGTTAAATTTGCCACTTAGTATATTTTATCTTTTCCTTAGTAATGTCGTAATGTGCAGTGATTTAATAGTTCGTAAAGAACCCTCTGTGCGCGAGTCCGACTCGCACTTGACCGGCTATTTGTATTAACTGAGAATACTGATTTAAACGTTAAGGGAAATTCCTATCCTTAAGAGGCCTTATTCCTTTTAACCCACTTTCACCTTAACGAACTTTTTGGAACCTGGGTAAATTTTGCGATATCTGAAATCGCAACAAGTATTAGAGTAAATTATTAAAAAAAAATGAGCGGTGCTATAACACCTGGTCGGGCTATCTGGGTTAAATTTTTGTTTTTTCATATTATGACAAATATATTGATAGGTAATTTCAACCAACTTTTTGAAGTAAATAATACTTTTCCCCGAGTTCTAGGTATTAACATAGTTATTTCATGCTTTCATTGCGTGCAGTCGAAATAAGTTGAAAAAACTAATTTTCCGCGTGAATTTTGTCAATTTCGAGTAGTTTTTGAAACAAAAATTATTACTGAAAAACTCAAAGTGTTTCAAATATATATCAATAAATCCCAATAGCCCTGTTCTAGGTAGTAACATCAATAATATGTTAAGAAACATGTTTGATCATAGAGAAAAATGTATAAAACAATCAGCATTTTAAAAGGTATAAGGCCTCTTAAGGTGATTAAACTTTTGACTATGATTTTGTTCGGTTCATCGGAATATGAATTGCCCCATGTGTATACCCCGACGTGATCTAGAAATATATAAATCTACTACCCAAAAATTTATGTATACGCGTAGATTTCTATTAGTTGTATTATTTTAAGAAACAACAAAGCGGGTAGAAAGTTACACAGATAACTTTTCCAGACCCTGTGCGAGCGAAGCCGCGGGCAAAAGCTAGTGGACATATAATTTATTTCATTCGATTTTATTGTTGAACACGGATTAATTTTAGCTTCTTGGTTTGGTTTTAAAGGCTGTTCTTTTTTATCAAAAATATATATATATATATTTCACTCGATCTATGGCGATAATTATTGATTCGGTTTGGTGCTGTATACAATTTTGAGTGTTAATCAAATAGTAGGACAATTAAGCAAGCATGTAATTAAGAAAATTGGTTTAGGAGCTTATTTCACACCGCAAAATGGGACAAATATTAATTTTATTTATGCTGTTATAAAGCAGCGGGTAGTTAAAGGCTAGCCAGTCAACATGCGTGCGTGGTTGCTGAGTTTGTTCATCGCGGCGTATGCTGTCTGCGCTCAGAGTTCTGGGGTAAGTTTTATCAAATTTATACAAACACCAATGACATCCTCAAAAAGGTTTCAAGACTGAATTCAGTGAGGTGAAGAAGGCCTTCATGGAATGGAAAATGAAATAAGAAGTTCGTTCACTGTAGAAAAATACACGTGAGGTTTCCTTCTACCCCTCCCTCCCCCAACGTGATCTGTCGAGATTTTTGTGATGAATTCTTTTATCGGGAAGAGAGAACACATAATACGAAGATGCAACGTAAGCTGCGACTGCCTTCATCATGTCTGCGAAGAACCATATAAGTACAGGATATAATCGTTAAGTGTAACCAGTCAATCAAGAATCAATGAATGTCATATCGGAAGTAAGTTACCCAATGATTAAAACCTCATCAAAAACGTTTTTTCATAATGTTATATTCGGTAATCATTTATTAATACACTACCTATTACAATTTTCACTGATTCGTTATTATTATAGAAAATGACAAACATGACAACTAGCATATTTGCCATAGATACCACACTCTACCCTACTTAATATACATGAATAAGCATATCCTCTGACAATAGTATCATCTTCACTAAATAGCCAAATAAGCAATCCACGTAGTTATAAAACATAGCAAAACACAAAGCGGTCTTAAATCTATCCTGTGATCCCTTTACATGACCTTCTCTCCACACAAAAAGACAACGGTGTTATTAAAAAAATATATTTTAGCCTTATTGAATGAGCATGTTCACAATCACAACAAATAATATTTCCTCTTATCAAAAACCACATATGTTTTTCCAAAGTGAAAATTACGAAAAATCACAATTTATTGTTATTTTATGCGGGGTCTCCGCCCCCCGAGCTCCTCGCCTTCTTCGATCGCCCCTTGTTCAAGTTACTTATTTTAATAATCATTTTCTTCTACGAATAATATTTAATTTTTTTACTTTCGTAGTCTGACTTGGCGCAGGCGGACCAAATATCAAATGCCATTAAAATGATACCACGGGTACGTATTGATTGTTAGTCGCCTTAACCTCTGCGTACTCCATACAGTACAGTCGAGTTCATAAACTAATGACCTTCATGTCGGTTCTTCCTCTGAACCATCTGGCCCGATAATAGCGTAGACAACGAAAAATGTCCTAAAAAATATGTGTACTCGCCTGTTTTGTCAACGGCATAGACGAGGTCAGATATTTTTGATTACATTTTTGCTCATAAATTTAAGAACTCGACTGTACTATCAAATCGAGTATCAAATGAAGTGTTCATTAAAAATATATCCATATTATCAATTTTATGTAGGGATCCTTGTGTTGCATTACTCATTTGCTGGGGGTCCTGGCGTCCACGAATTATTTTATGGACGGTCGCTTTTCAAGCGGTCTTCAGCAGTGTGTAATGCATCGGGGACTTGGTGGCTTTGGTGTTCACGTGAACCTGGTATGTTCAGGCATCTTGGTCGCTTTCTCTATACTTTCCAGGAACTGCAGGGAAAGTCTTCCCCTGTCACCAGGAGCACTTCCAGGGTGTCGTTTTTCTCACTAGCTATGCGACCGACGCCGACCGATTAAAATTTTGGTTTGGCATAGATTTATATAGATGTGAGACGGATCATAACGCAAAGGGACAGGAAGGTACTGGAAGCCTATAGAATGAGGTGTTGGAGTTGGATGAAGAAAATTAGTCGGACAGAAAAAGTCACTATTTATAAGTAATCGTATGCCAGCTTTAACCAAATGTATATTTTGTAGCAAGAAAAACAAAACTTTTTCGCTTTAATTTTATAAATTGTTAGTCTATCCATCTTTGTTAAATTACAGTTTACTTGAACAAGCTAGCTATATTACTTTTTCAGGTATTATATATTAAGTTAGTAACCCGTGTTATTCGCTCACGAATATAGAAAGTACAGTATCGCAGTAACCACGGTGCACGGGTACGATCATCAAGATCTAATTGCATTTTTGAGTTTTCGCGGAATTTACTAGGCAGACATTTTCAGGTGCACTTGAACAATAAACCGCGTACAGTGCCGGGAAAATGTTTGTGTGAAAGTCCCAGAAATTCTCGATGATAATACGTACCCTGAAATAACAATACTTTTCATAATTTTCAGAATGTCAAGCTCAGCAACGATGAAGTACAGGTAGGGCGTTTCATCAAAATATATTTTTGATTAACAAAATACTCCATCGAAAGAAAGTGAGAGTTTAATCGCCTACTTTGTAAAATTATTGTCTCGTAAAATATACCCCCTCCATAATGGGGGTAGGGCCCCAAAATTTGACTCGGCAGATCATAATTTCTAGTGCCAAGATAAAGTTGTAAAGTAAAGCCTCATTGTATGTGGCAGTTTTATGGCAAAATAGGTAGGTACATAGGTACCGATTATGCCATAAAACTGCCATATTTAATCTAACGAAAACTCTTGAAATGGTACTTCTTACTAAATAATCTCACAAATTGTACTCGCAAGTATGGGAATGGATTGAATATTTCAAAAATCTTGCATTTTGTTTATAGGTGGGAATTAAATTTGATACACTTTCCGGTTTCCGATTGAGCTGAAATTTTGCACGAATATGCAAATCGCGTGACAATGCAATATTATGATGACGTGGAGCTGATCTGATGATGGAGTTGGAAGGTGGCCATAGGAACTCCGTAATAAATACAGCAATAATATCGAGTTTGGGCTCCTTAGAATCGTCTTTGTGAGCAATTGATGGATGTTTAAAGAAAAGTAGAGTCGGCTATAAAAGCTTGTCACAAAAATGAATTTTTTAACTTATTTTATTCTGTTTTTAGTTTGTTCAGACACATAGACAGACAGACAGACAGACAGACGGACAGCAGAATATTTGTAATAATCTGGTCCCATTTTTTACCCTTTGGGTACGGGAACCTAAAAATAAAAATAAAAACATAAAATTTGTTTCTTTCCGCCTTGTATAAATAATAACTTATCACACTAATATTATAAAGGCGGAGTGTGTATGTGTGTATGTTTGTTACTTCGTCAGGCTCAAACTGCTGGATCAATTTTGATAAAATTTGGTAAGGCGGTAGCAGTATGACACCTTGGATTAACACAATGGCTACTTTTTATCTCGAAAAAATGCAGTGTTCCCGTGGGACGAGCGGGTAACACCGCGGGGCGCAGCTAGTGTTTTATAAAGGCTTATTATTTTCGCGGCGACAGAAAAATTAAAGAGCAGCAAACTATTTGCAACTAAAATAATAACTTGTCAGCGATTAAATATTTTGGCAATCATTTATATTAAATGAGCTTTAAACTAAGGATATTTTAAAATTCAAATAATGGCAGCTACTTTAAGGTAGCAGAAATAATAAACAAGATTACTGAAATCATAGGTGAGGTACTATAAATAATGACTTGGCGACTAATATTAGCAGAAGGATAACAAACTTTATATTCGTGGCAACTACAGGTCTCCATCTAAAAAAGCATTTTGGGCTTTGATTTGCTGGCAGCTTAAATATTAAAATGGGTACTATATAAAAGTAATGGGGAGTTATTTTTTTAGTTTTCGAAACCATAATTTAATGAAAACGGCGATAAGCGTTTTTTAGGTAAAAATGTTTTGCCCATACAAAACACGCTTATTTTAGTCCGAATCTAGCTAAAACACGCTACGCTAAAATAAGCATTGCATTATCATAAGACTTGCCTCAGAACCGAAGTTGTCAACCCCGATTCCACGTGGTCTTGTCTGCCCTACCCCTAGAGTGTATATAAAAAGCCGGAGGCGCGGAGGGAGAGCAGCCCTCGCCCGCCGTGACAAAGCTCGGGAGCCGTGCGGAGCGGAGCGGCTGAGGCTGGTCGCCGAAGGCGACCAACAAGCCGAAGCTGCGGAACGGAGTACGGGCGACCGTGCTTTGCCACGCAAGGGCGGAAGGGCTGCACTTCCCGCAGCGCCGGAGCTAAGGCAGAGTCTGACACAATATCCAAAAAAATATTGTCGGTTTTAGGAGTCCATATCTCGGTAATTATTAAGTTTAGAAAGAAGTTGTCCATACAAAACACGTTTATTTTAACGTATTCTATACGATAGAATCATAAAAATAGGTGTCAATATGACATCACACCTGACGAAAAATTGACCAAAATCAGAGCCACTAAATAAAACTATAGACCAAAATTATTATTTATACATGCAATTTTCAACTTTGATTAAAGCTCTTAAATTGTCGCACAAAGTATTTTTTTTATGACCTTGATTTATTTTATATGTAATCTCCATTGAACAATTAGAGTAGGCCATTTTCAACTTTTTATCCGCTGTCATGTTTCCGCTTAATTAGTTAATTCAGTCGCCAAAACAATAACTCGATGCTAGTTTATATTGAAACAAAGCCGAAAATTGATTACTTAGCTGCTACTTTTTACTTTAATAGTCTCCGCAATTAGTCGCCAACTTATTATTTTTGCTATCCCCTTTAATTTTTTATAAATCCCTAAATCTGATTAATTTGTCGCCGCGTTAAATACATGCCTTTTATAAATTGTTAGGCGACTTTCGTTAGCAAGAGAGCTATGTTAAAATACAATTCATAGGTACTCATACTCATTCATCTATTTCATTCCAAACTGCCTTTATGGTTACTGTGGTCAACATTCCCAAGCATTAAATGACTAAAATTATAAATAAAATAAAATTTGTACAATATTACAATCTCCTAGATTTAACGATATTTATTGTAATCATATAACGATATTTATTGATATAATATATCGATATCATGCATTTTCTGTGATCTCTGGATTCGATCAATAATATAGAACCCAATTTATTCCATAAAACATGGAAATAGTCGCAAATATTTACGTATTTTATGATGAAAAAAACACTGCCTGAATCAGGTCTTTATATGTTCTTCTGGCTTTGTCCTTGACTGTAAAATTAAGATTCCAAATGAAGTACACTTACTACGAGTAAGAGTATGAGTAGCAATTGCATTTTAATATTAATGAATTCTGATCCACCTGGGGTGCTGTGATGACGCTTGAGCTGGGTACCGCCCCGGGCGCCTTGAAATTGACGTTGACTTGATGAAGGGCGCTCCAGCCCTCTACTGGCAGCGCTGCTTCTGTGGTCCACCACCGGCTGTATTCGCCGAATAGATTATTAATGGTTACCTATCTGAAACACTAAAAACGTTAGTCCGAATTTCATTTCGACAAAAACTATTTGACAAATATCATTTTAATTTTTTTTGATTTGTCCGAAAATTCAATTCGATAATTTACGATTGGACATTAATTGTTTAGGATTTTTATTCACTCGACTAATGACACGTTTCCCTAAATCTCATTTGTCCGTAATATCAGTTTTCCGATGTAACGTTTCCGTTTATTAACTACTCGACTTTTTTATATGACTTTGATTTCATTTGTCCGATGTAACGATTCGGTTTATTAACTACTCGACTGTTCTCAAGTGGACTTTTTAATTTTAGTCATATTATTGTATCCTTTTTCAACAATTTGTCAAATTAACATAATGTATGTGTATAGTCGGCATTATAATTGACAATGATACATATTTATACCTGGCAAACTAGTCTGCAAAATTTACCCGCTTTGTACTTTGATAAAGATAACCCTACCCGCCACATAGGTAAAACTTGTTATGGCGTATTAATAATCAAACAGCGAGTAGCATTCGCTCGGCTCGCGCGCTGTTGTGGTCACTGTTCTAACCTAACCTAACCCAACCAGGTCGGTTTTGGCGGTTTGTCGGCTGCTGCCGCAGCACGGTAGCTTCGCTCGTCGGCTCGCGCGCTGTTGTGGTCACTGTTCTAACCTAACCTAACCCAACCAGGTCGGTTTTGGCGGTTTGTCGGCTGCTGCCGCAGCACGGTAGCTTCGCTCGCTCGGCTCGTGCGCTGTTGTGGTCACAGTTCTAACCTAACCTAACCCAACCAGGTCGGTTTTGGCGGTTTGTCGGCTGCTGCCGCAGTACGGTAGCTTCGCTCGCTCGGCTCGCGCGCTGTTGTGGACACAGTTCTAACCTAACCTAACCCAACCAGGTCGGTTTTGGCGGTTTGTCGGCTGCTGCCGCAGCACGGTAGCTTCGCTCGCTCAGCTCGCGCGCTGTTGTGGTCACAGTTCTAACCTAACCTAACCCAACCAGGTCGGTTTTGGCGGTTTGTCGGCTGCTGCCGCAGCACGTTAGCTTCGCTCGCTCGGCTCGCGCGCTGTTGTGGTCACAGTTCTAACTTAACCTAACCCAACCAGGTCGGTTTTGGCGGTTTGTCGGCTGCTGCCGCAGCACGGTAGCTTCGCTCGCTCGGCTCGCGCGCTGTTGTGGTCACAGTTCTAACCTAACCTAACCCAACCAGGTCGGTTTTGGCGGTTTTTTGGCTGCTGCCGCAGCACGGTAGCTTCGCTCGCTCAGCTCGCGGGCTGTTGTGGTCACAGTTCTAACCTAACCTAACCCAACCAGGTCGGTTTTGGCGGTTTGTCGGCTGCTGCCGCAGCACGCTAGCTTCGCTCACTCGGCTCGTGCGCTGTTGTGGTCACAGTTCTAACCTAACCTAACCCAACCAGGTCGGTTTTGGCGGTTTGTCGGCTGCTGCCGCAGCACGGTAGCTTCGCTCGCTCGGCTCGCGCGTTGTGGTCACAGTTCTAACCTAACCTAACCCAACCAGGTCGGTTTTGGCGGTTTGTCGACTGTTGCCGCAGCACGGTAGCTTCGCTCGCTCAGCTCGCGGGCTGTTGTGGTCACAGTTCTAACCTAACCTAACCCAACCAGGTCGGTTTTGGCGGTTTGTCGGCTGCTGCCGCAGCACGGTAGCTTCGCTCGCTCGGCTCGCGCGCTGTTGATGTCACTGTTCTAACCTAACCTAACCCAACCAGGTCGGTTTTGGCGGTTTGTCGGCTGCTGCCGCAGCACGGTAGCTTCGCTCGCTCAGCTCGCGCGCTGTTGTGGTCACAGTTCTAACCTAACCTAACCCAACCAGGTCGGTTTTGGCGGTTTGTCGGCTGCTTGCTGCCGCAGCACGGTAGCTTCGCTCGTTCGGCTCGCGGGCTGTTGTTGTGGTCGCAGTTCTTATGTAATGCCGAAAATATCATTGGGTAAATGAAAAAATGGGTATTAAACAAAAGACGTCTCAATTCAGATGGCAAGTGAATGGGACGGGAAAAGTTAAAAGGTGAACTGAAAATTTGGCTAAATGAAAAAATGGGTATTAAACAGAAAACGTCTCAATTCAGATGGCAAGTGAATGGGGCGGGAAAAGTTAAAAGGTGAACTGAAAATTTGTTCAAATGTATGCAGTGCCAAAAGTATCATAGGGTAAATGAAAAATGGGCTACGAAAAAAAATACGTAACAACTCATAGGGCAAGTGAATGTGACGGGAAAAGTTTTTCGGACAAACAAGTATCGGCTACTAAATGTAAAATGGTGAAAAGAAAAATGTACGAATCCTGTCATCGGACAAACGATAATAATTCGAATAGTTTTCGGGCAAATGAAATTCGGTCAATGGTTTTTAGTGTTTGAGATAGGTTACCATTATTAATATCTAAAAATGCTTATTTCGATTAACAGCTTTATACACTCTTTCAAACTGTTGAGCCCCTTTCAGTCTGGTTTTCGTCCCAGCCATAGTACTTGTACTGCACTTCTCAAAGTGACTGAAGATGTTAGGCGGGGCATGGAGGGTCAATTGGTCACAGTACTTGTTCTCATTGACTTTTCTAACGCTTTCAATACTGTTGACCATGAGATCCTACTTGCCTTGCTCAGCCATCTTAATGTGTCTTCTTCTGCTCTTGGCTGGTTTGCTTCATATCTTTGTGGGCGCCAGCAGGCAGTCCGTGTAGATCGGGCTTTGTCTGATTGGTGCGACCTTGCCTCTGGTGTACCTCAAGGAGGAATTCTCTCTCCTTTATTATTTTCTCTTTTTGTAAACTTTATCACCCCTGGTCTTCGCTGTTCTTACCATCTTTATGCTGACGATTTACAACTTTACGACCAATGTAAAGTGTCTGATATTACTGACACAATTAACAAATTAAACCTGGATCTCTTACACATCCAACAATGGTCTGAGAAATTTGGTCTGTTTGTAAACCCCTCAAAGTGTCAGGCTATTATCATTGGCAGCTCTCGTCAGCTTGCTAAACTTGACCAGGATTCTGTAACTCCTGTAAATTTCAACGGAACGCCTATTCCTTTTAGTTCTAGTGTTAAGGACTTAGGTGTTCACTTAGATAGCACACTGAGCTGGAGGGTGCAGGTAGGTGAAATTAGCCGGAAAGTCATTGGCTCGCTTCATGCTCTCAACAAACTGAAAAATTTCTTGCCTATCAAAACTAAGGTATTGCTTGTAAATGCACTATTACTACCCATAATTGATTATGGTGATGTTTGTTATCCGGACTTAAATGAGGATCTTCTTGATAAGTTGGATCGACTTCTTAATAATTGTATTCGCTTTATTTTCTGTCTCCGTAAATATGATCACGTTTCTTCTTACCGCTCTCAGCTTGGCTGGTTTCCCATCCGTCAACGACGCAATATTCGTATGCTCTGCACTCTCTTTTCAATACTCAATGATCCACAAGCTCCTGAATACCTGAAAACCTTTTTCTGCTATGTTGAATCCACTCGTAACCGTAATTTTCGCTCTTCCGGCAATCTTGCCCTTTCTATTCCTCTTCACCGTACTGGTTTCATGTCTAATTCTTTCTCCTTGCAAGTGGCTCGCCTCTGGAACGGTCTTCCTCTCACAATCAAACAGGCTCCGAGTAAGTTGGCATTTAAAAGGGCCGTGCGAAGTTTCTTTGCTGGCAGAACTGAAGTCTCATAGTATATCTGCTTGGTTTGTTTCATCGTCGTATATATTTATGTATGTATCTATTTATATATATGTATATTATATGTATGTATGTACCTAATATGAGTATTTTAATTATATGTAATTATATTGTCTGATGCACCGCCTACAATTTCTCTGCTTTGCCCTAAGGTTGACTGGTAGAGAATGCCTCATGGCATTAAGTCCGCCTTTTGTACGTTAAGTTTTTCTTTTGTGCAATAAAGTTTAAATAAATAAATAAATAAACAGCAATTTGGTATATAAACTTATACTAAGCTTTTTTATCGTTCGTATAATTTTCCCCTACTACCTAAATATGCACCTAAGAGCATATCAACAGCCCTGCTCAGTCAAAAAAAATATCATTTGGGTTTCTGTGCGCCCGCAAAAGGCGGGAAAAAGCTTCACTTTGTTTTTTTATACTAGAGAAAAATCTGTAATTTTTTTCTAGGAATGAGTTTCCTCATTCAAAATATTTGACAAACGTATCCATTCCCTATTCTAAATTTTTTGGACGTAAGTGTAAGTAATCCGTACCGGTTAATGCTACCGGTGTAAGTAAGTAAACATTTTATGGTACACAAAAAACAGGTAAATTCTATAACAAATAACATCAAATACAGGTCCAAAGGCAGTGTATCTACATATATATTTATAATTATTCCGTGGTGCTGGTGAGCGGCCGTGCTTCGCACTTGAATAATCTAATTAGACCACTTCTTTCTTTATTTTCAGATGGTGATTAACACTGCAGTATTTTTCCCATCTGGTCACACGTGGTCTCTTTGGCTTGGTTTGGTCGTAGTGCAATCAGCATCAAAAATATCTGAAAATTTTAGTACGTAATTTGACATGAGGAAGCTAGCTGTAAAATTGACAAATATGTTTGATGCGAATAAAATCCCCCAGTTTGGCAGGCCCAACTTTGAGAAACACATCCATCGTCGAATCAGACTCCACTAGGCAGTGTAAGCAGCGCCTGAGAGGCTGCGCAATTGTCGTGAGACGGGGTGTTTGTCGTGTCTTAAGACGAAGTCTCACTCATACTAAGGGCCTTATCATAGCCGGCCCTGACGGGAGGGTCAGCCCCGATCACCACTTCCATGAGTTCCTTAAGAACATCAAGGCAAGCACAGCCAATACATTATTAAATGATGACGTCACCTCTGACGATGTAGTTATTTCAGATAGGGCAACTGTAGGGAATTCTCCTGAAGTCGCCGTCTCCTCAAGCTCCAAGCGTCATCCTAAGCATAGTCGATGGCGGAGCAATGTAAAACGTAGCATCAACCCTGTTGTCAGTAAAAATAAGCACCCCTCGGTATTAGCAACCAGGGCAGTATATTTCAGTAGGCGCCCCCACTGGGAGCAAACTAGAACTACACACAATTAAACAAAGTTTCTAGTTAATTGTTAATTATCCATGGTTTTTTCTCATTTAGTATTAACCACTTTTAAGCCAGAGATCTCTCCAGAGATCTAGTAGATTAGTCTTAGTTTTTAGTTTAGATAAGTTAGGTTAGTCAAACTCCAGTGCTTCTCCAAGCGGAGTAGCACGTCTGGCACCAGCAGCAGTGTAAAGGGTCCTTCGGACCCGCAAGCAACCGTGGATTAAAAAAAAAAAAAACTTGCGATTTGCGAGAGAATCTTGTATTAAGGCGATCACGCAGCGAGTTCGCCGCGACGATTATTTGTATAGAAAACTCGCCCGCAAATCGCAAGTGTGAAATACAAAAATACGAATACAAAATATTATACGACGCGTTTGGCTCGGTTTGTAAACACCTGCCTACTGAGTCGGCGGTCCCGGGTTCGAATCCCGGCCGGGGCAAATATTTGTTCTTGGGTCATGGATGTTATCTATATATGTATTTATATATTATGTATATCGTCGTCTAGTACCCATAGTACAAGCTTTGCTTAGTTTGGGACTAGGTCGATTTGTGTATGATTGTCCCTTAATATTTATTTATTTATTTATTATATATTAATATGTGCATGCGTGCGTGCGTGTGTGTGTGTGTTTATGATTTTATGTATAGTAAATTCTCCGTTTCGTCATAACTTATTATTTATGACAAGTTTTTTGCATTCGTGGTACGATTTAGAGTAAATGTCTAAATAATCTTTGTTGATTTTATTGTACATGTATGCTGATCTTCTGTTGAACTGTGGAGAACAATGGATACGAGTAGCTCTGTGCTAAGAGTTTCTCTGCGAGATCATCATCGACGGAAGGATCCGAGTAAACGACGTTACATTACTTTCGTTTTTTATCGGCATAGAGATTTTTTATCACCGATTTTAAAGCAATTACGAAAATAATATTTAAATAAAACAGTTTAAAAAGATTACATAGCGTATTTTCATCATCCGGATACGAGATGTCACCTGTTTAAAATGTTTTATTTAAATGTGACAGACTTACAATCGACTATTTCAAGTATTAAATATTGAGTATTTTTAATCATTATTGTTAATTAATCACATAATCATTATGATTTCAGTTTTGCCAAGTAGTTCTCACGGTATGTCGTTTCGCTTTAAGTTACAGTGTTGGCAGAAAACAGTACGCGAAATTAAAGTGCGCAGGAGTGTATGGAGTAGTTCATACGTTCTAGGTACAGCGGATGAAACGTGGTTAACCCAAACGTAGTTTGTATTTAGGGCGTGGCTGCTCTGATGAGAGATTGCAGGCCGCCTGTGTACCGCAGTGTGGGAGTACAAACCCTTTAACGGGAATGCCTCCATTGCCTCCGCTTCTCAGGACAACATATATACGTTTTCGACGCTAACGGCTGAGATCTCCGCATTTTAATGTGCCGTATTTATTCTTTAATTTTCATATGATGTATCTAGACGTACAAAAGTAGAGTAGGTAAGTTAGGTTCGCAATATATTAGCAAATTCTCGAACGGCAAACCGCCCAGAAATAGGAGCCCAAAGGAACGGGGCACGACCTAATGGTTACTATTGAAAAAAACTAGTGAAAAAATTTACATTCATAAAAATATTTGTAATAATTTTCTACAGTGAAAAATGCTTATTATGAAAATGATGTACTTACCAAATTTATTACATTTATATTTCAGGGTGCAGTGGCCTCTTTATCCGGGGAACAAAAAAAACCCGGGTTGGTTCCCAGGGTAGGTGTAAGCGTACATACCTATATTTATCGTTGGTTTTGGGTAGGTGAAAAGTAAAAAGGACACATCTTGCTTCGTAATATTTGTGTTTATTGATATGTAAATAGTACTTATTGTGTAAGTGAAAAAAATTATAAAATATGAATATTTAAGGGTGGTAAGAAGAGGCATTCCAACGAGTGTTTATTAGTAGGACGGAGGAAGTTTCTAATCCCCTTACTGCCTGTTATACACACAATGTTTTTCATCACATTTGGGAGGAAATAAAAAATACATAAGAAAAAATTAATATGAAACGATTGACAACCACCTTTTTTCGGCTATCAGTTTAAAAGAGAAAATAAATAATTATACAGAACCTTACAATCTATCATTAAATAAACACAAACTCGAGCTATTACGTTTATTTGTACCGGGGGCTCGATGTTATTTGTATTTAAAATATAATTATATTTATCTAAATATAGTACATTGTTGTAGAGGCTGTAAAATAGTAAGTAATAGATGAAAGGCCGACCCGCAGGGGAGGCTTTCGATAATACGAGTTCATCTATTGCACTTTTAGCTGAGCCTAAACAGTGCTTTTCACGACACGGGGAAATATATTATAATACGAGTTTTTCATATTAGTCATTAAACTCGGCGCGATGTTGGAGCCTCATTGTTGTAAAAATTAGGGCTATTGAATTATTATATTAAGCGGTTTACACTCACGTGAAATTGTCTGGAACGGCCCGACATGTTTCGAGCTCGTAATTAAATATGTCTCACGAAAGTTTTAATAAGATTATGAGGGCTATTATATAGATAAAGCTGATCGTGCCCCCAGATTCAAACGACATAACGACGATTTTCAACCCAGTTATGAAGAAATAACAAAAATATTCAAACTTACCTCACTTTGAACTAAATTTAGACATTTAAACATTTAGTCTAAGCTACACTCAGGTAAACAACCCTACGATACAAATTGTAACGGTACGTAATATTAATACGACGCGTTTGGCTCGGTTTGTAGACCCCTGCCTACTGAGTCGACGGTCCCGGGTTCGAATCCCGGCCGGGGCAAATATTTGTGCAAAATATTTGTTCTTGGGTCATGGATGTTATCTATATATGTATTTATATATTATGTATATCGTCGTCTAGTAGCCATAGTACAAGCTTTGCTTAGTTTGGGACTAGGTCGATTTGTGTATGATTGTCCCTTAATATTTATTTATTTATTTATTTATTTATTATATATGTATTTATATATTATGTATATCGTCGTCTAGTACCCATAGTACAAGCTTTGCTTAGTTTGGGACTAGGTCGATTTGTGTATGATTGTCCCTTAATATTTATTTATTTAATATACGTTCCTAATATTATTTATTGCGTGAGTCAATGTGAACATTATTAAATTAATCACATTACAAAACCTACATTTAATATTTACTAAACAATACACATTTTTATTTTTATAAATAATGACACAAAGGTAAATTAAGAAAAGAAAAATTGAATGCGATCTACTACAATCGAAGCGGGGGGGGGGGGTGTTGTAGTAGATCGCATTCAATTTTTCTTTCTTAATTTACCTTTGTGTCATTATTTATAACATATTTAAACAATACACATTTTTTTTTATGTGGCGGGCTGCCCCGTAGCTCATACGCGCATCTCACGCAATGGAGTCGTGGCTTTTCAGCTGAATTAAAAAAATATTATGAACTCAATATAAGTATACATAATAAAGTGTTTATTTGTTGAGAAATAAGTATGGTAGAAATTAAGAAATTGTTTCACGCCCCATAAAATAATAACTTTAGAATATAGATGTTCATGATTTTCAGGGTAATAATAATTTTCCCTAATCTTTTTAAAGAAAACTTATTAAAAAGTAAACCTGAGGAGTAATATCTTACTTAAGAAAATAAACTCGTTTGCGTGTATTTATAAGTTTATAAAAAAAATACACCTTATAAATGACGCATTTTCACATGCAGCAGATGGTTAAGGTTTCATTGGTTAAATTGTCGCTTAAGCCGGCCGAGAAAATGACTCTGAAATATTTTCTATAAAGTCGTATCTTACAATGAAATTCATGTGTAAATACGACCTGTTACCGTTAGGTGCTACATTGTTGTCGTGTTGGGAGCTAACATAGATATACTCGTACAGTATACTAATGAACATATATATATATATAAGCAGTTTTGTGCACTGGATTCAGGTAATCTATAACCAAATTTTCGAGCAGTGTCGTGAAAAGTATGTTTATCGTCGTCTGGTGTCCAGGATAACATATACATAAATACATATACTGTAAGATTCTGTACATTTATATTTGTTTGCTGTTATAATTTGATGGCCGGGTTGCAAATAAGCATTTGCAACCCGGCCTATTTCATTAAAATAAAAAAAAAAAACACAGAAAAAAGTTGGTTGACAATCGTTTAATGTTGTTTCCTCGTTAATCGTTTATTTCCCCCCAAATATGATGAAAAATAGTGTGTGTATGACGAGCTATAAGGGGATTAGAATAACAAATTCAGGCCATTAAAACCTTCTAATAGACCTTTGTTAGTAATCTCCTTCTTTCCACCCTTGATACAATATACTATTGCACCTCTGCAACGTTGGTGGTCAATAGAGTATAGAGAACTAGGTTAACATAGTGAATAAAGGTTTAGTATTGTCTTTCCTTAAGAAAGCTCGTTTATACATAATAACAACCATTATATCGAAATATAAAGGAGAAAGTAGGATAAATGATAAACCGAACCTTTCCGATGTTATGTGATGACGAAATATTTACTACTACATCTGTAAGTCATTGGATTGGATTTTACAAGTTTGTCAACTGTCCTTTATTTAATATGTTTTAGAAATTTGAAGAAAAAATGCTCATTATCAGCGATGCGCTCAAGATCCTCTTTCCTAAGGCTAAAAAATTGATTGGCAATCTAGTGAAAGAACTAGTAGAACAGGTAATTATGAGTTAATATGGAATCCTTTTTATTAATTGGGTAAAAAGTATCGTATAATCACTAACAATTGCTACTACTTTGTTTCATGAAATTCCACACTACGATGCTGCTCATAAATTGTACTCGAATGTACATAAGTTAAGAAATAACAGTAGAATACACACACACGTACTCTCAAACTCTTGCTTTTCTTCTGATCTCGTGTCTCGTTTTTCAGAAAAAGAAGAAGTTGGTAAATAAGCTTCATTTAGTTTATTCGCGACACACATTTATTTGATTTAGTATTTATCGCTCCAATAAGTCCATCTTACTCCACATAATGCCAAGTTCCCTAAAATATCAATTTTCAGTATATGCATTTCTTGTTTAAGTTATTATAACCTCGTAAGGCCGACTATACGTACACTACAATGTATAAATGCCAAAGCCAGTAAGAGTCTTATTTTAGTGCTTAACACGAAAACTGCCTAAGGTCTTACGATGCCCATTATCCTGGCACTGACTATTCTTACGTTCTTCGTCCCACTTTGTCAAGAATTAAATAAAAACGTTCGAAAACCGTAAATTTGTACTTTCATTACAATAAATATCTTTGTGTGATTAGACATGCACATTGGCTCTGTGTAGGTGAGCTCGGGAGCGCTCAGTGCCAGCTCACCCACACAGAGCCAATGTGCATGTACATCTACTCACACAAACATGGCTCACCCGCGCTCGTGAGATAAAAGTACTGTAATATGATGATGTTATTGCGACCTCGTACGTGCCGCCGCCGGCCGCCGCTTTATCCCTCCGCGGAGTTAATGGTAGTACGGAGTACTTCATATTATGTTCACTTAAGGCCTCTCATTTGTAACAGTTGCATAAGCGACTTTTGATATCTAGACACGGTAGTGTGTCCACCAAGTTCGCCAAGACACACCGGTCGTGGGTAATAATACGAGTACATGGACTATTTCGGGCCACTTCAGATCACACAATAACTTCAAATCTTCATATTTGGCCCACACATCATTTTGCGATTTTTTTTTAACCACCAGCTAGTAATTACTGAATCAATAAATTCAATAAAAACTTCACGAGATTTCACGTCCAAAAATTTTTATTTTTACCACTAACTGATTGCCTGACTATCTGACGGACTGACTTGCTAACTCATCAGATTATTTGAGTACTTTCGTGACTTAGAAAGTTGATATCTGGCACCCAGCTAGGCAATTGAGTGTGCAAAAATGAAAAAATCCGAAAACAATAAAAATTCACCGCTGAACTATTAATTACCGCTAGCAGCGCCTTCTTATCCCATCAAATAAAATAACAGAGTAAGCGGCTCATAAAAGAAGTGAAAATTAACTGAATACCAAGTTCATCCAAAACTCCTTAGATCACAGTTCTTGTCGGGCTCAGTTGATTAAAACGATTTGTTATGTTATTTGCTACTTAAGGCGACGGGTAATGCGAAACTAGCGCCACTTTCGATTTTTTTCTTATACCTTTATAATCTGATATTTTTTTAGAAATAGCTGAAGTCTAGGAGCTAGCAAAACACCTTTAATATTTATTAAATCACTTTATACAATTTGTTCACTGTAGTTTACCTTACAAAAATTGTTCACGTCAAAAGTGGCCACAATAGTTTTGGGCAAGTTTTTAGAGACAACTAAAGAACAAGAAATTGTGTATAATAATTTAATAAACACTAAAGGTGTTTTTCCAGCTCCTAATATCTTGCAATTACTGAAAAATGATCTGGTTTGGAAGATTATAATAAAAATTCGTAAGTGGCGCTAGTTTCGTATTACCTGTCCCCTTAATAGTGCGGCTTGGCTAGTTTTCACCCACTAAGTTTGATGGTTGAGTCAGAGTATAACTTTGTGGTGTAGGTATCATAAACAATGATCTCTGAAATAGGTGGTGGTTGGTTGTTAATGGTAAGTCAATGTCGGATGTAGGAATTGAAAATAAATACTTATGTTTATATAATTATAATATATCGGGGATAGACGTAGGACGGGGGCGGTGTGTGACATATAAGATGCACCATCAGGCATTGTTGTGAACGAGAGGATAGTTGCGGGGATAGTTCAATTCTATAGAATGGAATAGGAATAGGATAGAATGTTTTAATTTGCCAGAACATGTATAGTAGAAGATGACACAGGATATTTGAATGTATCAGTAAACACTGAGTTTCAAAAATCTGATAATGAATGTTTAAATGGGTTAGGCCTTTCCGCCAAATTATTTTTCGTCGAATGTTTCATTTAACCGAAGTATCATTTCGCAGAAATCATTTTTCACTGAAACTGTAAAAGTAAAACTGTAGGATTGTTATAAAATAAACCTTTTTTTTTACCCGGAGAAATGCATTGAATTGCATACCACTACGTAACATGAGACCCTCGGGGGTAGAGTCAAATATTACGCATTTTACGGTGATGTGGGGCTCTCTAATCCGCGAAGGACTAGCCTACCCACTAAAACTCTGGGATGCTGCCAACCCGTGCCGTAGTGGTGATGCCATTGGATCGCGAACATTCACCACGAGACCACCGCACTTTCGCCCTAGGGCGAACCCTCACCGAAAGACACACTGTAGCATAGCAGTGTGCCTTACCCTCAGTCACTTCCCCAAGCCCCCAGGAAGCGCGGACCGCCACCGACACACGGTGCTTCGGTCCAACCCTCCTTGCTGAGGGAGAACAAACGCCCCTACCCCTCAGCCGGCCATGGGAGGACAAACGCCCCTAGCCCACGACCCACTCCCCACGCCAAGGGAGGACAAACGCCCCTACCCCTCGGCCCGCCACGGGAGGATAGAAGCCCCTATCCCGTGGGTCCCCCAACGCCAACGGGGGCGCAATTCAGCACAAACACCGAAGTGCCCACCCGAGTCATGCCCCGCCAGCCTCCTCCTCGGTCTCCTCCACCGGCGGAGGTGAAATCCAACACAAACACCGAAGTGCCCACCCGAGTCATGCTCCGCCGGTCTCCTTCTCGGTCTCCCTCGCCCGTCTTGGCCCGTAGGCCCACTCTTTGGTGTCTCTTGGCTTCCCCGCGGTGCCCAACCGCAGGTACTGAGCCTCCCCACCACGACAAGATAGACACCCTCGGGGGGGTTATAAAATAAACCTAACCTAACCTAACCTGATCTATAGGATGATATTTTACATAGAAAACTATCAGATGGATGGTCAGTGCCCCCTAGTTGGAGGACGGTTTTGGATACTACATCGGTGGTTAGTGTGGACGAGACCTTAGCAAATGACGTAGTGAGTGTTGTGTGCAACCCGACAATTGGCATTGTGCGTGATGATGAGGGTAGTTTTGCGCCTCCGCCGGTGACACCCGCGTCGAGCAGCCGCGCGGACAGGGCGCGTGCCCGCAGTGTTCGGTTGGCCACCGCCGCGACTGATCGTCTCTCCTGATGCTGAATCGCGTACCGATTCGAAACGTGCCGAGCGTTATTCGACTTCTACAAATACAAATATTTTATTTGTTCAACACGGGTAAACAATTGTACATAGGCACAGATCGTATATAATAAAAAGCTACATCACCATGTTGGGCCGCAAGGCATACAAATTTTAGCTATAATAGACCGTTTCACCGGGGCGTACAGTCAGCATCAAATGCAGTCAGACAAAAAAACATTAACAGAATAATATGCTTTGTCCACTAAAAATTTAAACAATTTGGCTTTGAATGTAGTTATATCCTCTATACTACTTATATGACTTGGAACATTGTTATACATTTTTGAAGCCATACCAAGTACACTTTTTCTGTATAATGCTGTTTTGGAAGGCATGAAACTTCTTTTATTCCTAACACGTACACTCCTAAACTGTTTAAACAAATGCAAATTTCTTTTAACAAACATTACAGTTTCAAAAATATAAAGACAAGGAAGAGTTAGTATGCTTAATTTTATAAAGTATGGTTTACATCCTACCCGTAATGACATACGGTGCCGAGACGTGGACACTCACGGTTGGGCTGGTCCACAAATTTAAAGTCGCTCAGAGAGCTATGGAAAGGGCAATGCTCGGAGTTTCTTTGAAGGATCGAATTCGGAACGAAGTGATCCGTCAGAGAACCAAAGTTACCGACATAGCTCACCGTATTAGCAATTTGAAGTGGCAATGGGCTGGCCATATTATCCGAAGAACCGATAACCGGTGGGGTAAACGTGTTCTTGAGTGGAGACCGCGGATCGGCAAGCGTAGTGTGGGACGCCCTCAGACTAGGTGGAGCGATGATCTGTGCAGAGTGGCTGGCAAAAGCTGGATGAGAGTAGCCGAGGATCGCTTACAATGGCGTGCAGTTGGAGAGGCCTATGTCCAGCAGTGGACAAGAATAGGCTGATGATGATGGTGATGATGATGGTTTACATGAATCTTGTTGCTTAAGTCCACATAGTGATCTGATGCACCTTTTTTGTGCTTTAAATGCAACATCTCTTTCAACGGAGTTAGCCCAGAATATGATGCCATATCTTAGCGTCGACGTTACATAGGCTTGTTAGGCCGTTAAAACTATCGGTTGGTCCACAACTTTCCTTAAATTATATAGGACATATTTAAATTGATTCTATTTCTTACATATATTGTCAACTTGATTCCTCCATGTCAACCTATGATCTACGCTTATTCCAAAAAATTTTGTCACATCTGTTTCCTCCTTGCTGTCCCGTCTACGACGTGAGAAAACCCGTTTAAGTATTTTAATAGGATGATATTGACAATAATTATGAAAAATGTTCGACTACAAAGGAATACAAATTCTGTGAAGTAAAAATTCGGTGAAATGAAACATTCGACGAAAAATAGTTCGGCGAAAAGGCAGGATACCGTTTAAATGATGATGCCTATAATCACAGAATACTTAGTCAGATTGGTTTTAAACACGCATTTGATAGTTACTTTTGATGTTTGCAGTGATGTAACAAAGACATATTGTTTGCCAAATCTAACGCTTATGAATGGTCGATCGAATCGATTTTATCGACAATCTTTTTTTTTCGAACCTACTTACTTATATTTTTCGGCTCCATAGCTCTAAAGTCCTGCCGTGCTAACGAGAGTCCGATGAATTGTTATTTATGAGAAATGTGTAAAAGAGAAATTAAAAGGATCAACAATTATGACATCTCCGTAGAATGTACGACATTTAGAAGAATCGCAAGGAAGTTGTAACATTACACAATTGGAAGGATTATCAAGCTTGTAAATACAACAAGTAATAAAATAAACTGATTTAGAGTCAGAGTGCGGAGTTAAGCTCCATCGAAATAAGACGTGTCCACGCAGTGCGTAGTGCAAAACCAGTGAACCAAGACCCCTGCCTTACGGCGCTAAAGCTAGCCGCCAGTGTCTCGCTCCGTTGGACGCCGGCGGCAAACCGACCAGCCGCGAAGACCCGTCGCTTACGGCCTAAGTACGGGCGGCCGGTGTCTCGCACGATTGGTTATCTACGCGTAACTATACCCACTTGTTTACTATTTTTTTTTTTCGGAATATAATAACGCGCACAAATTATTTACATTAAGATGTCTAAAAACTGTCCGGGCTGTTGCAAAGAAATGTCTACATCTCAACGCATGCAATGCACTAAATGTGATAGTGCATATCATCACATCTGTGTCAATATCGCCGAACCCCGTAAGCTCACTGAGAGCGTTAAAAAGGAGTGGATCTGTCCTGCTTGTCAAAGCAAATTGCCAAAGAAAGGCAATTCTAACACGCCGGTGCGGCCGTCCGCGCCGACAAGCGACTCGGCAACAAATGGAAACACAAATGTCACCTTGCGCCCCCAGAACCGCAAAGCCCCTGCTCCACTAGTGTCCCAGGAATTAAGTACTGATTCCGAAGTACTTGCTTCGCTCACAAGAGAAATCAAATTAATGCGTCAAGATATGTGCAAAATTAGTGAGCACCTGCAATCCCTTTCAACGTCTTTCACACAGTTTGCACGCCTGGATGAATGTGAGAACCGATTCACCACTCTTGCCGAGCGGATCAGAGTACTTGAAGATCGCGAAATTGAAAACCAGGATCTTCGCAGTAGAGTGACTCAGCTCGAGGAGCAGCTCAACAATGAAGCGCAAAACCGCCTGAGCAACGAAATGGAGATTATCGGCGTGAACGAATGCCCTAACGAAAGCAAAATACACATAGTGCTTACCGCCGCCTTAAAGGTGGGCATTACATTGACGGATGCCGACATTGATCACGTCGCCAGAGCCGGTCCTAGAGGCTCCGTGTCATCAACAGGTGATGACCACAGGCCTCGGCCGTTAGTGGTCAAGTTTGTTCGACGCTCCAAGAGGAACGAGTTCCTAAAAGCGGCCAAAAGCAGACGAAATTTGACGACAGCGACAATAGAGGTCGCCGGCCCATCTAGAAAGCTGTATGTCAATGAAAGGTTGACAAAATTAAACCGCCAGTTATTTCGTGCAGCCAGGATACAGTCAAACAGCGCCGGCTTTAAGTACTGCTGGACTAGGAATGGCACCATCCTCATCCGTAAGAGGACGGGCAGTCCAGAAGTTATCATCAGGAATTTGGGAGACCTTGACCGGTGTCTCAGGACCAACTCAGACTGTGAGCAACCCATTCCCGATGAGCAGTCTCCGGCCACCAACGAAAGCGATGCCCAGGAGCAGGTCACAGTTAAATGAAAACAAAGCACGTTATGTCTCTCTAATATTACTGTTATATTTTTATTTCTTACGTGTAATTTCAATAAAAAAATATTTAAATCATGTCCTATACACACACACAAACACACCACAATCATCACACGACACACATCTTACTTGTGCTGTAGAAATGGGATCCCCCGCACTAAATAACACACTGCTAGAGAGAACTTTAAATACCGGTCTTTTGATAGTCATGATCAAAACGCAACTTGACAAGTGCGTTAAATTACACTGCTACGAAAATGATGTTACATGACCTTGGAAATAGCATAGATCAATCCTTTGTGATCGACTGTCATAAGTTAAACACACTTGACGAATGCAAAAAAGTTCTCACCAACCGTCATAAATTTAAATTACTTACGTTGAATATAAGAAGTTTGCAGCGTAACTTTGACGCCTTCTTAGTAACCTTAAAATCCGTTAACATTGAGTACGATGCCATAGTACTCACTGAGTGCTGGCTGAGCGAGGGCTCCATTATTGACCGTCTGCCAGGCTATAACTCATTTAACACAAGTAAAACTGTAAATAAGAGTGGTGGCGTTGTTGTATATGTTAGGGAGAGTCTTAATGCTACAGCAACAGAACCACCGATTGAGGATGCAAATTGCCTCGCTGTATCTATTTCCAACGAAATTATACTCTACGGTATATATCGATCACCATCATTCACGAACATTGACAAGTTCCTAACGTCCTTAGACACCACCCTAAGAAGTCAAGTAAATACCAATCATCAAGTAATATTAGCCGGAGACATCAATATCGACTTGTTGCGCCAATCGGTTCACAATCAATCAATCACAATACGTCTGTGTCTTGGCTTCCCATGGGCTCCTTCCCTCGATAACATTACCCACTAGAAATGACGCATGTCTCGACCACATATTTATTAGATACAGTAATGCCTCCGTGGGTGCAGTTTGCTCAAGCTCTATCTCAGACCACGACCTTGTTATGGCCGGCCTTGCAGACGGCAAATCTGAGAAACGTCGGCGTTACGTCTGCAAAACCAATTATACAAAAGTAGCGGCTGAGCTGGCGGCAGCTGATTGGTCAGTCGTCACTGGTGCTAGCCATGTAAACGAGGCAGCGGCAAACTTTAATCGTCTACTAACCCAGGCCATTGATAATAACACGCATACAGTTAAAGTTAGCCGTTCTAGATTTAATATTAAGCCGTGGATAACACCAGGGTTGATGAGATGCATGAAACACAGGGATAAGTTACATCTACAAGTGAGAGCCTCGCCGCAAAATCAAATACTTCGTCTCACCTACACTAGGTACAGAAATTTCTTTGACAACTTATTATTTAATCTAAAAAACGAATACCAGAACAAACAACTTACCGACTGCAAAAATGATCCAAGTAAGCTCTGGCAATCCATCAAAAGCATCTGTCAAAACCCTGTTCCAAGGAATGCGGCAGAGGAACTTATATCCTCGGGTGACAAACCTGCACAAGAAATTTTAAATGACTGCAACAAATATTTCTCCACTAACGGAAAGAAACTTGCAGACAGCATTTTGTCTACATTATCCGAAACACAGACAACCTTGGCTGCAAAATACAAACCATCTCGGACAGTCACAGACTCATTTTACATGCACCCAACTGATGTCCATGAGGTAGACAGGATCATTTCCCAGCTTAAACTAAATAGTGCTCCTGGCCCAGACAAAGTAAGGCCGCTACTAGTAAAACAGATTAGAAGTGTTATAACAGAACCACTGGTTTACATATGTAACCTTAGCATGCAGTCCGGCTGTTTCCCTGATTGCTGGAAGGTGGCTTCGGTCGCGCCGATACACAAAAACGGGCCCAAAAACACTCCTACGAACTTTAGACCAATTTCACTTTTGTCGGTATTCTCTAAAATTCTTGAAAAACTCGTAAAGGTCAGGCTAGCCAGTTTCATTGAGAGGAACCAACTAATTTCGGACTGTCAGTTCGGCTTTAGGACCGGCAGGTCAACAGAGGATGCGGCTATACTTCTTAAGAATCAGATATCTAGTTACTTGGACGGTGGCAATAGGTGCGTTGGTATTTTCCTAGATCTTGCCAAGGCGTTTGACACCGTCTCGGTCCCAATACTGCTTAAAAAGCTGGAATATATGGGTGTCAGAGGTGTAACTCATGACTGGTTTGCTAGCTACCTGTCTGATCGCTCCCAAACGGTGAAAATAGGCGAACTTTTTAGTGATCAGCTTCCGGTAAATTTTGGGGTTCCTCAGGGGAGTGTGCTTGGCCCGTCGCTTTTTACTCTATACATAAACGATATTTTTGACATCACAAAACCGAATGCGAGCCTTGTCTGCTACGCCGATGATACTGTCATACTGGTGAGTGGCAACTCATGGGATGACGTCTATTCTGGAGCTGAAGATGCGCTATCTGAGGTTGCTTCATGGTTGAACAATAACTTGCTGACTCTCAACGTTGACAAAACCAACTTTGTAGCATTCTCAAAAACTTCAGCAACGTCACCCTCCATTGAAAAAGTCATAAAATTCCACTCATGTGCGTATAACGGTGATGCATGCTCATGTCAGGTAATTAAGAGGCAAAACTGTGTTAAATACTTAGGGCTTCTCTTTGATCAACACCTCTCCTTTCCACAACATATTACCACTCTTTCTTCAAGAGTTAGGAAACTCATATTTGTAATGAAGAGACTTCGCAACTGTGCCGACCATAATGTACTTCGCCTTGTCTATCAGGCGCTAGGTCAGTCTATTCTGGACTACGGGGTGTCCGTCTGGGGCTGTGCAGCTAAAAGCCACCTGCTTCCCCTTGAACGTGCTCAGAGAGCATTATTGAAGGTGATGCTTAAGAAACCATTTCGGTTCCCTACAGACTTATTGTACCGCGAGACGAAGCTGCTCAGAGTGAGGCAGCTTTTCGTCATTAAAGCCGTCACTCGCACCCATGGCATCGTGCTCAGTTCTGCTGGTTACGAGGAAATGCTGCGAAGGCGCATCTACAAGGTTCCGCTACCCCCATTTAAATCCGCTCTTGCAAGGCGTTCACCAGCCTACTCGCATTGTAGCATATACAACTACGTCTGTTGCCATTGTGACATTAAACTTTTATCAGTAGCTAATGCCAAAAGGGTGGTGAAGCATTGGTTAATGACGTTGACATACAGTGAAACTGAAGATATAATTAAATGCTCAATGTGACCTACAAATGGGGTTTCCAGACGACAGCACACACATACACACACACACACACACACACACACACACACACACACACACACACACACACACACACACACACACACACACACACACACACACACACACACACACACACACACACACACACACACACACACACACACACACACACACACACACATACACACTAACTTTTTCTTGACCGTACTATAGTATTATTTTAGAATAGTAAAAGCATTATACTTACCAATTATCATAATAAGTACTTGTAATATTTTCCTTTGTTACCCGCCCTCGCAGTTGCCCAAGATACAGGCTCAGCCTAGTTTGGTCACTGACAGATATTTGTAATTAGTTATAATTCTATTTTGTTAATAAATGATTTTGTATTTTGTATTTTTTGATTTTATTATGGCGATGTCTGAAAAACCTACACTTGATGGAAGAAATATTTTTAAAAGAATTAGAGTGTTATTTGAAGAAAATTTGTGCAACAGAAAATATTCTTCTCATTTTTATATTAGATTGCCTAACAGGAGATGCAAAGGCCTGGTCTAGGATCTTGTATAAGACTTGTAGCGATATCAAAGATTTCAAAATGGATTTTGTCGAATGGCGACTGACTGGACGTGTCAAACGGCTTTCTGCTTATAAAAAATTATAAAAATTTAATGTTCACCAATGAAACCCTTAAAACGAACAAGTTTCTTAAATCGATGTGTGCGGACCCACACAAAGTGCAAGCCGAAAAGCTAAACGTCCAACTGTTTGTCCGGCCGTCTAGACCCGGCATTATAAAAATTAAGGCCTCGGAAAATTTTAGTATACGCTTACCACAGGAGGTACAATCGGAGCGTGTAAACCACAGGAAGGAGCTCCGCATGCGCCCGGACCGTCAGCCCCGCTACGTTGTGACAGGCTGTCACAATGTAAAAGTCAACAGAAATTCTGAAAACATTGTTGTTTTTTAATGTTATTATTACGTGGAAATCAGCGAACTTATCAGTGTGGTGTGTGTTATGTTTTTTTTTATTATTTTTATTATTCTGTATTGTATATTTTAAGACTTTAGTGTTTAATGTCAACACAGCCCCTGCCAACATCGGTGGACCTGTTGACTTGCCCCTTATGTGGAGACAACAAACAATATAAGGGGCAGCGGGGGCTCGCTATCCATATCACCCGCCGTCATGGCACCCGGATGGTTTTCGATCCCCCGCTGCTCAGCGCTTCACAGCCTGCGCCAACTTCATCTCACGCAGACTCTACAGGGGTACTAGTTCACAGCTCCACCGAGTTCGCTGAGAAGTTGGGACTATGGAAGACTAACTTGCCGGTCATAAAAAGAATACCCCGCGGCGCGCGGATTTCAGTGGCTCGCTGCCTTACCACTGTCGTCTCCAAAGTCGTCGCTGACAATTCACCCCAAGCATGGGAGCGTCTACTTACATTTCCCTACACAGTCCTCCATGCAGACAGAGCCAATAAGAACTCTCTCACTACTCAAATAAAAAATAACACCATAGGCTTTACCGAACCACATATAAACCCCCAAAACGTTAATAGAAATCGTCCTAACTCTCAACAATATTATAAAATGAAATCTATAGAAAGTAAAATATCGGAAGGAAATGTGAGTGGAGCTGCCCGGCTACTTTTCTCCAGCGACGGATTGGCGACGCACTCCGCCGAAACCTTTGCCGCTCTTAGGGACAAGCACCCAACCCCCCCCCGCGTCTGTACAGTTGCCAGATCCTCCTTCTCCAGATGATGACACCATCACGATAACCGAGGAGACAGTACAACAGGCCATTTTCTCGTTCCCGAATGGGTCGGCCGGTGGTCTAGACGCGCTGTCACCTCAGCACTTAAAGGACCTGATAGCTGTGACTTCTGGGGATTCTGGAACGGCTCTCCTAAAGGAGATAACAGCCCTGGTGAACCTCATGCTGTCCGGCCGCGTGAACTCGGAGATAGTCCCCGTCCTTTATGGTGCAAATCTAGTAGCTCTCGCCAAAAAGGACGGCGGTATTCGCCCGATTGCCGTCGGCAGTACTCTCAGGCGCTTAACATCTAAGCTGTGTTGCCGAAAGTTTTCACCAGAGGCTGACTAAAATATTCAAGCCGAGACAACTGGGTGTCGGAGTAAAAGGCGGCTGCGAGGCAGCGGTACACGCTGCACGTTCCTTTTTGAGTCGTCCGGACTACGAGGTATTTTTAAAAATTGATGTCAAAAATGCATTTAATTCGGTCGATCGCGGTGCCCTTTTAGTAGAAGCTAGAAAAGAATTGCCAGAGCTTTATAAGTATCTCTGGCAATGTTATGGGGCACCCACTAAATTAATTTTTGGAGACAACACTATCCCCTCAAGTGTGGGATGCCAACAGGGAGACCCGCTTGGACCTGCTTTATTTAGTTTGGCTATTCATCCGGTGATCTCAAATCTAAATTCCAAATTTAATATGTGGTGCCTGGACGACGGTTCCCTAGGTGGAGACGCCACAACCGTTTTACAGGACTTACAATTTATAGTGGAAAAATTTTCACACATTGGTCTTTGCCTAAATTCAACAAAATGTGAAATTTACCTTCCTCTTCATCTGTCATTGGAAAAAAGAATTGAAATTATTACAAATTTTAACGCAGTCCTACCAAACATTTCGGTCCTATCAAATTCATCCCTCACACTTTTAGGCTCTCCTATTTTTGATGAAGCAGTAAAACCTATCATAAATTGCAAACTAAACCTCTTTAACAGCACATCAGACCTTTTATTTGAAATCAACCCACACATGGCACTTTTTATCATCCGATTCTGTTTATTTACACCAAAATTTATGTACTTAATCCGCAGTTGCCCGGTATGGAAATTTCCTTCTATTTTATCAGCCATAGATGATTCACTTCGTTCGACAGTTTCAAAAATTTTAAATGTTAATTTCGATGACAGGACCTGGACTCAAGCGGTTCTCCCAATAAGATTTGGAGGCCTGGGCGTTCGCTCGTCGACTGGTGTGGCACTTCCGGCGTTCTTGTCCTCCGCCTACAGCTCGTTGTCTCTTGTCGGTATTATTTTAAATCTTGAACAGATTTCCGACACAGAGCTAGCGAGCCTGGCGGAGGCAAGAAATGCTTGGTGTGACACTTGTCCGGGAGCCGAGATTCCATCCTCCAAAACTTGTCAGAGGGCCTGGGACGCTCCTCGCCTCAAGGCATCCCATACAAATCTAATCGAAAATAGTTCTGACGACTCAGATCGCGCCCGTATCTTGGCGGTGTCTGCGCCTGAATCGGGTCACTGGCTCCACGCTCTGCCCTCCCACAACGTGGGAACAGTTCTTGACCCAGGCTGCCTGCGAATAGCAGTTTGCCTGAGGCTTGGGTCGAGAATATGCATCCCACACTCGTGCTCCTGCGGCAAGGGCGTGGATCAGCTGGGCCGACACGGCCTCCCATGTCCCAGAAGCGCCGGCCGCCTATACCGCCACGGCGCCATAAACGATTTGGTCCGCCGTTCGCTTGCTACCGCCTCTGTTCCTGCAATTTTGGAACCCGTGGGTATGGCAAGAGACGATGGCAAGCGTCCGGATGGCGCCACTTTGGTACCGTGGAGGCTGGGGCGAGTCCTGGTGTGGGACGCAACATGTGTCGACACGTTCGCCGCGTCCCACATCCAGGTGACTCGTTCACAAGCCGGCGCAGCTGCCGACCAGGCTCAAATCCTCAAGCGCCGCAAATACTCATCTTTGTCTAAGGATTATGAATTTGCGGCACTTGCGGTAGAGACATTAGGACCCTGGTCGGCCGACATGAAGGCATTTATGAGGGCCCTGTCGCCTCGGTTGGTTCGCGTCTCAGGAGACCCCAGAGCTGGCGCATACCTCTCACAGAGGATCGCTCTTGCGATCCAAAGAGGTAACGCCGCCAGCGTAATGGGAACCATGCCGCAGGCAGACTTGCTGGACGGGGTATTTTTTTTATAGAAAATGTATATTTTTTATTTTATTTTCTAATTAGCTTTAAGCCATTGTACATACAATTATCCTTTCTTTTATATTTATCTATAGTTTTTAGTATTGTAAATATTGTAAATATATTGTCATGTATGTGTTTATTTTAAAATAAACCTTTGAGTCATCGTTTTGTCGAATATATTTTTGGGGTGATTATGTAAAGCGTACAGCGCGATGCACTATTTAAGTTCGCAATAGACAATGGGCGATTGATGGAAAAAATACTTATTAAAAATATTATACATATTTTTGTGAACTTTATAATGAAACGAGATTTTTAATATCATATTTTAAAAAAGAAGTAAGAGCAGTTGAAGCTATTTATAATGGAATGTTATCCAAGACGTGTACGTTTGCAACGGATAATATATTCTGAAAAAAGTGTCAGAAGCGCACTAGATTTCTTAAAAATAGAAGACAGTGATCCTGATGACGATTCCTTTAGTGAAACAAAATCTAATCATCAAAATTATCTGTTCTTGCCGCTGTACCATTGAAACAAAAATCTAAATTAATAACTCGGAAGTTGAGAGCCAAGTACAAAAATGGTTTAAAGAAGGAAATACGAGGAAAATTAAAATAAATAGTATTCTGTTTCTTCTATATAATGTACTATTTAACCCCACAACTCCCCGCTACCTCAAGGAGCGCTTCAGTTATTTGCGTTCTGTTTGCTCTGCTCAAGACTTAGTTCTTACTGTTCCCCTTCATCTTCCAAATTTTATAATGGTTCATTCACATTCCGGGCTACTTTATTGTGGAATTTGCTACCTAGGTACAGTTGCAGACGAAGCTAGTGTACGTACCTTATGGTCCATTGAGACTGCTTTAGATCTAGTTGTCTATCTATAGGTTTAACTGGAAAGAAGCTAGAGTACGTATCTTGGTGCATTGTGACTGCTCCAAAGCTGGGTATGTTAGATACGACTAGTGTACGTACATGGAAGTGCATTGAGACTGCTTTGAATCTAGTTGTATGTAGGAGGAACTAGAAACTAGGCGAGTGTACGTATTCTTAATGCATTGAGACTGCTTGAGATCTTGTTCTGATTAGGTAGGGGTAATTAGAGATAGTGTAGTGTATGTTTAGTACCTAATGATGCATTGTGACTGCTTCAGATCTAGTTAAGTAGGTAGAGATTATAAAAGGGTAGTGTTCTTACTAATTAGTGCATTGAGACTCTCTGATCTAATCGTATTTAGTAACAGAGCGGTGAACGTACCTGGGTAAGGACCAAATTCTTTGCAAATACTGCATTGAGGTATTATTTATAATAGAGCCACAGACCCGAACAAAATTGTCGAAAAAAGTGGCACTGCTGTCATGTTCAAGTAGATGCCAATAACGCTTATTTATAATTTACAACAACATAATTACTTCGTACAAAATAACTCTTTACTCAAATGTTTAAGTGTCAAATTGGCTTACGTACTTATTACCACAAATATTTTTCGTGTAAGTTAACTCTTTTAGCGTATTCTGACTCATGTCTCTTGTCAAACTTGGAACATGGCACGAATGGAGCAGATTTTAATAGTTTTACATACTAAAAATATTTTCATTATTATTTTATTTAGGTATTAAAATATATTTGTTGTTTGAACTAAATAAACTCGTAAATTGTTAATAACAAATTAAGTTACGTTTTTATTTAACAACTGCATAAAAGGGTCCCGACACTGCATAGAAGGGATCAGTAATAATGACATTATGATTTCTCAACTCATCTTGTTCTAGTAGGTATGTGAAATGAGAGTAAGGCAAGCGCAAAATATTAACATTTTTAACCCTTTAAAGTTTGATGGCGTGGCGTGAAAGTCGGTGGCGTAGTATGCGCGGCAGCACACATTGTCTTTAGGTGTTCTTGGCGTTCAAAGTTTTAAACTGACAGTGTCTAGACTCTGAGACAAAATAAAACAATGACAACAGAGCAATTTTTTTATTAATATTTATTAATGTAACCTGTAGGATCTGCTTGTAAAAGGCATATGTTCATAACACTGGCTCACTCGCCGCCGCACACATAGCAATGTCATGCGTCCACTCTCGCCCTCGGCTCGCGTGTAACTAAACGCAGCATCCCATGTGACGTGCGCCCGAGACAGTGTATATCTATTTATGTATAGATACAAACTACCACAAACACTACATAACCATTTTACGCTTCTTTTGTATACATTGACATTTTTTTACGTTTTCATTGAGATATTAAAGCTGTGTTGAGTGAAAGACTTCAACGCTTCTTTTGATTAAACATAAAAAAAAAACATATATGATTATGCCGAACGAACACACGAGAGACGAATTATTTGGCTGAAATTATTCTTGACGTCTGTCTCTTACTAAACGTGACCTCAATTTTTCACGTTGTTTAGGATTGCGTGGGAATCTTTAATAAAAAAACCGGCCAAGAGCATGTCGGGCCACGCTCAGTGTAGGGTTCCGTAGTTACTCATCCTTCACAATAGACTTAAGTTACGAGCAAGTTTTCAAGCTCTATAAAAAGGTCGTAAACGACAAAGTAACTGTAGTTACTTATTACCTTCTGGAAGTCAACTTGCGTCCTTTTAAGAAAATTATGAAATTTTGCGATAACTCAAAAACGGCTTAACCGATTTTGTTTAATATAGTTTTCATTGAAAGTACTTATAAGGCCTCATGTTCATGAATTTTTTCATAATTTTTTGACCCGTGGTTGAAAAGTTAGAGGGGGGGGACACTATTTTTTTTATTTTCGAAGCGAATATTTACGAAACTGCTGACTTTATCAAAAAAAAAATGTTTGGAGACCCCTATTATTTTTAAAAGACCTATTCAACGATACCCCACACAATAGTGTTGGAACGAAAAAAAAAATTCACCCCCACTTTAGGTGTTCGAGAGGTACCCCAAAAAAAATCGTTTTTTAGTTTTTATTTTACCGTTTTGTTGGCGTGATACATACACATACTCATACCAAATTTCAGCTTTCTAGTACAAATGATCACGGAGCTAAGCCGCGGACGGACAGACGGACAGACGGACATGGCGAAACTATAAGGGTTCCTAGTTGACTACGGAACCCTAAAAATAGGATAATTATTTATTGCACTCCTTTATTAATTAATAAAATATAAAACTATAGCGACTCCTTAGATTTTTGTTCTGTGATGAGGTGCATTTTGTAGGGACAAAGTTAATAATTCTAATCTAAAATAAGCTATGATTTTACATAGGATTCGTTAATTAATCAATAGAATCTGCGTAAAAAAAAATATTCCGACCTTTTTCTTTATTTTATAGCTGTTATTTCTGCAATTTTTCACTGAAAATTAAGTCAGTTTTGAGACCCGTCACGTGTCATGGTCTAAACGAGACTGATCGCCCAACTAATGCGATTTGTGATTTTGCATTAGTTGGGAGGGTGCCATTTTTTCCGTCTGATTGTGTGTCCATGTAATTATTACGTCAATGAAATACTGTCATACATTAATGTCCACCTCATCTCAAACTAAAAATAGAACATTTATCGTTAATTTGTAGAGTAGAAAAACACGCCAAATAACAGTTCCTAATAACCCAATCATCAATAAACGAATTGATTTTCAGAATAGTTAATAAAATAAAAAACAGAAATATACTTTTTTATCTTTATTATATTTCCCATACAAAATGAATATGTCCGTACTCTGCTTTCTCGAGAATATATTGATTTTGTTTTAAAGTACGAACGCCTTAACTTATACAGTTTATTTGTATATATAAGTCGGAGATTCACTTTACTATTAGCATCGCCCGATGTTGTTTATCGGCACACCTGCAGTTGCAGCTGCGCGCCAATGACGAGCGGGCTGCACGTGCACTGGTGGCGGGGATGTTTACTACCGCCTATAAAACGGGGCTCTCCTGGGCTCTGGCATTCGCATTCGTTCTTTGCACCTCTAAGCACTCGGTCGCCTAAACTACACCCACGCGCTTCAACACTGTTTTCGTAAGGAAAATCCGTGAAGATCCTGCACCCGGCAGCCAGCCGGCGATAGAAACCGCCACAACAGAAGCTATTCCGTCGGCAGCCCGTAACTGCGCCGTCGTACCCGGTCCCGTTCAAGCGGAAGCCCCGGGGAAAGCGGTGCGGAAGCGGACCCTTCCGGCGGAATGAGCAACGTGCGGAGCACCACTAGACGCTTTTTAAATGGAATCGGACGAAACCGAAACCAATCGGGAGGGTAGGCCTACATCTCGCGGTGTAGGCCTACCCCCGAGCAGCGACTCCCCTCAGGAGGCGAGGGAGGTGAGGAGAAGGTCGACAGACCGACTCCTCGCTACGCTGCTCGGCACTACCGAGAGGCCAGGTGGAAGCCAGGACCAATTCCGAGGCGTGGCAGGGCCAGTAGGCCGCTCGCCAGCGCCATTCAAGGGGGCACTCCCGCCGAACCCGGAGACGTGGGGAATAAGGCACTTGCCACTGCACCCCGCAAGTAAACAAACCCCACCCCCCGCGACGCCAACATCAACAAAGACACCGGAGGGTAGCCCGACATACCGGGAAGTTAACCTACCCACCCTGGACGACATTTATGATATCGCCACAAATGACGAAGAGAAGGCGCCCCGCGCGCTCCCCGCGCCCTCATCGTCAACAGAATTCGCAGCCAGCGCCGGCGAAACTTACTTTTCACCGGCAACATCACCACGCCCGACGACACCATTAAGCAACAAAAGCGACGAAGAAAGTTCCGCCGCCCCGGCCACCATAGAAGGGGCGATCTTCCCACCCGGCACGAAGCCCGCCGGTCATAACACGCGGCTCGATGATGACCGCATCGCGGTCGCAAACATGATCGCCGCGGGCCCCGTGTCGGACGGCCTGATGGCCTGGACTAGGGCCTACATCAGGCTCCAAGAATATATGATGACCGGGGACGACTCGGAACTAACACCTGCCGATAGGACTTTCCTTGAGTACCTAAAGGCTAACCCAGCCATCTTCCCTCAAAAGAGGAAGGCGGATGAACGCAGCCCGCCCGCCCAAGCAGCGGAGGAGAAGCGGGTTTGCCGCCTGACATCCCCGCCCACCGACCCCAGACTGCGCCGCCTCCGTTCCAAGTCAACGGGGGCAGAAACAACAAGAAGCCAGTGGGAGCCGCCCACGGACCCGCCCACCAAATTCTCGCCCAATACCATGGGCGGGAAAACATCTGAGCCGCCGCCAACCCCCCTGAGCCCCCATACGCTCCACCAAGAGCCACCAAGGGATCAGAGGCAGAAACCGCATAAGCGCCGCCGTCAAGAGGAGGCGCCCGCCCAAACGCCGCCCACCCACAGCGGTCCGCCCACCTGGGACATCCGCCCCGCCCTGGGAGCGCCACCTGCTTCCGGTGGACCGCACGCCTGGACAGAGAGGCTCGCCCAAACTGGGCCGCCCTCCCGGTCCGGGCCGCCCGCCCACCAAGGACCGACCGCCCAATCGGGCCCGCCCGCCCAATGGGGCCCGACCAATGGGGCCCGCCCGCCCCGACTGGGCCGCCCGCCCTGGCCCCCCCGCCCACAAGGCCAGGGCCACCCGCCCAACCAGGGCCGCCCGCCCAACCGGGGCCGCCCGCCCAACAGGGCCCGCCCGCCCCGACTGGACCGCCCGCCCGAGGAGCCCCACCCGCCCAGGCCGGGACGTCCGCCCAGGGCAGACCGCCCGCCCAACAAACCACGAAACCGCAGTCATATGCAAGCAAGGCTAGCAACAAAACAAACAAGACTTCTCAACACCAACTGAAGAAAATTTATGCCACAAGAAAGCCACAAGAACAAGAAGCAGAAAAACAACCCAAGAAACCTAGATACCCCAGTATCATGGCTGAAAAACTCCCCAATTGGCCAGTGGTACTGAAGGATATAGCCCAACAGCTGGGTCGCACCCCGAATACCGTCATCATCATCATCATCATCATTTCAGCCACAGGACGTCCACTGCTGAACAAAGGCCTCCCCCAGTGACTTCCAGATCGGCCGGTTGGAAGCGACCTGCATCCAGCGGCTTCCTGCAACCTTTACCAGGTCGTCTGTCCACCTTGTGGGTGGACGTCCTACGCTGCGCTTGCCGGTGCGTGGCCTCCATTCGAGAACCTTACTGCCCCATCAGCCGTCAGTTCTACGTGCTATGTGCCCCGCCCACTGCCACTTCAGCTTGCAAATTCGTCGGGCTATATCAGCGACTTTTGTTCGTTCACGGATCTCCTCATTTCTGATTTGATCTCTCAAAGAAACACCGAGCATAGCCCTCTCCATAGCGCGCTGTGCAACTTTGAGCTTCCTTATAAGGCCCACAGTAAGAGGCCACGTTTCTGTTCCGTATGTCATCACTGGTAACACACATTGATTGAAGACTTTCGTCTTTAGGCATTGAGGTATGTTGGACGAGAAGATATTTTGTAGTTTCCCGAACGCTGCCCAGCCGAGTTGGATTCGTCGATTGACCTCCCTCTCAAAATTGGACCTACCTAACTGGATCACTTGTCCCAGGTAAACATATTTGTCAACAATTTTGAGGGTAGAGCTCCCAACCGTTACTGGGTAGGGTGTAACATGGGCATTCGACATTACCTTTGTTTTGTCCATGTTCATCCGAAGACCTACCTGTTGGGAAACTCTATTCAGGCCATCGAGCATTGTGCCGAGGTCCTCCAGCGATTCTGCCATGACCACAATATCGTCGGCAAACCGAAGGTGAGTAATGTATTCGCCATTAATGTTGATGCCGAATCGTTCCCATTCCAGGAGTTTAAAAGCATCTTCCAATGCGGCGGTGAACAGTTTCGGAGAGATAACGTCTCCCTGCCTAACGCCTCGCTGCAGAGGAATAGCTTTCGTGCTCTGCTCCTGTACTCGAACTGACAGCTAGCGAACAAACCCGACGCGATTCGCCCGCTGCTCAGCCCAGTAGACAACACTCCGCGTTACAAAGCTGAAGATCGGGCGGAGATCTTCGCTGAAAACTTGGAGCAACAGTTTCGGCCAAACCCACTGCAGAATGCCGACCACCAGCAAGCAGTCATCGAACACCTTGAGAGGTACTTTGGAGCACCAGCGAGAGCAGAGGAAGACCCGGTCTTCTTTTCCCCCAGCCAGGTGCGGCGTACCCTCCAGCGTTGCAACCCCAAGAAAGCCCCGGGCGCCGATTCGATCCCCAACGCGGCACTGCGTCACTTGCCACAGCACACCATCGTGGCAGTGACGCGCCTGTTCAACGGGATCATGCGCTCGGGCCACTTTCCGCAATCATGGAAGCTGGGGAGGGTAGTCATGCTGCCCAAACCCGGAAAAGACCGTAGAAGACCGGAGAGCTATCGACCCATAACTCTGCTCAGCACCCTCTCCAAGGTGTTCGAGAGGCTTCTACTGGGGAAACTTCTTCCCCATGTGGAACCCCGGCCAGAACAGTTCGGCTTCAGGGCCGAGCATTCGACGACGCTACAGCTCACTCGGGTCCTGCACTTCATGGCCAACGCCATGAACCGGAAGGAGCACGCAGTAGCAGTCCTGCTAGATATGGAGAAGGCGTTCGACAGGGTATGGCAAGAGGGGCTGCTATACAAACTGTCGAACACCTCCGCCCCGAGAAGCATCATCGAAGTCGTGAAGTCATTCCTGAGCGGACGACGGTTCCAAGTGGCAGTGGAGCGAGCCCTGTCATCGGAGCGCCCCATACGAGCCGGAGTCCCTCAGGGCAGCTGCCTTTCTCCTGCGTACTATGCAGTCTTCACAGACGACATCCCGGTGGTGGGGGATGTCCAGCTGGGGCTGTTCGCGGACGACGCAGCCTTCTATACCGCCTCGATCAGCCCAGCCCACGCTGTGAAGAAAATGCAGGCACAACTAGACGCAATACCAGGATGGCTCGGGGACTGGCGTTTAGCTGTGAACGTCGGGAAGACCCAAGCGCTAATGACTGGCCAAAAGCAGACGCCACCCCCCCTCCGACTGTCCAACCAGGACATAGAGTGGCAACACAAGGTGAAGTACCTGGGAGTCACCATCGACCGGGGCCTCACCATGAAGCAACACGTGGCGGAAGTGGTATCAAGAACCAGACACGCACGAACAGTACTGAGACCTGTACTCTCAAGCAACCTGCCGATCCGCACGAAGCTGGGGATCTACAAAACGTATGTGAGGGCCAGGCTCACATACGCAGCGCCTGCCTGGTACGCCCTATTGGCTACCAGCAATCGCAACAAGCTAAGAGCGCAAGAAAACCTGGCCCTAAGACACCTGACTAGATCCCCACGCTACGTGAGGAACGACCATCTCCAGAAGGCGCTGAGATGGGAGCCCCTGGACGCCTTCATCGGCAGGTTGGCAACAACCATGTTCCGAAGAGCCGACGAGTCCCGCCACGAGTCGCTTCAGGGAATCGCGCCGCTCCACGGACGACCCCCTGATGCCCGCTCAAGACCTCTACAAAGAGAGCTGATACGCCAGGATTAAAAACCTGACTCACTACATGCAGCCAATAACAACAGAAGACAACAGCAAAAGAAGATAGCCAACGAGGGGTAGCAATACGCCACGATGGCTTACTAAAGACACCCTTAGATCGCTCTTACGCGACACGACAGCCCGACCCGTAGTGACGGGTCGCGATAGATTCCGCCTTATTGTGTCCCAACACAGAAAAGGCCTCTCCACACTCCAGAAAGGAGCGTGTGATGAAAACAGCGGCTCTGGCATTCATTCTCATTCCGAGCGGCGTTCGAGTCACAAGTCCAACACGAGATCGTTGGTTCCCTCAATACCGAATTAGAACACTTGTTATTTATTACCTAAGTCTGATTTATTACACTGAATGTTTGAATACTAGTACCGAAAAGTTTTAGCTTACAGAGATAAATAGACTAGCTGTTGCCCGCGACTTCGTCCGCGTGGAACCTTTATCTTGAAAATTTTACATCTTTATTATTTTCAGATCTAAGTAATGTTGAAATTGTTAAACGTGCTTTTTTTTGCAATTGTTTACGAAATAGTAACGAACCCTTCGTACGTGAGTCCGACTCGCTCCTGGCCTTTTTTTTCGGCTAATTTGCTTTTATTACGCGGTATCATTATAAAATCAGGTACATCTACGAACGAATGGCTTTACTAAATTTGATGAGCTTAAGAACGACGTTTATAAATTCTTTGATTCGAATAATAATGCCTTTAACACAAAGTTTAAAATCCCGCAATCAAAAAAATTTTTGATCTTCATACAAATTTTCAACCCCTTTTTCACCACCTTCGAGGCTGAATTTTCAAAAACGCTGAAATGACTTTTCTTGTATTTTAATAATATGCTTTAATATAAAGTTTCAAGTCCCGCACTCAAAAAAAATTTTGATCTTCATACAAACTTTCAACCCCTTTTTAACCTCCCTAGGGGTAGAATTTTCGAAAACGCTGAAATTACTTTTCTTGTATTTTAATAAAATGCCTGTATACAAAGTTTCAAAACCCTTTAAAAAAAAAATTTGATCTTCATCCAAATTTTCAACCCCTTTTTCACCACCTTCGGGGCTGAATTTTCAAAAACGCTGAAATTACTTTTCTTGTATTTTTATAATATGCTTCTGTGTAAAGTTTCAAGTCCCGCACTCCTAAAAATTTTGATCATCATAAATACTTTCAACCCCTTTTTAACCCTTTTAGGGGATGAATTTTCAAAAACACTGAATTAAGTTTTCTTTTATTTTATTTTAATACCTTTTTACGTAGTTTCAAGTTCCTAGCTTAAAATTAAATTTGAACCCCAAGACAAACTTTCATCCCCTTTTTAACCCTTTTAGGGGATGAATTTTTGAAAACGTTGAAATCACTTCTTGTATTCTAAAATATTATGCCTTTATACAAAGATTCAAGTCCCGCACTCAAAAAAATATTTGATCTCCATACAAACTTTCAACCCCTATTTTACCACCTTGGGGGATGAATTTTCAAAAACGCTGAAATTAATTTTCTTCTATTTTATTTTGATACTTTTTTACGAAGTTTCAAGTTCCTAGCTTAAAAAAAAACTTGTACCCCATACAACCTTTCATCCCCTTTTTATCCCCCTTCGGGGTTGAATTTTTTAAAATCGCTTCTATCTCTTATACACTTTATAAATGCAACCTACTGTGCAAATTTCAACTCTCTAGCATTTGTAGTTTTGGCTCCGCGTTGATGAGTCAGTCAGTCAGTCAGTCAGGACAATTGCATTTACGAGTATATATATAGAAGATTTATGGCAAATGAATATTATGGCAAGTAATAGATTATGGCTAATGAAATTCGGGCGAACAATAGAGAACCCTTTTTTCATGTCCTAAATAATGTGTATGAGTGACAATTGAATGAGAGATATCAGTATTAAAAGATTTGTACTTTTCTGAATATTATGGATTTTTCGATCTCGATCTCGGGTAAGTTGAAGTTTTTTTCTTTTTTTATTTCAGAATACGTTCTTGGTGCCGCCTGTGAGTGTCTACACTTTGTTTTTTGTATTATTATGCTTATCTAACATTTGATATCGATGTATAGATATTTTGTTTCGTCACTAATTACTATTACATGATATGTGATCATTGAGGTATTATTTATTATAGAGCCACAGACCCGAACAAAAGTGTCAAATAAAGTGGCACCGTTGTCATGTTCAAGTAGATGCCAATAACGCTTATTTATAATTTGCAGCAACATATTGACTTCGTACAAAAGAACTCTTTGTTTAAACGTTTAAGTGTCAAATTGACTTAATTACTTATTACCACAAATATTTTACGTGTAAATTAACTTTTTTAGCGTATTCTGACTGAAGTCTCTTGTCAAACTTGGAACATGGCACGAATGGATCAGATTTTAATATTTTTACATACTAAAAATATTTTCACTATTATTTTATTTAGGTATTAAAATATATTTTTTGTTTGAACTAAATAAACTCGTAAATTGTTAATAACTAATTTAGTTACGTTTTTATTGTACCTAAATTGTTAATAACAAATTAAGTTACGTTTTTATTTAACAACTGCATAAAAAGTTTCCGATAGAAGGGATCAGTAATAATGACATTATTTCTCCTTGTTCCAGGTTATTGGAAACAATTAGTAAGTGCAAAATATTGACATTATTAACCCTTTAAAGTTTGATCTTATTTGTCGGTGGCGTGGTATGCACGGCAGCACACGTCGCCGTCGCCTTTATGTGTTCTTGGCGTTCAAAGGTTTAAACTGACAGTGTCTAGACTCTGTGACAAAATAAAACAATAACAACAGAGCTATTTTTTAGTAATTTATGAATGTCACCATTTTACGCTTCTGTTGATTAACATAAAAAAAAACATGATTATGCCGAAACACGAGAGACGAATTATTTGGCTTCAATTATTCTTCGCGTTTGTCTCTTGCTAAATGTGATCTCCATTTTTACGTTGTTGAGAATGGGAATCTTGAATAAAAAAAATGGGATAATTATTTATTGCACTCCTTAATTTATTAATAAAATATAAAACTATAGCGACTCCTTCGATTTTTGTTCTGTGTTGAGGTGCATTTTGTAGGGACAAAGTTAATAATTCTAATACAAAAATTGCTATGATGTTACATAGGATTCGTTAATTAATCAATAGAACTTAAGTAAAAAAGAATATTCCGTCCTGTTCCTTTATTTTATAGTTGTTATTTCTGTAATTTTTCACTGAAAATTAAGTCACTTTTGAGACCCGTCACGTGTCATGGTCTAAACGAGACTGATCGCCGAATTAATGCGATTTGTGATTTTGCATTAGTTGGGAGGGTGCCATTTTTTCCGTCTGATTGTATGTGTCCATGTAATTATTACGTCAATGTATGTGATTCATAAATTACTTTTAGTAAATTAGTAGGTATATGATATTATTGATATTGGTTTTAGGTTTAATTCTTAACTTTTTGTTACGGAAATTCAACTTCAATCACGTAATACATGGGAATTTTCGTAGAATTTGGGGGTAGATTGTATACAACCAACCAGCTATAAGAATACCTGTATTGGTTATATTTCTTACGATATTCGTATACTTATAAAAACTTTACTATTTATTTTGCATTCTACATAATAATATTTCATAAGGTTTTGATTTTGTTCGCTGAAGAAGTTAAATTATTAAAATTCCAACATTTTATTGATAAATTAACAAATAGACAAATTATAATCGAACAACTTTGAACTCTATTTTGAGAGCGTTAAATGAGTTATAAATAAAACACACATGCATTGTTGCTTTGCGAAGTGGAAAGAGTGGTGAGAGTTTCGACAAGAGGAACGTAGACACAGAGTGGACAGAGTAGCGACGTAGACATAAGAAAAGAGAGGTTATAAGTAACAAAGATTTAGACCATATGGTTGAGCTTTATTTCTAAAATGAGACTAGCTTTTTTTTAAACTAATTAGTACTATGTCGCATAGTAGAAACTCAGGTATTGCTGTTAAGTAAATTTTAGGCAGTTTCAGTATGGTTTTCGGTTTGTGACGGGCTTAGACGAAAGAACTCTGTACTTAGTTTATTTTGCTCATGTGGTTTTCTCTGACCTAGGTTATGTTTATTGCTAGTATTCCTAAATACTGGAATGATCTTTGCTAGCGAAAAATATATTAATGTAGTTGTATTAGTTATTTTTAATAGTTCATATTTAATTATTTTTATTGGGAGGGTCATTTTATTAGTGTTATGTATGTGTTTGCCTGTTTTGATTATTCCGCATTTTACCATTGTTGGTTTATTCAATGTTGGAAAATATTATGTTGTGGCATTCAGTGTTAACTTGCAGTGTAATTCTAGTCTAAGCGTTATATCTCACGTAGGATATTTAGCGTAGTTTAGAGTTTTCCATTGTACCATTCGGAAACTACGCGAGTAATGTAAACGCGTGTCTCTAGTTTGCTTGATCATGATCGTTCTGGAGTAGTTGTACTTGGTTAGTTCGCTGATAGGAACTGAGGAAGTAAGGTAGGATTTAGGGTAATAGGATAGGTTAGGACTCTTGCTTTGGCTAAGACACCTTCAAGCCCTTAAATGGTCTACTGAGCCTGATAGATCTGTAGCAAGAAATAAGATTCATATTTTTGTTCCAATCGAAGGATAATTCAGTTAAATAAGAATGCAGGCAGAGAGCAGAATTAAAAAAGGGTTTGGCAAATTATATGCTTTATACATGGTTGCACATAGTGTAATGTGTTGATAGGTTTAGTATAGTAGGTGTATTGTTGTTATATTATATATGTTAGTACCATTGGTAATAATTAGTGATAGGTTAGGTTAAGGCATAATTTAATTTATATACTGACATGACATTACTGACTTACTGTGGCTATTTACGACTGATGGATACTTGGTGTTTCTTTCCATCAAACAGTCCGAACTGCCGAAACACTGGTCGAGTCAGACATTGTGAGATATGTTAAAAATAGCTATCCAGACTACCATACTAAGTCTAGATATTGTATTATTCATTGCAATCCAATATCAAAGACAAGTATGTTTTTTTTGAGTTGTTTGAAGGAGTCTTGGAACTAGAATGGATTTAATACAGTTATTAGACCAACTTCCCCTTTTGCTAAAAAAAAGTCCTCTCCTTTATACTAGCAGACAGGACCCTGTAGCGATTCACATGATCTCGTCATGTGCTCGCCATCATATAATCATATATCATCATCGTGAGACTAACATCATCATTATCATCATCAAATTCCCGACACATTAGCATCATATTTCACCAAGCTAATACTAAAATCATCATTTAATAGTTATATGCAATACAAATGCCTAATAGGAGTAACAGTATGAATGTTTACGGAAGCAAGTAAAAAAACATTCCAATAACTAAACATCCTACCATTTTAAAATAGCAACATTTTATTCACAAAGTTTGCCAACTAAAGAATTGAGCTTTATTTATACTGAGTAAGAATCAAAATTCCATATACAGCGTTTAGTGGGAGGGGCCTTGGACGTCCCGAGTGTCCCGAAGCTGTCGAAGCTGTCGAAGCTGTCGAAGCTGTCGAAGCTGTTGAAGCTGTCGAGTGTGACGAAGCAGACGAATGTCTCAAGCTATTGGTTATAAATAGGCAAGGGCTTAGTAGGAGGGGATTCATTCTGTTTTGGAACTTCGACTGAGTAACATTGTTCTCTGGCAATTAAGGTACTAAATATAATACAAAGGGGAATCTCTGGAATTATTAATCTGGGGAATTATAATTATTTATAGAAATTTAGAGGGATTTTGTTGTTTGAAGGCTATTAAGCTTAATTACATGCCAGAAATAGTGTTTTGGTACATGGTTGCCAGGTGAAAGATATTTAACCTTGCGGCTGTTAAACGAATATCTTTCAGACTCTTCTAGTTTTATCCGGGTTAGGCGGCCCGGACACTAGCCATATACAAGTGCGGTGATCAGCCTACATGTTTGGAGTGTTCTGTCTGGTGAATGCAAGGACCACACGTGTTGGACATGCGGGGTATCCGCACTTGCTGAAATCAAATGGACCTCCAGACTTGGTCTCATATACTTATATAATTATATATTTGCATTATCTACACATATTAGGGCGAGCTACTCTGCGTTTCCGGTGTTTCAGCCACGCAGGGGGACTCACTTACACCGATTTTAGTTCCAACTTCGGGCTAATCACCCGAATTTATAGTTTAGCTTAACTAGGTCCCATACACGTTTAAATGTAAATATGAGGTTTAGGCCTCTAGTATTTGTGGTACTAGCTAGGGCGTACAGGGGTATAGTGATAGGTACACTTTAGTAGGAATATTAGAACGGGGTTCTTTATCCTCCGAGCAATCGGTCTATCTTCATTAACTAACATAACATCTATTCAAATTATTTTAATCTCGTCAGGTATAGTAGATGCTGAGGCTGACCTACGGTTTTTCTTTTGTGTTTATGACTCAGGATGGCAGTAGTGAAAAACAAAATCTTGTAACAGTTTATAGAGGAAGGGAATAGAGAAACCTGTTATTTAGACCAATCCGATATCTAGAACCTTAAAGTTAACATCGATATTTGTAGGAACAATTAGAATTTTTTTTATCGATTATGATTTAATATTTGGTAAAGTAATGTACATATGTTATTGCCTTAGTGTTAGAATGGCAACACTAAAGAAAGTCGAATCAGCTGACAGATGACATTCGCCCTTTAAATGAACAGAAATAATTTTAAATTTTGTTATAATTTTGATAAGGAAATTGTGGATTGTTGTGTAGTATGGAAAACAATGCATTCCTATTGTTGGAATTGGTGTGTCTGAAGTGTAAATTGCTAAGAAAGGCCGGGGACTTGTGGATAACAATAATGAAAGTTATTTGTTCCCGTATTTACACCACAGATCTCCGAACTGAATTCATTTATATCACAGAGGCGTAGAAGAATTTCCTTATCAGAATAAGTCAGTCGAGAGTTGAAAGATACTGCGAACGGACACAATAGTCTTCATAATTTCAAGGATGTATGACATTTATGAGTATGGTCAAACGAAAACCTATTTCTGCAACTCATTAGAAGGATACTTATCTAGTAGGAAAGAGTAGTGTACTAGACTTCTTACAAATACAATTATAACTTCATCTTTTCGAATTATCATACTCTTTACAACCAATACATAGGTATATTTAACCAGTAAGTAGGTAGGTAATTTAATTTTAGAGTAGTCCTTGTGTAGTTAACTTTAAAGAAGCCTGAGCAAAAAGGCTTTCCAAAAGATGGATCCTCTGATACCTTGCCTTAGACTAGGCCATCAAGCAAGGTTGCAGTGAGATTCCAAAGTGGTTTGATCAGTTATTAGTATAGGGTGAAGGTCCGCTATCCCTGCGCTGTCTGTCTTAATTAGTTTTGCCTATTAGAAATAGTTAGCTAAGGCATACGGTGTTATTCCTTCACACACTTAGGAGGGTTGGCGATTTTCTAACAAAAAAAATATTTTTTTTTTTATACACCTTAAGATACTTTCTCCTTGTACTATAATCTAGTCTTTGCTAGTTCTTAATTGTGGTGACTATAACTGCTTATTACTCATTGTATAGGTCTAGAATCCATTTCGAATTGTCCTACTATAACTTATTTAAAGGATGTATACCATCTTCCCAGATTAAATTATAATAACAAAATTATTTAATTTTGTCAAACATGAAAACTTAAGATTCATTAAATTTGTAATAAAATCTTATAGTTTCAGTAACTTCAATCTATTTATAGATTAGTTATGAAGTGTAGTTTCATATTGTACATAAGTACTTGTCTACTAAACATTTTTGAACAAAGATGTGCAATTTCAAGACTTCTGATAGGGTGGGTTAAATATAACAGTAGATTAGATTTATAGTTAGTGTTAGAATATGGCAATGTAATTAATATACCCTTATTACTATATATTCTTTAAATTGTGGCAACACTGTATAGACTGTCTTATCTGTGCTGTAACGGTGTAACGATCTCGGTTAAAATAAAACTACTTTTCGCTAATTTAAAACTGTGTTCTTTATTTAATTCTATCAGGTTATGGGTCCAGGCACATAATCTACGCAGGAATTATATAAAAAATACAGGAAGTCAGTTTTCGTACAAAGTATCTGCGTCTGGAGGTGCAGCCGGCAAAAGTGAGGTTAGGTTGCATTACGACGTGGAGTTGAAAGTCAAAGAATACTTGTTTCGCTTTGTGGGGCAAGGCAGGACGGCGAAATGGAAGTAAATCTGAGTTCAAACAGCGGCTTGATGAAGCTGGAAGGAGCCAGTAACTGGAGCATCTGGAAGTTTCAAACCACAGTTTTGCTACGAGGTCAAGGCTGGTTAGACGTTGTCGAGGGCAAAATTCCAAAACCTGAAGACGTTAGCGCACGAATCGCTTGTGGGACAGTAAAGACGCGAAGGCACAAACACTATTAGTCACGAGAATTACTGAAAATGTGATGTTACATATCATTTCATGTTCGACTTCTGCTGAAATGTGGAGGAAACTACAAAGTGTTTATGAGCAGAAAACGGAAACTAATATTCACATAATACAGCAGCGTTTCTTTCAATATAAATATGAAGCAGGCACTGAAATGTCTATATTCCTGTCAAAAATTCAAGAAATGCAAAATCAATTAAAACAGCTGTGTGAAGAAGTCTCCGACAAGTTTGTTATAACAAAGGTTCTCATGTCATTGCCAGATGAGTACAAACACTTCGTGTCAGCTTGGGAGTCGGCTCCAGATAGTAAACAAACAATCGATAATTTAGTTGCAAGATTACTCGTCGAAGAGGAAAGAATGAAGGAGAAGAGCGAGGTTCAGCAACAATCTGCAGGCTCATCTGCTTTTGTTGTTAAAGACAAAAAGAATATAAAGTGTTATAAATGTAACAAATTCGGACATTTTCTTAGTGAGTGTAAAAATAACAACAGTAAGAGTGAAGGACAAAATAACAAGTGTTTTTACTGTGGCAAGATTGGACATAACAAGGCCCAGTGTTGGTTTAGGAAAAACAAGGACCAAAAGAAAAGTAACGCGTTTATCGTATCAAGTTCGTTAAAAGAATATCAACAATCACAGTGGTTAGTGGACTCGGGCGCAAGTCAACACATGTGTCGTGATCGTAGCCTGTTTTCGTCATTTACTAGCACTGAGCGAGATTCAGTATTCGTAGGTAACGGTGCATCAATTAGTGTGCTAGGTTATGGACAGATGGTGGTAGAAGTTTACGACGGGAGTGAATGGGTTCGAACGACCATAGACAAGGTCTTGTTCGTTCCGGAACTAAAAACTAACCTATTCTCTGTGAACTGTGCGTCAGACAAAGGATACGTCATGTGGACAGATGACAGTTCGTGTAAATTTTATAAAAACAACCGAGTTTGTGCTGTTGCTAATCGGGTTGGAAGTTCGTATTATTTGGAATTGCGATACAAAAATATGGTGGCTAGTGTTGCTAAGACTGTGAAAAGTACATTACAAGAGTGGCACGAAAGATTAGCACATCAAAATTTTGATCATGTCAGAAAAGTGCTTCTGAAAAATAACATCGACGTAAACCAAACTTCGGTAGCAAAATGTGAAAGTTGTTTGGAAGGAAAAATGCATCGGTTGCCATTTGGAAAGAGTGAGAGGGTTACTACGAAAACCTGTGAGTTATTCCATGCGGATACGTGCGGCCCCATGGAGGTTACTTCAATCGGCGGTTCAAGATACTTTGTATTATTGAAAGATGATTTCTCTAACTATAGACGGTTTATTTTGTCAAGAATAAATCCGAGATTAAGAATTCGATTGAAGATTTTATTAATAAGGCAGAAAATGTGACGGGTAATAAAGTGAAAGTTTTCAGAACTGATAATGGTTTGGAATTTATAAATAAAGATGTCAAAGAATTATTTACTAAATGTGGCATATTGCATGAAACAACTGTCCCATACACCCCTGAACAGAACGGGAAAGTGGAGAGGGAGAACCGGACTCTAGTTGAAGCTGCTAGAACTATGTTAAATGCCTGCAAGAGTTTGCCTAGGTCTTTGTGGCCTGAGGCTATACATACAGCAGCATTTGTTCTGAACAGAACCGGGAAGAGCAGATACGGTGAAAACTCTTCATATGAGGTATGGTTTGGAAAAAGCTATAACATTACTCAGCTGAAAGTGTTCGGCACCTCAGTGTTTGCACACATCCCGAAAGAAAAGAGGAAGAAGTGGGATAGCAAAGGAGAGAAAGGTATTATGGTTGGATATGGAGATACTGTCAAAGGCCATAGAATATATTTCCCACATAGAAATAAAGCGAGACATAGTTTTCTTGGAACAGGAGGAAAATTATGACAGTGATAGCGGAATAAAATTGAACATAAAAGAAAATCAAGATACCGAAATTAATAAGTCGGAAAATGAAGAGGACTCTTTGGCAGAAAGCTTCCATGACACAACATTGGAGCCAAGCATATCTGGAGATGAGTCTGGAAATGACTATAACCCATCCAGTGACGAAGATGACAGCTCATTAGAACCAGTCAATATATCCCAGATACCAAGAAAAGAATCCAGCCAGCGCGTGAGGAAACCACCTGTATTTTATCATTGTCAGAATGCCTATACTATACATAGTGAACCAGCTACCCACAGAGACGCCATGATGAGAAACGACAGCAATAAATGGAAGGAGGCAATCGACCGGGAGATGCAGACATTAAAAGCAAATAATACATGGGAAATATGTGATGTACCAGAAAATGAAAAAGTTGTAAGTAGTAAGTGGGTTTTTAAATTTAAAAGGGGTAACCAGGATGCCCCTCAGTATGGCTAGGTTAGTGGCCAGAGGATTTGAGCAAGACAATATTTTAGATTTAAATGACTGTTATGCTCCAGTTGAAAAATTGTCGACTCTTAGACTTTTTGTGGTAATTGCAACTAAACTTAACTTACCTAGTTTTCAAATGGATGTAACAGGGGCTTTCCTATATGGAGATATAAATGAAAATGTATATGTTAGCTTACCAGAAGGTGCCTATACAGGTAATAACAATATTGTAAAGTTCAATCACTTTATGGGCTTAAAAGTTCACCTAAATGTTGGAATAATAAATTTAGTGCTGTTATGCTTAAAGAAGGTTTTATTAGATCAAACTGTGACTTCTGTCTTTATACAAAATGTAATGATAATGACCAAATATATGTATTATTATATGTTGATGACCTTTTGATCTTTGGAACAAACAATAATCTAATAGAACAGCTGAAAATTTTATTAAACAAGGAATTTAAAATGAAAGACTTAGGATTTGTAACTGATTTTTTAGGCATAAATATAAAACAAAATGTTGAGAAAGGTATTACCGAAATGAGCCAAAGAAAATACTTGGAGAATTACTTAAAAGATTTGAAATGGAAAACTGTAAACCTGTGTCTACCCCAATAGATCAGAATTCTAATGTGAAAGTTTTTGAAAATAATGGCACACCAGACAAAAACATTGAAAAGTTATGTAAACAAATTATAGGGTGTCTCATGTATGCTGTATCTGGCACTCAGCCTGATTTATGTTATACTGTGTATTTATTGAGTAGATACCAAAAATGTGCAAATAATATGTTGTTAACAGCATTAAAAAGGGTGTTACGTTATGTAAAACATACTTTTAATTATAAATTAGTCTATATATGTAAAGATGATGTTTTGGAGGGTTATTGTGATGCCGATTGGGGGGGTGATCTCAGAGATAGAAGATCAACAACAGGCTATTTGTTTAAATTTTCCAATTGTTTAATATCATGGAGTTCGAAGAAACAAGTGTCTGTGAGTTTATCTTCTACCGAATCTGAATATGTTGCAATCAGTGTGGCAGCCAGTGAAGCCTGCTGGCTAATTAATATGTTAAAGGATTTTAAGATTAATAATATATGTCCAGTACATATTTATTGTGATAACCAATCTGCAATATTTGTTGCCTGTACTGACACTGTTAAGCGTTTAAAACATATTGATATTCGGTATCATTTTATAAAAGAATTAGTTAAGAATAATAAAATATGTTTAAAATATATTAAAACGAGTGATCAACCAGCAGACATGCTTACAAAATCCTTAAATAGAGAACTGATAACTCGTTTTTTGGAGTAATGTGGTATGGATAACATAGAAAAGTTGTAATACTTTGTTTAGTTATTAAGTTTTGTTTGGTGTAATTACATTGAGAGGGGGTGTTCGAATATGGCAATGTAATAATGGCAAATATTACTATATATTCTTTAAATTGTGGCAACACTGTATATACTGTCTTATCTGTGCTGTAACGGTGAAACGATCTCGGTTAAAATAAAACTACTTTTCTCTAATTTAAAACTGTGTTCTTTATTTAATTCTATCAGTTAGGGTTATTAGGTATGACAAATAACTCCACTCCTATTAGGTGTGTGAAAAGGACTTCGGATTACTAACGAACATAACATAGGTTCCTACGACATCACTAGACGAGTACTTGGCCAAATCAACGATTCAAACAAAGTGATTAAAAGTAAGATACTTAGCTATTTAGGTTTTCATTTAAGTCTTGTTAGGTTCATTTAGGTCTTAGGTTAGTCCAATGTTGTAGTTAGATGAATAAGGTTATTTTTAGAATAAATTAGATTCGGAGATTTTGGTTGCCGTTAAAATAAATAGGATAGTTAGGTTTTAGGTTGAGTTTTATTCGATATTTTCTATTTATCTATTTAGGCTGGATTAGGCAGGTAAAATCGGTAAAAATTACCCATCGCTAATGAGAACATTTCATATTATGTCTAATATGTGGAAATTGTGGAAATTAATATAGCGCTTAGCGCGCAATAGGGCTTTGCGTCGTGTACACCCCAAAAAAATATTTGAATTTGTATTTCTCTTTGTACAGAAATAGAAGAAAATACATAAAATAACCACAATTTACAACAACTATGCCTGCAGAGAGTTAGTCCTTGACCTATCCGTGAAAAAAAAAGCTTTTTTTAATAGAACCAGAGTCACCTATCCAAGGTGCCTAGTTTTGGAGTTACTACATTTTAGACTGAGTAAATTGTAATAAATCAATAATAAAATAATTATTAATCTTCGGAAACATTTAAAAACAGTTATTACGTCCTCATTTTAAGCGGAATACAGAAAGGTAATAAAATTGTAGTCTTAAAAATAAAAAAAATTGTCAATTGCAAAGGAGGCCCGAATAGGCACCTCTGTGGTACCGACGGATTCTTCGTATCAGTAGTTAATTATTTATTTTTTTTAGTTTGTGGGTTAGTAACAAGTGAAGCCTGGGGCTCAGGTCGATGATGAAGGTAAGAGTATACGTTCAATATTTTAAATAAGTATGTGAGTATTTTCTAATCCCTGTGTTTCTTCATTCTATCGTATCTATTAAGACTTTGAGTACGAGTATTAGGCGCAATGGAGATGTCAAACACGGGCAAGCCCTTCAACAAAGGACATTGGTTGATTGGTTTTAGCGTATTATGAATCTGCTGTTGCATCGTTCCGGCTCGAATGAGTGCTCTCTGTAGTGTTTTCTGATTAGTCCGTATTTTTACAACAACAGTGGCTCATCGACAATGTCACGTATTTAATTTACCTATATTTGTTGATTAAACCGCCATTGTACATAGATAGAGACAGTCCGTTTCCCCCGGCAATTGGCGCCAATACGTGACACATTGAGACAGCGTATGTATTGTAAAGCCTAACCAGAAATATATGAGGATTGTCAAGAGGGCGCTATTTATAAGATTTATATGGCAACAATTTTGCAACCAATCGCAGTGCACTATAATGACATTAGTTTAAATACCTGTCAGTTCCACTATGTTAACCTCGTAATATCATTTAGTGGAATGCAATCTTTTCCTGACAATTTTTAACCGACTTCAAAAAAAGGAGGGGGTTCTCAGTTCGGTTGTATGTTTTTTTTTTTTTTTTTTTTTTTTAATGTTTGTTACCTCATAACTCCGTCATTTATGAGTCGATTTGGAAAATTCTTTTTAGGTTCATGAATAGACATCTCAAGGTTTGTCCCATAAAATTTTGGTGAAGATCGGATGACGAGATCCATGAGGAATCGAAGGAATTCCTGAAATTTTATAGGCACTCATAATATTTTTCATGTATTTTCTAAAACTATTTAAGTATTTGCATATGGCAGTCATCATCTTCTCATGCTGAACTGATGATGGAAGGTACAACTCCTTAACAGTTAGGAGTTAGGAGATATTTCAAACGAGATGCATGCCTTCAAGACCTCCCTGATCACCCCGCCATAAGTATTTTATATGAATCACTAAAAAGCGAAAAAAAAAAAATTTTAACAAAAAAAAGAACCGACTTCAGTAAAACTAAAAAGCCGAAAATAACCCGTTCAAGTACAGATTACATTTGACTCACCCTTTGAAGTCGGTGCCAAACCTCACGTAAACTTTAATATATAAATATAATAACTGAGTGGTTTGGGATCGATTTTAAAGGGTGAGTCAAATGTAATCTGTACTTGAACGGGTTATTTTCGGCTTTTTAGTTTTACAGAAGTCGGTTCTTTTTTTTGTTAAAAATTTTTTCGTGTAGTAAACACGTGTAAACTTTATTTTACGACTGTGAATTGCTTTCGGTATTTTCTTTAGATAATTTAAATATTTGTCTTTTAAAGAAATCACCACGAATGACATTTACATTGTTGACAACCATCATAAAATCATTGCTAGTGTAAGAAATTAGTTCCAGTGAAATTCCGCAACATGGCGCATCCTCATATATTTCTGGTCAGGCTTTACCTATTCACACTGGGCACTTTGCTAACTGACGACATAACATAACAGAAGAATTTACACAAGAAATAAATTTGTTTAAAATTTTGACATTGAATTATTTTATCTGTTTTATAATTGATTTCGCTGTTTTTATTATCATCATATTTTACCTCTTAGTGTTAATGTATGTGACAATCATAGTATAAGTGCATGTAAATTTACTTAGCGTAAGTTATATTGATATTTTATATTATGAAATAAATAAAGCTGAATCGAAATCTAAGATAATTAATAAAATACGACGTGAAATAAAAGGCCTCCCTTTAGCACACTTTAAAAAGAAACAGCACTTATGGCTTTGTGAATTATGCGTGTACTCCGTAACTGAATTTCTTGAATTATTTATAATTTAAATCGAATGATAGGTAATTAATTTATATTTAAGTACATCTAGCTTTAAGTATCTCTATTTTGTTTATCTGTCAAGGTAATGTTTGCATGCTTTTCTAAGTAGAGTATGGTGATACAAATCAGCTTATTGTAACCCATATTCCGCAAATAAATAATCATTTCATTTCTTTTCATTTCATTTCAAAACGTCTCTATAAAAGTAAACTAATTACATAGTATTCGTGAAGATGCTCGGATTATCAATGCAAGTCACGATTTAAAATGTAAAATAAATATATTTCTTTTTTTTTCAGAACACATCCGGAATACAAAACATTTCCAAGTAAAATATATATTTTACGTGCAATGTAATGTGGTTTTTATTTTATTTATAAACTAATTAATCGGATATTGATGAATTCGTATTAAAACATTCGTAATGTACGATACAAAAAAAAACATAAAATTTATATATATAAATGCAAGTGTCCTGACTGACTAACGGACTGACTGACTCATCAATGCAGAGCCGAAACTACAAATTCTAGAGAATTGAAATCTGAACAGTATTTGAGCGATTTTGAAAAATTATATCCCTAAGAGGGTTAAAAAGGGGATAAAAGGTTGTAAGGGGTTCAAGTTTTATTTTAAGCCAGGAATTAGAAATTTTCTAAGAAGGTATTTTATTAAAAACAAGAAAACTAATTTTAGTGTTTTAAACTCATCCTCTAAGGTGGTGAAAATGGGGTTGAAAGTTTGTATGGAGATGCAGCATTTTTACGCGCTTGGAATTTAAATCCTTGTAAATTAAATATTTACACACCTAAAAAAAATTAACTAGGACGAATAAAACCGTTCCGTCGCGGATTGATCCCGAAGACGCTAGCAGCATTTCCTAACTGAATCGCAATGCTAATACGTTGTGCGGGGAAGCTGGCAGTTCTGCGGTCCCCAATCGTTGCTATTAACGCTGCGATCCCACGTACCCAAGGTCTTAAGGAATGAAATTAATATTCGAGGCCGAGACTATTTTGTTAGTTTCATATAATCGGCCGCAAACTATACAATGTTCCATAAAGATGAGACTCGGACAGTGTGTCTACACCAGTGGCGTCCCACACTAACAGGGTAGTGACATTCCGTCCGGACTCTTGCCATCATCCGTGGTGATGCCTGGCGAACGGCGGACAGTGTTGTTAAGAGTGGTATGCGTTTTTTTGATATAGATAATAAATAATAAATAAATATCGGACAACCTCACACAAATCGATCTAGTCCCAAATTAAGCTCAAGGAGGCTTGTGTTATGGATACTAGACGACGATAAATAAATACTTAAATACATAGAACAACCATGACCCCAAGCACAAATATTCGAGTTCATCACACAAATATTTATGAGAGGCCGTGGCAGGGACTTGTCAGTTTTTTGTAGCCTGTGCGGCGGTACTAACAGTCCTGGTTTTCGCCTTGCGGAATAGGTCTTACCTAAGGGGAACTCTGCTGAATGTTGTCTCACATATTTACCCACTTCAAAAAAATAGAGAGAAGGCACCGTCAGGACCCCAAGGTTCACAAAGAGTTGTCGGGCTGGCTCATCCGGGGGAACGCGGCATATTAAGCGGATGGCTTTTTTTTTGTAAAATAAATGGCCGATCCCTGTCCGCTGCCATTCCCCAAAGGTCGATTCCATTAGTGAGGTGTGAATGAAAGTATGCATAATATGCAGTTAGCAGGTTCTGAAGTGAAAGCGTGCGTCTTAAGCGGGATAAAGCGTAATACGCAGAGTTAAGTTTTGAGCATAATGTGTTTATATGCTCACTCCACTGCAACCCCCGATCTAGTGTGAAACCTACATAGCGAGCGTGAGACACTGGTTCTATTTGGGTGCCGTTGATATCCATGTTAAATCGGGGCTGTGTTTTCCAACTTAGAGAGAAGTGAAGTAGGTTAGTCTTTTCTATATTTAGAATCATACCATTAGCTTCAAACCAGATCAGTAGTTTTAGGATTGTGGCTTTCGTATTATTGTGCAGTTCCTCACAGTTTTCCCCACGGACAATGGCGCAGATATCATCTGCGTACATTATAAATTGTGCGTTGGGACTGGGAAAAGGCAAATCATTCATCAGCAGTGAAAAAATACAATTACCGACATTGGAACCCTGGGGGACTTGTTGAAGTATTCATATTATATATTGACAAAGACATGACATTGAAGTTTGCTAAAACCTTTTTCTTTTTAACATCCTCCCTTTTTGGCAAACTTTATAGCGTTAAGCCAATCAGTCCACTAATAAATCCCAGTCTGGGCTTAAAAACAGGCTTTGTAAGAATATCTGCACATTGGTACTCAGTTGGAACATATTTCACCAGTAGTTCTTTATCAGTAACTAGTTCTCTGACATAGAAATGTCTAATCGCAATGTGCTTTGTCCTTCTGTGCAATTCTGGGTTTTGCGCAACCTTTATAACTGCATCATTATCGATTTGTAAAATCGGGATATCTTTCAGTGTTGTTATCTCATTGAAAAGTCTTCTCAGCCAAACTATCTCTCGTGCTGCTTCGCTAGCTGCGACTATTTCAGCTTCTGTGCTTGAGATCGCTACAGATGTCTGTCTGCGACTTGCCCAAGAGATCACTCCTCCTGCATAGATGCACATAATTCCAGAGGTTGAACGTCCCGTACTTTGATCTCCACCATGATCGGAGTCGCTGTAGCATTCTAACTCTCCGGGTTTGTGTCCCTTTTTATAAACAATCGCCGACTCTAGAGTTCCTTTAAGGTAACGAAATATGCGTTTCACTTTCTGAACATCTTCATTCGTTGGACTGTCTAGTGTTCTAGATACGACACTTACGGCATATGATATGTCTGGTCTGGTTCCTGTCATTAGGTATGCCAGTGCACCGACAGCTTCCCTGTATGGAAACTTAACTTGTTCATTCTCCGTCTCCGTATCTGACTGTCCTTCTTTAATTATTGGAGTACTGATTGCCTTGCAGTCACTCATTCCAAATCTATCCAAAATCTTCTTGGTATATAACTTTTGAGATACCTTTATGGAACCATCTTTCTCGTTGTGGATTTCTAGCCCAAGAAAGTAGGAAGCTGGCTTTGTGGTAATCTTGAATCTTCTCTTAAGTTCAGCCAAGAACTTCAAGGATTCTTTTTGATTCGTAGAGGCAATCAAACCGTCATCAACATAGAGTCCTATGATGGTTTTACTCTCAACTCTTTGTTGTTTATTTAAGACCAATCGAACAAATAAACACGGATCAGTGTCAGACTGTTTGAATCCGATTGTCTTGAGATAGTCCACAATACATTTATTCCAACATCGTGGAGCTTGTTTGAGACCATACAGACTTCTCTTCAGTTTGCACACTTTGTTTGTGCCATCACTAACTCCTTCAGGTTGGTTCATATAGATGTCTTCATCAAGTGATCCATTTAGAAAGGCAGTGGCAACATCAAACTGCATAAGAGTAAGCCCTTCGTTTGCTGCGATGCTTAGGATTGATCTGATTGTCGCCAATCTAGCTACGGGACTGAAAGTTTCGTCATAATCAATTCCTTTCTCTTGCGTGTATCCTCTAGCTACAAGTCGTGCTTTATACTTGTCCAGGCTTCCGTCAGCATTTATCTTCTTCTTGAAGACCCGTTTACATGATATTAATTTTCTATCCTTTGGCCGATCTACCAAGATCCAAGTTTTGTTGTCATTTAAAGATTTAACTTCGCTTTTCATAGCCTCAAGCCACTCAGTCTTCTGTGGACTTTTTATAGCGTCTTTGTACGTAGTGGGCTCATCATTGATCAATGTAGAAACAATGAAGTCGTCATATCTGCTTGGAGCCCGCAGTGTAGACCTGTCACGAAGTGTTCTTGTATCAGGGATATCATCATGATCTTCGTCTGAATAATTTATTCGACATCCATCTGGTTCAGGAGATGACTCATCCAGATCTTCCTCTTCTTGACTTAAATCATTCGATGTTTGAGGCATTACTTCTGCATTTTGTGGTATATCCTCCCTTGCTTCAAACATTGGTTGATTTTGTGGAGTCTTTGGGAAATTGAGTTCGATTTCTGTCTTAGTTTGTTCATCCTCTACCTCAGATTCAGATATATCAGATTCCAATCCAACTGATTTTATTAGAGTTTCTTTAAATGTCACATCTCTCGAACGGATCAATGTAGGTTCGTTATCTTTATTAAATCCCAGTAACCGATAGCCATCATCACCATCATATCCGATTAAAATACATTTTTGAGCTTTCTTGGACATCTTTGTTCGCTTCTGTTTGGGAACATGTGCAAAACATTCTGTTCCAATGACTCTCAAATGTTTAAAGGACGGCTTCTTTCCAAACCATAGCTCAAATGGTGACTTTCCTTCTTGAGAAGTTGGACCAGTTCTGTTCAGGACATACGCAGCCGTGTTAACAAGCTCTGACCAACAGGCAAATGGCAGTTCTTCGTGAGCGTGCATCATAGTTCGAGCGGCTTCAACGAGGGTTCGATTTTCTCGTTCACTGGACCCGTTTTGTTCTGGTGTATATGGCATTGTAAACCGGTGCTGTATGCCATGCGAATGGAGTATCTTCTCAATGGCTTCGTTTTTGAATTCTCCTCCATTGTCGCTAATTATTTTTTTAATACATCACCAGCTGTCTTCGTTTCATTGATCATCTGCACAAGCTTGTCTTTTACTTCCGACTTTTGCTTGATGAAGTAGACATGACGAAAGTTGCTGTAGTCATCTTTGAACAGTACGAAATACCGAAACTTCATGAAAGAATTTGGAAACGGACCACATACGTCACTATGTATTATCTCTCCTGGTTCTTTAGCTCTTTCTCTTCTTCCAAATTTATGGTGCTATTCCAGGGGCTCCGCAAGTTTGTCAGCGGCTGCGGTGTGCCCCTCTCCACGGACCTCGATTACGCGGGCTCCAGTCGCAGACGTGCGAATTTTGAGGGAGCCCGGTGTAACGCCTATCGCTTCGAGGTTTATTCTATTCTCCGCTGCGGTGATAACGGAGGCATACGTAGCGCCATTTTTCTCCGCCTCTGGGTCAAGGGAAATTGACACCGCCGCTGTCTTTGGAGGGTGCAGTTTCGGCTTAAGCAGAGCTCCAGATTTTGATGCCCGCTTGGGCGCCGGCTCATGACCCGCTGCTGCCGGAGGTGTGGGTGACTTTTTCTTTTTGCCCTTCTTCACCACTTTAACCCATTCCTCCTTGTTAGATGAAGCCATTACCGGATCCGTCACGGAAGCCGTTGAGGTTCCCGGCACCTGTTCGACCGCCCGTTGCGGGGGAGGTAGCATAGCGATATCAGCCAAAGGCCCGGATGGGGAGTTGCCTTTTTTAGATTTGGCCTTCGTCTTTGCCTTCTTTGTCGAAGTCGCCGTAGCTGTTGGCTGGGCCGCCTGCATGGGCTTAGAAACCACTTGCGGCAGAGGTACCGGTGACTTTCTTTTATCCGCTGCCAAAGGAGGGCGGCAGATAGGAGCTGGCGGCAGACGTTCTTCTATGATCGCAAGGCGCGCATTCAACATGGTTCCCATAGTGTCAACCAAGGAGCGCTTAAGCTCCTCCACATCAAAAGCCGGGGCCGGAGGCTGCTGTGTCAGCGGCCGAGTAGCCGCAAGTTCTGTTCTCATCTCGGAGAACTCACGGCGGTGAACTTTTAGCTCGCTCCTCAGTAACTCCACCTCCCTGCGGAGTCGTTCATTATCGAGACGGAGGCGCCTCGTCTTCTCCTCCTCAGAGCGTGAAGTAAGGATGTCTATGACCGACACTATCGTCTTGGTAGATTCCTTCAACCTACGCACTAGCGGGCCCTGAAGGTGGCCTGACTTCTTAGCAACCTCCAAGATGGCGGTGGCTCCACCTTCTGCTAGGGCTCGCAGCCCGTCTGGAGAAAGGGTTTCCGGGTTGGCTTTAACCCGGTCCTCCGGGCCGGAGGCTGCTGATGGAATGTATAGACATTAAACAAATAATTAACAAAAAACAACAAAAACCTCTAATATTTTCAAGGGACGGTAACAATATTAATAACCTTGGTAACAAAATCGGAACTATTAAGCATAGTGTACAATTAGTACACTTACAATATTTATTAGATGCTTAACAACTCACTTTAATAGTAATTACATTTCTTACTATATAATTATTAGTTTTGTATCACAAAAAATAATCATACAGATTAATTAGTGCTTAAATAATGTGCCAATTCAAGCAGAATTGACATGAGATCTTCTGTTATTATTCAAGAGTATTGTTTATAGGAACGATACAATAAATCACAAAATGCAGTTTTGACTACTTGTAGACGTGATCAGATCACAATAAAGAATCCAAATAATAATAAAATTAAACATCAACAAGTACAGTAAAATCAGAGTATTACAGTACCTACACGGCAATCTTTTTAAGTTAGTATAGAAATTCCCATATTAAATGAGCGTTATGAAGTCTGGTTTTATTTTTTTAATTTTGGCCCAATATTTATATGTATTTTTATTCTGAGTATAATAAGTAGGGCATCACAAAACGAAATACAACAAAAAAAATATACAAGGCCACTTTTTTTTGTGCTCCATACATTAGGAACTTTTTTCTGGAGTAATCTGGAGGCAATAAACCGGAAATATAAAAATAAATAACAATATGTATCCATTAATGGCACTAAATGGCACCTTTTTTCAACTGTGCCCGTTAGAAATTAAAAAAAGAAAGAAAAATGGCCCACCCTAATAAATATGCAATCTGGGGCTTTACGAATTACCGCCCGTGGTTTGTCTAAAGTTTTACGTCTGGCCTTGGCCAGGATGTGGGATTTTCGTCCCGCGAAGCGGGCGTAAATCCCGCTTTACGGTCAAGGGTGACGTAAATGGTTTTATTTAACAATTAATATTTACAATTACCAATGATAATAAACATATCGTTTATACAGTATAAAAAAAAAACGTAAAAAAAAGCCTCATTTTTTTCTTCAGCTAGAAAAGAAATCAATAATATTATTTAATTCAAAATCAGAAACTTTTGCTTTATAATATTATGTTTTTATTAAAATTGAAAATATTATTATTAATTTTTTAAAGAGAAATATATATATTGTATCACGTCATTCTCTATAGTCTATACTACTCCTTAGACTTTCTTTTTTGTTACCTTCACTTCCTAGTCATACGAAACGATTCAAAAGTAACAAAAAAGAAAGTAACGAAGTGATGGTCGGACGTTTTAAAAAATATTTTAACCGAATTTAATGAATAACTCAAATATTGTATGTACTGTATCTTAGTCGTAATAATATGATTAATTGATGAGTTGATACAAAACTGAAGAAAAAGTGAAACTTACCAAGTTATCCCGTAACAAACAAGGAGTTCAAATTTTCGGTTGCCACCAACGGCGAGCGTGTTTCTACCGCTGCGTTTGATAGACTGTCAACATGTCAAGATGGCCACTCTTAAAAATATCCCTAGTGTTACCACTTTCCTATAAAACTACAATTGAATTAACAAAACCCCAGAATTCTATGAAAATAGCGTAACAAACACCGGAAACAAAATCGGAACTTTTTCTAGGACAAATTATTATCTTTTATTATAAATATATACGTTAAATAACGACAACAATACTTATTTTTTATGAATTCTGAGATATCTCTTTTGTAATGAAACACAACACTCAACCCGAAACACTAAGTTTTGTTACAGAAAATCGATAATTTAACTACAATTTTGTTAAGGGGACATTTTCATTGCCATACAAATGAGACCTACCCAATATTTTAAAATATTTTTATAAAATTGTATTATGCATTATGATTTCAGACAATAATATTATCTTAGAGATACTAAACTTATTTTTAAGTTTTCAAGGTCAGATTATATTAGATATCGTCTCTTAATTTATTACAAGCTTCGAACCGGCCCGGACAAAGACGTAAAGTAAATGTACAAACTTTTTGAGAAATGCTCATTTTTGTTATTTCATCTTAACTGGGTTGAAAATCGACCATACGTCGTTTGAATCTGGGGGCACTACATTTATTTGCTTTATATTTGCCCACATTTTTAGGGCAATGAGGCTACAACAAGGCGCCGAGTTTAATGACCAATATAAAATACTCGTACTTTGATGTCTTTGATGTATTTCCTCGAATTGGTCCTCTAAAGCACTCTGAATAGTCTCGACTGAAAATTCAATATATCGGATACCCTTGAAATGTCGACAAACGTTTCACCGAATGCTTCATTTTGTCGAACATAACCGTCTTCAAAAGTAAACTAAAACGTCTGTAATATAATCCGTGTACATACACGGATTATTAAAGGTGGGTTTTAAAAACGTATTTCGTGTTTGATAAAATTGTATTTAACAAAAAATTGGGGTATCAGTTTAGCCGCTTCCTTTTCATGGACATATAATTTATTTCATTAGATTTTATTGTTGAACACGGATTATTTTTAGCTTCTTGGTTTAGTATTAAAGGCGGTTCTTTTTTATCAAAAAATATATATATTTCACTCGATCTATGGCGATAATTATTGATTCGGTTTGGTGCTGTATACAATTTTGAGTGTTAATCAAATAGTAGGACAATTAAGCAAGCATGTAATTAAGAAAATTGGTTTAGGAGCTTATTTCACACCGCAAAATGGGACAAATATAAATTTTATTTATGCTGTTATAAAGCAGCGGGTAGTTAAATGCTAGCCAGTCAACATGCGTGCGTGGTTGCTGAGTTTGTTCATCGCGGCTTATGCTGTCTGCGCTCAGAGTTCTGGGGTAAGTTTTATCAAATTTATACAAACACCAATGTCATCCTCAAAAAGGTTTCAAGACTGAATTCAGTGAGGTGAAGAAGGCCTTCATGGAATGGAAAATGAAATTAGGAGTTCGTTCACTGTAGAAAAATACACGCGAGGTTTCCTTCTACCCCTCCCTCCCCCAACGTGATCTGTCGAGATTTTTCTGATGAATTCTTTCATCGAGAAGAAAGAACATATAATGCGAATGTAGTATATAGCTAATGTCTACATTTAGTATAGCATGCAGTATAACTGTAGCCTAATGCATATTGCTTGGATAAGCGTTAGCCTTATTGTAAAAATTTATATAAGCTAATGTTGAGTTATTGTTGAGTAATTAAACGTTCACTACTATCTAGAGCCCGGCATATACTTTGTCTCCCATCAACGTCCCTGGTCGACCACATTAAACACATATATTACATGGCGATCCTGCACTAACGTTCCGAAGACGAACTTCTGAACCAGCCAGAACCTCAGAACCTCGCACCGGACGGTGCGGCGGGACACCGCACCGTCCGGGACACCACACCGTCCGGGACACCACAAGAAACAAGAGGAACCACCAGACTGACGATGCAGTCTCAAGAATGAAGATTTGAATTAACTTGAAAAAAGAAGAAGACAATTATGAAAGAAGCCATAAGAAGAAACAAGTCTCAAGAAAAGAAGAGCGTTGTCCAGGGTTATCCCGGCTCGCAAATCAAGAGGTGTCCAGGGTTATCCCGGCCCATCTCAAGAGGTGTCCAGGGAAATCCCGGCCCATGCTCGAGGGTGTCCAGGGTTAGCCCGGCCCGTCATCGCATCGCGCATCAGCAACGGCATCGAGCTCCACGTGCCTGCCAGCCGCCAGCGCATCAACGTCCCGCCATGCATCGCGCAACGTGACGACTCGTGATGACCTCGATATCGTTCGTTAGGCATTACTCCTACGTAAGCGTTGAATTAAGTAAGTGAATATTTTATTGTATAACTTATGTTTTCGCTTATAATTATTTTACATTTACGCACGATTTAATTTTATTATGTCTACTGATTTGCAAGATTTATATACTAAGTCGGAATATATAAGAGAATATTTAGTTAAACTTGGCCCTCAGAGGCGTCAAAAGGAAATCGCATCTAAGAAATTAGAATGAGATTTTTTATAATATTTTTTTTTATTATATAAAAAATAATTAGCTATACAGGTTAACGTCCAATTCCTTAAAAAAAAATTCTTTTACATACATAAATTGTTAGATAGCTTTCGTACATGAAATTGTTACCCGTGTCACTTAGCATTTCTAATTATTATTTTTTTGAAATCATATATCACCCAAGCAGCACATTAGTGAATTTTGCAGCTTATCTTATAGCTTTAAGTTCTAAATGAGTGGTTTAACAGTGTTTGATACAACTTATAGCTTTAAACACAACTCAAAACTGTATATGAGTTCATCCTATCACTTGTAGTTGCATAGGAGCGTTTTTTGTTTCTACTTTATTACTTATGGTGGGATAAAGTCGATATTGCTACTTAAAGTTGCATGCAGGTTCAAATTGTCACTCAATAAGAAGCAATAGTGCTATATAAGGCCTTAAAATCACTTATAAGCAACTTTTACATATAAGTGGGAACATACCCTTATTTGGAACTAAAAGTTCCAAATGACTAGTACAATAGCGAATTATATCACCAATAGTGGCTAAAGGGATAATTTTACGGCTCTTTTGGAACCAAAAAATATTGCAACTTTAAGGCCTAAGAAGTACCTTATTGCCACTCCAACGCATAAATAGGTCTCAGTAGGAGGTTCTTGGAACCAAAAGCAGTTATTTTCACTTATTTCAAACCACTAACGAACTAAAAGTTCTATTATAGTTCCTATTTGCGCCATGTCAAAATATATTTAATAGTCTTGCTTGTTTAATAGTCTACAAAAGAGCAAATAATTACTATTGGTAATATCATTCACTGCTTTGCCACTCGCAAGATACAAATAAGTGACTATTAGACTTGATAGTTCCAAATAAGGAACAAATAAGTGAAAATAAACACTGTAGGATCTTTTTTTGTTTCGCCATGTTTACAAATGGAAGCCTATGAAAATTGATTATTTTAACCAGAATTTTATCACACTCACGCATAATCACAGACTTTTGATAGTTGTGACGATGTTACTTTAACATTGTACGTAACCTACAATCATTAGGTCAGGTTTTTAACAGTTTTATTTCTTATCAGTATCTATTTCTTATTTAATTTAGCACTCTCTTTTTTAATATTCCTGATCAAATGAAGGGCGCGTCGAAATTTACAAAGAAAACATACTATAGTTTCACAGTAAAAAAAAATTCGCAAGATTTTCGTGCTTATTTCAATGCTTGTATAACGTAAAGTTTTAATCACAATCAAACAGACATATAAATCCAAAATGAATATGGCAGATCACGTATTACTTTTAATAAAACACAATTTGACAGTTGCCTCGCCACTCAAAGATAATTTTGGCGACTCATTTATCACTCATTGACCGAACTGAAATGTTTTCATTCGTTCACTGCGCATAACTTTCACCCATAGTTCTAATTACCACTTAAGGTAATTGTGAGATCTCTTATGGATTCTATTTAGCACCAAAAATAGGCTGCAATTTTTCTCCTTTTGGTTCTATACTGGTGGCATAAGGGTTCTTGCCACCTATATATCACTTAGTCATGGTGGTAAATTTCACTTAAGCATCTAATTAGATATGATATACGAGCTATTTAGACCCAGTTGTGCTACTTGGGCATCACTTAAAATCATTATAATAATCGTCGCCAATAATTTTTTTTTAGATGCAAATGTCGTAAACAACTTACACATTTCGCAATTTCCGCGCGCACGGAAATGCATACCGCGCCGCGAAGTCCGCGCGTAAGCAAAAATTTTAAGTAGATCACGCGTGTTCGCTGTCTACAAGTAAACTTTTAATTATTGGTGAATGTAATTTGATATTCACATTTAGAAATTTTATTGAACAATTATACTATATCTAGTTATTGGATTGATCACCTAATAACTTAGTGACAGTTAATTGAGTTATATTTGCGTAGATATTTCTTTTATAAAGTATTACAATATGAAATTTTAATTTCAAATATATTTTTTTTTACTTTCTCAGTACTTGGTAAGGTACGGTACAGATTTATGTTAGGAGGTGAAGGCACATTTTTATAATGTGTACTTGCATCGGTTAGTTCACAATCCTTTTACTTGATCATAGTGTGACCTACCGTCCTCCGTGAGAGTATTTGGAGACTTTTAGTCCTAATATATATTGTGTTTCTAAGTACAGGCGACGGACCTGATACGCCATTTGGGTGACCATGCCCATGTTTTGAGTTAAGGGTGCGCACGGACGCGCAGCCCAGTTAGTATATTATTAAGGGTGACCATGCCCTGGGTAGCCATTCCCGTTAGTTATTTTTGGAGCGAAGACTCCATTGGTACTGCATTAGATATTTTTTAGGGTAAATGTACCGTAATACCAGTACCTTATATGTGATTAATACACAACTTTAATGGCAAATTTTTATAATTTTTTTTTATTTTGAGAGAGATTATTTGATAATAAGACTGATTATTTTGTTGAAACCGACAGGAATTTTAATAACAATAATTTTAACTTCAACTATAAAATATTTCTTTTGAAACAGTGACACTGGGATATGACGATATTTTTTTTTTGGGGAGACTAACTAATTATTTTTTCTCTTTGATATATTCTTTTAAAGTGTATGAACTTAATTATAAGTAGTTTACACAGTGGTCCCCATCTTCATTTCGAATTGTAAACAAGTAAGTAACATGCATTATTTTATTTTTCTTTTTCTCCAGCACCCCGGGAGTGAAGGGATCTTACGGGGAAGCTGTAGTATGTAGCTAATGTCTACATTCATGCAGTATAACTGTAGCCTAATGCATATTGCTTGGATAAGCGTTAACCTTATTGTAAAAATTTATATAAGCTAATGTTTTAAGTAATTAAACGTTCACTACTATTTAGAGCCCGGCATATACTTTGTCTCCCATCAACGTCCCTGGTCGACCACATTAAACACATATATTACACGAAGATGCAACGTAAGCTGCGACTGCCTTCATCATGTCTGCGAAGATGCATATACAGGATCTAATCGTTAAGTGTAACCAGTCAATCAAGACTCAATGAATGTCATATCGGAAGTAAGTTACCCAATGATTAAAACTTTATCAAAAACGTTTTTTTCATAATGTTATATTCGGTAATCATTTATTAATATAAATTTACAATTATCACCGATTCGTTATTATAGAAAATGATGACAAACATGACAACTTAGCCTATGTGCCATAGATACCTTACTCTACCCTACTTAATATACATGAATAAGCATATCCTCTGACAATAGTATCATCTTCAATAAATAGCCAAATAAGCAATCCACATAGTTATAAAACATAGCAAAACACAAAGCTGTCTTAAACCAATCCTGTGATCCCTTTACATGACCTTCTCTCCACACAAAAAGACAACGGTGTTATTAAAAAAATATATTTTGGCCTTATTGAATGAGCATGTTCACAATCACATTAAATAATATTTCCTCTTATCAAAAACCACATATGTTTTTCCAAAATGAAACTTACGAAAATCACAATTTCTTGTTTCCAATTCAGATTGCTATTATTTTATGCAGGGTCTCCGCCCCCCGAGCTCCTCGCCTTCTTCGATCGCCCCTTGTTCAAGTTACTTATTTTAATAATCATTTTCTTCTACGAATAATATTTAATTTTTTTACTTTCTTAGTCTGACTTGGCGCAGGCGGACCAAATATCAAATGCCATTAAAATGATACCACGGGTACGTATTGATTGTTAGTCCCCTTAACCTCTGCGTACTCCATACAGTACAGTCGAGTTCATAAACTAATGACCTTCATAAATTTATGAAACATGTAATGTCTCATTTTTTTAATGTGGGTATACCACAATTTTTATTTAAACCATGAATACAAAGATCAAAGCTTAAAGAAAAATTGAAAAAAGAGCTACCTGGTGGAAGGGACTGGGAATCGAACCCGGTACCTGGATTACCTGTCCAGCGCGTTAGCCACTTCGCTACCCTCGCTCCACGTAGACCTGACGAATTTTTCCTTATGCTTTGTGTGTCGATCTTTGCATTGTTTATTTGAAAGGTTAGTACACCTTAGCGACCTCTATGTGAATATCGACACGCAAAGCATAAGGAAAAATTCGTCAGGTCTACGTGGAGCGAGGGTAGCGAAGTGGCTAACGCGCTGGACCGTTAATCCAGAGGTACCGAGTTCGATTCCCGGTCCCTTCCACCAGGTAGCTCCTTTTTCAATTTTTCTTTAAGCTTTGATCTTTGTATTCATGGTTTAATGACCTTCATGACGGTTCTTCCTCTGAACCATCTGGCCCGATAATAGCGTAGACAACGAAAAATGTCCTAAAAATCAGGGATCGATACCGGTATTCATGAAAACGCTCTAATTTCACCTGTTTTGTTAACGGCATAGACGAGGTCAGATATTTTTGATTACATTTTTGCTCATAAATTTAAGAACTCGACTGTACTATCAAATGGAATGTTCATTAAATATATATATATATTATCAATTTTATGTAAGGATGCTTGTGTTGCATTACTTATTTGCTGAGGGTCCTGGCGTCCACGAATTATTTTATGGACGGTCGCTTTTCAAGCGGTCTTCGGCAGTGTGTAATGCATCGTGGACTTGGTGGCTTTGGTGTTCTCGTGAACCTGGTGTGTTCAGGCATCTTGGTCGCTTTCTCTATACTTTCCAGGAACTGCAGGGAAAGTCTTTCCCTATCACCAGGAGCACTTCCAGGGTGTCGTTTTTCTCACTAGCTATGCGACCGACGCCGACCGATTAAAACTTTTGCTTGGCATAGCTTTATATGGATGTGAGACGGATCATTATGCAAAGGGACAGAAGGTAATCTGCTAGGCAGACATTTTCAGGTGCACTTGAACAATAAACCGCGTACAGTGCCGGGAAAATGTTTGTGTGAAAGTCCCAGAAATTCCAGATATTAATACGTACCCTGAAACAACAATACTTTCATATTTTTAGAATGTCAAGCTCAGCAACGAGGAAGTACAGGTAGGGCGTTTCTTTAAAATATCCATAAAAAAAAAGTGAGAGTTTTATCGCCTAATTTGTAAAATTATTGTCTCGTAAAATATGCCCCCTGCCTATATATCCCCCACAATGGGAGTAGGACCCTAAAATTTGACTCGGCAGATCATCATTTTCTAGTGCCAAGATAAAGTTGTAAAGTAAAGCCTTGTTGTAGGTACATACCTATTTTGCCATAAAACTGCCATATTTAGTCTTATTCTACCTGTAGCTGTAGTATAACTGAAAAACTAAAAGTCGTAAAATGGTACTTTTTAGGGTTCCGTACCCAAAGGGTAAAAAAACGGGACCCTATTACTGAGACTTCGTTGTCCGTCCGTCCGTCCGTCCGTCCGTCTGTCACCAGGCTGTATCTCAAGAACGGTGATAGCTAGACAGTTGAAATTTTCACAGATGATGTATTTCTGTTGCCGCTATAACAACAAATACTAAAAATAAAATAAAACAAATATTTAAGGGGGGCTCCCATACAACCAACGGGATTGGTTGCGTTAACTTTGCACCTCATTTGTATGTCAAAAGTCAAAGCCAAAGTCAAAGTCAAAGTGTTATATTTGTTTAACATAGGTGATGGCTGCATAAATACAGAGATGTTACATTTCCTTGTATTGCACTATGTTTTGCCACTTGGCGTACAAAATCATTTCCCTAATATCTGTTATGCTTATTATCTTATTAAGTTTGAAGAATACATTATATACTCGTATACAATAATGTCAGATTTAAATAATTTGATTGACAATGAAATAATAATAAAGAAAAACAAGTTGAAATAATTAGATTGCCAATGAAACAATAATAAAGAGAAAACAAATTGAAATAATTAAGTCGATTGTCAATGAAATGATTATAAAAAAATTAAATTAGTCAAAAAATAATTACAATCAATTTAGGTCATCATTTAAATAATCGAGAACAGTATAATAACACTTATTTGTAAGCAGAGTTAATAGTATATGCCTCAAACCTGGTATTGGTAACAGTTTCAAATCTATTGGTAATTTATTATAAATCTTTATCGCAAGAGAACATATACTTTTGCGCATCAAAGCGGTTTTTCCAAGAGCTGGGCATAAATCCTCCCTAAATCTTTGCCCCAAACGTTCGCTAGTGTAATTGGCTTTTTTAAACAACGCTGGATTATTTTTTACGAATATTACCATTTCTAAGATGTAAAGTGAAGGCATTGTCAAGATGTTCAAATCCTTGAAATGCGACACACAACTATCAGTTTGTTTAAGGCCACGCATTGCTCTGATAGGTACATCTTTTCTGGGCTTTGAACACCGCTTCTTTATTTGTAGAGTTACCCCAGAAAATGATGCCGTAACGTAAAGTTGACGCTACAAAACCATGGTATGCAGTTATTACAGCGTCAAGACTAGCTTGCTTTGCAAGTTTATAAAGAGCATATACATATGGAGCGCTATACAAACCAGGTGCAAACTTAACTTAACCACTTAAGGATGGAAAGTGTTTGTACGGAACCCTCGGTGCGCGAGTCCGACTCGCACTTGCCCAATTTTTACTAAATACTCTCACAAATTGTACTCGCAAGTATATAATGGGGAATGGATTGAATATTTCAAAAATCTTGCATTTTTGTTTATACTCGTAGGTTCGAATTAAATTTGATACACTTTCCGGTTTCCGATTGAGCTGAAATTTTGCTCGACTATGCAAATCGCGTGATAATGCAATATTATGATGACGTGGAGCTGATCTGATGATGGAGCTGGCAGGTGACCATAGGAACTCTGTAATAAATAAAGCAATCAAATCGAGTTTGGGCTCTTTAGAATCGTCTTTGTGAGCAATTGATGGATGTTCAAAGAAAAGTACAGTCGGCTATAAAAGCTTGTCACAAAAATGAATTATTGAACTTATTTTATTCTGTTTTTAGTATTTGTTCAGACACATAAACAGACAGACAGACCGACAGACAGACGGACAGCAGAATATTTGTAATAATAGGGTCCCATTTTTTACCCTTTGGGTACGGGAACCTAAAAATAAAAATAAAAAGATAAAATTTGTTTCTTTCCGCCTTGTATAAATAATAACTAATCACACTAATATTATAAAGGCGGAGTGTGTCTGTGTCGTATGTTTGTTACTTCTTCAGGCTCAAACGGCTGGATCAATTTTGATAAAATTTGGTAAGGCGGTAGCAGTATGACACCTTGGATTAACACAATGGCTACTTTTTATCTCGAAAAAATGCAGTGTTCCCGTGGGATGAGCGGGTAACACCGCGGGGCGCGGCTAGTGTTTTATAAATTGTTAGGCGACTTTCGTTAGCACGGTAGAACTTTAGAGAGCTATGGAGCCGATATTAACATTAAAATACAATTCATACTCATGCTCATTCATCTATTTCTTTCCAAACTGCCTTTATGGTTACTGTGGTCAACATTCCCAAGCATTAAATGACTAAAATTATAAATAAAATAAAATTTGTACAATATTACAATCTCCTAGATTTAACGATATTTATTGTAATCATATAACGATATTTATTGATATAATATATCGATATCATGCATTTTCTGTGATCTCTGGATGTTCGATCAATAATATAGAACCCAATTTATTCCATAAAACATGGAAATAGTCGCAAATATTTACGTATTTTATGATGAAAAAAACACTGCCTGAATCAGGTCTTTATATGTTCTTCTGGCTTTGTCCTTGACTGTAAAATTAAGATTCCAAATGAAGTACACTTACTACGAGTAAGAGTATGAGTAGCAATTGCATTTTAATATTAATGAATTCTGATCCACCTGGGGTGCTGTGATGACGCTTGAGCTGGGTACCGCCCCGGGCGCCTTGAAATTGACGTTGACTTGATGAAGGGCGCTCCAGCCCTCTCGAGGCAGCGCTGCTTCTGTGGGCCACCACCGGCTGTATTCGCCGAATAGATTATTAATAACTAAAAATGCTCATTTCGATTAACAGCAATTAGGTATATAAACTTATACTAAGCTTTTTTATCGTTCGTATAATTTTCCCCTACTACCTAAATATGCATCTAAGAGCATATCAACAGCCCTGCTCAGTCAAAAAAAATATCATTTGGGTTTCTATGCGCCCGCAAAAGGCGGGAAAAAGCTTCACTTTGTTTTTTTATACTAGAGAAAAATCTGTAATTTTTTTCTAGGAATGAGGAAAATTCAAAATATTTGATAAACGTATCCATTCCCTATTCTAAATTTTTTGGACGTAAGTGTAAGTAATCCGTACCGGTTAATGCTACCGGTGTAAGTAAGTAAACATTTTATGGTACACAAAAAACAGGTAAATTCTATAACAAATAACATCAAATACAGGTCCAAAGGCGGTGTATCTACATATATATTTATAATTATTCCGTGGTGCTGGTGAGCGGCCGTACTCCGCACTTGAATAATCTAATTAGACCACTTCTTTCTTTATTTTCAGATGGTGATTAACACTGCAGTATTTTTCCCATCTGGTCACACGTGGTCTCTTTGGCTTGGTTTGGTCGTAGTGCAATCAGCATCAAAAATATCTGAAAATTTTAGTACGTAATTTTACATGAGGAAGCTAGCTGTAAAATTGACAAATATGTTTGATGCGAATAAAATCCCCCAGTTTGGCAGGCCCAACTTTGAGAAACACATCCATCGTCGAATCAGACTCCACTAGGCAGTGTAAGCAGCGCCTGAGAGGCTGCGCAATTGTCGTGAGACGGGGTGTTTGTCGTGTCTTAAGACGAAGTCTCACTCATACTAAGGGCCTTATCATAGCCGACCCTGACGGGAGGGTCAGCCCCGATCACCACTTCCATGAGTTCCTTAAGAACATCATCCCAGCCGACCCTGACGGGAGGGTCAGCCCCGATCACCACTTCCATGAGTTCCTTAAGAACATCATCCCAGCCGACCCTGACGGGAGGGTCAGCCCCGATCACCACTTCCATGAGTTCCTTAAGAACATCATCCCAGCCGACCCTGACGGGAGGGTCAGCCCCCATCACCACTTCCATGAGTTCCTTAAGAACATCATCCCAGCCGACCCTGACGGGAGGGTCAGCCCCCATCACCACTTCCATGAGTTCCTTAAGAACATCAAGGCAAGCACAACCAATACATTAAATGATGACGTCACCTCTGACGATGTAGTTATTTCAGAAAGGGCAACTGTAGGGAATTCTCCTGAAGTCGCCGTCTCCTCAAGCTCCAAGCGTCATCCTAAGCATAGTCGATGGCGGAGCAATGTAAAACGTAGCATCAACCCTGTTGTCAGTAAAAATAAGCACCCCTCGGTATTAGCAACCAGGGCAGTATATTTCAGTAGGCGCCCCCACTGGGAGCAAACTAGAACTACACACAATTAAACAAAGTTTCTAGTTAATTGTTAATTATCCATGGTTTTTTCTCATTTAGTATTAACCACTTTTAAGCCAGAGATCTCTCCAGAGATCTAGTAGATTAGTCTTAGTTTTCAGTTTAGATAAGTTAGGTTAGTCAAACTCCGGTGCTTCTCCAAGCGGAGTAGCACGTCTGGCACCAGCAGTGCAAAGGGTCCTTCGGACCCGCAAGCAACCCTGGATTAAAAAAATAAAATAAAACTTGCGATTTGCGAGAGAATCTTGTATTAAGGCGATCACGCAGCAAGTTTGCCGCGACGATTATTTGTATAGAAAACTCGCCCGCAAATCGCAAGTGTGAAATACAAAAATACGAATACAAAATATTATACGACGCGTTTGGCTCGGTTTGTACACCTGCCTACTGAGTCGGCGGTCCCGGGTTCGAATCCCGGCCGGGGCAAATATTTGTGCAAATATTTGTTCTTGGGTCATGGATGTTATCTATATATGTATTTATATATTATGTATATCGTCGTCTAGTACCCACCCATAGTACAAGCTTTGCTTAGTTTGGGACTAGGGCGATTTGTGTATGATTGTCCCTTAATATTTATTTATTTATTATATATTAATATGTGCATGCGTGCGTGCGTGTGTGTGTGTGTGTGTGTGTGTGTGTGTTTATGATTTTATGTATAGTAAATTCTCCGTTTCGTCATAACTTATTGTATATGACAAGTTTTTTGCATTCGTGGTACGATTTAGAGTAAATGTCTAAATAATCTTTGTTGATTTTATTGTACATGTATGCTGATCTTCTGTTGAACTGTGTGGTGGCAAATGTTCATATGGCCCTAAGAAGCCCCAAAATCACAGAGAACAATGGATACGAGTAGCTCTGTGCTAAGAGTTTCTCTGCGAGATCATCATCGACGGAAGGATCCGAGTAAACGACGTTACATTACTTTCGTTTTTTATCGACATAGAGATTTTTTATCACCGATTTTAAAGCAATTATGAAAATAATATTTAAATAAAACAGTTTAAAAAGATTACATAGCGTATTTTCATCATCCGGATACGAGATGTCACCTGTTTAAAATGTTTTATTTAAATGTGACAGACTTACAATCGACTATTTCAAGTATTAAATATTGAGTATTTTTAATCATTATTGTTAATTAATCACATAATCTTTATGATTTCAGTTTTGCCAAGTAGTTCTCACGGTATGTCGTTTCGCTTTAAGTTACAGTGTTGGCAGAAAACAGTACGCGAAATTAAAGTGCGCAGGAGTGTATGGAGTAGTTCATACGTTCTAGGTACAGCGGATGAAACGTGGTTAACCCAAACGTAGTTTGTATTTAGGGCGTGGCTGCTCTGATGAGAGATTGCAGGCCGCCTGTGTACCGCAGTGTGGGAGTACAAACCCTTTAACGGGAATGCCTCCATTGCCTCCGCTTCACAGGACAACATTATATACGTTTTCGACGCTAACGGCTGAGATCTCCGCATTTTAATGTGCCGTATTTATTGTTTAATTTTCATATGATGTACCTATCTAGACGTACAAAAGAAGAGTAGGTAGGTTAGGTTCGCAATATATTAAAAAAAATCTCGAACGGCAAACCGCTCAGTAGCTCTACCATGAGTTTACAAATACCGTACTCGCTAGCGAATGCGTGACGGATTTGTATGGAAAACTTTTACGGCGCCTCTAGCGGATCCTTATAGAACTACCAGAAGCGGTCGGCACCATGAGTCGTATGAGCTCGCTAACGTGAACTCGATTCGAAAGTACGTGTAGTAAAATACGTCACGCAAATACACCTAACTTCACATCAAATGAATCCGTCTCTTTCTAACTATATTGACATGGCTGAGTAAGAATAATATTAGCCCTTAGAGTAAGGAAATATCAATAGGGTTCGTGTTACTAAGTAGAAACCTACGACCTTATTGCTATCTCTGTGTAGCACATCAAGTGTCCGCAAGATAAAACGAGACGACAGAATGTCTGTCAACACGTCAAATTCAAGGACGTGTTCAGCACATGTGTCTTTTTTGTTGTTGTAAGCGACGCCCAAATAGATTTATCGATATCGAAAAATTTATCATTATAATTATAGTTGCTAAGATTTGACAACACTTCATATTTTTAAGACTACAATTTTATTACTTTTCTCTATTGCACTTAGAAAAAGGACGTAATCACTGTGACACAATGGAAAGGTTACTTTAGTCTAGTGTCTAATTAAAATAAAAGTAATGAGGTTGAGCTTAACATTATTAACAGTTAATTTTTTTCACTATCCGTGTTGAAGACTACCTACAGCTCTATGCATGCATAGTTGTCGTAGATTTCGGTTATTTTATGTATTTTCTTACATTTCTTCACATAATTACAGAAAAATAAATTCAAGTGTACACGATGCAGAGAGTATTGCATTTGTACACTTGAATTTATGTCTATATTAATTTTCACCTTTACAAATATGAAATTTTGACAATTAATGTCAATAAATTGATTTATCCATAAAAATAACTTCTTATGCTTAACTTTAATCCTGTAATATAGAATATAATATTAAAATAAATACGCGGGTTTATTTTATTGTTATCGCTTTGGTTCACTTGGATTTTATTACAATTTTCTTAGTGCAAAGATAAAAAACAGAGCATTATAAAAAATCTCCAAGATTAAGTTTTGCGATTCAATTCAGCCTCACCTTGAAAAGGGTTCCAAGCTTATGGAATGCTATCTTTGCGGAAGATTCAATAAAGATTTAAGTCAAAGCATAGCGAGTTAATGCGAAAAAAATTGTAGATAATCGTCAGTGATGTCATTATCATCTGCTTACTCCCCTACTTTATATGGTAGCATAAACATCTTGACAGACTGGCCTTTTGGACAGACAGAGGCCTTTGTGACGTTTAGGCTTGAACGGTGTGAGGTCTTCAACGCCCTATCTTCCAAAATCTATGTAATAAACCATCCTTTTGAGTCACTCTATCTATTAAAAAAACCGCATCAAAATGCACTGCGTGGTTTTAAAGATGTAAGCATACATAGGGACAGACAGACAGACAGCTCGAAGCGACTTTGTTTTTTACTATGTAGTGATATAATATAATAGTAGTCTTATCGATGTCGCATCGATAAATCTATTTGGGCGTCACTAACAACCAAAACTTTGACTCATGGGTTTTTTTTCTTTGTAGTCGACGTGTTGACAAAAATCGTCGTCACAAAGTATCTGTCGTCTCGTTTTTTCTTGCGGAAAATTGACGTGCTTTGCAGAGACACAGATATAATCGTAGGTTTCTACTAAGTAACACGAGCTCTATTGAATTTTCCTTACTCTAAAACCCGTTCCAGACCATCCGATCCGATCCGATTTATCGGAACAAATCGGATAATGTGCAGTGCAATTGTCCGATTTATCGGAAGAAATCGGATAATGTGTAGTGCAATTGTTAAACCCGCTCCAGACCTTCCGATCCGATCCAATTTATCGGAAGCAATCGGACAGTGTGTAGTGCAATTGTCCGATTTATCGGAAGAAATCGGATAATGTGTAGTGCAATTGTTAGGACATTTCTTCCGATAAATCGGATCGGATCGGAAGGTCTGGAGCAGGCTTCAGGACATTTCTTCCGATAAATTGGAACGGATTGGAAGGTCTGGAACGGGTTCCGATTTCTTCCGATAAATCGGACAATAGGCTAGTTGACTCATATCAAATTGTAATAAACTAACGTTTATAATATTCCGTATAGTATTTAGCAAAGGAAACCTAAATATTATATTTTTCAATTCATAAAAGTGAAAGATGGCTGAAAAAATTGAATTTGAAAATATGGTTTTCAATCTGTATTTTGAAATGCTTAAAACGCTGACCGCCATGTTGGCTTATGATAGTGACGTCATCGGTCATGTAAACAAAACTGAAAGTCTACTTTGACGACTTCGAATAGTGCCGTCCCTCTCGATCTCCTGTCAAAATATATTGGAGTGAGCGGAATGGCACTATACGACGGTCGAATTTCCAATATTTACAGGTAATTCTACGTCACACCACAGATTAGCAAAAGGAAAAAATGGCGGACGGCGTTTTTGACTGTTCATGAAATTTCTAACATTCAATTGATAAAATTTAGCTTTCTAGTTTTCACAAATATACAAGACTTTTTTTAGAGCTAGTAAGATCATTATTAACCATTTCAAATACATTTCAAAACTGAGTCTACTAGCCTATTGCACTATGTATACATTATCCGATTGCTTCCGATAAATCGGATCGGATCGGAAGGTCTGGAGCGGGTTTTAATCGGATCGGAAGCAATTGGATAATGTGTAGTGCAATTGTCCGATTTATCGAAAGAAATCGGATAATGTGTAGTGCAATTGTTAGGACTTTTCTTCCGATAAATCGGATCGGATCGGAAGGTCTCGAACGGGTTTAATAGCGCCGCGCGCCAGTCACTTTGACAATTGACATTCACAATCTTGACATGCGTGACGTCACATCCATAAAACGTAAATAGAAAAGTGAGATTCATCGACTTTATTCAAAAAATTTGGATACAATGGTATAAAGGCAGTGTTTTTTTGGTGTGTAGTGCCACAATGTACAAATACATCTATAAATACTCCACAGAACTGTTTGTTTCTTACCGGCGAAACGCAAAAGACGAAAAATGTGGCTACGGGGAGATCCGAATGCCATTCTATCACATTAATGTATTTATGTGTGAAGATCACACTCAATCACACGTAAGTAACAATTATTTTTTTACCTACGAGCTAGTGGATAGAACTATCAGTATACTTAAATCAAAACAAAATAACATCTTTAATTCCTAACCTATTGGATGTGGCCTTAGATTTATTAAACCCTATATTGTTTACAAAATTACAACACGTCACTCGGGAATTACAAACATTTTTATATTATGTTGTTTAGCTTATCTATGTTCTTTATAATTTTATGTGCTGTTTTGTTATAAATATAATATTAGAATATGGTATAAGATAGTTGGTATATCAGTTATGTTAAATTTCAGATGGAAAAAAACCCAAATAACTACATGAAGTACAAAAAGGGCTTTAGTCAGAAGATATTTCTTACAGATGAGGCTGTTCCAAGTTAATTTCACCGTCAAGATGATTGCAAGAGGCGGCTGCCTGATACTGGATCTCATCGAGAAATTGTCCTTGTCACAGAATGGTGCTATAAATAATTGAGCCTCCAGGTATGATATCTAATTTTACAATAACTGGGCAAGTGCGAGTCCGACTCACGCATGAAGGGTTCCGTACCATAATCTATTACAAGTTTGTTGTATGGGAGCCCCCCTTAAATATTTATTCTATTTTATTTTTAGTATTTGTTGTTATAGCGGCAATAGAAATACATCATCTGTGAAAATTTCAACCGTCTAGCTATCACCGTTCTTGAGATACAGCCTGGTGACGGACGGACGGACAGCGAAGTCTCAGTAATAGGGTCCCGTTTTTACCCTTTGGGTACGGAACCCTAAAAGTCTAATAATATAATTATAATTTTTATGTTTACACTTAAATTATGTTACTTATCTTGAATATTTATTTTTTCAGAATTGCCAAAAACTCAAGATGAATCTATCAAAAATCCTCTAATACCTGCAGAAGACTGTTCGAGTAACAACAAAAGACAATGTACATTATAGAAGCAAGGCTGTGCAGACAATATACCAAAATCTAAGTATTACCACAATGCTAATGAAAGCAACTACCACTTGTCGTTACACACATCACCTTTCAAGATTTTTCTATGCCGTCCAAAAAGATCTGAGTCAGGAGTTGTCAAAACGGCTAAGAGAAAAATTGTACTTGATGATGAAAATTGAAAAATCACATCGTGATATGTCTTGTTTTGAACGGGTCATTCGTCGCCTGCCTTCCTCATCATTAAGGGTTACTGACTCCGACGGTAATGTTTCAGATAGCAATGAGAATTTTAAACAATTCCAGTGCTCCAAAATACTGTGCATTTAATTGAAAAGAAACCTTTGTTGTTTAGTATAATTTTATAGTGACCTATATAAACCATTTAAGTATATGTTTGATTAAGTAATTGATTACTGAATGTAATGTATAATATCCTGTTGGTAGAAATTAAAAAAAGTATTTTAATTTTTTTGAGTTGTAAAGATAACGTTTATTAGAAGCGTTTCTATTAACATGTGCTTACATACTAGATGTTATCATGTTGCAAGAGAAATCAAAAAATTTAAAAACATGGAATTATATGAATAAAACAGTTTAAACTGATTATATCATGTATTCTTTATTTGAGTCTTCCTGACGTGTTGGCTACCTATGGCAACTTTCCAGTACCGTACTGCTGTGGTTAGCTGAGAAAAAACAATTTTTCTCTGCCAAACTTACATTTGGGCAAACTAGGTACAGTCGCCATCAGTAATATCGCAGCATATAAGGCGTTCATAAATATGTGAACACGACCCTTATTGACTGGGCGTTACAGTACATGTTCACATATTTATGAACGCCTTGTATGTTGCGATATATCTGATGGCGACTGTACATACACATGTCATATATAGCCTGTGAAAGACGGCTGTGGCTGTCAATTACAAATCGTGCCACTGATGCCATGTCGGCCACAGTCGTCCAAATTTCAATCAAAAACTTTGTAATTAAAAAGGCTACAACTACTTTTGGAGCACTTCTTTATGTTTTGTAGTGACTTCAGTGGCACGTTAAATAGTTTCACAGCTTGGCGTTCAAAAGGTTCATCATAAAAAATTAAAAGACATGAACTTAATGAGTAATAGTTATTGACGTGCAAGCCTTAAAAGTTGTTATTAGTGTTGAAGTTGAAAGCTGAGCGAGTGAAGGAATCTACTCACTACAGCAAGGTAAAAAAATTAAAATCTGATTTGATTTTGCCCTCTATTTAAGGATTTTTTGCTATGATCAAACATGTTTCTTAATATATTGATGTTATTACTTAGTTAGAACTGATATATTTGAAACCTACAGTTTGAATTTTTCATTGATAATTTTTTCCCAAAAAGTACTCAAGATTGACAAAATTCATATAGCAAAGTGGTGTTTTCAACTTATATTCGACTTTACACGATAAAAATGTGAAATAGCTTTGTTACTATCTAGAACTCAGGGAAAAGTATTATTGACATTAAATAGTTTGTTGAAATTATCAATATATTTGTTATATGAAAAATTGTACATTTAATAATGTATAAGGCCTCTTAACATATAAAATTTAAGATAACAATCAATCAATAATTTATTTGCAATAAAACATACTTAAATGCGTGCAAATACAAGTATAAAATAGAAGTAAAAGTAAAAAAATACTCAATTAAAATAAATACAGCGTCAAGTAAAATCAATTCATTATTGATAACAAAATAAATTTAATTATACACATGTCGTATTTGAATGAAAATTAAAATAATGACATTGAATACTTATTTAAAATTAATCTAGCGCTCTAGCATAAAATTCCTTAATTGAATAGAATGGTCTACTTGTAAAATAATCTCTCAATTTTCGTTCAAATACTCTGTAGCTACTACATTCCTTAATACTAATGTCCAATTTATTATAAGTTCTAATTGCAGTTCAGCTTAGTTTTGTCAAAATATTTAAAATTACTCTTGGGTACTAAAAATTCATTTTTATTTCTTAGGAGTTTGTATGTGTTTTGTCTAGAGACTTTTAGTTGGTCTTTATTTTTAAATACATACAAGCAGACACAGTACAAATATAAGGAAACAACTGTCATAATTTTGTGTTCTACAAACATGGATCTGTGAGTAACAGCTACATGTGGACACCCTGTAAGAAATCGGAGGCCTTTTTTTTTAAGAGCACCACACCAATGTTTGTGCAGTCACACTCAACACACTCAAATCCAAACCATATTAACAAGAGTAAAGTATACATATTAAAAATTTACATGCATCACAGAGAATCACAATCATTGTGTTCAAAATACAAATGACTTTTGCACTCTAGCAGAAAGACTGAATAAACTTCTTTTAACACTACTTTGGCTTATTTTTGTTTATCAATGATAAAGCAGTGCAATCAATATTGCATAATACCAGTATGTTTGTAATCATGTTGATTCAATTCGCAGTTGTCAATTGTCCTCATTTTTGCTTCTGAAATGAATTCATAATAATAATATATACGTGCAGTGGTCTGTACTGTAAGGGAAGTAAGTCCCTTTAATGTTTTTCTGAGTAATCCCTTTACTTTCACAGCTGTCACTGTAGACAGAGTAAACTTTTTCCACTAGCACTGTATAGAAGTGCATGAAGGCTCCTCGGACCGACGACGGACCCACATCCAAAAAGCAACTGTATGCTTGCATCCTCAAGCCGGAATTTCGCCTTCACTTTCGTTGACTCAGTCACATTGTATTCGGGTGTTCAGGGCACATCTTTCACTAAAACGTTCACTTTTCACATAGCGGATTACACTTTTTACATAACTTGCAGCGTGGTTATTCTTCATATTATTATAGGCTTCGCTGACATATTTTACTCTAAAAATGTCTTGCAGACATTATTTGTATCACTAATAATTGAAAAACATTATAAAACAAAAAATCTAATATGATTTCACCCTTCGATTTGGCAGTGAGAGTTATAACTACAGTCGTGAGCGTAATTTTCGATAGTTTCGAGGTGAACCTGTCAAATTTGAATCTCATGGTGCCGACATTGTCACGTCACGTAAACGATACTCGCTACCGTAAATCCGCCATGTTTTATTTTGGCCGCTATGAATCTTCCTCATTCTCTTAAGTTTAGTTAGAAAGAGACAGATTGATTCGGTGTGAAGTTAGAATAAACGTTGGCGAGTGTCTCATACACTCACACTACCGCAATTTACGTGTGTAGGAGTAACTCTATTCGAATTGCGTTTCCTCGCAAGCGACGATAGTCAGCGTGTCGACAGTTTTCGAAAGCAACTCATGGTAGAGGTACAAAGGAACGAGGCACGACCTAATTAGGTCGTGCCCCGTAGGTTACTTTTGAAAAAAACTAATGAAAAAATTTACATTCATAAAAATATTTGTAATAATTTTCTACAGTGAAAAATGCTTATTATGAAAATGATTGTACCAAATTTATTTCATTTATATTTCAGGGTTCAGTGGCCTCTTTATTCGGGGAACAAAAAAAACCCGGGTTGGTTCCCAGGGTAGGTGTAAGCGTACATACCTATATTTATTGTTGGTTTTGGGTAGGTGAAAAGTAAAAAGGACACACCTTGCTTAGTAATATTTGTGTTTATTGATATGTAGTACTATTGTGTTGTTATTTTATAAGTAGGTAGTGATAATAAATTAATATGTAATATAAATGTTTATGTAATTGTGTACCTAAGTGAAAAAAAATATAAAAAAATTAATATCTAAGGGTGGTAAGAGGAGGCATTCCAACGAGTGTTTATTAGTAGGACGGAGGAAGTTTCTAATCCCCTTACTGCCCGTGATACACACAATGTTATTCATCACATTTGGGAGGAAATAAAAAAACATAAAAAAAAAAAAATATGAAACGATTGACAACCAACTTTTTTCGGCTATCAGCTTAAAAGAGAAAATAAATATATACAGAACCTTACAATATATCATTAAATAAACACAAACTCGAATATTTGTACCTGGGGCATCGATGTTATTTGTATTTAAAATATATATTTATCTAAATATAGTACATTGTTGTAGAGGCTGTAAAATAGTGAGTAATAGATGAAAGGCCGACCCGCAGGGCAGGCCTTCGATACTACGAGTTCGAGCCTCCCCTGCGGTTCGGCCTTCGATAATACGAGTTCATCGATTGCACTTTTAGCTGAGCCTAAACATAGTGCTTTTCACGACACGGGGAAATATATTATAATACGAGTTTTTCATATTAGTCATTAAACTCGGCGCGATGTTGCAGCCTCATTGTTGTAAAAATTAGGGCTATTTAATTATTATATTAAGCGGTTTACACTCACGTGAAATTTTCAGGAACGGCCCGACATGTTTCGAGCTCGTAATTAAATATGTCTCACGAGAGTTTTATTAAGATTATGAGGGCTATTATATAGATAAAGATGATCGTGCCCCCAGATTCAAACGACATAACGACGATTTTCAACCCAGTTATGAAGGATGAGATTAAAGGTCGCCGGAAGGCGCTGGATGCAGGTCGCTTCCAACCGGTATATATGGAAGTCCAAAGGGGAGGCCTATGTTCAGGCTGAGATTAAGTAAGTAAAAGTAAAAGTAAAAATAACTTTATTGGCACACAAAAAAAGAATTACATACAAATAACAATAACATGAAGTAAATGCATGCACATAGCGGAATAGTAATGGCATAACTTATTCAGGGGTTCCCAAACTAGGCGCAGCCTGTATCTTGGGCAACCAATTTGTACTTATATATATATTGTTTGGATCATTGCCGAAGTTAAATTTTAAAAGTAAAGTTACATTATAAACTAGTTAATTATATAAAGAACTTAATTTCGTAGTATAAGCAAGCTTTGATAAAACTATGCAATAAAACAATGTGTCACTAAATCATGCGAATTTTCAAGAAGCTCTCAGTCTTACTATAGTTCAAGGTCAGAAGCCAGTCACCAATAAGTCGTCTGGCATCAGAAACAGAAAGGTTTTTGATGTCGCAGTATTTTGCAATTGAGTTATAAACAGATGCTCTCACACAGTCTCCAAATCTCCTTGCAAATACGGATTTGACTGAAGGTGGATTAAGTTTATAGATACGTTTTGTCAACATTTCTCTGTGAAGCTTCGTACCGATCAGGCGCTTATGGGTCGCGATGCAAGTGCGGAGAATAAAAAGTTGTCGAATGTTCAGGACGTGCGCTTCTTTGTACAGCTGGGTAGTCGGGTAGCGAAACGGTTTCTTTAGCATCACTTTCAGTACAGATCTTTGTGCGCGTTCCGCGACTAACATGATAGATTTTGCTGCACTGCCCCAAACACTGACGCAATAGCTGGCCACGGACTCAACAATAGCTTTATAGACCATTATCAGCACCTTGCGGTCCGCCGAGTTTCTAAGGGTTTTTATGACTGCAATGGTTTTCCTTAGCCTTTTAGACAGACACTGAATATGGTGTTTAAAATTTAAATGTTCATCCATCACGATTCCGAGATACTTAATAATGTTAGAGCGTGCAATGGGATCACAACTACAAGGTCCTGAAAGACACATGTCACTGGAATGGATTTTAATTGTTAGGGTGTCGGGTGGTTTCGAGGCAGCGGTTTTATGAAAGCAAAGGTATTTGGTTTTGTTTTGATTTAGCCTCAGTAGGTTTCTTTTTAGCCACTTATTAATTGAAATCATCCCCAACTCCGCTGCCTGGAAAGTATCCTCCCATGACTCTCCGTGAAATAGAACAATGGTATCGTCAGCATAGCATATCACCTGGGCATTCTGTAGTTCTATATCATGTATATCATTTATATATATGTTAAAGAGAGTCGGGCCTAAAATGCTACCCTGTGGGATCCCAAAATGCACCGGGAGAGGCTCACTTCTATGCGCACCTATCTTAACCAATTGGCTACGATCAGAAAGGTAACTCCTGAACCAATTCAGCGCAAGACCTCTGACACCGATGCGTTCAAGTTTATTTAAGAGGATTACGGGTGACACGGTATCAAAGGCCTTGGCCAGATCCAAGAAGACCCCAGTACAGCTGAGATTCCTATTCAGATTCCCAGAGATCATGTCAGTCAGCAGCGTAACCGCGTCCTCAGTTGATCTATTCGACCTAAAGCCAAACTGGCGGGGTGATAGAAGGCCATATTTTTCAAGGAATCTGGTGATACGGACGTTAACTATCTTTTCAAGAATTTTCGAGAAGGTACTCAGCGGCGAGATAGGTCTGTAGTTCTCTGGGCGGTTTTTTGGTCCGGCTTTGTGGATTGGGGTGACAGCTGCTACTTTCCAAGGTTGGGGGAAACGTCCTGTCGTTAGGCTCAAGTTGTAGATGTACGTTAGGGTGTCACATAAAATATACTTAAACCGGTGAATAAATCTTGGACAAATACCGTCTAAACCAGGAGCGCTATCAGGTTTGAGCTGTGCAATGATATTGAGGATCTCTTCTTTGCATGTAGGTTCCAGGAAGAGCGAGTGGGATGGACTATGGCTCACAATCACTTTTGAGGCAAGGCTCTGCTCGGTTTCGTTCGACTGAACTAGGACTTCGTTGGCGAGCCTTTGACCGACCGAAGAAAAATATTGATTGCAGGCATTGAGGGCATCCTTATGATCGTTGCCTACAGTCAAGAGCTCGGTGGGAAAACTGCTCCTTACTGTCGTATTACAAATTTTCTTAAGGGTTTTCCACAACTGTTTGGAGTCCTTGCAGTGTGCCTGGATCTGGTCGCTCTCGTAATTGTTTTTTAATTTACGCAGCAGGTTATTATAGAAATTTCTATAGCGACGATAGACAAGTTTTGTGACCTCATCATTCGGGTTCTGTTTAGTTTTTGCATGTAGTCTATCGCGGTGGCGGGCACACCTCAGTAATCCGGGCGTCATCCATGGCTGAAGCGTAACTTGTGATCTGCTGAGTGTGGTAGATCGCTCATGTCTTTTAATGGTTTCCCCTATCACATCCATGAAAAGCTGTACAGCATCATCCAAATCCGATATCGAAGTCACTGCATTCCAGTCGCACGAACTCAAGTCCACAGCAACTCCTTCATAGTCTATCGTTGTCCGAATCCTAGTGAAATTTCTATTTTGTTTTGTGTTAGTAGCGAGTCCTAGTATAGCAATTTTGTGATCTGTTATATGAGTGTCGCAAACAATTCCGACTGCACGATGCTTGGATTTGAGAAAAATATGGTCCAAACAGGCTTTTAGGCGAGTAGGCTTACTTATTGCTGGTTCCAGGCCGTGCTCTGCATTTAATCCCAGGTATGTCAGCGAGTCAAACTCAAGAATATTAATGTTAAAATCTCCTGCCAGAACGATGTTATTTATAAGTTTAAAAGGCTGTAAAATTTCATCAAGAGAGCTTAGAAAATTATTTGTATTTTGGAAGGACGGCGAACGATAAATTCCCAGAACGATTATGGAGTTAGAAAGATTCAGAATTAATCCGCAAGCATCATGAAGATTTGCTTCGGTAACCGTCACAGTCCACTCGCTTTTAATATAAGCTACCACACCTCCGTTTTGATTAATATTTTGCGATGAAAAATATGAGTTATATCCCGGAATGTCGCATATAGTTGTAGTCTCACTTAGTCTGCATTCCGTTAAGATCAAGACATCGAATTTTATTTTCAATCTGTGCAACCATACCAGTAATGCATTGAAATTTTTACTGATACTTCTTATATTAAACGTTATAACTGTAAAATTATATGGAGATGATGATGATGATGATGAAGGATGAACAAAAATATTCAAACTTACCTCACTTTGAACTAAATTTAGACATTTAAACATTTAGTCTAAGTTACACTTAGGTAAAGAACCCTACGATACATATTGTAACGGTACGTAATATTAATATACGTTCCTAATATTATTTATTGCGTGAGTCAATGGGAACATTATTAAATTAATCACATTACAAAACCTACATTTAATATTTACTAAACAATACACATTTTTTTTTATATGGCGGGCTGCCCCGTAGCTCATGCGCGCATCTCACGCAATGGAGTCGTGGCTTTTCAGCTGAATTAAAAATATATTATGAACTCAATATAAGTATATATAATCTAAAGTGTTTATTTGTTGAGAAATAAGTATTGTAGAAATTAGGAAATTGTTTTACGCCCCATTAAATAATAACTTTAGATATTCATGATTTTCAGGGTAAAACCTTTTTTTTAAAGAAAACTTATTAAATAAAATGGTTGCCTGTAAAATCGGTTTTACGGGCGAAGGAAGATTTTACGTGACAACGTCTTTTTCTCGGTAGAATATTTATTTGTATCATATCCATTCACAATTTCCCTAACAACATTTTAAGTGTTACTTTCTGAACGCACCCATCACATGTGTCATTAATGTCATTATAGTGTCATTATTTTCCATGTTTTATATCTAAATATGCGATAATCAGACTATTATGCATGTATGTTGTCGATTCCAAACCCTTATTTAGTCTAGATCTACATGTAATTATTCTAAAAATACCGAACCGACGGAACAAACATCATATGTTTGACAGGTAAGTACGAACAGTTTGTATTTGTATGGGAATATAAAATTATCGTTTTTATTATTTTCCACTCATTTATTCAATATTTTCTCACCGTTTAAACCTTCCCTTGACTTCCACGAATATTTCAATACTAATATTAGCCAAATCGGTTCAGCCGTTCTCGAGTTTTAGCGGGACTACCGGCCCTCGTAACAGACGTGAGCGGGCGTTACACTTTTTCATGAGTGACTCCGAGCCGCAACCTAATTTAAGGCGCTCTGCTCCAAGTAGACGCCGAACTCACTCATTTTCAGACTCGTCGTAGACGTTTAATCAGTGTTTGAAGATTATGAAAAACATATATATCATACCTAAGGATCTTGCGAATATAAAATCGTGTTCAGCAACATGATTGGAAAAAAATCACTCGATAGAAAACAATCCCAAAGTTACCTCTATTCGTTATATCTTTTCTGTAGTATGGCTAAAATACGAACCTTTTTTACCCGTTTTTTGCGTAAATGTATAGATACTAACATTATCTTATCATAGTCGATGGTATTGTCTGAATAAAATTAATTATTTAATCACTAGAACGAAATTCCTACTAAAACTACGAGCGCGATCACGGGCGGTGCCATTTTAGTCGCGCTTCGGCGCTTGAAGAGGACGGACCTGCGTCAGTTTGCTCCGCGCGATCACGTGATCGCATTTACGAATTATTGTTGCAATAAAGATGGGAAATAAATCAGCATGAAGTAAAAAAAAGCTTTTCATATTATAAAACGAATAAACAAAGAAAATGCTGGAGCAAGGAATGTGAAAAAATAAGTTAATGTTTTATTTATAATAAATTTACAGAACCGAACATTAATGTCAAAAAGTAGCCCGGTTGACATGTTCAAGTAGATGCTAATAACGCTTTCTTTATAATTTACAACAACATAATCATTTCGTACAAAAGAACCCTTTGCTCAAAGCATTAAGAATCAAATTGTCTTACGTACTTATTACCACAAATATATTTCATTTAAATTAAGTTTTTTAGCGTATTATGACTTATGTCTCCTGTCAAACTTGGAACGTGACACGCATGGAATTTAGTACACAGTTAACATATTTCAGTACTTTAAGTCCCTGCCGTGAAAAGGCGTGATTATGTATGCTATGTAAACTAGATATTAGTAGGTATGTCGAATGTATATCGGGCACCTCGGTATGTAGTTTATTACTACCCGACTGCGCGACACAAAGGAGGGTAATGTGTTGAGCAGTCCCTTTATGTATGATAGCGCCGTTGAGATTATTCCACATTTAAATGTAGGTATCTAAATATTACTAATTGGATTATATTTATCTCAGAAGCACATTTAATAGATCATTGAGTATCTTGATAATTTAGTTATAAGTTATTGGCCAATGCTAGTTACAGTCATGAGTAATTTTGTGATTAATAATATCAATTTAAGAAATAGTAGGTTCGACAATAGTATTGTTCAAAGACCCGGTTACTTAACGCCTACCGCTTACTTGTTTCTCCCCTCCATTTCATGGTACTTTGATGGGTTTTAAATAACGAGTCCTGTGACATTTCTATTCAATTCTTTGTGAACTTCTAAGGAGTTATCATAATAGTTTATTTATTCACACTCCTCATCACCACCTTACTGCCGTCACAAGTTCACACGTAGCCTTCTTGAGTATTTTAGGAGTATGAGACTGCTCTAACATGTGATAAGTATTTATGTATGTACGTAAGTGTGTATGTATGTTTCTTTGTGTTGGCCGATTTTGATGAATCTGACGTCAATCGAATCGTCTGTCAAAGGCATAAAAAAACGAATAATTGGATAACTATCAGGCGTAGGCGCCATATAAATAAATTTAAAATGTAATTCAATTAATTGTGTTAAATGGGCCTGATTGAATAGTTATTTAAAACTATACAATTTTTATGTTTCTTTCCTATTGTTTTGTCGACCTATTAATTATCTAATGATCTTAGGTGTATTTCTGATCTTACAATTGTCTATGCCAATTGTATAGTCATAGTTAAAAAAAGTGCCCAAACTAAAAAAAAAAAAACTGTAAGCTACTGCGCATTAATTACTAGGCTTTTTTTTCGCAGTCGAAGTGAAAAGCAGTGTTCAACACATGGTTAAAACCCATTACGACATTCAGGTTATATTTATCCTCGCACATTTCTTTCGCTCGTCCAAATAATCACTTTGTGTCACAGTGGCTCAATATTTTAACCCATTGTCAAACAATCTACTATTAAAAGTCCGCAACATGAAGAGGCCCATTGTAAGCGACCACGTGGTCGCTTACAATGAGCCTCATAAGAAGGCTCACAGTTACTCAAAGGGCAATGGAGCGAGCTATGCTCGGAATTTCCTTGCGGGATCGAATTCGAAATGATGAGATACGCAAGAGAACCAAGGTTGTAGATATAGCTCAGACAGTCGCCAAACTTAAGTGGCAGTGGGCGGGGCACATTGCTCGTAGAATCGATGGCCGTTGGGGCAGAAAGGTTCTTGAGTGGCGACTGCGGACCGGAAGATGCAGCGTTGGAAGGCCTCCAACAAGATGTACCGACGACCTGGTTAAGATCGCGGGTAGAAATTGGATGAGGGCGGCGCAAGATCGATCGTTGTGGAGAACTTTGGGGGAGGCCTTTGTCCAGCAGTGGACGTCTATAGGCTGATATCATGATTAGATTAGATTAGATTAGATTATATTTATTTCACACATATAGGGATACATTATAAATTACACATAGTCAATTTACACGAATCTACACGGTGATCGTCAACATAATAAACAGATTAAACAAAATCAGCAAGTCATAATTCATTAGATAATTAAGAAAAAAAAATGTCAAAAATTTAAAAAAAATAACAATTTAAATAATGTCGAATAAATACTCGTATGTCAATAAATTCACTTAATATACAAATTAAATGTCAACAGTCACCACAAAGGATCGTCGCCTACACTAAAATACAAAACATTTTATCTAAATATGTCAAGATAATCTTTAACTGAGTACAAAGGATTTTCCAATAAAAGGTTTCTCAATTTACACTTGAATACCATGTCGGATGGTTCATTCCGAAGATCGGCGGGTAGGCGTTCATAGTAGGTCGGACCGATGACTCGCGGGTTCTTACCTGCAAGTGCCATTCGTCGCGGGACGGTTCGAAGTCTCCCCGTCGATCGAATTTGCTTACCACAAACCTCGACACGCTTAAACATTGGCAAATTATTTCTTACGAACAACAACACTTCGAACATATATACTGAGTAGTGCGTCATAATTCGATGCGTTACGAAAAGGTCCCTGCATGGATGTCGTGGTTGCTCACCGGCAAGAGTACGTAATGCTCGCTTCTGTATGATAAATACTCGATTGGCATCCGTAGAGTTTCCCCAAAGGAGTATACCATATGATATTAAGGAGTGGAAGTGAGCAAAATAAACCGATCTTAATGAAACTTCCGATATTAGGGGTTTTAGTTTCCGCAACGCAAAAGCAGCACCACTCAGTCTGTCGCACAGCGAATCGACATGGCACTTCCAGTTAAGATTGGAGTCTAACATAAAACTAGAAACCTGGTTTCGTTGCATAACGGCATGATGATGATGATGAACATGAAGAGGGTAGTAAATCAACATATCGACCTACAATCTACGTACCAATAATATGCATAACATGATTGGTTTACAAAACTGAGTAACATCCATACTAATTAAAATAACTCCCGGGGGACGACATAAGATATTTATTCCGAAATTCCTCCACAATAAACAATTTGTATTTGTACAGAACACAGTCGCAACTAAAAACTATAACATATTAGTTAAAAGAAAAAGGTTAAAACGTAAAATAATATTTAGTACTTCTATAGAAAAAAATAGCATTTCACTTTGAACGATTTGCACCGTCCACTTAAAAGACTGCCGACTGATATCACTCTATTGTGACACCCCTGTACGTGCAGTGTACATCGCCATCTCGAATTCGCGTTAGCGAACTCGGCGGGCGGGGCGGGGCGCGCAGGCGGCGCTCCGCGTCTTACCGCGCACTTCACCCCCTCAATTCGGCCGGAGGGCTGGACAATATGGCCTTGCAAACCTGAGGAGTATTACCTTACTTAAGAAAATAAACTCGTTTGCGTGTATTTATAAGTTTATAAAAAAATACACCTTATAAATGACGCATTTTCACATGCAGCAGATGATTAAGCTTTCATTGGTTAAATTGTCGCTTAAGCCGGCCGAGAAAATTACTCTTACGAGAAATATTTTCTATAAAGTCGTATCTTACAATGAAATTCATGTGTAAATACGACCTGTTACCGTTAGGTGCTACATTGTTGTCGTGTTGGGAGCTAACATAGATATACAGAATACTAATGAATATATAAGCAGTTTTGTGTACTGGATTCAGGTAATCTATAACCAAATTTTCGAGCAGTGTCGTGTGTTGTCGAAAAGTATGTTTATCGTCGTCTGGTGTCTGGTGTATTTGTTTGCTGTTATAATTTGATGGCCGGGTTGCCAATGTTTATATTATAATTAAAAAAAAAAAAAACAGAAAAAAGTTGGTTGACAATCGTTTAATGTTGTTTCCCCATTAATCGTTTATTTCCTCCCAAATGTGATGAAAAATTGTGTGTGGGGGATTAGGATTACAAATTCAGGCCATTAAAACCTTCTAATAGACCTTTGTTAGTAATCTCCTTCTTTCCACCCTTGATACAATATACTATTGCACCTCTGCAACGTTGGTGGTCAATAGAGTATAGAGAACTAGGTTAAAATAGTGAATAAAGGTTTAGTATTGTCTTTTCTTAAGTAAGCTCGTTTATACATAATAACAACCATTTCATCGGAATATAATAGAGAAAGTATGATAAATGATAAACCGAACCTTTCCGATGTTATGCGATGAAGAAATATTACTACTACATTTGTAAGTCATTATTGGATTGGATTTTACAAGTTTGTCAACTGTCCTTTATTTAATATGTTTTAGAAATTTGAAGAAAAAATGCTCATTATCAGCGATGCGCTCAAAATCCTCTTTCCTAAGGCTAAAAAATTGATTGGAAATCTAGTGAAAGAACTAGTAGAACAGGTAATTATGAATTAATATGGAATCCTTTTTATTAATTGGGTAAAAAGTATCGTATAATCACTGACAATTGCTACTACTTTGTTTCATGAAATTCCACACTACGATGCTGCTCATAAATTGTACTCGAATGTACATTTGTTAAAAAATAATTGTAGAATACACACAAACGTACTCTCAAACTCTTGCTTTTAAAATAATCTCTTCTGATCTCGTGTCTCGTTTTTCAGAAAAAGAAGAAGTTGGTAAATAAGCTTCATTTCGTTTATTCGCGACACACATTTATGTGATTTAGTATTTATCGCTCCAATTAGTCCCACTAACTGTCCATCTTACTCCACATAATGCCAAGTTCCCTAAAATATCAATTTTCAGTCTATGCATCTCTTGTTTAAGTTATTATAACCTCGTAAGGCCCACTATACGTACACTACCAATGTATAAATTCCAAAGCCAGTAAGGGTCTTATTTTAGTACTTAACACGAAAACTGCCTAAGGTCTTACGAGGCCAAATTATCCTGGCACTGACTATTCTTACGTTCTTCGTCCCACTTTGACAAGAATTAAATAAAAACGTTCGAAAACCGTAAATTTGTACTTTCATTACAATAAATATCTTTGTGTGATTAGAAACTTATTTACAGTTGATAAACTAACCTAACCATAACAGTTTTGCAACGGCAGAGTAAAGTTTGACTCTTATTATATATTGTTGATCTTTATGTTAGCGCAATATTCAATTTTATCGTTTGTACGGGACCCCCGGTTCGCGAGATCTACTTGCACTTGGCCATCTTCTTTAATGTGTAATTTTGGCCGAAAATGAGATGAAGCCGAAGCACCGATTTTGGCTGCGAATCCATTTTCGGTCGGTCACTTTACATAAGTAACAAAGTAAGTAGATAAAAAGTGTATCTTACTTAAGTGTTTGTTTCACTTACAGATGTGTTTTGTAAGTATAAACTTAGTTTATCTACGCCCACTAAACATTAACATTACTAGGCTAGTACGCGGAGCGTGATGTACATAGACATGGTTTTGATAATTCTATAGTACTTTTTAGGGTTCCGTAGCCAAATGGCAAAAAACGGAACCCTTATAGATTCGTCATGTCTGTCCGTCTGTCCGTCCGTATGTCACAGCCATTTTTTTCCAAAACTATAAGAGCTATATTGTTGAAACTTGGTAGGTAGATGTATTCTGTGAACCGCATTAAGGTTTTGATGCAAAAATAAAAAAATTATAATAAATATTGGGGGCTCCCCATACTTAGAACTGAAATGCAAATTTTTTTTTTCATCAAACACATACTTGTGGGGTATCTATGGATAGGTCTTCAAAAATGATATCGAGGTTTCTAAAATATTTTTTTTCTAAACCGAATAGTTTGCGTGACAGACGCTTCCAAAGTGGAAAAAAGTTGGTCCCCCCCCTCTAACTTCTAAAATAAGAAAACGATAAATCTAAAAAAAACATATGATGTACATTACTATAAAAACTACCAACGAAAATTGTTTTGAACGAGATCTAGTAAGTAGTTTTTTTTTAATATTTTAATACCTAACTTTGCACCTAATTTATATGGGGCGCTATACATACCAGGTGCAAACTTAACTTAACCACTTAGGGATGGAAAGTGTGTGTAAGGAACCCTCGGTGCGCGAGTCCGACTCGCACTTGGCCGGTTTTTTTTATGGAGTGGATAAAGATTGCCTGCTGACGAACACTTTTAAACTGATAATACATCTATAGATGTATTATCAGTTAGTATAGTAATGCGTTAGGTATTGTTTAGGTAATTCTTACGTTTGCTTGTTATACAATGAATATAAAATTCGAACTCAAAATTTCAATTGCTGTATGCTGAGAACTATGTATTGCTATGCAATACAAGATAACGGAAAGTTATAAATGACGTCAGCCAATATTTGAATCAGTTAAATGCTCTTCTACGAGCTTTTCGTAAAAAATATAGATTTATGCTAAATAAATCACTTAATGTTTTTTACTGAATAAACAAAAATCCACTAAACACTACGAAAATCCGTAATTTAACGCCGACATAATCTAACCAATTTATGTTATCGAAACACCTAAGAAAGAGTTTTTCATTTATTATACAATGTAGTTAACGGTGACCGATTATCATGAAATTTGGCAAGACGCAACATCCGAAAACCGTACATTTGTACTTTCATTACAATAAATATATAATCGAATCTTTGTGTGATTAGAAACTTATTTGCAGTTTATAAACTAACCTATCATGGCGATATGTGGAGATAACAGTTTTGCAACTGCAGAGTTTAGTTAGTATCTTAGTAAAGTTTGTCTTTTTTCTTAGAGCAATATTCAGTTGTATCGTTTGTACGGAACCTTCGGTTCGCGAGATCTACTCGCACTTGGCCATTTATTTTAATGTACGACTCATTTTCGTTTTCCTTTTCGTTTAAGGCTGAAAATGAGGCGAAGCCGAAGCTTTGTTTTCGACAAAAAAAACTATTTTCAGTCGTTCGCTATAAATAGTGGTTGGTAGGTAAAAAGTGTATCCCACTGAAGAGTTTGTTTCACTTACAGATCTGTAAAGTAGTAAGTACAAACATTGGTACGTTGCAATTATGACTTCAGCGCACCCTTTGTAAAACAAAGCCACATCTGCAAAATGTGTACTTTACAGGAGAGCAGTTTAAAAATTCTGCAAGTGATTTTTGCTGATAACATTTTTGCGTTTCGTCGAATTGTCATATACTTTTGCATATAGGTTTATATTAATGTAATCAATTAAATGTGTTATGTCCCATTTAATTTAACGCATTATTTTTCAAAATAATGTAACGGATGTGCACATACGGCTATTTATTACCAAGCATCAGCCGACGTATTAGCAGATCCGTCATTATTTTACAAAAATCTACGTGACGCATGTGCACATACGTCTTTGTTTTATGAATAACCCTTGAAAGTATGAGGTCGTATATGTGTAAAATATTATATTTCTATAGAATCTGAAAGATTTAGGTATCTGTAAATGAGTATTATTTCAAGTGAACTTATTTTACCGAATTATTTACTTAAATAACTAGGCAGCAATGAGTAAAAATACTGTTGTTTGCTACTAGAACACAGTAAGTGCAAGAAAATAAAACAGTGTTATTAATTTTAATACATATTAACTTTTTATCGGCATGATAAGGTATCATCACTTACATAATATTTTCCATAAAATATGTACCCCACAAAAAAAATAAGCGTTAAAAACTGAAACTTGTAAGTAAAAACTCGTTCATACTAAACACTATATAAATTTTATTTATGAAATACCCGTACTTGTATTATAAAACTTAATAAACGAATAGATAAGAATATTATACTTATTGATAGTAGTATATACAACTGTTACTTAATGATAAGCCTTAAAACATGAGCATTGACCTGAGCTTGGTTTCACGAAACACACGAGTGTTTTAAGACCTGATAATTAAATAAGTCATAAACTGTTTTCATCATAGGCCTTAAAATTTTGTATCAGATGATTATTTTACTATGCAGCGTTAATGTGGCACTGTTAAGATTAAGAATGACTATAAAGTCCGATGCGGGAGTGACAGTGATGACGATTGACATTTCAATAAAGGATCGTTAGATGATCGAGCTGGTGAAACAACCCTCCTCTCATTATGGTGTCTCCTATATAGGACAAACTCGACAGAATTTGATGACATCAACACGAACATTATAAAAGCATCTCTAAACGCGACTCTCAAAGTCATCACGCATCTGATAAATCTTTCTTTTTCGACGGGGTCTTTTCCAGAGGCGTTGAAACTATCAATAGTGCGGCCACTTTTTAAAAAGGGAAAGATAGACAATGTTAATAATTACCGGCCAATAACATTAATACCCATTATTGCGAAATTTTTTGAAAAATGTATGCTGAAAAGACTGATGGATTTTTGCACTAAATATAATGTTATTAGAGAGGAGCAGTTTGGCTTCCAAAAAAACAAATCTACTACGCTAGCTATATTTTCCCTTCTGAAAGTAATAGTATCTAATCTTAACAATAACTACATCACTACAGGACTATTTTTTGATCTATCGAAGGCGTTCGATTTTGTGTCTCACGATCTATTGTTGTGAAAATTGGAGGCACTTGGAATCAGAGGGTTGGCACTTCAGTGGTTATCATCATACTTAGAAAATAGACAACAACGCGTCGAAAAAACAAAAATGAATGAAAAAAGTGAAATGATAAGCTATTCGTCTGGCCTTAGATACAATAAAAATGGAGTGCCACAGGGAAGTATCCTGGGTCCAATCCTGTTCTTGTTATATATAAATGACATAACTCATATTACAAATCACCGTTGTATTTTATATGCGGACGATATTTCCATTATTGTGACATCTGATAAAAATTCTAATACAGTTAAAGAACACGAACAGGACATCAACAATACAATTAATTTAGTAATAAACTGGCTACAGTCTAATAATTTAGTAATTAATTTGGACAAATCGAATTACATACAATTTAATAAAACAAGGAATTCTAAATACACCTTGAATCTTGATATTCCCAGTATTGATTGAAATAGTGTGTACGCCCTTAGACAAATTAGTAAGGTGACAAACTTCCAAACCGCTTTATCTTGTTATCATGCGTATGTAGAGTCTGTGTTACGCTACGGCTTACTAATCTGGGGCAATAGCACAAACAGTGATCGGGCATTTAGTGCGCAAAAAAAGTGCGTTAGAGCAATGTGTGGAATGCGCCCTACCGAATCGTGCCGACCAGTGTTCAAAAAGCTTGGGTTATTACCACTTCCCTCACTTTATATTTACGAAATATGCGTTTTTGTACAGCACAAAGACGTTTTTACAAAAGCCTGTGATAGGCATCCACGGTCCTGCCGAGACCCCGACAGATTGCTAACTGATGGTCCTTCTAGATCAGCCAAGCACAAGAAAAGTTGTTTGACTATGTGTGTAAAAGTATATAACAAAATACCCGGTGAATTTAAAGCTATGAATAATAATACATTTAAAAATAAGTTACACCAATGGATGAATAATAATAATTTTTATAGTATAAACGAATTTTTTGACATGAAGTAAACTGTAACTGTCTGTAGATATTTATTGTAAGTGTAAGTCATATTATTTTGTTTCATGTAAGTAGAGTATAGGTGTTATACCTCCTTGTAAAGCTGTCTTTGGGTAGCTATCTTGTAATTTAATTTGCATACCGTCTACGGTTAAACATGTAAACCTACCAATAATTGTATAAGACCTATGTATGTATAATGGTAATGTTTAGTGCAAATAAATGATTATCTTATCTTATCTTATCCTCTCGTGTTTTGCGGCTAAAACCTGAAACCAGCTTTGATTTCTCAGTCTTACAGTCTCCACTTGCTCGTCGGCTAGAGTTTCCCAGTCTGCTGGGCTGATGCCAAATGCCGGCATTGATTGCTTAGTGCAGTCCTTGAAACGCAACATGGGCCTCCCCACATTTCAGGGTACATATAAACACAGTAAGCGAGTGGCATCCATACGGTGCACATGCTTCCCCAGCCACCACAATCGCACACCACGCTGTTGAAGCATTGCAGTCATGCTGGAAAATTGCGCGACTTACAACACTCATTCGTGACCCTGTCTCGCCAAGTGATGTTTAGACTGATACGAAGGCATCGCAAGTGGAAAATATCCAGCCTTATTTCTTGCTTGGCATACGACGTACTGGTTTCAGTTCCACACAAAACTATAATCAGAACACAAGTTTGATACACAAACACTTTGGTCTTGATTGTCAGATAGTGACTATTAGTCTAGACTCCTGCACTGAGCTTCCCAAAAATTGTAACCACTTTACCAAGCCGGCTCCCGATATTCACATTCAGCGACAGATTGCTTGACAAGTGGGATTGCTAGATAAGGGAACTGATCAGCAACATCAAGGGACACGACACTATCCAACAAAATAGTTGGTTTCTGGTGAAAACCTTGCGCCAGAACAACTGTCTTCTTAGCATTAATGGACATGGAAAAGAGAGAACAAGGGTGTGCGAACTCATCGAAAAGAATATGTAACTCTTGGGAATTTTTTGGCAACGAATGCGGCATCATCGGAAAATAACAGTGAATCTATGTATACCATTACGACGAGACCTCAACAGAGAAAAATCAAAAAGTTTCCCTTCTGCTCTTGTGTGTAAAGTGTATCCCCTAAACTAAAGTTACCAAATGCAACCTTCAGAAGCAGCGAAAAAGATGTCGAAAAGTATCGGTGGCAATACTCGGCCGCAGTCCCCTCCGCATATCGAACAAAGCAGAAGTCCGGCTGTCATGAACTCATGAACAATAGCACCGTGCGTGGAAAGATTTAACTTGGTTAAAAGTTTTGGTGGACATCTGTCGAGAGCAGGGCCTTCCTTCTTATCTTTTTCTGCTTTTACTGTTACAAGCACATTATATAATGCATGATGTATGCAGTCGTAAGTAGTAACAGGTTATTTTTTCGCTGATAGGGTCGGGTAGAGCAGATTCTTCTAAGTTCGCTTTGTCGAAGATTTCCTCGTGTCCCAACATTTCGAGATTCCTAAACTTCAAATAACGAAAAGAGTAATCACTTCTCTAAAAACGGCATCATAGAAATAAATAAAATATGATAAATATGTTGAGATCTACAAATAAGTAGATTTTATTAGTACCTAGGTAAAGTTCGTACAGTTCATATAGGTAATAAAAATAAAAATACGATAAATTTAATGGTTTAAAATGGTTGGAATTACAGGTAAGGCATTTAGTTATTACATATTAATAAAACGTTAGATTTTTTTTACAATAACATACTTTTTTATACCCTCAAACTTTTTGAGAACGACGCATCTTAAACTACGACCTAAAATAACGCAACATGCTAAGATGCGACTATGAATAGTTTGTACAACAACGACGCAAATGAATATACGACCATAATTTAAAAAAACAATTAAATTACCTTAAACTCGTCTTATAACATTATGGCAATATTGCCTATCATGTTTGTTAAAAAAAAAATTAATTAGTTAAAAGTCGATAAATAACGTCGAATGTGATCATGCGACTGGCTATTTAATCTATATAATTAGAACTCAAACAGTCGTATGTGCACATATGGTTGTTTATTACAAGATAATTTTCTTGACCTGTAAAAAGTATTTATCATTACCGGTTTCGTTTTCCGCATCCATTCTCGCCGATTTAGATCCAAAACGCAACGCATGATCACGGTCCGGTAACACCGACGCATCTGACTTTACGACAACGCGCGCGCCGATATGCGCTCACAGGAACAACGTCAAAAAAGGACGCATACGCATTTGTACCATTATTTTACGGCGCCTCTTCACTTGCGTCGTTTTCCGCTTAAAATATCTCAGAAACGAAAAAAGTTAAAATTATAAAAAAATTCTACCGCGTAGAACGCATAATTCTAAGGATATTTCCGACATTTCCGTAATAAAACCACTTTTGACGCAAAGTCACATGTTGCATTATTTTACCAAGGGTGCGATACTATAGTTAAATATCTACATTACTAAGAACCTGCGGTGGTGGGGCATGAAAATATCAGTGTTATTTCATAACATTACGTAATATGATGATGTTATTGCGACCTCGCACGTGCCGCCGCCGGCCGCCGCTTTATCCCTCCGCGAGGTAATGGTAGTACGGAGTACTTCATATTATGTTCACTTAAGGCGACTCCGTACGCGGAATGGTGATTTTTAAAGTCCTAAGGCTCGTAATCTAGCCAACGGAAAAATCTGAAAAAAATATATGTTACTTTTGACTATTTCTTCTAAAAAATTATAGTTGGATTTTTTTTAAAGCAATAATTACTATGGAAAAAATAATGTTGAAATAGGGTCGTTTTCAATTTTCAATTCCCTAAGGCTTCTAAACTACAAGTGATATTTACACGGCTCTTTCGCAAGAACATTGACAATTCATTGATCTTTAATCGTATTGTTTAAAAGTTAGTAAAATGGAAATTCGGTCTAATAAAGCATCAAAAAAACTGAATTTCCGCAAGCGCGGCCGTGCCCGGGCTGCGAGCTCAGTGTAAATCTAACCGTCGAAGGGGAAGGCTGGGTCACTTGCTCTCGCGATCCATCTAGTTACGGAAAATTGTTATAGTACCGGATCCCACGGAGGTTCGATCTGTCTTCGTGCGTGTGAAGTGTATTTTAAGAGAGTGTAGTTCGTTTTTTCACACGACTACGCTATGCGACGTAACAAAAAGCACTCATTTTCATAAAGAATTAAATTCAACATTTTTTTTTGTATTTAGGTATCTATTAATTATAAGTACTTATAAAAAAAATTGTCATTGCTTAGCATTCCCGAAAACATTTGAATACTTAGATATTCTCAGTCATGGGCCCACACCAGACAGGATGCCCAGAAAATAACACTTTTGGTGTGGGTTTTTTTTTTCTCTGTGTAATATTAGAGTACCTTAGGTATTTCGGTTAGTAAAAAAAATCTGATAATACAGATATTTAAGTATGATAACGTCTAATGATCTTTATGAATTCAACCCTAAGAGATATGAATATCGTAATGCAGAACAAGTATTGTTCGTTTGAATACCATTGTAATATTCGGTAAAACCAGGCGGGGCGCACTCCGCGATTAACGTTTCCCACTACAAGTACATGCCGGTGGCCTCATGCATGGGGACTATTCAGTGGCTGCCACGCACTGTCTCGGAACGCACGTGCACGAAATTCGCGCGCACGCTCTTCCGATTTATGTACGTCGCAAGTGATCGTTCCTCATTCATCTGTTGATACCAGTGTTATATTATAATATAAAGTGTTTAAATGAGTAAAAAGACAGCGAAAAGATATTGTATCGCAGCGGGTTGTAGGAACAATGATCGAAATTGGAATCACGTTTTTCGTTCTCCCAAGCTACGTCTACGTCCGAAGGATGCCGATAGGTAAAAAAAATAACATAATATATAATAAGTAGTTACTGAATAATAATAAAAAACATATTGCAGGTGTATCTACTTCCATATTTAACACTGGTTACACAGATTAATTTTAATTGTTAAGTACTTATGTAATTTTGAATTGATTATTTGCTGATATTTGTCAATTTAAATTCTAGTAAAATAAGTATGTCTACTACTAAATCAACAATCATAGAGGTTTTTATAATAATATTTGATATCAAGTTTGTAAAATTACTTGTAAGTAATGAATAAACGATTGAGTGATAGTTTGATAGGTAAGTATATAAAATATATAAATAAAGAGTTAAAAGAAATGTATTGGAAGAGACCCCTAATAGGGATAAGTTCGCCTTTGTACATGTTTTATTTGTAACTAGCGACCCGTCCCGGCTTCGCACGGTGCGTCCGTGCGTATTTTTAAAGATCTAAGCATACCTACATAGGGGCAGACAGACAGCCAGCAGGAAACGACTTTGTTTTATACTAGGTGTGTAGTGATGAATATAATATATGAACAAATAAATAAATATCGGACAACTAAGCAAAAACAAAATGAAGCTCAAGAATCTAATTGCATGTTAAGGTAACGCATTCGTTGCATTATTTTATTATATTATATAGAAATAATTATTTTGGTTGAGCGAATCCACTTAGCTTTGTACCCGATGAACAATACCACTATCTGTATTGTTAGCTGCGGCCACAACTGCCACTTCAAAATGTAAGGCGTTATAAGTGCAAATTAATTTTACACTAAATTAGTCTTTAAGTTAAACGAAATAAGGTTTACTCTTAAACAAAGAGAACAGAGATGTTAGTCACTTCATTGTCATTATAAGCATCAAAACGAGCTTCACTGCTCTTTCACTTACGAAGTGACCAACATCTGATCTTATACGTATTAAAATGTTTAAAAATAAAGCTAAAATGTTTTGCGGCCTGGTTGTGGATTCAATTCGTCCAAATTCTGAGATTGATTATTTTATAGTTAAATAATGAAATAATAAATATAATGTATGAAGAATATAAATATATTACTATAATATAGAGATATATTGAATGCAAGGAATAAATGGGAAATACATTTTTATTTTTAGTCGTTGACAGCCCTCGCTCTCGGCGACGCGGCAAGCGAGCCAATTCATTTTTACCGTTGGCACGCAGCTTTAACGTTCCGTTTGGCTTGCGCTGGGGACGACGACTTTAGAAGGGCAGTTTTCGTATTCTGATTTACTTTGATGAGCAAGTAGATAAAGAATGTATTTATATTATGTAAATGCATTTTTAAATTTTTATTTTAGCCTTTGGAAGTTTGTAGAATGAAACATTTTTATTTATTTTATTATTGGTTTTACACCCGTTTACATAACATTTCATTTTTATGCACACTTGACATCAATGATTGATTCAATCGACGACAATGACGACGATCAATGACAATGGTTTATATTTGTATAATATATACATAGAAATAAGCCCGTTTCTACCGGCCCTTTATGTTCTGGGATTATTAAATTTTGTTTGTTCGATATATTCCGAAGTTGTGCGAATTTTGAAAATCCAATTTCTTTTTCTGACTTGGATGACCCAAAAGCCTCCCGATACCGAGTTTTAACCCCCTAGGACTAATTTCACATTAAAAAAAAAAGTCACCATTTTGATATTTTTTTCTACGACTGTACTCGGGTTGGGGTCCCCTATGACATTCGTTCGAGCACCCCCTACCCATTTCCAGCCGTTTACGAGATAACGGACCCTAAAAAAAAAATTCCATACAAATCTTGTTGTTTCGATATTTTCCGACTTTGACTGAATTTTCGGACACCAATTTCAGATTCATATTTGTAAGCCCCAAATGCCCCCCGATACCGAGTTTCAGCCCCCCCTTGGTGCCAATTAGAAATTTTGAAAAAAAAAGCCATTCGCCATTTTGCATTTAATTTGGTTCGCTAATTTTCACATTCATAAGCGAAGTCGAACAAGACACGGCGCGCACCCTGTCCGCTAAACGCAGCAATGCGGTCTAAATCTGTTTGTTCGTGTACGTGGTGTGGAGTTTGTGGATACGTCCACACGCGCATTGCGTTTGTAGTAGTGTACCTATCGCAGCGCGGTTGTATGAAGCTTAGTCTCTGTTCCGTTTCTTTACTCATGTGGAACCAGTCCTGAGATCCAGTAGGCACTTCCATGATCCATCATCGTCAATTTTATTATACTGAGTCTAAATGTTCATTGTAGTGCCGCACATGTCTATTGAACCAATTTTTAGATACAGTCCATATTTTCAGGGCCCATCATGAGGTCAATTTTATGATACTGGATGTAAATGTTCATTAAAGTGAGTACAAAAACGAAAACCACACTAGTCTACGTTGAACCAGTCCTGAGATCCAGTAGGTACTTCCATGATCCATCATCAGGTCAATTTTATGATACTGAGTCCAAATGGTCATTGTGGTGAATCGAAATGTAAAAACCGCACATGTCTGCGTTGAACCAATCTTGAGATCCAGTCCCTATTTCCAGGGTCCATCATCAGGTCAATATACTGCCATATACTGGCTGCAAATGTTCAGTAAAGTGAGCAGAAAAACCACATTTGTCTACGTTGAACTAGTCCCGAGATCTAGTAGGTAAATGTTCCATCATCAGATCATGACTTAATGTCAATGGGAAAACCGCAGCAGTAACCGTATTCTCTTACTAATAAAATATATATATATATTTACACTTTACGAAGATAAAATCGGTGAACTTACGTTCAAAACGATTCACTGAATCTCTTCCTTTTTAAAGTCGGTTAAAAATAATAAAAAAATCACAAAAATATGTAAATAATAAAAATGTAATCGATGCGTTGTCTTCGCTTCGAACGTGCCGACCCTAGCCGAATATAGGCGGGACGATGGGCGGGCTGGGTCACAATTGTGACCCGAAATTAGTAGGTATAATTTTTGACACTTCTGCGGAGTGAAACCCCCTTGGTAATGCCCGGACTTGATTTTTGACTAAAATGCTCAGAATTTTTCTCTCTAAGTTTGCCAGAGGGCAATGAAACGATTTTGGATCAAATTTATCGATCGCGGAAGGAACGCCCAAACCCAAATAGCTTACGTAACCCAGACAACCGCTAAACTAAAGTAGAGCTGACACGTTTGCCGCATGTCAACCGATCTGCAGATCAAGAAATCTACACCCACTCAATAAAATTCGGCGTCACGGTAGATCACGATGGAGATGGTGGACAAAAGGGTTGGCCATTGCTGATCTAAATAAGGACGAGTGGAAAAAAGATAGAGAGGCCTTTACCCGACAAAGGGACGGCACAGGCTTATATGCATAATAATCTGAAAAAAAAAACTTCTGAGTCATGTATAAGTACCTTCAGTTATCGAAAGCTTGTTATTTTATTAAATCTTTTATCTACCCAAATATCATAAACCCTCCATGATGCGTTCAAGAACGACACATTATGTATGACCACCATAAAAATAGACTGTTTTTTAGCACAAATTTCTTATTTCGATAGTATTATTTATTCAAATTTCGAACATCTCTGAAAAACAAAGAAATTTGATTTGACCTCTATTCTAATATCAATCGAGATGACGTTTAGTTCGAAATGTGTTGTCAATTTTCAATCAAATTTGACAAATGTCACACGTAAGTAAGATATCGAACGATATGATAGTTAGGGCCGACTCTAGCTTGTCTCTAAATTAAAATAAAAACAATGACAGCTGCCAGAAAACTTCATTACCGCCATTACCGGGTAATATTTGTTATAATGTGTGACTTCTGAATGCATCATGGAGGCTTATGATATGTGGCTAGATAAAGCTGTATATGTAACTGTACATAATTAGGCATTAAAACACTCGTGTGATGTTATTATGAAACTTGCCTTCGGCTCGCTTCATAAAGCCACACTCGTGTTTAATACCCTTCATTATGTACAGTCACATGAAGTACTATTTATTGTTTTCATATATCACATTACACCGTCAAAATATGTTATTAGGTTAATACCTTCTTAAACTTCAAAATCTACCTTTGCACTATAAAATGGTAAACATTTAAAACTAGCCTGGTTATGAATACCATTTTCCATCTTGAAATTTTATGCGAATGACCATTTTTATCGGCTAAATTTCATATATACTTATTAAAAGTGATAAACCTCATTATTTATAGATTTAGGTATTTTTACCGGAAAAATCGGAACCCATAGGATCATTTTGCTGACCACCCGTCTTTCTGTCACGACCCTTTATCTCGGTAACGCGTGTAGGTGTCGAGTTGAAATTAAAACCGTCTACACGTCGTACTTTGGTCTACAGTCCCTTGAAGCTGTAAAAAACGAACTTCTAAGTGAACGTAAAAAAAAGATACGGCTCTTTATGCAGCAAAAAAACGTATCTACGCTGGAAAGGAAAATTATCCAAGAGACACGGAGCTAACTTTACAGGAGATCTAAAAAACTACGAACTTTAAAAAAAAAGTTATTAAACATTCTGTGGACCTACTTTTTAAATGAAGCATTTTATAATTATAAACAACATCATGTTCTCTACATGTCGCTTTTGTTATTTTGTCTATTAATGGAATGATTTAAAATTTAGCATCGCTTACGCAAAATGGCTGTCAAAAGAGAATTAGGTAAAATTATCTAAACGACACGTTTCCCGAGATATTAGTCAGGTAAAATAGTATAATCTACATTTTACACAACAATCAACACAGTAAACAATATCTATGTGCATACGATGCTCATTTTATATAAACAATATCATGTTTTTTACATGTTGCTTTTGTTATTTTGTCTATTAATGGAATATTTTAGGATTTAGCGTCGCTTACGCAAAATGACCGTCAAAATAGAATAAGGTAAAATTATCTAAACGACACGTTTCCCCAGAAATTAGTCAGGTAAAATAGTATAATCTATTACACAACAATCAACACAGTTAACAACATATACATGTGCATGCTCATATTATAGTCAGGTAAATATATAAATGTACATAAATCAGCATGAAATAAATCAAGAAAAATTATCTAATCGCCTTTGTAGGAAATATTTAAGACATGAAAAGCTATTAATCGTACAATAAAACCTCACGATTAATGTTTTAATTAGAGGAAAATATTTATTTTCAAACATTAAAATTAATGAAGTGACATTTAAAGTTCTCTAAGACAAAAACTTATGGTCCAACTACGCAAATACAAAAAAAAAACTGCTTTAGAAATGTTAAAGATTTATTCATCAGATATCACGTGCTGAAAGATTTCCAGTAGTTCTAGACCAATGTATGGTAGCAAACGATAGCTATGACTAATGAGAAAAGCACAAGAGTTCTTAAGACTGCAGTCACTCGGTACTCATTAAGGAATTTTAAATCACGAACTAAGTGAAATTTCAAGTTTTACAATTGCAATGAGATAATATCCTATCCTAACAAGAATAACAAAACTACCTACAACTCTGTGTGGTATAAGTGACGTCTCGTAAGACACTGTTTGAGTGAGATGGCGTTTGGGTCCATCAAGCGAGTCCAAAGTAATGCCTTAGCGCCACAGACACAGATTTACACCGCAGGTGCCGCCATAAATATATTAAATTACTACTAAATGTGTGGTATTTTATAAAACAGAACCGGTAAAGTTGTCTAACTACCAATTTAACGAAAATATTTGTTTTTTTAGTACATTCTATGCGACAAATACGACTCAATCGTCATTCAAGCAATTCAAGATAAGCGACAGTAGTCGATCAAAGTAAAAAAGGATAGGCGACAATGGTTTCATAGTATCAAAACAGGTAAATTTGGATAAACGCCAATAGTTAAGATACGACAATCAGGTAATTTAATCTATGTAATTTTTTATAGAATCTTATATCGATTCTGTTTAATAATGTGGAAATACCACATTTTTACTTTTTGGCTAATGCGCATAAGCATTTTAAACACACATGACACAGAGGGCGCTCCAGTAGCGAAGAATTATGGAATCAAAGATTTAGTGTGATTGACGTAACGATATGATAGCTCAGTTGGTAGAGCACTACGCCGGAAACTTAGGGTCGCAGGTTCGAGTCCTGCTTACATTGCAGTGGATCACATTAAATTTTTCTTTCATAATTTACCTTTATGTTAATTTTATCATAAACACATAGGTAAAATGCCTCAAACGACATTAAAATATATTTTACGATCAGGTAAAAACAGTTAACCAACAAGTGCAAGGTTAGTTGCAATAAAGAAAAACTATCCAAGTTGTTTGATCTGTTTTGACAAATAAGTAAAAAAGCTCTAAGGTTCATTATTATGCAAAAAACTTTTTATTTAATCTCCATTTTGCAAAAAAAAAAACCTCAAAAATCAAGTCGTTTAGTAGAAAAAAAAATTTAGAGATTCTCTAAATCACCGAAGGGATAAGCGACACAAAAGTCGTCAGACCGATATTATTATGTACGAGACCCAACCCATTCGATGCAGAAAAATCTGCCGATCCCAACAGTGTGTAAACTCGATATCCCCAAAAATGTCGCTTAGATAATTTCTAATTTCCAGCATCGGTATATTTTGAAACTCAAGTAAATTAACATTTATAGGTTATCCATTGACCTTGAACATAGAAAAAAAAACACAAAAAATATCGTCTAGTAAAATATCGTCAATATCAACAAGTATAGGGAAAAATCTGAGAACATTACTAATGTAGTCTTAAAAAACTATCACTATTTATAAGTAAAGGATGTAAATCCGTTTTCCAACGGTAAAGTTGAGTTTGTCGCTCTATTATTTATAGTTTATCTTTTCATTAGAGCAACATGACCCGGGGGATAAAGCTGTGGCTCCACTACTATGTTAAAATATCGGTTCATCCGCTGGGTCACGATATGATTTATTAATTAAAAAACGGTATTATTTTATTTCTGCATGATTTTACACTTATAATCAAGAATCTTGTCGGCATTTTAACTATTTTTGGTAGGTACCTACACATATAAAAGAAACTAAAAAGTATTTTTCGATTCGAGACTTCCAAATGGCTAATTTCACTTGTTTTTTTGGAAAATAGCTTTAACGCATTTTATTTTTAATATTCTACTGTAGTGGGTAAATAGATATTTAGTAATCCGAAATAATTATATCATTGTTTAAATGATTTATTTTACTTCGAGATTTTTCAATGCCTTTAAATAAGGTATAAGGTTTGTTGATCTTCAACTCACGCTCGGACTATGCGAGTGTATGAAGCTGCTTGGACGCCACTCAACGAGATTATGAACGAAGTAATGTTCCGGGGGCGCACGGTCGGCGGGGGGAATAACGTTAGGCTCCGCCCAGATCCTCAAGGACGTTGGGATTAGGAGTCGCCTTAAGGCCTCTCATTTGTAACAGTTGCATAAGCGGCTCTTTTGATATCTAGACACGGTAGTGTGTCCACCAAGTTCGCCAAGACACACCGGTCGTGTGTAATAATACGAGTACATGGACTATTTCGGGCCACTTCAGACCACACAATAACTTCAAATCTTCATATTTGGCCCACACATAATTTTGCGATTTTTTTTAAACCACCTGCTAGTAATTACTGTATCAATAAATTCAATTCACGAGATTTCACATCCAAATTTTATTATTTTTACCACTGATTGCCTGACTATCTGACGGACTGACTTGCTAACTCATCAGATTATTTGAGTACTTTCAGGTGACTTAGGAAGTTGATATCTGGCACCTAGCTAGGTAATTGAGCGAACAAAAATGAAAAAATCCGAAAACAATAACACAGTAAACGGCTCATAAAAGAATTGTGATTTAACTGAATACCAAGTTCATCCAAAACTCCTTAGATCACAGTTCTTGTCGGGCATAACGTTCCTCAGTTGATTAAAACGATTTCTTATGTTATTTGCTACTTAATAGGTAGTGCGACTTGGCTAGTTTTCACCCACTAAGTTTGATAGTTGAGTCAGAGTATAACTTTGCGGTGTAGGTATCATAAACAATGATCTCTGAAATAGGTGGTAGTTGCTCGTTAATGGTAAGTCAATGTCGGATGTAGGGATTGAACATAAATACTTATGTTTATATAATTATAATATATTGAGGATAGACGTAGGACGGGGGCGGTGTGTGGCATATAAGATGCACCATCAGGCATTGTTGTGAACGAGAGGATAGTTGCGGGGATAGTTCAATTCTATAGAATGGAATAGGAATAGGATAGAATGTTTTTATTTGCCAGAACATGTATGGTAGAAGATGACACAGGATATTTAAATGTATCAGTAAACACTGAGTTTCAAAAATCTGATAATGAATGTTTAAATGGGTTAGGCCTTTCCGCCAAATTATTTTTCGTCGAATGTTTCATTTAGCCGAAGTATCATTTCGCAGAAAGCATTTTTCACTGAAACTGTAAAAGTAAAACTGTAGGATTGTTATAAAATAAACCTTTTTTTTAACCCGGAGAAATGCATTGAATTGCATACCACTACGTAACATGAGACCCTCGGGGGTAGAGTCAAATATTACGCATTTTACGGTGATGTGGGGCTCTCTAATCCGCGAAGGACTAGCCTACCCACTAAAACTCTGGGATGCTGCCAACCCGTCCCGTAGTGGTGATGCCATTGGATCGCGAACATTCACCAAGACACCACCGGCACTTTCACCCTAGGCCGAACCGTCACCGAAAGACACACTGTAGCATAGCAGTGTGCCTTACCCTCACCACTTCCCCAAGCCCCCAGGAAGCGTGGACCGCCACCGACACACGGTGCTTCGGTCCCACCCTCCTTGCTGAGGGAGAACTAACGCCCCTACCCCTCAGCCGGCCATGGGAGGACAAACGCCCCTACCCCACGACACACTCCCCACGCCAAGGGAGGACAAACGTCCCTACCCCGTGGGTCCTTCAACGCCGACGGGGGCGCAATTCAGCACAAACACCGAAGTGCCCACCCGAGTCATGCCCCGCCAGCCTCCTCCTCGGTCTCCTCCACCGGCGGAGGTGAAGTCCATCACAAACACCGAAGTGCCCACCCGAGTCATGCTCCGCCTGTCTCCTTCTCGGTCTCCCTCGCCCGTCTTGGCCCGTAGGCCCCCTCCCTGGTGTCTCTTGGCTTCCCCGCGCCCAACCGCAGGTACTGAGCCCCCCCACCACGACAAGGTGGACACCGTCGGGGGGGCTTATAAAACAAACCTAACCTAACCTGATCTATAGGATGATATTGACAATAATTATGAGAAATGTACGACTACAGAGGAATACAAATTCTGTGAAGTGAAAATGAAACATTCGACGAAAAATAGTTCGGCGAAAATGCAGCATACCGCCGTCCTAACGAGAGTCCGATGCCTTGTAATTTATGAGAAATGTGTAAAAGAGAAATTAAAAGGATCAACAATTATGACACCTTAGAATGTACGACATTTAGAAGAATCGCAAGGAAGTTGTAACATTACACAATTGGAAGGATTATCAAGCTCGCAAATACAACAAGTAATAAAATAAACTGATTTTATTATGGTGACGTCTGAAAAACCTACACTTGATGGAAGAAATATTATTAGAAGAATGAGAGTGTTATTTGAAGAAAATGTATGCAACAGAAAATATTCTCATTTTTATAGACTGCCTAACAGGAGATGCAAAGGCCTGGATCTTGTATAAGACTTGTAGCGATATCAAAGATTTCAAAATGGATTTTGTCGAATATATTTTTGGGGTGATTATGTACAGCGCGATGCATTATTATTTTCGTAATAGACAATGGGCGATTGATGGAAATGATACTTATAAAAAATATTTTACATATTTTTAATTTTTGTAAACTTTATAACGAAACGAGATTTTTAATATCATATTAAAAAAAAGAAGTTAGAGCAGTTGAAGCTATAATGGAACGTTATCCAAGACGTGTACGTTTGCAATGGATAATATTTATATTCTGAAAAAGTGTCAGAAGCGCACTAGATTTCATTTTAGTGAAACAAAATCTAACGCAAAATCTAATGATCAAAATTATTTGTCGTTGCCGCTGTACCATTGAAACAAAAATCTAAATTATTAACTCGAAAGTTGAGAGCCAAGTACAAATGTGGTTTAAAGAAGGAAATACAAGGAAAATTAAAATAATTTGTATTCTGTTTCTTCTATATAATGTACTATTTAACCCCACAACTCCCCGCTACCTCAAGGAGCGCTTCAGTTATTTGCGTTCTGTTTGCTCTGCTCAAGACTTAGTTCTTACTGTTCCCCTTCAACTTCCAAATTTTATAATGGTTCATTCACATTCCGGGCTACTTTATTGTGGAATTTGCTACCTAGGTACAGTTGCAGACGAAGCTAGTGTACGTACCTTATGGTCCATTGAGACTGCTTTAGATCTAGTTGTCTATCTATAGGTTTAACTGGAAAGAAGCTAGTGTACACGCATATCTTGGTGCATTGTGACTGCTCCAAAGCTGGGTATGTTAGATACGACTAGTGTACGTACATGGAAGTGCATTGAGACTGCTTTGAATCTAGTTGTATGTAGGAGGAACTAGAAACTAGGCGAGTGTACGTATTCTTAATGCATTGAGACTGCTTGAGATCTTGTTCTGATTAGGTAGGGGTAATTAGAGATGGGGCTAGTGTATGTTTAGTACCTAATGATGCATTGTGACTGCTTCAGATCTAGTTAAGTAGGTGGAGATTATAAAAGGGTAGTGTACTTACTAATTAGTGCATTGAGACTCTCTGATCTAATCGTATTTAGTAACAGAGCGGTGAACGTACCTGGGTAAGGACCAAATTCTTTGCAAATACTGCATTGAGGTATTATTTATAATAGAGCCACAGACCCGAACAAAATTGTCGAAAAAAGTGGCACTGCTGTCATGTTCAAGTAGATGCCAATAACGCTTATTTATAATTTACAACAACATAATTACTTCGTACAAAATAACTCTTTACTCAAATGTTTAAGTGTCAAATTGGCTTACGTACTTATTACCACAAATATTTTTCGTGTAAGTTAACTCTTTTAGCGTATTCTGACTCATGTCTCTTGTCAAACTTGGAACATGGCACGAATGGAGCAGATTTTAATAGTTTTACATACTAAAAATATTTTCATTATTATTTTATTTAGGTATTAAAATATATTTGTTGTTTGAACTAAATAAACTCGTAAATTGTTAATAACAAATTAAGTTACGTTTTTATTTAACAACTGCATAAAAGGGTCCCGACACTGCATAGAAGGGATCAGTAATAATGACATTATGATTTCTCAACTCATCTTGTTCTAGTAGGTATGTGAAATGAGAGTAAGGCAAGCGCAAAATATTAACATTTTTAACCCTTTAAAGTTTGATGGCGTGGCGTGAAAGTCGGTGGCGTAGTATGCGCGGCAGCACACATTGTCTTTAGGTGTTCTTGGCGTTCAAAGTTTTAAACTGACAGTGTCTAGACTCTGAGACAAAATAAAACAATGACAACAGAGCAATTTTTTTATTAATATTTATTAATGTAACCTGTAGGATCTGCTTGTAAAAGGCATATGTTCATAACACTGGCTCACTCGCCGCCGCACACATAGCAATGTCATGCGTCCACTCTCGCCCTCGGCTCGCGTGTAACTAAACGCAGCATCCCATGTGACGTGCGCCCGAGACAGTGTATATCTATTTATGTATAGATACAAACTACCACAAACACTACATAACCATTTTACGCTTCTTTTGTATACATTGACATTTTTTTACGTTTTCATTGAGATATTAAAGCTGTGTTGAGTGAAAGACTTCAACGCTTCTTTTGATTAAACATAAAAAAAAAACATATATGATTATGCCGAACGAACACACGAGAGACGAATTATTTGGCTGAAATTATTCTTGACGTCTGTCTCTTACTAAACGTGACCTCAATTTTTCACGTTGTTTAGGATTGCGTGGGAATCTTTAATAAAAAAACCGGCCAAGAGCATGTCGGGCCACGCTCAGTGTAGGGTTCCGTAGTTACTCATCCTTCACAATAGACTTAAGTTACGAGCAAGTTTTCAAGCTCTATAAAAAGGTCGTAAACGACAAAGTAACTGTAGTTACTTATTACCTTCTGGAAGTCAACTTGCGTCCTTTTAAGAAAATTATGAAATTTTGCGATAACTCAAAAACGGCTTAACCGATTTTGTTTAATATAGTTTTCATTGAAAGTACTTATAAGGCCTCATGTTCATGAATTTTTTCATAATTTTTTGACCCGTGGTTGAAAAGTTAGAGGGGGGGGACACTATTTTTTTTATTTTCGAAGCGAATATTTACGAAACTGCTGACTTTATCAAAAAAAAAATGTTTGGAGACCCCTATTATTTTTAAAAGACCTATTCAACGATACCCCACACAATAGTGTTGGAACGAAAAAAAAAATTCACCCCCACTTTAGGTGTTCGAGAGGTACCCCAAAAAAAATCGTTTTTTAGTTTTTATTTTACCGTTTTGTTGGCGTGATACATACACATACTCATACCAAATTTCAGCTTTCTAGTACAAATGATCACGGAGCTAAGCCGCGGACGGACAGACGGACAGACGGACATGGCGAAACTATAAGGGTTCCTAGTTGACTACGGAACCCTAAAAATAGGATAATTATTTATTGCACTCCTTTATTAATTAATAAAATATAAAACTATAGCGACTCCTTAGATTTTTGTTCTGTGATGAGGTGCATTTTGTAGGGACAAAGTTAATAATTCTAATCTAAAATAAGCTATGATTTTACATAGGATTCGTTAATTAATCAATAGAATCTGCGTAAAAAAAAATATTCCGACCTTTTTCTTTATTTTATAGCTGTTATTTCTGCAATTTTTCACTGAAAATTAAGTCAGTTTTGAGACCCGTCACGTGTCATGGTCTAAACGAGACTGATCGCCCAACTAATGCGATTTGTGATTTTGCATTAGTTGGGAGGGTGCCATTTTTTCCGTCTGATTGTGTGTCCATGTAATTATTACGTCAATGAAATACTGTCATACATTAATGTCCACCTCATCTCAAACTAAAAATAGAACATTTATCGTTAATTTGTAGAGTAGAAAAACACGCCAAATAACAGTTCCTAATAACCCAATCATCAATAAACGAATTGATTTTCAGAATAGTTAATAAAATAAAAAACAGAAATATACTTTTTTATCTTTATTATATTTCCCATACAAAATGAATATGTCCGTACTCTGCTTTCTCGAGAATATATTGATTTTGTTTTAAAGTACGAACGCCTTAACTTATACAGTTTATTTGTATATATAAGTCGGAGATTCACTTTACTATTAGCATCGCCCGATGTTGTTTATCGGCACACCTGCAGTTGCAGCTGCGCGCCAATGACGAGCGGGCTGCACGTGCACTGGTGGCGGGGATGTTTACTACCGCCTATAAAACGGGGCTCTCCTGGGCTCTGGCATTCGCATTCGTTCTTTGCACCTCTAAGCACTCGGTCGCCTAAACTACACCCACGCGCTTCAACACTGTTTTCGTAAGGAAAATCCGTGAAGATCCTGCACCCGGCAGCCAGCCGGCGATAGAAACCGCCACAACAGAAGCTATTCCGTCGGCAGCCCGTAACTGCGCCGTCGTACCCGGTCCCGTTCAAGCGGAAGCCCCGGGGAAAGCGGTGCGGAAGCGGACCCTTCCGGCGGAATGAGCAACGTGCGGAGCACCACTAGACGCTTTTTAAATGGAATCGGACGAAACCGAAACCAATCGGGAGGGTAGGCCTACATCTCGCGGTGTAGGCCTACCCCCGAGCAGCGACTCCCCTCAGGAGGCGAGGGAGATGAGGAGAAGGTCGACAGACCGACTCCTCGCTACGCTGCTCGGCACTACCGAGAGGCCAGGTGGAAGCCAGGACCAATTCCGAGGCGTGGCAGGGCCAGTAGGCCGCTCGCCAGCGCCATTCAAGGGGGCACTCCCGCCGAACCCGGAGACGTGGGGAATAAGGCACTTGCCACTGCACCCCGCAAGTAAACAAACCCCACCCCCCGCGACGCCAACATCAACAAAGACACCGGAGGGTAGCCCGACATACCGGGAAGTTAACCTACCCACCCTGGACGACATTTATGATATCGCCACAAATGACGAAGAGAAGGCGCCCCGCGCGCTCCCCGCGCCCTCATCGTCAACAGAATTCGCAGCCAGCGCCGGCGAAACTTACTTTTCACCGGCAACATCACCACGCCCGACGACACCATTAAGCAACAAAAGCGACGAAGAAAGTTCCGCCGCCCCGGCCACCATAGAAGGGGCGATCTTCCCACCCGGCACGAAGCCCGCCGGTCATAACACGCGGCTCGATGATGACCGCATCGCGGTCGCAAACATGATCGCCGCGGGCCCCGTGTCGGACGGCCTGATGGCCTGGACTAGGGCCTACATCAGGCTCCAAGAATATATGATGACCGGGGACGACTCGGAACTAACACCTGCCGATAGGACTTTCCTTGAGTACCTAAAGGCTAACCCAGCCATCTTCCCTCAAAAGAGGAAGGCGGATGAACGCAGCCCGCCCGCCCAAGCAGCGGAGGAGAAGCGGGTTTGCCGCCTGACATCCCCGCCCACCGACCCCAGACTGCGCCGCCTCCGTTCCAAGTCAACGGGGGCAGAAACAACAAGAAGCCAGTGGGAGCCGCCCACGGACCCGCCCACCAAATTCTCGCCCAATACCATGGGCGGGAAAACATCTGAGCCGCCGCCAACCCCCCTGAGCCCCCATACGCTCCACCAAGAGCCACCAAGGGATCAGAGGCAGAAACCGCATAAGCGCCGCCGTCAAGAGGAGGCGCCCGCCCAAACGCCGCCCACCCACAGCGGTCCGCCCACCTGGGACATCCGCCCCGCCCTGGGAGCGCCACCTGCTTCCGGTGGACCGCACGCCTGGACAGAGAGGCTCGCCCAAACTGGGCCGCCCTCCCGGTCCGGGCCGCCCGCCCACCAAGGACCGACCGCCCAATCGGGCCCGCCCGCCCAATGGGGCCCGACCAATGGGGCCCGCCCGCCCCGACTGGGCCGCCCGCCCTGGCCCCCCCGCCCACAAGGCCAGGGCCACCCGCCCAACCAGGGCCGCCCGCCCAACCGGGGCCGCCCGCCCAACAGGGCCCGCCCGCCCCGACTGGACCGCCCGCCCGAGGAGCCCCACCCGCCCAGGCCGGGACGTCCGCCCAGGGCAGACCGCCCGCCCAACAAACCACGAAACCGCAGTCATATGCAAGCAAGGCTAGCAACAAAACAAACAAGACTTCTCAACACCAACTGAAGAAAATTTATGCCACAAGAAAGCCACAAGAACAAGAAGCAGAAAAACAACCCAAGAAACCTAGATACCCCAGTATCATGGCTGAAAAACTCCCCAATTGGCCAGTGGTACTGAAGGATATAGCCCAACAGCTGGGTCGCACCCCGAATACCGTCATCATCATCATCATCATCATTTCAGCCACAGGACGTCCACTGCTGAACAAAGGCCTCCCCCAGTGACTTCCAGATCGGCCGGTTGGAAGCGACCTGCATCCAGCGGCTTCCTGCAACCTTTACCAGGTCGTCTGTCCACCTTGTGGGTGGACGTCCTACGCTGCGCTTGCCGGTGCGTGGCCTCCATTCGAGAACCTTACTGCCCCATCAGCCGTCAGTTCTACGTGCTATGTGCCCCGCCCACTGCCACTTCAGCTTGCAAATTCGTCGGGCTATATCAGCGACTTTTGTTCGTTCACGGATCTCCTCATTTCTGATTTGATCTCTCAAAGAAACACCGAGCATAGCCCTCTCCATAGCGCGCTGTGCAACTTTGAGCTTCCTTATAAGGCCCACAGTAAGAGGCCACGTTTCTGTTCCGTATGTCATCACTGGTAACACACATTGATTGAAGACTTTCGTCTTTAGGCATTGAGGTATGTTGGACGAGAAGATATTTTGTAGTTTCCCGAACGCTGCCCAGCCGAGTTGGATTCGTCGATTGACCTCCCTCTCAAAATTGGACCTACCTAACTGGATCACTTGTCCCAGGTAAACATATTTGTCAACAATTTTGAGGGTAGAGCTCCCAACCGTTACTGGGTAGGGTGTAACATGGGCATTCGACATTACCTTTGTTTTGTCCATGTTCATCCGAAGACCTACCTGTTGGGAAACTCTATTCAGGCCATCGAGCATTGTGCCGAGGTCCTCCAGCGATTCTGCCATGACCACAATATCGTCGGCAAACCGAAGGTGAGTAATGTATTCGCCATTAATGTTGATGCCGAATCGTTCCCATTCCAGGAGTTTAAAAGCATCTTCCAATGCGGCGGTGAACAGTTTCGGAGAGATAACGTCTCCCTGCCTAACGCCTCGCTGCAGAGGAATAGCTTTCGTGCTCTGCTCCTGTACTCGAACCGACAGCTAGCGAACAAACCCGACGCGATTCGCCCGCTGCTCAGCCCAGTAGACAACACTCCGCGTTACAAAGCTGAAGATCGGGCGGAGATCTTCGCTGAAAACTTGGAGCAACAGTTTCGGCCAAACCCACTGCAGAATGCCGACCACCAGCAAGCAGTCATCGAACACCTTGAGAGGTACTTTGGAGCACCAGCGAGAGCAGAGGAAGACCCGGTCTTCTTTTCCCCCAGCCAGGTGCGGCGTACCCTCCAGCGTTGCAACCCCAAGAAAGCCCCGGGCGCCGATTCGATCCCCAACGCGGCACTGCGTCACTTGCCACAGCACACCATCGTGGCAGTGACGCGCCTGTTCAACGGGATCATGCGCTCGGGCCACTTTCCGCAATCATGGAAGCTGGGGAGGGTAGTCATGCTGCCCAAACCCGGAAAAGACCGTAGAAGACCGGAGAGCTATCGACCCATAACTCTGCTCAGCACCCTCTCCAAGGTGTTCGAGAGGCTTCTACTGGGGAAACTTCTTCCCCATGTGGAACCCCGGCCAGAACAGTTCGGCTTCAGGGCCGAGCATTCGACGACGCTACAGCTCACTCGGGTCCTGCACTTCATGGCCAACGCCATGAACCGGAAGGAGCACGCAGTAGCAGTCCTGCTAGATATGGAGAAGGCGTTCGACAGGGTATGGCAAGAGGGGCTGCTATACAAACTGTCGAACACCTCCGCCCCGAGAAGCATCATCGAAGTCGTGAAGTCATTCCTGAGCGGACGACGGTTCCAAGTGGCAGTGGAGCGAGCCCTGTCATCGGAGCGCCCCATACGAGCCGGAGTCCCTCAGGGCAGCTGCCTTTCTCCTGCGTACTATGCAGTCTTCACAGACGACATCCCGGTGGTGGGGGATGTCCAGCTGGGGCTGTTCGCGGACGACGCAGCCTTCTATACCGCCTCGATCAGCCCAGCCCACGCTGTGAAGAAAATGCAGGCACAACTAGACGCAATACCAGGATGGCTCGGGGACTGGCGTTTAGCTGTGAACGTCGGGAAGACCCAAGCGCTAATGACTGGCCAAAAGCAGACGCCACCCCCCCTCCGACTGTCCAACCAGGACATAGAGTGGCAACACAAGGTGAAGTACCTGGGAGTCACCATCGACCGGGGCCTCACCATGAAGCAACACGTGGCGGAAGTGGTATCAAGAACCAGACACGCACGAACAGTACTGAGACCTGTACTCTCAAGCAACCTGCCGATCCGCACGAAGCTGGGGATCTACAAAACGTATGTGAGGGCCAGGCTCACATACGCAGCGCCTGCCTGGTACGCCCTATTGGCTACCAGCAATCGCAACAAGCTAAGAGCGCAAGAAAACCTGGCCCTAAGACACCTGACTAGATCCCCACGCTACGTGAGGAACGACCATCTCCAGAAGGCGCTGAGATGGGAGCCCCTGGACGCCTTCATCGGCAGGTTGGCAACAACCATGTTCCGAAGAGCCGACGAGTCCCGCCACGAGTCGCTTCAGGGAATCGCGCCGCTCCACGGACGACCCCCTGATGCCCGCTCAAGACCTCTACAAAGAGAGCTGATACGCCAAGATTAAAAACCTGACTCACTACATGCAGCCAATAACAACAGAAGACAACAGCAAAAGAAGATAGCCAACGAGGGGTAGCAATACGCCACGATGGCTTACTAAAGACACCCTTAGATCGCTCTTACGCGACACGACAGCCCGACCCGTAGTGACGGGTCGCGATAGATTCCGCCTTATTGTGTCCCAACACAGAAAAGGCCTCTCCACACTCCAGAAAGGAGCGTGTGATGAAAACAGCGGCTCTGGCATTCATTCTCATTCCGAGCGGCGTTCGAGTCACAAGTCCAACACGAGATCGTTGGTTCCCTCAATACCGAATTAGAACACTTGTTATTTATTACCTAAGTCTGATTTATTACACTGAATGTTTGAATACTAGTACCGAAAAGTTTTAGCTTACAGAGATAAATAGACTAGCTGTTGCCCGCGACTTCGTCCGCGTGGAACCTTTATCTTGAAAATTTTACATCTTTATTATTTTCAGATCTAAGTAATGTTGAAATTGTTAAACGTGCTTTTTTTTGCAATTGTTTACGAAATAGTAACGAACCCTTCGTACGTGAGTCCGACTCGCTCCTGGCCTTTTTTTTCGGCTAATTTGCTTTTATTACGCGGTATCATTATAAAATCAGGTACATCTACGAACGAATGGCTTTACTAAATTTGATGAGCTTAAGAACGACGTTTATAAATTCTTTGATTCGAATAATAATGCCTTTAACACAAAGTTTAAAATCCCGCAATCAAAAAAATTTTTGATCTTCATACAAATTTTCAACCCCTTTTTTACCACCTTCGAGGCTGAATTTTCAAAAACGCTGAAATGACTTTTCTTGTATTTTAATAATATGCTTTAATATAAAGTTTCAAGTCCCGCACTCAAAAAAAATTTTGATCTTCATACAAACTTTCAACCCCTTTTTAACCTCCCTAGGGGTAGAATTTTCGAAAACGCTGAAATTACTTTTCTTGTATTTTAATAAAATGCCTGTATACAAAGTTTCAAAACCCTTTAAAAAAAAAATTTGATCTTCATCCAAATTTTCAACCCCTTTTTCACCACCTTCGGGGCTGAATTTTCAAAAACGCTGAAATTACTTTTCTTGTATTTTTATAATATGCTTCTGTGTAAAGTTTCAAGTCCCGCACTCCTAAAAATTTTGATCATCATAAATACTTTCAACCCCTTTTTAACCCTTTTAGGGGATGAATTTTCAAAAACACTGAATTAAGTTTTCTTTTATTTTATTTTAATACCTTTTTACGTAGTTTCAAGTTCCTAGCTTAAAATTAAATTTGAACCCCAAGACAAACTTTCATCCCCTTTTTAACCCTTTTAGGGGATGAATTTTTGAAAACGTTGAAATCACTTCTTGTATTCTAAAATATTATGCCTTTATACAAAGATTCAAGTCCCGCACTCAAAAAAATATTTGATCTCCATACAAACTTTCAACCCCTATTTTACCACCTTGGGGGATGAATTTTCAAAAACGCTGAAATTAATTTTCTTCTATTTTATTTTGATACTTTTTTACGAAGTTTCAAGTTCCTAGCTTAAAAAAAAACTTGTACCCCATACAACCTTTCATCCCCTTTTTATCCCCCTTCGGGGTTGAATTTTTTAAAATCGCTTCTATCTCTTATACACTTTATAAATGCAACCTACTGTGCAAATTTCAACTCTCTAGCATTTGTAGTTTTGGCTCCGCGTTGATGAGTCAGTCAGTCAGTCAGTCAGGACAATTGCATTTACGAGTATATATATAGAAGATTTATGGCAAATGAATATTATGGCAAGTAATAGATTATGGCTAATGAAATTCGGGCGAACAATAGAGAACCCTTTTTTCATGTCCTAAATAATGTGTATGAGTGACAATTGAATGAGAGATATCAGTATTAAAAGATTTGTACTTTTCTGAATATTATGGATTTTTCAATCTCGATCTCGGGTAAGTTGAAGTTTTTTTCTTTTTTTATTTCAGAATACGTTCTTGGTGCCGCCTGTGAGTGTCTACACTTTGTTTTTTGTATTATTATGCTTATCTAACATTTGATATCGATGTATAGATATTTTGTTTCGTCACTAATTACTATTACATGATATGTGATCATTGAGGTATTATTTATTATAGAGCCACAGACCCGAACAAAAGTGTCAAATAAAGTGGCACCGTTGTCATGTTCAAGTAGATGCCAATAACGCTTATTTATAATTTGCAGCAACATATTGACTTCGTACAAAAGAACTCTTTGTTTAAACGTTTAAGTGTCAAATTGACTTAATTACTTATTACCACAAATATTTTACGTGTAAATTAACTTTTTTAGCGTATTCTGACTGAAGTCTCTTGTCAAACTTGGAACATGGCACGAATGGATCAGATTTTAATATTTTTACATACTAAAAATATTTTCACTATTATTTTATTTAGGTATTAAAATATATTTTTTGTTTGAACTAAATAAACTCGTAAATTGTTAATAACTAATTTAGTTACGTTTTTATTGTACCTAAATTGTTAATAACAAATTAAGTTACGTTTTTATTTAACAACTGCATAAAAAGTTTCCGATAGAAGGGATCAGTAATAATGACATTATTTCTCCTTGTTCCAGGTTATTGGAAACAATTAGTAAGTGCAAAATATTGACATTATTAACCCTTTAAAGTTTGATCTTATTTGTCGGTGGCGTGGTATGCACGGCAGCACACGTCGCCGTCGCCTTTATGTGTTCTTGGCGTTCAAAGGTTTAAACTGACAGTGTCTAGACTCTGTGACAAAATAAAACAATAACAACAGAGCTATTTTTTAGTAATTTATGAATGTCACCATTTTACGCTTCTGTTGATTAACATAAAAAAAAACATGATTATGCCGAAACACGAGAGACGAATTATTTGGCTTCAATTATTCTTCGCGTTTGTCTCTTGCTAAATGTGATCTCCATTTTTACGTTGTTGAGAATGGGAATCTTGAATAAAAAAAATGGGATAATTATTTATTGCACTCCTTAATTTATTAATAAAATATAAAACTATAGCGACTCCTTCGATTTTTGTTCTGTGTTGAGGTGCATTTTGTAGGGACAAAGTTAATAATTCTAATACAAAAATTGCTATGATGTTACATAGGATTCGTTAATTAATCAATAGAACTTAAGTAAAAAAGAATATTCCGTCCTGTTCCTTTATTTTATAGTTGTTATTTCTGTAATTTTTCACTGAAAATTAAGTCACTTTTGAGACCCGTCACGTGTCATGGTCTAAACGAGACTGATCGCCGAATTAATGCGATTTGTGATTTTGCATTAGTTGGGAGGGTGCCATTTTTTCCGTCTGATTGTATGTGTCCATGTAATTATTACGTCAATGTATGTGATTCATAAATTACTTTTAGTAAATTAGTAGGTATATGATATTATTGATATTGGTTTTAGGTTTAATTCTTAACTTTTTGTTACGGAAATTCAACTTCAATCACGTAATACATGGGAATTTTCGTAGAATTTGGGGGTAGATTGTATACAACCAACCAGCTATAAGAATACCTGTATTGGTTATATTTCTTACGATATTCGTATACTTATAAAAACTTTACTATTTATTTTGCATTCTACATAATAATATTTCATAAGGTTTTGATTTTGTTCGCTGAAGAAGTTAAATTATTAAAATTCCAACATTTTATTGATAAATTAACAAATAGACAAATTATAATCGAACAACTTTGAACTCTATTTTGAGAGCGTTAAATGAGTTATAAATAAAACACACATGCATTGTTGCTTTGCGAAGTGGAAAGAGTGGTGAGAGTTTCGACAAGAGGAACGTAGACACAGAGTGGACAGAGTAGCGACGTAGACATAAGAAAAGAGAGGTTATAAGTAACAAAGATTTAGACCATATGGTTGAGCTTTATTTCTAAAATGAGACTAGCTTTTTTTTAAACTAATTAGTACTATGTCGCATAGTAGAAACTCAGGTATTGCTGTTAAGTAAATTTTAGGCAGTTTCAGTATGGTTTTCGGTTTGTGACGGGCTTAGACGAAAGAACTCTGTACTTAGTTTATTTTGCTCATGTGGTTTTCTCTGACCTAGGTTATGTTTATTGCTAGTATTCCTAAATACTGGAATGATCTTTGCTAGCGAAAAATATATTAATGTAGTTGTATTAGTTATTTTTAATAGTTCATATTTAATTATTTTTATTGGGAGGGTCATTTTATTAGTGTTATGTATGTGTTTGCCTGTTTTGATTATTCCGCATTTTACCATTGTTGGTTTATTCAATGTTGGAAAATATTATGTTGTGGCATTCAGTGTTAACTTGCAGTGTAATTCTAGTCTAAGCGTTATATCTCACGTAGGATATTTAGCGTAGTTTAGAGTTTTCCATTGTACCATTCGGAAACTACGCGAGTAATGTAAACGCGTGTCTCTAGTTTGCTTGATCATGATCGTTCTGGAGTAGTTGTACTTGGTTAGTTCGCTGATAGGAACTGAGGAAGTAAGGTAGGATTTAGGGTAATAGGATAGGTTAGGACTCTTGCTTTGGCTAAGACACCTTCAAGCCCTTAAATGGTCTACTGAGCCTGGTAGATCTGTAGCAAGAAATAAGATTCATATTTTTGTTCCAATCGAAGGATAATTCAGTTAAATAAGAATGCAGGCAGAGAGCAGAATTAAAAAAGGGTTTGGCAAATTATATGCTTTATACATGGTTGCACATAGTGTAATGTGTTGATAGGTTTAGTATAGTAGGTGTATTGTTGTTATATTATATATGTTAGTACCATTGGTAATAATTAGTGATAGGTTAGGTTAAGGCATAATTTAATTTATATACTGACATGACATTACTGACTTACTGTGGCTATTTACGACTGATGGATACTTGGTGTTTCTTTCCATCAAACAGTCCGAACTGCCGAAACACTGGTCGAGTCAGACATTGTGAGATATGTTAAAAATAGCTATCCAGACTACCATACTAAGTCTAGATATTGTATTATTCATTGCAATCCAATATCAAAGACAAGTATGTTTTTTTTTGAGTTGTTTGAAGGAGTCTTGGAACTAGAATGGATTTAATACAGTTATTAGACCAACTTCCCCTTTTGCTAAAAAAAAGTCCTCTCCTTTATACTAGCAGACAGGACCCTGTAGCGATTCACATGATCTCGTCATGTGCTCGCCATCATATAATCATATATCATCATCGTGAGACTAACATCATCATTATCATCATCAAATTCCCGACACATTAGCATCATATTTCACCAAGCTAATACTAAAATCATCATTTAATAGTTATATGCAATACAAATGCCTAATAGGAGTAACAGTATGAATGTTTACGGAAGCAAGTAAAAAAACATTCCAATAACTAAACATCCTACCATTTTAAAATAGCAACATTTTATTCACAAAGTTTGCCAACTAAAGAATTGAGCTTTATTTATACTGAGTAAGAATCAAAATTCCATATACAGCGTTTAGTGGGAGGGGCCTTGGACGTCCCGAGTGTCCCGAAGCTGTCGAAGCTGTCGAAGCTGTCGAAGCTGTCGAAGCTGTTGAAGCTGTCGAGTGTGACGAAGCAGACGAATGTCTCAAGCTATTGGTTATAAATAGGCAAGGGCTTAGTAGGAGGTGATTCATTCTGTTTTGGAACTTCGACTGAGTAACATTGTTCTCTGGCAATTAAGGTACTAAATATAATACAAAGGGGAATCTCTGGAATTATTAATCTGGGGAATTATAATTATTTATAGAAATTTAGAGGGATTTTGTTGTTTGAAGGCTATTAAGCTTAATTACATGCCAGAAATAGTGTTTTGGTACATGGTTGCCAGGTGAAAGATATTTAACCTTGCGGCTGTTAAACGAATATCTTTCAGACTCTTCTAGTTTTATCCGGGTTAGGCGGCCCGGACACTAGCCATATACAAGTGCGGTGATCAGCCTACATGTTTGGAGTGTTCTGTCTGGTGAATGCAAGGACCACACGTGTTGGACATGCGGGGTATCCGCACTTGCTGAAATCAAATGGACCTCCAGACTTGGTCTCATATACTTATATAATTATATATTTGCATTATCTACACATATTAGGGCGAGCTACTCTGCGTTTCCGGTGTTTCAGCCACGCAGGGGGACTCACTTACACCGATTTTAGTTCCAACTTCGGGCTAATCACCCGAATTTATAGTTTAGCTTAACTAGGTCCCATACACGTTTAAATGTAAATATGAGGTTTAGGCCTCTAGTATTTGTGGTACTAGCTAGGGCGTACAGGGGTATAGTGATAGGTACACTTTAGTAGGAATATTAGAACGGGGTTCTTTATCCTCCGAGCAATCGGTCTATCTTCATTAACTAACATAACATCTATTCAAATTATTTTAATCTCGTCAGGTATAGTAGATGCTGAGGCTGACCTACGGTTTTTCTTTTGTGTTTATGACTCAGGATGGCAGTAGTGAAAAACAAAATCTTGTAACAGTTTATAGAGGAAGGGAATAGAGAAACCTGTTATTTAGACCAATCCGATATCTAGAACCTTAAAGTTAACATCGATATTTGTAGGAACAATTAGAATTTTTTTTATCGATTATGATTTAATATTTGGTAAAGTAATGTACATATGTTATTGCCTTAGTGTTAGAATGGCAACACTAAAGAAAGTCGAATCAGCTGACAGATGACATTCGCCCTTTAAATGAACAGAAATAATTTTAAATTTTGTTATAATTTTGATAAGGAAATTGTGGATTGTTGTGTAGTATGGAAAACAATGCATTCCTATTGTTGGAATTGGTGTGTCTGAAGTGTAAATTGCTAAGAAAGGCCGGGGACTTGTGGATAACAATAATGAAAGTTATTTGTTCCCGTATTTACACCACAGATCTCCGAACTGAATTCATTTATATCACAGAGGCGTAGAAGAATTTCCTTATCAGAATAAGTCAGTCGAGAGTTGAAAGATACTGCGAACGGACACAATAGTCTTCATAATTTCAAGGATGTATGACATTTATGAGTATGGTCAAACGAAAACCTATTTCTGCAACTCATTAGAAGGATACTTATCTACTAGGAAAGAGTAGTGTACTAGACTTCTTACAAATACAATTATAACTTCATCTTTTCGAATTATCATACTCTTTACAACCAATACATAGGTATATTTAACCAGTAAGTAGGTAGGTAATTTAATTTTAGAGTAGTCCTTGTGTAGTTAACTTTAAAGAAGCCTGAGCAAAAAGGCTTTCCAAAAGATGGATCCTCTGATACCTTGCCTTAGACTAGGCCATCAAGCAAGGTTGCAGTGAGATTCCAAAGTGGTTTGATCAGTTATTAGTATAGGGTGAAGGTCCGCTATCCCTGCGCTGTCTGTCTTAATTAGTTTTGCCTATTAGAAATAGTTAGCTAAGGCATACGGTGTTATTCCTTCACACACTTAGGAGGGTTGGCGATTTTCTAACAAAAAAAATATTTTTTTTTTTATACACCTTAAGATACTTTCTCCTTGTACTATAATCTAGTCTTTGCTAGTTCTTAATTGTGGTGACTATAACTGCTTATTACTCATTGTATAGGTCTAGAATCCATTTCGAATTGTCCTACTATAACTTATTTAAAGGATGTATACCATCTTCCCAGATTAAATTATAATAACAAAATTATTTAATTTTGTCAAACATGAAAACTTAACCCTTAACCACCTAGGCAAGGTCCTCAGGACCAGACAAATACAAAATTTGTGAATAACTCATCGCATGTTCATGGCACGGACCTCCGTGACCTTGTACCTTTCCTCGCTGCCGTCTCAGTGCCAGCCATGTGTTCAACGCGTTTGGATGTGTGCCTCTGTGAATTTGGTGAGTATAAAACTGTCGTCAGTGGTCTCAGCGACCTTGCCTAGGTGGTTTCGTATTATTTCTTGCTGGTCTCGGAGACCTTGCCTAGGTGGTTGCGATTATTTTTATGACGTTGTAATTTTCAATACTTGAACGCATTTCATGTTTAGTTTTATTTAAAAATGCTTCTTAATGACGTAACGGTCGAAAGATGGTTACGAGAAGTGCCCTCCAATGAAGATGAGTTGCCAGATGATGAAGGTAGCGATTTACAATCAAACAAAGAACCACCAGGGTCTTTAGATGGATGTCATTTCGGCTTCGGCTTTAGTAATGTCCTGCTATAGTCATGTTCTGATGACGAAGTGCTATTATTACAGCGACGATCGAAACCTAGACCGGTAATGCAGCAAGATTACGAACATTAATTTGCTTCAGATGACGAAGTGCCATTATTACAACTGCGATCAAGGCCTAAAAAGAAGAACTATTTCTGCAAGAATCGCTTTCGGTGGGCATCTGAACCACCATCACTATGATCAAGGACCTTGCAACATAATGTACCTAGTCAATGAAGCACAGGGTATCAAACAAGCTTACCGCGATGTATTGACCTCTACATCGAGCCCACTGGACATCTGGCAACAGTTCTTTACGGGATCTATATAATCAACATCAACAATATCCTCAACAAAGATACAGACTTATCAGCACAGATGAGTCCCAGGCAATGCTGAAGAACGATTGCAACTTTGAAAATGTTGCTCAACTTGTGACCCCAAAAAGCAGCGGAAGACGCAGTACATAATGAATTGAATGCAAGAAACCAATCTGCATTCAATGCTCGAAACGTATGAAATGTGTATCAATTGGCTGTCGCGAGATACGGCTATAAAAAATATTGGTTTTACATAAAAATTATAACTGATTAGCTTGACTGATTATTGTACTTTAAGATTTATCAAGAAAAACATATATAGTTTAAGAATATTTTGTGATCTCGTGTTCCAAAATTTAAATTTTTGTTTGTTAAAACATTTGAGGGAATGTAACTAAGTTAAAGAAATGGCTATTTTAATAGCTTGCAATTTTATAAATAAAAATAGTTTTTATATAAAATTTATAGCTGATTTGCTTGAATAATTATTGTACTTTAAGATTTACCAAGAAAATAATATTTAGTGTCAGAATATTTTGTGATCTCATGTTCCAAATGTTTAAAAAAAAAAAAACGTAAAAACGTAAGGGAATGTGATTATGTCAAGTTTAAAGAACATATTGTTAATTAATGTTGTATCGATATTTGGTAATAAATACCTAAAACCGTTAAAGCGGTAAATATTATATCAATGTACCTCTAACATAAAAATGTTAAACATATTTTAGACCCATTTCAAGTAGAGGTCTCCATGACCTCTCGTAGGTGGTTGTGCTAAAGAAATCGGACGTAGGTAGTTAAGGGTTAAGATTCATTAAATTTGTAATAAAATCTTATAGTTTCAGTAACTTCAATCTATTTATAGATTAGTTATGAAGTGTAGTTTCATATTGTACATAAGTACTTGTCTACTAAACATTTTTGAACAAAGATGTGCAATTTCAAGACTTCTGATAGGGTGGGTTAAATATAACAGTAGATTAGATTTATAGTTAGTGTTAGAATATGGCAATGTAATTAATATACCCTTATTACTATATATTCTTTAAATTGTGGCAACACTGTATAGACTGTCTTATCTGTGCTGTAACGGTGTAACGATCTCGGTTAAAATAAAACTACTTTTCGCTAATTTAAAACTGTGTTCTTTATTTAATTCTATCAGGTTATGGGTCCAGGCACATAATCTACGCAGGAATTATATAAAAAATACAGGAAGTCAGTTTTCGTACAAAGTATCTGCGTCTGGAGGTGCAGCCGGCAAAAGTGAGGTTAGGTTGCATTACGACGTGGAGTTGAAAGTCAAAGAATACTTGTTTCGCTTTGTGGGGCAAGGCAGGACGGCGAAATGGAAGTAAATCTGAGTTCAAACAGCGGCTTGATGAAGCTGGAAGGAGCCAGTAACTGGAGCATCTGGAAGTTTCAAACCACAGTTTTGCTACGAGGTCAAGGCTGGTTAGACGTTGTCGAGGGCAAAATTCCAAAACCTGAAGACGTTAGCGCACGAATCGCTTGTGGGACAGTAAAGACGCGAAGGCACAAACACTATTAGTCACGAGAATTACTGAAAATGTGATGTTACATATCATTTCATGTTCGACTTCTGCTGAAATGTGGAGGAAACTACAAAGTGTTTATGAGCAGAAAACGGAAACTAATATTCACATAATACAGCAGCGTTTCTTTCAATATAAATATGAAGCAGGCACTGAAATGTCTATATTCCTGTCAAAAATTCAAGAAATGCAAAATCAATTAAAACAGCTGTGTGAAGAAGTCTCCGACAAGTTTGTTATAACAAAGGTTCTCATGTCATTGCCAGATGAGTACAAACACTTCGTGTCAGCTTGGGAGTCGGCTCCAGATAGTAAACAAACAATCGATAATTTAGTTGCAAGATTACTCGTCGAAGAGGAAAGAATGAAGGAGAAGAGCGAGGTTCAGCAACAATCTGCAGGCTCATCTGCTTTTGTTGTTAAAGACAAAAAGAATATAAAGTGTTATAAATGTAACAAATTCGGACATTTTCTTAGTGAGTGTAAAAATAACAACAGTAAGAGTGAAGGACAAAATAACAAGTGTTTTTACTGTGGCAAGATTGGACATAACAAGGCCCAGTGTTGGTTTAGGAAAAACAAGGACCAAAAGAAAAGTAACGCGTTTATCGTATCAAGTTCGTTAAAAGAATATCAACAATCACAGTGGTTAGTGGACTCGGGCGCAAGTCAACACATGTGTCGTGATCGTAGCCTGTTTTCGTCATTTACTAGCACTGAGCGAGATTCAGTATTCGTAGGTAACGGTGCATCAATTAGTGTGCTAGGTTATGGACAGATGGTGGTAGAAGTTTACGACGGGAGTGAATGGGTTCGAACGACCATAGACAAGGTCTTGTTCGTTCCGGAACTAAAAACTAACCTATTCTCTGTGAACTGTGCGTCAGACAAAGGATACGTCATGTGGACAGATGACAGTTCGTGTAAATTTTATAAAAACAACCGAGTTTGTGCTGTTGCTAATCGGGTTGGAAGTTCGTATTATTTGGAATTGCGATACAAAAATATGGTGGCTAGTGTTGCTAAGACTGTGAAAAGTACATTACAAGAGTGGCACGAAAGATTAGCACATCAAAATTTTGATCATGTCAGAAAAGTGCTTCTGAAAAATAACATCGACGTAAACCAAACTTCGGTAGCAAAATGTGAAAGTTGTTTGGAAGGAAAAATGCATCGGTTGCCATTTGGAAAGAGTGAGAGGGTTACTACGAAAACCTGTGAGTTATTCCATGCGGATACGTGCGGCCCCATGGAGGTTACTTCAATCGGCGGTTCAAGATACTTTGTATTATTGAAAGATGATTTCTCTAACTATAGACGGTTTATTTTGTCAAGAATAAATCCGAGATTAAGAATTCGATTGAAGATTTTATTAATAAGGCAGAAAATGTGACGGGTAATAAAGTGAAAGTTTTCAGAACTGATAATGGTTTGGAATTTATAAATAAAGATGTCAAAGAATTATTTACTAAATGTGGCATATTGCATGAAACAACTGTCCCATACACCCCTGAACAGAACGGGAAAGTGGAGAGGGAGAACCGGACTCTAGTTGAAGCTGCTAGAACTATGTTAAATGCCTGCAAGAGTTTGCCTAGGTCTTTGTGGCCTGAGGCTATACATACAGCAGCATTTGTTCTGAACAGAATCGGGAAGAGCAGATACGGTGAAAACTCTTCATATGAGGTATGGTTTGGAAAAAGCTATAACATTACTCAGCTGAAAGTGTTCGGCACCTCAGTGTTTGCACACATCCCGAAAGAAAAGAGGAAGAAGTGGGATAGCAAAGGAGAGAAAGGTATTATGGTTGGATATGGAGATACTGTCAAAGGCCATAGAATATATTTCCCACATAGAAATAAAGCGAGACATAGTTTTCTTGGAACAGGAGGAAAATTATGACAGTGATAGCGGAATAAAATTGAACATAAAAGAAAATCAAGATACCGAAATTAATAAGTCGGAAAATGAAGAGGACTCTTTGGCAGAAAGCTTCCATGACACAACATTGGAGCCAAGCATATCTGGAGATGAGTCTGGAAATGACTATAACCCATCCAGTGACGAAGATGACAGCTCATTAGAACCAGTCAATATATCCCAGATACCAAGAAAAGAATCCAGCCAGCGCGTGAGGAAACCACCTGTATTTTATCATTGTCAGAATGCCTATACTATACATAGTGAACCAGCTACCCACAGAGACGCCATGATGAGAAACGACAGCAATAAATGGAAGGAGGCAATCGACCGGGAGATGCAGACATTAAAAGCAAATAATACATGGGAAATATGTGATGTACCAGAAAATGAAAAAGTTGTAAGTAGTAAGTGGGTTTTTAAATTTAAAAGGGGTAACCAGGATGCCCCTCAGTATGGCTAGGTTAGTGGCCAGAGGATTTGAGCAAGACAATGTTTTAGATTTAAATGACTGTTATGCTCCAGTTGAAAAATTGTCGACTCTTAGACTTTTTGTGGTAATTGCAACTAAACTTAACTTACCTAGTTTTCAAATGGATGTAACAGGGGCTTTCCTATATGGAGATATAAATGAAAATGTATATGTTAGCTTACCAGAAGGTGCCTATACAGGTAATAACAATATTGTAAAGTTCAATCACTTTATGGGCTTAAAAGTTCACCTAAATGTTGGAATAATAAATTTAGTGCTGTTATGCTTAAAGAAGGTTTTATTAGATCAAACTGTGACTTCTGTCTTTATACAAAATGTAATGATAATGACCAAATATATGTATTATTATATGTTGATGACCTTTTGATCTTTGGAACAAACAATAATCTAATAGAACAGCTGAAAATTTTATTAAACAAGGAATTTAAAATGAAAGACTTAGGATTTGTAACTGATTTTTTAGGCATAAATATAAAACAAAATGTTGAGAAAGGTATTACCGAAATGAGCCAAAGAAAATACTTGGAGAATTACTTAAAAGATTTGAAATGGAAAACTGTAAACCTGTGTCTACCCCAATAGATCAGAATTCTAATGTGAAAGTTTTTGAAAATAATGGCACACCAGACAAAAACATTGAAAAGTTATGTAAACAAATTATAGGGTGTCTCATGTATGCTGTATCTGGCACTCAGCCTGATTTATGTTATACTGTGTATTTATTGAGTAGATACCAAAAATGTGCAAATAATATGTTGTTAACAGCATTAAAAAGGGTGTTACGTTATGTAAAACATACTTTTAATTATAAATTAGTCTATATATGTAAAGATGATGTTTTGGAGGGTTATTGTGATGCCGATTGGGGGGGTGATCTCAGAGATAGAAGATCAACAACAGGCTATTTGTTTAAATTTTCCAATTGTTTAATATCATGGAGTTCGAAGAAACAAGTGTCTGTGAGTTTATCTTCTACCGAATCTGAATATGTTGCAATCAGTGTGGCAGCCAGTGAAGCCTGCTGGCTAATTAATATGTTAAAGGATTTTAAGATTAATAATATATGTCCAGTACATATTTATTGTGATAACCAATCTGCAATATTTGTTGCCTGTACTGACACTGTTAAGCGTTTAAAACATATTGATATTCGGTATCATTTTATAAAAGAATTAGTTAAGAATAATAAAATATGTTTAAAATATATTAAAACGAGTGATCAACCAGCAGACATGCTTACAAAATCCTTAAATAGAGAACTGATAACTCGTTTTTTGGAGAAATGTGGTATGGATAACATAGAAAAGTTGTAATACTTTGTTTAGTTATTAAGTTTTGTTTTAATTACATTGAGAGGGGGTGTTCGAATATGGCAATGTAATAATGGCAAATATTACTATATATTCTTTAAATTGTGGCAACACTGTATATACTGTCTTATCTGTGCTGTAACGGTGAAACGATCTCGGTTAAAATAAAACTACTTTTCTCTAATTTAAAACTGTGTTCTTTATTTAATTCTATCAGTTAGGGTTATTAGGTATGACAAATAACTCCACTCCTATTAGGTGTGTGAAAAGGACTTCGGATTACTAACGAACATAACATAGGTTCCTACGACATCACTAGACGAGTACTTGGCCAAATCAACGATTCAAACAAAGTGATTAAAAGTAAGATACTTAGCTATTTAGGTTTTCATTTAAGTCTTGTTAGGTTCATTTAGGTCTTAGGTTAGTCCAATGTTGTAGTTAGATGAATAAGGTTATTTTTAGAATAAATTAGATTCGGAGATTTTGGTTGCCGTTAAAATAAATAGGATAGTTAGGTTTTAGGTTGAGTTTTATTCGATATTTTCTATTTATCTATTTAGGCTGGATTAGGCAGGTAAAATCGGTAAAAATTACCCATCGCTAATGAGAACATTTCATATTATGTCTAATATGTGGAAATTGTGGAAATTAATATAGCGCTTAGCGCGCAATAGGGCTTTGCGTCGTGTACACCCCAAAAAAATATTTGAATTTGTATTTCTCTTTGTACAGAAATAGAAGAAAATACATAAAATAACCACAATTTACAACAACTATGCCTGCAGAGAGTTAGTCCTTGACCTATCCGTGAAAAAAAAAGCTTTTTTTAATAGAACCAGAGTCACCTATCCAAGGTGCCTAGTTTTGGAGTTACTACATTTTAGACTGAGTAAATTGTAATAAATCAATAATAAAATAATTATTAATCTTCGGAAACATTTAAAAACAGTTATTACGTCCTCATTTTAAGCGGAATACAGAAAGGTAATAAAATTGTAGTCTTAAAAATAAAAAAAATTGTCAATTGCAAAGGAGGCCCGAATAGGCACCTCTGTGGTACCGACGGATTCTTCGTATCAGTAGTTAATTATTTTTTTTTTTTAGTTTGTGGGTTAGTAACAAGTGAAGCCTGGGGCTCAGGTCGATGATGAAGGTAAGAGTATACGTTCAATATTTTAAATAAGTATGTGAGTATTTTCTAATCCCTGTGTTTCTTCATTCTATCGTATCTATTAAGACTTTGAGTACGAGTATTAGGCGCAATGGAGATGTCAAACACGGGCAAGCCCTTCAACAAAGGACATTGGTTGATTGGTTTTAGCGTATTATGAATCTGCTGTTGCATCGTTCCGGCTCGAATGAGTGCTCTCTGTAGTGTTTTCTGATTAGTCCGTATTTTTACAACAACAGTGGCTCATCGACAATGTCACGTATTTAATTTACCTATATTTGTTGATTAAACCGCCATTGTACATAGATAGAGACAGTCCGTTTCCCCCGGCAATTGGCGCCAATACGTGACACATTGAGACAGCGTATGTATTGTAAAGCCTAACCAGAAATATATGAGGATTGTCAAGAGGGCGCTATTTATAACATTTATATGGCAACAATTTTGCAACCAATCGCAGTGCACTATAATGACATTAGTTTAAATACCTGTCAGTTCCACTATGTTAACCTCGTAATATCATTTAGTGGAATGCAATCTTTTCCTGACAATTTTTAACCGACTTCAAAAAAAGGAGGGGGTTCTCAGTTCGGTTGTATGTTTTTTTTTTTTTTTTTTAATGTTTGTTACCTCATAACTCCGTCATTTATGAGTCGATTTGGAAAATTCTTTTTAGGTTCATGAATAGACATCTCAAGGTTTGTCCCATAAAATTTTGGTGAAGATCGGATGACGAGATCCATGAGGAATCGAAGGAATTCCTGAAATTTTATAGGCACTTATAATATTTTTCATGTATTTTCTAAAACTATTTAAGTATTTGCATATGGCAGTCATCATCTTCTCATGCTGAACTGATGATGGAAGGTACAACTCCTTAACAGTTAGGAGTTAGGAGATATTTCAAACGAGATGCATGCCTTCAAGACCTCCCTGATCACCCCGCCATAAGTATTTTATATGTATCACTAAAAAGCGAAAAAAAAAAAATTTTAACAAAAAAAAGAACCGACTTCAGTAAAACTAAAAAGCCGAAAATAACCCGTTCAAGTACAGATTACATTTGAGTCACCCTTTGAAGTCGGTGCCAAACCTCACGTAAACTTTAATATATAAATATAATAACTGAGTGGTTTGGGATCGATTTTAAAGGGTGAGTCAAATGTAATCTGTACTTGAACGGGTTATTTTCGGCTTTTTAGTTTTACAGAAGTCGGTTCTTTTTTTTGTTAAAAATTTTTTCGTGTAGTAAACACGTGTAAACTTTATTTTACGACTGTGAATTGCTTTCGGTATTTTCTTTAGATAATTTAAATATTTGTCTTTTAAAGAAATCACCACGAATGACATTGACATTGTTGACAACCATCATAAAATCATTGCTAGTGTAAGAAATTAGTTCCAGTGAAATTCCGCAACATGGCGCATCCTCATATATTTCTGGTCAGGCTTTACCTATTCACACTGGGCACTTTGCTAACTGACGACATAACATAACAGAAGAATTTACACAAGAAATAAATTTGTTTAAAATTTTGACATTGAATTATTTTATCTGTTTTATAATTGATTTCGCTGTTTTTATTATCATCATATTTTACCTCTTAGTGTTAATGTATGTGACAATCATAGTATAAGTGCATGTAAATTTACTTAGCGTAAGTTATATTGATATTTTATATTATGAAATAAATAAAGCTGAATCGAAATCTAAGATAATTAATAAAATACGACGTGAAATAAAAGGCCTCCCTTTAGCACACTTTAAAAAGAAACAGCACTTATGGCTTTGTGAATTATGCGTGTACTCCGTAACTGAATTTCTTGAATTATTTATAATTTAAATCGAATGATAGGTAATTAATTTATATTTAAGTACATCTAGCTTTAAGTATCTCTATTTTGTTTATCTGTCAAGGTAATGTTTGCATGCTTTTCTAAGTAGAGTATGGTGATACAAATCAGCTTATTTTAACCCATATTCCGCAAATAAATAATCATTTCATTTCTTTTCATTTCATTTCAAAACGTCTCTATAAAAGTAAACTAATTACATAGTATTCGTGAAGATGCTCGGATTATCAATGCAAGTCACGATTTAAAATGTAAAATAAATATATTTATTTTTTTTTCAGAACACATCCGGAATACAAAACATTCCAAGTAAAATATATATTTTACGTGCAATGTAATGTGGTTTTTATTTTATTTATAAACTAATTAATCGGATATTGATGAATTCGTATTAAAACATTCGTAATGTACGATACAAAAAAAAACATAAAATTTATATATATAAATGCAAGTGTCCTGACTGACTAACGGACTGACTGACTCATCAATGCAGAGCCGAAACTACAAATTCTAGAGAATTGAAATCTGAACAGTATTTGAGCGATTTTGAAAAATTATATCCCTAAGAGGGTTAAAAAGGGGATAAAAGGTTGTAAGGGGTTCAAGTTTTATTTTAAGCCAGGAATTAGAAATTTTCTAAGAAGGTATTTTATTAAAAACAAGAAAACTAATTTTAGTGTTTTAAACTCATCCTCTAAGGTGGTGAAAATGGGGTTGAAAGTTTGTATGGAGATGCAGCATTTTTACGCGCTTGGAATTTAAATCCTTGTAAATTAAATATTTACACACCTAAAAAAAATTAACTAGGACGAATAAAACCGTTCCGTCGCGGATTGATCCCGAAGACGCTAGCAGCATTTCCTAACTGAATCGCAATGCTAATACGTTGTGCGGGGAAGCTGGCAGTTCTGCGGTCCCCAATCGTTGCTATTAACGCTGCGATCCCACGTACCCAAGGTCTTAAGGAATGAAATTAATATTCGAGGCCGAGACTATTTTGTTAGTTTCATATAATCGGCCGCAAACTATACAATGTTCCATAAAGATGAGACTCGGACAGTGTGTCTACACCAGTGGCGTCCCACACTAACAGGGTAGTGACATTCCGTCCGGACTCTTGCCATCATCCGTGGTGATGCCTGGCGAACGGCGGACAGTGTTGTTAAGAGTGGTATGCGTTTTTTTGATATAGATAATAAATAATAAATAAATATCGGACAACCTCACACAAATCGATCTAGTCCCAAATTAAGCTCAAGGAGGCTTGTGTTATGGATACTAGACGACGATAAATAAATACTTAAATACATAGAACAACCATGACCCCAAGCACAAATATTCGAGTTCATCACACAAATATTTATGAGAGGCCGTGGCAGGGACTTGCCAGTTTTTTGTAGCCTGTGCGGCGGTACTAACAGTCCTGGTTTTCGCCTTGCGGAATAGGTCTTACCTAAGGGGAACTCTGCTGAATGTTGTCTCACATATTTACCCACTTCAAAAAAATAGAGAGAAGGCACCGTCAGGACCCCAAGGTTCACAAAGAGTTGTCGGGCTGGCTCATCCGGGGGAACGCGGCATATTAAGCGGATGGCTTTTTTTTTGTAAAATAAATGGCCGATCCCTGTCCGCTGCCATTCCCCAAAGGTCGATTCCATTAGTGAGGTGTGAATGAAAGTATGCATAATATGCAGTTAGCAGGTTCTGAAGTGAAAGCGTGCGTCTTAAGCGGGATAAAGCGTAATACGCAGAGTTAAGTTTTGAGCATAATGTGTTTATATGCTCACTCCACTGCAACCCCCGATCTAGTGTGAAACCTACATAGCGAGCGTGAGACACTGGTTCTATTTGGGTGCCGTTGATATCCATGTTAAATCGGGGCTGTGTTTTCCAACTTAGAGAGAAGTGAAGTAGGTTAGTCTTTTCTATATTTAGAATCATACCATTAGCTTCAAACCAGATCAGTAGTTTTAGGATTGTGGCTTTCGTATTATTGTGCAGTTCCTCACAGTTTTCCCCACGGACAATGGCGCAGATATCATCTGCGTACATTATAAATTGTGCGTTGGGACTGGGAAAAGGCAAATCATTCATCAGCAGTGAAAAAATACAATTACCGACATTGGAACCCTGGGGGACTTGTTGAAGTATTCATATTATATATTGACAAAGACATGACATTGAAGTTTGCTAAAACCTTTTTCTTTTTAACATCCTCCCTTTTTGGCAAACTTTATAGCGTTAAGCCAATCAGTCCACTAATAAATCCCAGTCTGGGCTTAAAAACAGGCTTTGTAAGAATATCTGCACATTGGTACTCAGTTGGAACATATTTCACCAGTAGTTCTTTATCAGTAACTAGTTCTCTGACATAGAAATGTCTAATCGCAATGTGCTTTGTCCTTCTGTGCAATTCTGGGTTTTGCGCAAGCTTTATAACTGCATCATTATCGATTTGTAAAATCGGGATATCTTTCAGTGTTGTTATCTCATTGAAAAGTCTTCTCAGCCAAACTATCTCTCGTGCTGCTTCGCTAGCTGCGACTATTTCAGCTTCTGTGCTTGAGATCGCTACAGATGTCTGTCTGCGACTTGCCCAAGAGATCACTCCTCCTGCATAGATGCACATAATTCCAGAGGTTGAACGTCCCGTACTTTGATCTCCACCATGATCGGAGTCGCTGTAGCATTCTAACTCTCCGGGTTTGTGTCCCTTTTTATAAACAATCGCCGACTCTAGAGTTCCTTTAAGGTAACGAAATATGCGTTTCACTTTCTGAACATCTTCATTCGTTGGACTGTCTAGTGTTCTAGATACGACACTTACGGCATATGATATGTCTGGTCTGGTTCCTGTCATTAGGTATGCCAGTGCACCGACAGCTTCCCTGTATGGAAACTTAACTTGTTCATTCTCCGTCTCCGTATCTGACTGTCCTTCTTTAATTATTGGAGTACTGATTGCCTTGCAGTCACTCATTCCAAATCTATCCAAAATCTTCTTGGTATATAACTTTTGAGATACCTTTATGGAACCATCTTTCTCGTTGTGGATTTCTAGCCCAAGAAAGTAGGAAGCTGGCTTTGTGGTAATCTTGAATCTTCTCTTAAGTTCAGCCAAGAACTTCAAGGATTCTTTTTGATTCGTAGAGGCAATCAAACCGTCATCAACATAGAGTCCTATGATGGTTTTACTCTCAACTCTTTGTTGTTTATTTAAGACCAATCGAACAAATAAACACGGATCAGTGTCAGACTGTTTGAATCCGATTGTCTTGAGATAGTCCACAATACATTTATTCCAACATCGTGGAGCTTGTTTGAGACCATACAGACTTCTCTTCAGTTTGCACACTTTGTTTGTGCCATCACTAACTCCTTCAGGTTGGTTCATATAGATGTCTTCATCAAGTGATCCATTTAGAAAGGCAGTGGCAACATCAAACTGCATAAGAGTAAGCCCTTCGTTTGCTGCGATGCTTAGGATTGATCTGATTGTCGCCAATCTAGCTACGGGACTGAAAGTTTCGTCATAATCAATTCCTTTCTCTTGCGTGTATCCTCTAGCTACAAGTCGTGCTTTATACTTGTCCAGGCTTCCGTCAGCATTTATCTTCTTCTTGAAGACCCGTTTACATGATATTAATTTTCTATCCTTTGGCCGATCTACCAAGATCCAAGTTTTGTTGTCATTTAAAGATTTAACTTCGCTTTTCATAGCCTCAAGCCACTCAGTCTTCTGTGGACTTTTTATAGCGTCTTTGTACGTAGTGGGCTCATCATTGATCAATGTAGAAACAATGAAGTCGTCATATCTGCTTGGAGCCCGCAGTGTAGACCTGTCACGAAGTGTTCTTGTATCAGGGATATCATCATGATCTTCGTCTGAATAATTTATTCGACATCCATCTGGTTCAGGAGATGACTCATCCAGATCTTCCTCTTCTTGACTTAAATCATTCGATGTTTGAGGCATTACTTCTGCATTTTGTGGTATATCCTCCCTTGCTTCAAACATTGGTTGATTTTGTGGAGTCTTTGGGAAATTGAGTTCGATTTCTGTCTTAGTTTGTTCATCCTCTACCTCAGATTCAGATATATCAGATTCCAATCCAACTGATTTTATTAGAGTTTCTTTAAATGTCACATCTCTCGAACGGATCAATGTAGGTTCGTTATCTTTATTAAATCCCAGTAACCGATAGCCATCATCACCATCATATCCGATTAAAATACATTTTTGAGCTTTCTTGGACATCTTTGTTCGCTTCTGTTTGGGAACATGTGCAAAACATTCTGTTCCAATGACTCTCAAATGTTTAAAGGACGGCTTCTTTCCAAACCATAGCTCAAATGGTAACTTTCCTTCTTGAGAAGTTGGACCAGTTCTGTTCAGGACATACGCAGCCGTGTTAACAAGCTCTGACCAACAGGCAAATGGCAGTTCTTCGTGAGCGTGCATCATAGTTCGAGCGGCTTCAACGAGGGTTCGATTTTCTCGTTCACTGGACCCGTTTTGTTCTGGTGTATATGGCATTGTAAACCGGTGCTGTATGCCATGCGAATGGAGTATCTTCTCAATGGCTTCGTTTTTGAATTCTCCTCCATTGTCGCTAATTATTTTTTTAATACATCACCAGCTGTCTTCGTTTCATTGATCATCTGCACAAGCTTGTCTTTTACTTCCGACTTTTGCTTGATGAAGTAGACATGACGAAAGTTGCTGTAGTCATCTTTGAACAGTACGAAATACCGAAACTTCATGAAAGAATTTGGAAACGGACCACATACGTCACTATGTATTATCTCTCCTGGTTCTTTAGCTCTTTCTCTTCTTCCAAATTTATGGTGCTATTCCAGGGGCTCCGCAAGTTTGTCAGCGGCTGCGGTGTGCCCCTCTCCACGGACCTCGATTACGCGGGCTCCAGTCGCAGACGTGCGAATTTTGAGGGAGCCCGGTGTAACGCCTATCGCTTCGAGGTTTATTCTATTCTCCGCTGCGGTGATAACGGAGGCATACGTAGCGCCATTTTTCTCCGCCTCTGGGTCAAGGGAAATTGACACCGCCGCTGTCTTTGGAGGGTGCAGTTTCGGCTTAAGCAGAGCTCCAGATTTTGATGCCCGCTTGGGCGCCGGCTCATGACCCGCTGCTGCCGGAGGTGTGGGTGACTTTTTCTTTTTGCCCTTCTTCACCACTTTAACCCATTCCTCCTTGTTAGATGAAGCCATTACCGGATCCGTCACGGAAGCCGTTGAGGTTCCCGGCACCTGTTCGACCGCCCGTTGCGGGGGAGGTAGCATAGCGATATCAGCCAAAGGCCCGGATGGGGAGTTGCCTTTTTTAGATTTGGCCTTCGTCTTTGCCTTCTTTGTCGAAGTCGCCGTAGCTGTTGGCTGGGCCGCCTGCATGGGCTTAGAAACCACTTGCGCGCATTCAACATGGTTCCCATAGTGTCAACCAAGGAGCGCTTAAGCTCCTCCACATCAAAAGCCGGGGCCGGAGGCTGCTGTGTCAGCGGCCGAGTAGCCGCAAGTTCTGTTCTCATCTCGGAGAACTCACGGCGGTGAACTTTTAGCTCGCTCCTCAGTAACTCCACCTCCCTGCGGAGTCGTTCATTATCGAGACGGAGGCGCCTCGTCTCCTCCTCCTCAGAGCGTGAAGTAAGGATGTCTATGACCGACACTATCGTCTTGGTAGATTCCTTCAACCTACGCACTAGCGGGCCCTGAAGGTGGCCTGACTTCTTAGCAACCTCCAAGATGGCGGTGGCTCCACCTTCTGCTAGGGCTCGCAGCCCGTCTGGAGAAAGGGTTTCCGGGTTGGCTTTAACCCGGTCCTCCGGGCCGGAGGCTGCTGATGGAATGTATAGACATTAAACAAATAATTAACAAAAAACAACAAAAACCTCTAATATTTTCAAGGGACGGTAACAATATTAATAACCTTGGTAACAAAATCGGAACTATTAAGCATAGTGTACAATTAGTACACTTACAATATTTATTAGATGCTTAACAACTCACTTTAATAGTAATTACATTTCTTACTATATAATTATTAGTTTTGTATCACAAAAAATAATCATACAGATTAATTAGTGCTTAAATAATGTGCCAATTCAAGCAGAATTGACATGAGATCTTCTGTTATTATTCAAGAGTATTGTTTATAGGAACGATACAATAAATCACAAAATGCAGTTTTGACTACTTGTAGACGTGATCAGATCACAATAAAGAATCCAAATAATAATAAAATTAAACATCAACAAGTACAGTAAAATCAGAGTATTACAGTACCTACACGGCAATCTTTTTAAGTTAGTATAGAAATTCCCATATTAAATGAGCGTTATGAAGTCTGGTTTTATTTTTTTAATTTTGGCCCAATATTTATATGTATTTTTATTCTGAGTATAATAAGTAGGGCATCACAAAACGAAATACAACAAAAAAAATATACAAGGCCACTTTTTTTTGTGCTCCATACATTAGGAACTTTTTTCTGGAGTAATCTGGAGGCAATAAACCGGAAATATAAAAATAAATAACAATATGTATCCATTAATGGCACTAAATGGCACCTTTTTTCAACTGTGCCCGTTAGAAATTAAAAAAAGAAAGAAAAATGGCCCACCCTAATAAATATGCAATCTGGGGCTTTACGAATTACCGCCCGTGGTTTGTCTAAAGTTTTACGTCTGGCCTTGGCCAGGATGTGGGATTTTCGTCCCGCGAAGCGGGCGTAAATCCCGCTTTACGGTCAAGGGTGACGTAAATGGTTTTATTTAACAATTAATATTTACAATTACCAATGATAATAAACATATCGTTTATACAGTATAAAAAAAAAACGTAAAAAAAAGCCTCATTTTTTTCTTCAGCTAGAAAAGAAATCAATAATATTATTTAATTCAAAATCAGAAACTTTTGCTTTATAATATTATGTTTTTATTAAAATTGAAAATATTATTATTAATTTTTTAAAGAGAAATATATATATTGTATCACGTCATTCTCTATAGTCTATACTACTCCTTAGACTTTCTTTTTTGTTACCTTCACTTCCTAGTCATACGAAACGATTCAAAAGTAACAAAAAAGAAAGTAACGAAGTGATGGTCGGACGTTTTAAAAAATATTTTAACCGAATTTAATGAATAACTCAAATATTGTATGTACTGTATCTTAGTCGTAATAATATGATTAATTGATGAGTTGATACAAAACTGAAGAAAAAGTGAAACTTACCAAGTTATCCCGTAACAAACAAGGAGTTCAAATTTTCGGTTGCCACCAACGGCGAGCGTGTTTCTACCGCTGCGTTTGATAGACTGTCAACATGTCAAGATGGCCACTCTTAAAAATATCCCTAGTGTTACCACTTTCCTATAAAACTACAATTGAATTAACAAAACCCCAGAATTCTATGAAAATAGCGTAACAAACACCGGAAACAAAATCGGAACTTTTTCTAGGACAAATTATTATCTTTTATTATAAATATATACGTTAAATAACGACAACAATACTTATTTTTTATGAATTCTGAGATATCTCTTTTGTAATGAAACACAACACTCAACCCGAAACACTAAGTTTTGTTACAGAAAATCGATAATTTAACTACAATTTTGTTAAGGGGACATTTTCATTGCCATACAAATGAGACCTACCCAATATTTTAAAATATTTTTATAAAATTGTATTATGCATTATGATTTCAGACAATAATATTATCTTAGAGATACTAAACTTATTTTTAAGTTTTCAAGGTCAGATTATATTAGATATCGTCTCTTAATTTATTACAAGCTTCGAACCGGCCCGGACAAAGACGTAAAGTAAATGTACAAACTTTTTGAGAAATGCTCATTTTTGTTATTTCATCTTAACTGGGTTGAAAATCGACCATACGTCGTTTGAATCTGGGGGCACTACATTTATTTGCTTTATATTTGCCCACATTTTTAGGGCAATGAGGCTACAACAAGGCGCCGAGTTTAATGACCAATATAAAATACTCGTACTTTGATGTCTTTGATGTATTTCCTCGAATTGGTCCTCTAAAGCACTCTGAATAGTCTCGACTGAAAATTCAATATATCGGATACCCTTGAAATGTCGACAAACGTTTCACCGAATGCTTCATTTTGTCGAACATAACCGTCTTCAAAAGTAAACTAAAACGTCTGTAATATAATCCGTGTACATACACGGATTATTAAAGGTGGGTTTTAAAAACGTATTTCGTGTTTGATAAAATTGTATTTAACAAAAAATTGGGGTATCAGTTTAGCCGCTTCCTTTTCATGGACATATAATTTATTTCATTAGATTTTATTGTTGAACACGGATTATTTTTAGCTTCTTGGTTTAGTATTAAAGGCGGTTCTTTTTTATCAAAAAATATATATATTTCACTCGATCTATGGCGATAATTATTGATTCGGTTTGGTGCTGTATACAATTTTGAGTGTTAATCAAATAGTAGGACAATTAAGCAAGCATGTAATTAAGAAAATTGGTTTAGGAGCTTATTTCACACCGCAAAATGGGACAAATATAAATTTTATTTATGCTGTTATAAAGCAGCGGGTAGTTAAATGCTAGCCAGTCAACATGCGTGCGTGGTTGCTGAGTTTGTTCATCGCGGCTTATGCTGTCTGCGCTCAGAGTTCTGGGGTAAGTTTTATCAAATTTATACAAACACCAATGTCATCCTCAAAAAGGTTTCAAGACTGAATTCAGTGAGGTGAAGAAGGCCTTCATGGAATGGAAAATGAAATTAGGAGTTCGTTCACTGTAGAAAAATACACGCGAGGTTTCCTTCTACCCCTCCCTCCCCCAACGTGATCTGTCGAGATTTTTCTGATGAATTCTTTCATCGAGAAGAAAGAACATATAATGCGAATGTAGTATATAGCTAATGTCTACATTTAGTATAGCATGCAGTATAACTGTAGCCTAATGCATATTGCTTGGATAAGCGTTAGCCTTATTGTAAAAATTTATATAAGCTAATGTTGAGTTATTGTTGAGTAATTAAACGTTCACTACTATCTAGAGCCCGGCATATACTTTGTCTCCCATCAACGTCCCTGGTCGACCACATTAAACACATATATTACATGGCGATCCTGCACTAACGTTCCGAAGACGAACTTCTGAACCAGCCAGAACCTCAGAACCTCGCACCGGACGGTGCGGCGGGACACCGCACCGTCCGGGACACCACACCGTCCGGGACACCACAAGAAACAAGAGGAACCACCAGACTGACGATGCAGTCTCAAGAATGAAGATTTGAATTAACTTGAAAAAAGAAGAAGACAATTATGAAAGAAGCCATAAGAAGAAACAAGTCTCAAGAAAAGAAGAGCGTTGTCCAGGGTTATCCCGGCTCGCAAATCAAGAGGTGTCCAGGGTTATCCCGGCCCATCTCAAGAGGTGTCCAGGGAAATCCCGGCCCATGCTCGAGGGTGTCCAGGGTTAGCCCGGCCCGTCATCGCATCGCGCATCAGCAACGGCATCGAGCTCCACGTGCCTGCCAGCCGCCAGCGCATCAACGTCCCGCCATGCATCGCGCAACGTGACGACTCGTGATGACCTCGATATCGTTCGTTAGGCATTACTCCTACGTAAGCGTTGAATTAAGTAAGTGAATATTTTATTGTATAACTTATGTTTTCGCTTATAATTATTTTACATTTACGCACGATTTAATTTTATTATGTCTACTGATTTGCAAGATTTATATACTAAGTCGGAATATATAAGAGAATATTTAGTTAAACTTGGCCCTCAGAGGCGTCAAAAGGAAATCGCATCTAAGAAATTAGAATGAGATTTTTTATAATATTTTTTTTTATTATATAAAAAATAATTAGCTATACAGGTTAACGTCCAATTCCTTAAAAAAAAATTCTTTTACATACATAAATTGTTAGATAGCTTTCGTACATGAAATTGTTACCCGTGTCACTTAGCATTTCTAATTATTATTTTTTTGAAATCATATATCACCCAAGCAGCACATTAGTGAATTTTGCAGCTTATCTTATAGCTTTAAGTTCTAAATGAGTGGTTTAACAGTGTTTGATACAACTTATAGCTTTAAACACAACTCAAAACTGTATATGAGTTCATCCTATCACTTGTAGTTGCATAGGAGCGTTTTTTGTTTCTACTTTATTACTTATGGTGGGATAAAGTCGATATTGCTACTTAAAGTTGCATGCAGGTTCAAATTGTCACTCAATAAGAAGCAATAGTGCTATATAAGGCCTTAAAATCACTTATAAGCAACTTTTACATATAAGTGGGAACATACCCTTATTTGGAACTAAAAGTTCCAAATGACTAGTACAATAGCGAATTATATCACCAATAGTGGCTAAAGGGATAATTTTACGGCTCTTTTGGAACCAAAAAATATTGCAACTTTAAGGCCTAAGAAGTACCTTATTGCCACTCCAACGCATAAATAGGTCTCAGTAGGAGGTTCTTGGAACCAAAAGCAGTTATTTTCACTTATTTCAAACCACTAACGAACTAAAAGTTCTATTATAGTTCCTATTTGCGCCATGTCAAAATATATTTAATAGTCTTGCTTGTTTAATAGTCTACAAAAGAGCAAATAATTACTATTGGTAATATCATTCACTGCTTTGCCACTCGCAAGATACAAATAAGTGACTATTAGACTTGATAGTTCCAAATAAGGAACAAATAAGTGAAAATAAACACTGTAGGATCTTTTTTTGTTTCGCCATGTTTACAAATGGAAGCCTATGAAAATTGATTATTTTAACCAGAATTTTATCACACTCACGCATAATCACAGACTTTTGATAGTTGTGACGATGTTACTTTAACATTGTACGTAACCTACAATCATTAGGTCAGGTTTTTAACAGTTTTATTTCTTATCAGTATCTATTTCTTATTTAATTTAGCACTCTCTTTTTTAATATTCCTGATCAAATGAAGGGCGCGTCGAAATTTACAAAGAAAACATACTATAGTTTCACAGTAAAAAAAAATTCGCAAGATTTTCGTGCTTATTTCAATGCTTGTATAACGTAAAGTTTTAATCACAATCAAACAGACATATAAATCCAAAATGAATATGGCAGATCACGTATTACTTTTAATAAAACACAATTTGACAGTTGCCTCGCCACTCAAAGATAATTTTGGCGACTCATTTATCACTCATTGACCGAACTGAAATGTTTTCATTCGTTCACTGCGCATAACTTTCACCCATAGTTCTAATTACCACTTAAGGTAATTGTGAGATCTCTTATGGATTCTATTTAGCACCAAAAATAGGCTGCAATTTTTCTCCTTTTGGTTCTATACTGGTGGCATAAGGGTTCTTGCCACCTATATATCACTTAGTCATGGTGGTAAATTTCACTTAAGCATCTAATTAGATATGATATACGAGCTATTTAGACCCAGTTGTGCTACTTGGGCATCACTTAAAATCATTATAATAATCGTCGCCAATAATTTTTTTTTAGATGCAAATGTCGTAAACAACTTACACATTTCGCAATTTCCGCGCGCACGGAAATGCATACCGCGCCGCGAAGTCCGCGCGTAAGCAAAAATTTTAAGTAGATCACGCGTGTTCGCTGTCTACAAGTAAACTTTTAATTATTGGTGAATGTAATTTGATATTCACATTTAGAAATTTTATTGAACAATTATACTATATCTAGTTATTGGATTGATCACCTAATAACTTAGTGACAGTTAATTGAGTTATATTTGCGTAGATATTTCTTTTATAAAGTATTACAATATGAAATTTTAATTTCAAATATATTTTTTTTTACTTTCTCAGTACTTGGTAAGGTACGGTACAGATTTATGTTAGGAGGTGAAGGCACATTTTTATAATGTGTACTTGCATCGGTTAGTTCACAATCCTTTTACTTGATCATAGTGTGACCTACCGTCCTCCGTGAGAGTATTTGGAGACTTTTAGTCCTAATATATATTGTGTTTCTAAGTACAGGCGACGGACCTGATACGCCATTTGGGTGACCATGCCCATGTTTTGAGTTAAGGGTGCGCACGGACGCGCAGCCCAGTTAGTATATTATTAAGGGTGACCATGCCCTGGGTAGCCATTCCCGTTAGTTATTTTTGGAGCGAAGACTCCATTGGTACTGCATTAGATATTTTTTAGGGTAAATGTACCGTAATACCAGTACCTTATATGTGATTAATACACAACTTTAATGGCAAATTTTTAGAATTTTTTTTTATTTTGAGAGAGATTATTTGATAATAAGACTGATTATTTTGTTGAAACCGACAGGAATTTTAATAACAATAATTTTAACTTCAACTATAAAATATTTCTTTTGAAACAGTGACACTGGGATATGACGATATTTTTTTTTTGGGGAGACTAACTAATTATTTTTTCTCTTTGATATATTCTTTTAAAGTGTATGAACTTAATTATAAGTAGTTTACACAGTGGTCCCCATCTTCATTTCGAATTGTAAACAAGTAAGTAACATGCATTATTTTATTTTTCTTTTTCTCCAGCACCCCGGGAGTGAAGGGATCTTACGGGGAAGCTGTAGTATGTAGCTAATGTCTACATTCATGCAGTATAACTGTAGCCTAATGCATATTGCTTGGATAAGCGTTAACCTTATTGTAAAAATTTATATAAGCTAATGTTTTAAGTAATTAAACGTTCACTACTATTTAGAGCCCGGCATATACTTTGTCTCCCATCAACGTCCCTGGTCGACCACATTAAACACATATATTACACGAAGATGCAACGTAAGCTGCGACTGCCTTCATCATGTCTGCGAAGATGCATATACAGGATCTAATCGTTAAGTGTAACCAGTCAATCAAGACTCAATGAATGTCATATCGGAAGTAAGTTACCCAATGATTAAAACTTTATCAAAAACGTTTTTTTCATAATGTTATATTCGGTAATCATTTATTAATATAAATTTACAATTATCACCGATTCGTTATTATAGAAAATGATGACAAACATGACAACTTAGCCTATGTGCCATAGATACCTTACTCTACCCTACTTAATATACATGAATAAGCATATCCTCTGACAATAGTATCATCTTCAATAAATAGCCAAATAAGCAATCCACATAGTTATAAAACATAGCAAAACACAAAGCTGTCTTAAACCAATCCTGTGATCCCTTTACATGACCTTCTCTCCACACAAAAAGACAACGGTGTTATTAAAAAAATATATTTTGGCCTTATTGAATGAGCATGTTCACAATCACATTAAATAATATTTCCTCTTATCAAAAACCACATATGTTTTTCCAAAATGAAACTTACGAAAATCACAATTTCTTGTTTCCAATTCAGATTGCTATTATTTTATGCAGGGTCTCCGCCCCCCGAGCTCCTCGCCTTCTTCGATCGCCCCTTGTTCAAGTTACTTATTTTAATAATCATTTTCTTCTACGAATAATATTTAATTTTTTTACTTTCTTAGTCTGACTTGGCGCAGGCGGACCAAATATCAAATGCCATTAAAATGATACCACGGGTACGTATTGATTGTTAGTCCCCTAAACCTCTGCGTACTCCATACAGTACAGTCGAGTTCATAAACTAATGACCTTCATAAATTTATGAAACATGTAATGTCTCATTTTTTTAATGTGGGTATACCACAATTTTTATTTAAACCATGAATACAAAGATCAAAGCTTAAAGAAAAATTGAAAAAAGAGCTACCTGGTGGAAGGGACCGGGAATCGAACCCGGTACCTGGATTACCTGTCCAGCGCGTTAGCCACTTCGCTACCCTCGCTCCACGTAGACCTGACGAATTTTTCCTTATGCTTTGTGTGTCGATCTTTGCATTGTTTATTTGAAAGGTTAGTACACCTTAGCGACCTCTATGTGAATATCGACACGCAAAGCATAAGGAAAAATTCGTCAGGTCTACGTGGAGCGAGGGTAGCGAAGTGGCTAACGCGCTGGACCGTTAATCCAGAGGTACCGAGTTCGATTCCCGGTCCCTTCCACCAGGTAGCTCCTTTTTCAATTTTTCTTTAAGCTTTGATCTTTGTATTCATGGTTTAATGACCTTCATGACGGTTCTTCCTCTGAACCATCTGGCCCGATAATAGCGTAGACAACGAAAAATGTCCTAAAAATCAGGGATCGATACCGGTATTCATGAAAACGCTCTAATTTCACCTGTTTTGTTAACGGCATAGACGAGGTCAGATATTTTTGATTACATTTTTGCTCATAAATTTAAGAACTCGACTGTACTATCAAATGGAATGTTCATTAAATATATATATATATTATCAATTTTATGTAAGGATGCTTGTGTTGCATTACTTATTTGCTGAGGGTCCTGGCGTCCACGAATTATTTTATGGACGGTCGCTTTTCAAGCGGTCTTCGGCAGTGTGTAATGCATCGTGGACTTGGTGGCTTTGGTGTTCTCGTGAACCTGGTGTGTTCAGGCATCTTGGTCGCTTTCTCTATACTTTCCAGGAACTGCAGGGAAAGTCTTTCCCTATCACCAGGAGCACTTCCAGGGTGTCGTTTTTCTCACTAGCTATGCGACCGACGCCGACCGATTAAAACTTTTGCTTGGCATAGCTTTATATGGATGTGAGACGGATCATTATGCAAAGGGACAGAAGGTAATCTGCTAGGCAGACATTTTCAGGTGCACTTGAACAATAAACCGCGTACAGTGCCGGGAAAATGTTTGTGTGAAAGTCCCAGAAATTCCAGATATTAATACGTACCCTGAAACAACAATACTTTCATATTTTTAGAATGTCAAGCTCAGCAACGAGGAAGTACAGGTAGGGCGTTTCTTTAAAATATCCATAAAAAAAAAGTGAGAGTTTTATCGCCTAATTTGTAAAATTATTGTCTCGTAAAATATGCCCCCTGCCTATATATCCCCCACAATGGGAGTAGGACCCTAAAATTTGACTCGGCAGATCATCATTTTCTAGTGCCAAGATAAAGTTGTAAAGTAAAGCCTTGTTGTAGGTACATACCTATTTTGCCATAAAACTGCCATATTTAGTCTTATTCTACCTGTAGCTGTAGTATAACTGAAAAACTAAAAGTCGTAAAATGGTACTTTTTAGGGTTCCGTACCCAAAGGGTAAAAAAACGGGACCCTATTACTGAGACTTCGTTGTCCGTCCGTCCGTCCGTCCGTCCGTCTGTCACCAGGCTGTATCTCAAGAACGGTGATAGCTAGACAGTTGAAATTTTCACAGATGATGTATTTCTGTTGCCGCTATAACAACAAATACTAAAAATAAAATAAAACAAATATTTAAGGGGGGCTCCCATACAACCAACGGGATTGGTTGCGTTAACTTTGCACCTCATTTGTATGTCAAAAGTCAAAGCCAAAGTCAAAGTCAAAGTGTTATATTTGTTTAACATAGGTGATGGCTGCATAAATACAGAGATGTTACATTTCCTTGTATTGCACTATGTTTTGCCACTTGGCGTACAAAATCATTTCCCTAATATCTGTTATGCTTATTATCTTATTAAGTTTGAAGAATACATTATATACTCGTATACAATAATGTCAGATTTAAATAATTTGATTGACAATGAAATAATAATAAAGAAAAACAAGTTGAAATAATTAGATTGCCAATGAAACAATAATAAAGAGAAAACAAATTGAAATAATTAAGTCGATTGTCAATGAAATGATTATAAAAAAATTAAATTAGTCAAAAAATAATTACAATCAATTTAGGTCATCATTTAAATAATCGAGAACAGTATAATAACACTTATTTGTAAGCAGAGTTAATAGTATATGCCTCAAACCTGGTATTGGTAACAGTTTCAAATCTATTGGTAATTTATTATAAATCTTTATCGCAAGAGAACATATACTTTTGCGCATCAAAGCGGTTTTTCCAAGAGCTGGGCATAAATCCTCCCTAAATCTTTGCCCCAAACGTTCGCTAGTGTAATTGGCTTTTTTAAACAACGCTGGATTATTTTTTACGAATATTACCATTTCTAAGATGTAAAGTGAAGGCATTGTCAAGATGTTCAAATCCTTGAAATGCGACACACAACTATCAGTTTGTTTAAGGCCACGCATTGCTCTGATAGGTACATCTTTTCTGGGCTTTGAACACCGCTTCTTTATTTGTAGAGTTACCCCAGAAAATGATGCCGTAACGTAAAGTTGACGCTACAAAACCATGGTATGCAGTTATTACAGCGTCAAGACTAGCTTGCTTTGCAAGTTTATAAAGAGCATATACATATGGAGCGCTATACAAACCAGGTGCAAACTTAACTTAACCACTTAAGGATGGAAAGTGTTTGTACGGAACCCTCGGTGCGCGAGTCCGACTCGCACTTGCCCAATTTTTACTAAATACTCTCACAAATTGTACTCGCAAGTATATAATGGGGAATGGATTGAATATTTCAAAAATCTTGCATTTTTGTTTATACTCGTAGGTTCGAATTAAATTTGATACACTTTCCGGTTTCCGATTGAGCTGAAATTTTGCTCGACTATGCAAATCGCGTGATAATGCAATATTATGATGACGTGGAGCTGATCTGATGATGGAGCTGGCAGGTGACCATAGGAACTCTGTAATAAATAAAGCAATCAAATCGAGTTTGGGCTCTTTAGAATCGTCTTTGTGAGCAATTGATGGATGTTCAAAGAAAAGTACAGTCGGCTATAAAAGCTTGTCACAAAAATGAATTATTGAACTTATTTTATTCTGTTTTTAGTATTTGTTCAGACACATAAACAGACAGACAGACCGACAGACAGACGGACAGCAGAATATTTGTAATAATAGGGTCCCATTTTTTACCCTTTGGGTACGGGAACCTAAAAATAAAAATAAAAAGATAAAATTTGTTTCTTTCCGCCTTGTATAAATAATAACTAATCACACTAATATTATAAAGGCGGAGTGTGTCTGTGTCGTATGTTTGTTACTTCTTCAGGCTCAAACGGCTGGATCAATTTTGATAAAATTTGGTAAGGCGGTAGCAGTATGACACCTTGGATTAACACAATGGCTACTTTTTATCTCGAAAAAATGCAGTGTTCCCGTGGGATGAGCGGGTAACACCGCGGGGCGCGGCTAGTGTTTTATAAATTGTTAGGCGACTTTCGTTAGCACGGTAGAACTTTAGAGAGCTATGGAGCCGATATTAACATTAAAATACAATTCATACTCATGCTCATTCATCTATTTCTTTCCAAACTGCCTTTATGGTTACTGTGGTCAACATTCCCAAGCATTAAATGACTAAAATTATAAATAAAATAAAATTTGTACAATATTACAATCTCCTAGATTTAACGATATTTATTGTAATCATATAACGATATTTATTGATATAATATATCGATATCATGCATTTTCTGTGATCTCTGGATGTTCGATCAATAATATAGAACCCAATTTATTCCATAAAACATGGAAATAGTCGCAAATATTTACGTATTTTATGATGAAAAAAACACTGCCTGAATCAGGTCTTTATATGTTCTTCTGGCTTTGTCCTTGACTGTAAAATTAAGATTCCAAATGAAGTACACTTACTACGAGTAAGAGTATGAGTAGCAATTGCATTTTAATATTAATGAATTCTGATCCACCTGGGGTGCTGTGATGACGCTTGAGCTGGGTACCGCCCCGGGCGCCTTGAAATTGACGTTGACTTGATGAAGGGCGCTCCAGCCCTCTCGAGGCAGCGCTGCTTCTGTGGGCCACCACCGGCTGTATTCGCCGAATAGATTATTAATAACTAAAAATGCTCATTTCGATTAACAGCAATTAGGTATATAAACTTATACTAAGCTTTTTTATCGTTCGTATAATTTTCCCCTACTACCTAAATATGCATCTAAGAGCATATCAACAGCCCTGCTCAGTCAAAAAAAATATCATTTGGGTTTCTATGCGCCCGCAAAAGGCGGGAAAAAGCTTCACTTTGTTTTTTTATACTAGAGAAAAATCTGTAATTTTTTTCTAGGAATGAGGAAAATTCAAAATATTTGATAAACGTATCCATTCCCTATTCTAAATTTTTTGGACGTAAGTGTAAGTAATCCGTACCGGTTAATGCTACCGGTGTAAGTAAGTAAACATTTTATGGTACACAAAAAACAGGTAAATTCTATAACAAATAACATCAAATACAGGTCCAAAGGCGGTGTATCTACATATATATTTATAATTATTCCGTGGTGCTGGTGAGCGGCCGTACTCCGCACTTGAATAATCTAATTAGACCACTTCTTTCTTTATTTTCAGATGGTGATTAACACTGCAGTATTTTTCCCATCTGGTCACACGTGGTCTCTTTGGCTTGGTTTGGTCGTAGTGCAATCAGCATCAAAAATATCTGAAAATTTTAGTACGTAATTTTACATGAGGAAGCTAGCTGTAAAATTGACAAATATGTTTGATGCGAATAAAATCCCCCAGTTTGGCAGGCCCAACTTTGAGAAACACATCCATCGTCGAATCAGACTCCACTAGGCAGTGTAAGCAGCGCCTGAGAGGCTGCGCAATTGTCGTGAGACGGGGTGTTTGTCGTGTCTTAAGACGAAGTCTCACTCATACTAAGGGCCTTATCATAGCCGACCCTGACGGGAGGGTCAGCCCCGATCACCACTTCCATGAGTTCCTTAAGAACATCATCCCAGCCGACCCTGACGGGAGGGTCAGCCCCGATCACCACTTCCATGAGTTCCTTAAGAACATCATCCCAGCCGACCCTGACGGGAGGGTCAGCCCCGATCACCACTTCCATGAGTTCCTTAAGAACATCATCCCAGCCGACCCTGACGGGAGGGTCAGCCCCCATCACCACTTCCATGAGTTCCTTAAGAACATCATCCCAGCCGACCCTGACGGGAGGGTCAGCCCCCATCACCACTTCCATGAGTTCCTTAAGAACATCAAGGCAAGCACAACCAATACATTAAATGATGACGTCACCTCTGACGATGTAGTTATTTCAGAAAGGGCAACTGTAGGGAATTCTCCTGAAGTCGCCGTCTCCTCAAGCTCCAAGCGTCATCCTAAGCATAGTCGATGGCGGAGCAATGTAAAACGTAGCATCAACCCTGTTGTCAGTAAAAATAAGCACCCCTCGGTATTAGCAACCAGGGCAGTATATTTCAGTAGGCGCCCCCACTGGGAGCAAACTAGAACTACACACAATTAAACAAAGTTTCTAGTTAATTGTTAATTATCCATGGTTTTTTCTCATTTAGTATTAACCACTTTTAAGCCAGAGATCTCTCCAGAGATCTAGTAGATTAGTCTTAGTTTTCAGTTTAGATAAGTTAGGTTAGTCAAACTCCGGTGCTTCTCCAAGCGGAGTAGCACGTCTGGCACCAGCAGTGCAAAGGGTCCTTCGGACCCGCAAGCAACCCTGGATTAAAAAAATAAAATAAAACTTGCGATTTGCGAGAGAATCTTGTATTAAGGCGATCACGCAGCAAGTTTGCCGCGACGATTATTTGTATAGAAAACTCGCCCGCAAATCGCAAGTGTGAAATACAAAAATACGAATACAAAATATTATACGACGCGTTTGGCTCGGTTTGTACACCTGCCTACTGAGTCGGCGGTCCCGGGTTCGAATCCCGGCCGGGGCAAATATTTGTGCAAATATTTGTTCTTGGGTCATGGATGTTATCTATATATGTATTTATATATTATGTATATCGTCGTCTAGTACCCACCCATAGTACAAGCTTTGCTTAGTTTGGGACTAGGGCGATTTGTGTATGATTGTCCCTTAATATTTATTTATTTATTATATATTAATATGTGCATGCGTGCGTGCGTGTGTGTGTGTGTGTGTGTGTGTGTGTGTTTATGATTTTATGTATAGTAAATTCTCCGTTTCGTCATAACTTATTGTATATGACAAGTTTTTTGCATTCGTGGTACGATTTAGAGTAAATGTCTAAATAATCTTTGTTGATTTTATTGTACATGTATGCTGATCTTCTGTTGAACTGTGTGGTGGCAAATGTTCATATGGCCCTAAGAAGCCCCAAAATCACAGAGAACAATGGATACGAGTAGCTCTGTGCTAAGAGTTTCTCTGCGAGATCATCATCGACGGAAGGATCCGAGTAAACGACGTTACATTACTTTCGTTTTTTATCGACATAGAGATTTTTTATCACCGATTTTAAAGCAATTATGAAAATAATATTTAAATAAAACAGTTTAAAAAGATTACATAGCGTATTTTCATCATCCGGATACGAGATGTCACCTGTTTAAAATGTTTTATTTAAATGTGACAGACTTACAATCGACTATTTCAAGTATTAAATATTGAGTATTTTTAATCATTATTGTTAATTAATCACATAATCTTTATGATTTCAGTTTTGCCAAGTAGTTCTCACGGTATGTCGTTTCGCTTTAAGTTACAGTGTTGGCAGAAAACAGTACGCGAAATTAAAGTGCGCAGGAGTGTATGGAGTAGTTCATACGTTCTAGGTACAGCGGATGAAACGTGGTTAACCCAAACGTAGTTTGTATTTAGGGCGTGGCTGCTCTGATGAGAGATTGCAGGCCGCCTGTGTACCGCAGTGTGGGAGTACAAACCCTTTAACGGGAATGCCTCCATTGCCTCCGCTTCACAGGACAACATTATATACGTTTTCGACGCTAACGGCTGAGATCTCCGCATTTTAATGTGCCGTATTTATTGTTTAATTTTCATATGATGTACCTATCTAGACGTACAAAAGAAGAGTAGGTAGGTTAGGTTCGCAATATATTAAAAAAAATCTCGAACGGCAAACCGCTCAGTAGCTCTACCATGAGTTTACAAATACCGTACTCGCTAGCGAATGCGTGACGGATTTGTATGGAAAACTTTTACGGCGCCTCTAGCGGATCCTTATAGAACTACCAGAAGCGGTCGGCACCATGAGTCGTATGAGCTCGCTAACGTGAACTCGATTCGAAAGTACGTGTAGTAAAATACGTCACGCAAATACACCTAACTTCACATCAAATGAATCCGTCTCTTTCTAACTATATTGACATGGCTGAGTAAGAATAATATTAGCCCTTAGAGTAAGGAAATATCAATAGGGTTCGTGTTACTAAGTAGAAACCTACGACCTTATTGCTATCTCTGTGTAGCACATCAAGTGTCCGCAAGATAAAACGAGACGACAGAATGTCTGTCAACACGTCAAATTCAAGGACGTGTTCAGCACATGTGTCTTTTTTGTTGTTGTAAGCGACGCCCAAATAGATTTATCGATATCGAAAAATTTATCATTATAATTATAGTTGCTAAGATTTGACAACACTTCATATTTTTAAGACTACAATTTTATTACTTTTCTCTATTGCACTTAGAAAAAGGACGTAATCACTGTGACACAATGGAAAGGTTACTTTAGTCTAGTGTCTAATTAAAATAAAAGTAATGAGGTTGAGCTTAACATTATTAACAGTTAATTTTTTTCACTATCCGTGTTGAAGACTACCTACAGCTCTATGCATGCATAGTTGTCGTAGATTTCGGTTATTTTATGTATTTTCTTACATTTCTTCACATAATTACAGAAAAATAAATTCAAGTGTACACGATGCAGAGAGTATTGCATTTGTACACTTGAATTTATGTCTATATTAATTTTCACCTTTACAAATATGAAATTTTGACAATTAATGTCAATAAATTGATTTATCCATAAAAATAACTTCTTATGCTTAACTTTAATCCTGTAATATAGAATATAATATTAAAATAAATACGCGGGTTTATTTTATTGTTATCGCTTTGGTTCACTTGGATTTTATTACAATTTTCTTAGTGCAAAGATAAAAAACAGAGCATTATAAAAAATCTCCAAGATTAAGTTTTGCGATTCAATTCAGCCTCACCTTGAAAAGGGTTCCAAGCTTATGGAATGCTATCTTTGCGGAAGATTCAATAAAGATTTAAGTCAAAGCATAGCGAGTTAATGCGAAAAAAATTGTAGATAATCGTCAGTGATGTCATTATCATCTGCTTACTCCCCTACTTTATATGGTAGCATAAACATCTTGACAGACTGGCCTTTTGGACAGACAGAGGCCTTTGTGACGTTTAGGCTTGAACGGTGTGAGGTCTTCAACGCCCTATCTTCCAAAATCTATGTAATAAACCATCCTTTTGAGTCACTCTATCTATTAAAAAAACCGCATCAAAATGCACTGCGTGGTTTTAAAGATGTAAGCATACATAGGGACAGACAGACAGACAGCTCGAAGCGACTTTGTTTTTTACTATGTAGTGATATAATATAATAGTAGTCTTATCGATGTCGCATCGATAAATCTATTTGGGCGTCACTAACAACCAAAACTTTGACTCATGGGTTTTTTTTCTTTGTAGTCGACGTGTTGACAAAAATCGTCGTCACAAAGTATCTGTCGTCTCGTTTTTTCTTGCGGAAAATTGACGTGCTTTGCAGAGACACAGATATAATCGTAGGTTTCTACTAAGTAACACGAGCTCTATTGAATTTTCCTTACTCTAAAACCCGTTCCAGACCATCCGATCCGATCCGATTTATCGGAACAAATCGGATAATGTGCAGTGCAATTGTCCGATTTATCGGAAGAAATCGGATAATGTGTAGTGCAATTGTTAAACCCGCTCCAGACCTTCCGATCCGATCCAATTTATCGGAAGCAATCGGACAGTGTGTAGTGCAATTGTCCGATTTATCGGAAGAAATCGGATAATGTGTAGTGCAATTGTTAGGACATTTCTTCCGATAAATCGGATCGGATCGGAAGGTCTGGAGCAGGCTTCAGGACATTTCTTCCGATAAATTGGAACGGATTGGAAGGTCTGGAACGGGTTCCGATTTCTTCCGATAAATCGGACAATAGGCTAGTTGACTCATATCAAATTGTAATAAACTAACGTTTATAATATTCCGTATAGTATTTAGCAAAGGAAACCTAAATATTATATTTTTCAATTCATAAAAGTGAAAGATGGCTGAAAAAATTGAATTTGAAAATATGGTTTTCAATCTGTATTTTGAAATGCTTAAAACGCTGACCGCCATGTTGGCTTATGATAGTGACGTCATCGGTCATGTAAACAAAACTGAAAGTCTACTTTGACGACTTCGAATAGTGCCGTCCCTCTCGATCTCCTGTCAAAATATATTGGAGTGAGCGGAATGGCACTATACGACGGTCGAATTTCCAATATTTACAGGTAATTCTACGTCACACCACAGATTAGCAAAAGGAAAAAATGGCGGACGGCGTTTTTGACTGTTCATGAAATTTCTAACATTCAATTGATAAAATTTAGCTTTCTAGTTTTCACAAATATACAAGACTTTTTTTAGAGCTAGTAAGATCATTATTAACCATTTCAAATACATTTCAAAACTGAGTCTACTAGCCTATTGCACTATGTATACATTATCCGATTGCTTCCGATAAATCGGATCGGATCGGAAGGTCTGGAGCGGGTTTTAATCGGATCGGAAGCAATTGGATAATGTGTAGTGCAATTGTCCGATTTATCGAAAGAAATCGGATAATGTGTAGTGCAATTGTTAGGACTTTTCTTCCGATAAATCGGATCGGATCGGAAGGTCTCGAACGGGTTTAATAGCGCCGCGCGCCAGTCACTTTGACAATTGACATTCACAATCTTGACATGCGTGACGTCACATCCATAAAACGTAAATAGAAAAGTGAGATTCATCGACTTTATTCAAAAAATTTGGATACAATGGTATAAAGGCAGTGTTTTTTTGGTGTGTAGTGCCACAATGTACAAATACATCTATAAATACTCCACAGAACTGTTTGTTTCTTACCGGCGAAACGCAAAAGACGAAAAATGTGGCTACGGGGAGATCCGAATGCCATTCTATCACATTAATGTATTTATGTGTGAAGATCACACTCAATCACACGTAAGTAACAATTATTTTTTTACCTACGAGCTAGTGGATAGAACTATCAGTATACTTAAATCAAAACAAAATAACATCTTTAATTCCTAACCTATTGGATGTGGCCTTAGATTTATTAAACCCTATATTGTTTACAAAATTACAACACGTCACTCGGGAATTACAAACATTTTTATATTATGTTGTTTAGCTTATCTATGTTCTTTATAATTTTATGTGCTGTTTTGTTATAAATATAATATTAGAATATGGTATAAGATAGTTGGTATATCAGTTATGTTAAATTTCAGATGGAAAAAAACCCAAATAACTACATGAAGTACAAAAAGGGCTTTAGTCAGAAGATATTTCTTACAGATGAGGCTGTTCCAAGTTAATTTCACCGTCAAGATGATTGCAAGAGGCGGCTGCCTGATACTGGATCTCATCGAGAAATTGTCCTTGTCACAGAATGGTGCTATAAATAATTGAGCCTCCAGGTATGATATCTAATTTTACAATAACTGGGCAAGTGCGAGTCCGACTCACGCATGAAGGGTTCCGTACCATAATCTATTACAAGTTTGTTGTATGGGAGCCCCCCTTAAATATTTATTCTATTTTATTTTTAGTATTTGTTGTTATAGCGGCAATAGAAATACATCATCTGTGAAAATTTCAACCGTCTAGCTATCACCGTTCTTGAGATACAGCCTGGTGACAGACGGACGGACAGCGAAGTCTCAGTAATAGGGTCCCGTTTTTACCCTTTGGGTACGGAACCCTAAAAGTCTAATAATATAATTATAATTTTTATGTTTACACTTAAATTATGTTACTTATCTTGAATATTTATTTTTTCAGAATTGCCAAAAACTCAAGATGAATCTATCAAAAATCCTCTAATACCTGCAGAAGACTGTTCGAGTAACAACAAAAGACAATGTACATTATAGAAGCAAGGCTGTGCAGACAATATACCAAAATCTAAGTATTACCACAATGCTAATGAAAGCAACTACCACTTGTCGTTACACACATCACCTTTCAAGATTTTTCTATGCCGTCCAAAAAGATCTGAGTCAGGAGTTGTCAAAACGGCTAAGAGAAAAATTGTACTTGATGATGAAAATTGAAAAATCACATCGTGATATGTCTTGTTTTGAACGGGTCATTCGTCGCCTGCCTTCCTCATCATTAAGGGTTACTGACTCCGACGGTAATGTTTCAGATAGCAATGAGAATTTTAAACAATTCCAGTGCTCCAAAATACTGTGCATTTAATTGAAAAGAAACCTTTGTTGTTTAGTATAATTTTATAGTGACCTATATAAACCATTTAAGTATATGTTTGATTAAGTAATTGATTACTGAATGTAATGTATAATATCCTGTTGGTAGAAATTAAAAAAAGTATTTTAATTTTTTTGAGTTGTAAAGATAACGTTTATTAGAAGCGTTTCTATTAACATGTGCTTACATACTAGATGTTATCATGTTGCAAGAGAAATCAAAAAATTTAAAAACATGGAATTATATGAATAAAACAGTTTAAACTGATTATATCATGTATTCTTTATTTGAGTCTTCCTGACGTGTTGGCTACCTATGGCAACTTTCCAGTACCGTACTGCTGTGGTTAGCTGAGAAAAAACAATTTTTCTCTGCCAAACTTACATTTGGGCAAACTAGGTACAGTCGCCATCAGTAATATCGCAGCATATAAGGCGTTCATAAATATGTGAACACGACCCTTATTGACTGGGCGTTACAGTACATGTTCACATATTTATGAACGCCTTGTATGTTGCGATATATCTGATGGCGACTGTACATACACATGTCATATATAGCCTGTGAAAGACGGCTGTGGCTGTCAATTACAAATCGTGCCACTGATGCCATGTCGGCCACAGTCGTCCAAATTTCAATCAAAAACTTTGTAATTAAAAAGGCTACAACTACTTTTGGAGCACTTCTTTATGTTTTGTAGTGACTTCAGTGGCACGTTAAATAGTTTCACAGCTTGGCGTTCAAAAGGTTCATCATAAAAAATTAAAAGACATGAACTTAATGAGTAATAGTTATTGACGTGCAAGCCTTAAAAGTTGTTATTAGTGTTGAAGTTGAAAGCTGAGCGAGTGAAGGAATCTACTCACTACAGCAAGGTAAAAAAATTAAAATCTGATTTGATTTTGCCCTCTATTTAAGGATTTTTTGCTATGATCAAACATGTTTCTTAATATATTGATGTTATTACTTAGTTAGAACTGATATATTTGAAACCTACAGTTTGAATTTTTCATTGATAATTTTTTCCCAAAAAGTACTCAAGATTGACAAAATTCATATAGCAAAGTGGTGTTTTCAACTTATATTCGACTTTACACGATAAAAATGTGAAATAGCTTTGTTACTATCTAGAACTCAGGGAAAAGTATTATTGACATTAAATAGTTTGTTGAAATTATCAATATATTTGTTATATGAAAAATTGTACATTTAATAATGTATAAGGCCTCTTAACATATAAAATTTAAGATAACAATCAATCAATAATTTATTTGCAATAAAACATACTTAAATGCGTGCAAATACAAGTATAAAATAGAAGTAAAAGTAAAAAAATACTCAATTAAAATAAATACAGCGTCAAGTAAAATCAATTCATTATTGATAACAAAATAAATTTAATTATACACATGTCGTATTTGAATGAAAATTAAAATAATGACATTGAATACTTATTTAAAATTAATCTAGCGCTCTAGCATAAAATTCCTTAATTGAATAGAATGGTCTACTTGTAAAATAATCTCTCAATTTTCGTTCAAATACTCTGTAGCTACTACATTCCTTAATACTAATGTCCAATTTATTATAAGTTCTAATTGCAGTTCAGCTTAGTTTTGTCAAAATATTTAAAATTACTCTTGGGTACTAAAAATTCATTTTTATTTCTTAGGAGTTTGTATGTGTTTTGTCTAGAGACTTTTAGTTGGTCTTTATTTTTAAATACATACAAGCAGACACAGTACAAATATAAGGAAACAACTGTCATAATTTTGTGTTCTACAAACATGGATCTGTGAGTAACAGCTACATGTGGACACCCTGTAAGAAATCGGAGGCCTTTTTTTTTAAGAGCACCACACCAATGTTTGTGCAGTCACACTCAACACACTCAAATCCAAACCATATTAACAAGAGTAAAGTATACATATTAAAAATTTACATGCATCACAGAGAATCACAATCATTGTGTTCAAAATACAAATGACTTTTGCACTCTAGCAGAAAGACTGAATAAACTTCTTTTAACACTACTTTGGCTTATTTTTGTTTATCAATGATAAAGCAGTGCAATCAATATTGCATAATACCAGTATGTTTGTAATCATGTTGATTCAATTCGCAGTTGTCAATTGTCCTCATTTTTGCTTCTGAAATGAATTCATAATAATAATATATACGTGCAGTGGTCTGTACTGTAAGGGAAGTAAGTCCCTTTAATGTTTTTCTGAGTAATCCCTTTACTTTCACAGCTGTCACTGTAGACAGAGTAAACTTTTTCCACTAGCACTGTATAGAAGTGCATGAAGGCTCCTCGGACCGACGACGGACCCACATCCAAAAAGCAACTGTATGCTTGCATCCTCAAGCCGGAATTTCGCCTTCACTTTCGTTGACTCAGTCACATTGTATTCGGGTGTTCAGGGCACATCTTTCACTAAAACGTTCACTTTTCACATAGCGGATTACACTTTTTACATAACTTGCAGCGTGGTTATTCTTCATATTATTATAGGCTTCGCTGACATATTTTACTCTAAAAATGTCTTGCAGACATTATTTGTATCACTAATAATTGAAAAACATTATAAAACAAAAAATCTAATATGATTTCACCCTTCGATTTGGCAGTGAGAGTTATAACTACAGTCGTGAGCGTAATTTTCGATAGTTTCGAGGTGAACCTGTCAAATTTGAATCTCATGGTGCCGACATTGTCACGTCACGTAAACGATACTCGCTACCGTAAATCCGCCATGTTTTATTTTGGCCGCTATGAATCTTCCTCATTCTCTTAAGTTTAGTTAGAAAGAGACAGATTGATTCGGTGTGAAGTTAGAATAAACGTTGGCGAGTGTCTCATACACTCACACTACCGCAATTTACGTGTGTAGGAGTAACTCTATTCGAATTGCGTTTCCTCGCAAGCGACGATAGTCAGCGTGTCGACAGTTTTCGAAAGCAACTCATGGTAGAGGTACAGAAATAGGAGCCCAAAGGAACGAGGCACGACCTAATTAGGTCGTGCCCCGTAGGTTACTTTTGAAAAAAACTAATGAAAAAATTTACATTCATAAAAATATTTGTAATAATTTTCTACAGTGAAAAATGCTTATTATGAAAATGATTGTACCAAATTTATTTCATTTATATTTCAGGGTTCAGTGGCCTCTTTATTCGGGGAACAAAAAAAACCCGGGTTGGTTCCCAGGGTAGGTGTAAGCGTACATACCTATATTTATTGTTGGTTTTGGGTAGGTGAAAAGTAAAAAGGACACACCTTGCTTAGTAATATTTGTGTTTATTGATATGTAGTACTATTGTGTTGTTATTTTATAAGTAGGTAGTGATAATAAATTAATATGTAATATAAATGTTTATGTAATTGTGTACCTAAGTGAAAAAAAATATAAAAAAATTAATATCTAAGGGTGGTAAGAGGAGGCATTCCAACGAGTGTTTATTAGTAGGACGGAGGAAGTTTCTAATCCCCTTACTGCCCGTGATACACACAATGTTATTCATCACATTTGGGAGGAAATAAAAAAACATAAAAAAAAAAAAATATGAAACGATTGACAACCAACTTTTTTCGGCTATCAGCTTAAAAGAGAAAATAAATATATACAGAACCTTACAATATATCATTAAATAAACACAAACTCGAATATTTGTACCTGGGGCATCGATGTTATTTGTATTTAAAATATATATTTATCTAAATATAGTACATTGTTGTAGAGGCTGTAAAATAGTGAGTAATAGATGAAAGGCCGACCCGCAGGGCAGGCCTTCGATACTACGAGTTCGAGCCTCCCCTGCGGTTCGGCCTTCGATAATACGAGTTCATCGATTGCACTTTTAGCTGAGCCTAAACATAGTGCTTTTCACGACACGGGGAAATATATTATAATACGAGTTTTTCATATTAGTCATTAAACTCGGCGCGATGTTGCAGCCTCATTGTTGTAAAAATTAGGGCTATTTAATTATTATATTAAGCGGTTTACACTCACGTGAAATTTTCAGGAACGGCCCGACATGTTTCGAGCTCGTAATTAAATATGTCTCACGAGAGTTTTATTAAGATTATGAGGGCTATTATATAGATAAAGATGATCGTGCCCCCAGATTCAAACGACATAACGACGATTTTCAACCCAGTTATGAAGGATGAGATTAAAGGTCGCCGGAAGGCGCTGGATGCAGGTCGCTTCCAACCGGTATATATGGAAGTCCAAAGGGGAGGCCTATGTTCAGGCTGAGATTAAGTAAGTAAAAGTAAAAGTAAAAATAACTTTATTGGCACACAAAAAAAGAATTACATACAAATAACAATAACATGAAGTAAATGCATGCACATAGCGGAATAGTAATGGCATAACTTATTCAGGGGTTCCCAAACTAGGCGCAGCCTGTATCTTGGGCAACCAATTTGTACTTATATATATATTGTTTGGATCATTGCCGAAGTTAAATTTTAAAAGTAAAGTTACATTATAAACTAGTTAATTATATAAAGAACTTAATTTCGTAGTATAAGCAAGCTTTGATAAAACTATGCAATAAAACAATGTGTCACTAAATCATGCGAATTTTCAAGAAGCTCTCAGTCTTACTATAGTTCAAGGTCAGAAGCCAGTCACCAATAAGTCGTCTGGCATCAGAAACAGAAAGGTTTTTGATGTCGCAGTATTTTGCAATTGAGTTATAAACAGATGCTCTCACACAGTCTCCAAATCTCCTTGCAAATACGGATTTGACTGAAGGTGGATTAAGTTTATAGATACGTTTTGTCAACATTTCTCTGTGAAGCTTCGTACCGATCAGGCGCTTATGGGTCGCGATGCAAGTGCGGAGAATAAAAAGTTGTCGAATGTTCAGGACGTGCGCTTCTTTGTACAGCTGGGTAGTCGGGTAGCGAAACGGTTTCTTTAGCATCACTTTCAGTACAGATCTTTGTGCGCGTTCCGCGACTAACATGATAGATTTTGCTGCACTGCCCCAAACACTGACGCAATAGCTGGCCACGGACTCAACAATAGCTTTATAGACCATTATCAGCACCTTGCGGTCCGCCGAGTTTCTAAGGGTTTTTATGACTGCAATGGTTTTCCTTAGCCTTTTAGACAGACACTGAATATGGTGTTTAAAATTTAAATGTTCATCCATCACGATTCCGAGATACTTAATAATGTTAGAGCGTGCAATGGGATCACAACTACAAGGTCCTGAAAGACACATGTCACTGGAATGGATTTTAATTGTTAGGGTGTCGGGTGGTTTCGAGGCAGCGGTTTTATGAAAGCAAAGGTATTTGGTTTTGTTTTGATTTAGCCTCAGTAGGTTTCTTTTTAGCCACTTATTAATTGAAATCATCCCCAACTCCGCTGCCTGGAAAGTATCCTCCCATGACTCTCCGTGAAATAGAACAATGGTATCGTCAGCATAGCATATCACCTGGGCATTCTGTAGTTCTATATCATGTATATCATTTATATATATGTTAAAGAGAGTCGGGCCTAAAATGCTACCCTGTGGGATCCCAAAATGCACCGGGAGAGGCTCACTTCTATGCGCACCTATCTTAACCAATTGGCTACGATCAGAAAGGTAACTCCTGAACCAATTCAGCGCAAGACCTCTGACACCGATGCGTTCAAGTTTATTTAAGAGGATTACGGGTGACACGGTATCAAAGGCCTTGGCCAGATCCAAGAAGACCCCAGTACAGCTGAGATTCCTATTCAGATTCCCAGAGATCATGTCAGTCAGCAGCGTAACCGCGTCCTCAGTTGATCTATTCGACCTAAAGCCAAACTGGCGGGGTGATAGAAGGCCATATTTTTCAAGGAATCTGGTGATACGGACGTTAACTATCTTTTCAAGAATTTTCGAGAAGGTACTCAGCGGCGAGATAGGTCTGTAGTTCTCTGGGCGGTTTTTTGGTCCGGCTTTGTGGATTGGGGTGACAGCTGCTACTTTCCAAGGTTGGGGGAAACGTCCTGTCGTTAGGCTCAAGTTGTAGATGTACGTTAGGGTGTCACATAAAATATACTTAAACCGGTGAATAAATCTTGGACAAATACCGTCTAAACCAGGAGCGCTATCAGGTTTGAGCTGTGCAATGATATTGAGGATCTCTTCTTTGCATGTAGGTTCCAGGAAGAGCGAGTGGGATGGACTATGGCTCACAATCACTTTTGAGGCAAGGCTCTGCTCGGTTTCGTTCGACTGAACTAGGACTTCGTTGGCGAGCCTTTGACCGCCCGAAGAAAAATATTGATTGCAGGCATTGAGGGCATCCTTATGATCGTTGCCTACAGTCAAGAGCTCGGTGGGAAAACTGCTCCTTACTGTCGTATTACAAATTTTCTTAAGGGTTTTCCACAACTGTTTGGAGTCCTTGCAGTGTGCCTGGATCTGGTCGCTCTCGTAATTGTTTTTTAATTTACGCAGCAGGTTATTATAGAAATTTCTATAGCGACGATAGACAAGTTTTGTGACCTCATCATTCGGGTTCTGTTTAGTTTTTGCATGTAGTCTATCGCGGTGGCGGGCACACCTCAGTAATCCGGGCGTCATCCATGGCTGAAGCGTAACTTGTGATCTGCTGAGTGTGGTAGATCGCTCATGTCTTTTAATGGTTTCCCCTATCACATCCATGAAAAGCTGTACAGCATCATCCAAATCCGATATCGAAGTCACTGCATTCCAGTCGCACGAACTCAAGTCCACAGCAACTCCTTCATAGTCTATCGTTGTCCGAATCCTAGTGAAATTTCTATTTTGTTTTGTGTTAGTAGCGAGTCCTAGTATAGCAATTTTGTGATCTGTTATATGAGTGTCGCAAACAATTCCGACTGCACGATGCTTGGATTTGAGAAAAATATGGTCCAAACAGGCTTTTAGGCGAGTAGGCTTACTTATTGCTGGTTCCAGGCCGTGCTCTGCATTTAATCCCAGGTATGTCAGCGAGTCAAACTCAAGAATATTAATGTTAAAATCTCCTGCCAGAACGATGTTATTTATAAGTTTAAAAGGCTGTAAAATTTCATCAAGAGAGCTTAGAAAATTATTTGTATTTTGGAAGGACGGCGAACGATAAATTCCCAGAACGATTATGGAGTTAGAAAGATTCAGAATTAATCCGCAAGCATCATGAAGATTTGCTTCGGTAACCGTCACAGTCCACTCGCTTTTAATATAAGCTACCACACCTCCGTTTTGATTAATATTTTGCGATGAAAAATATGAGTTATATCCCGGAATGTCGCATATAGTTGTAGTCTCACTTAGTCTGCATTCCGTTAAGATCAAGACATCGAATTTTATTTTCAATCTGTGCAACCATACCAGTAATGCATTGAAATTTTTACTGATACTTCTTATATTAAACGTTATAACTGTAAAATTATATGGAGATGATGATGATGATGATGAAGGATGAACAAAAATATTCAAACTTACCTCACTTTGAACTAAATTTAGACATTTAAACATTTAGTCTAAGTTACACTTAGGTAAAGAACCCTACGATACATATTGTAACGGTACGTAATATTAATATACGTTCCTAATATTATTTATTGCGTGAGTCAATGGGAACATTATTAAATTAATCACATTACAAAACCTACATTTAATATTTACTAAACAATACACATTTTTTTTTATATGGCGGGCTGCCCCGTAGCTCATGCGCGCATCTCACGCAATGGAGTCGTGGCTTTTCAGCTGAATTAAAAATATATTATGAACTCAATATAAGTATATATAATCTAAAGTGTTTATTTGTTGAGAAATAAGTATTGTAGAAATTAGGAAATTGTTTTACGCCCCATTAAATAATAACTTTAGATATTCATGATTTTCAGGGTAAAACCTTTTTTTTAAAGAAAACTTATTAAATAAAATGGTTGCCTGTAAAATCGGTTTTACGGGCGAAGGAAGATTTTACGTGACAACGTCTTTTTCTCGGTAGAATATTTATTTGTATCATATCCATTCACAATTTCCCTAACAACATTTTAAGTGTTACTTTCTGAACGCACCCATCACATGTGTCATTAATGTCATTATAGTGTCATTATTTTCCATGTTTTAAATCTAAATATGCGATAATCAGACTATTATGCATGTATGTTGTCGATTCCAAACCCTTATTTAGTCTAGATCTACATGTAATTATTCTAAAAATACCGAACCGACGGAACAAACATCATATGTTTGACAGGTAAGTACGAACAGTTTGTATTTGTATGGGAATATAAAATTATCGTTTTTATTATTTTCCACTCATTTATTCAATATTTTCTCACCGTTTAAACCTTCCCTTGACTTCCACGAATATTTCAATACTAATATTAGCCAAATCGGTTCAGCCGTTCTCGAGTTTTAGCGGGACTACCGGCCCTCGTAACAGACGTGAGCGGGCGTTACACTTTTTCATGAGTGACTCCGAGCCGCAACCTAATTTAAGGCGCTCTGCTCCAAGTAGACGCCGAACTCACTCATTTTCAGACTCGTCGTAGACGTTTAATCAGTGTTTGAAGATTATGAAAAACATATATATCATACCTAAGGATCTTGCGAATATAAAATCGTGTTCAGCAACATGATTGGAAAAAAATCACTCGATAGAAAACAATCCCAAAGTTACCTCTATTCGTTATATCTTTTCTGTAGTATGGCTAAAATACGAACCTTTTTTACCCGTTTTTTGCGTAAATGTATAGATACTAACATTATCTTATCATAGTCGATGGTATTGTCTGAATAAAATTAATTATTTAATCACTAGAACGAAATTCCTACTAAAACTACGAGCGCGATCACGGGCGGTGCCATTTTAGTCGCGCTTCGGCGCTTGAAGAGGACGGACCTGCGTCAGTTTGCTCCGCGCGATCACGTGATCGCATTTACGAATTATTGTTGCAATAAAGATGGGAAATAAATCAGCATGAAGTAAAAAAAAGCTTTTCATATTATAAAACGAATAAACAAAGAAAATGCTGGAGCAAGGAATGTGAAAAAATAAGTTAATGTTTTATTTATAATAAATTTACAGAACCGAACATTAATGTCAAAAAGTAGCCCGGTTGACATGTTCAAGTAGATGCTAATAACGCTTTCTTTATAATTTACAACAACATAATCATTTCGTACAAAAGAACCCTTTGCTCAAAGCATTAAGAATCAAATTGTCTTACGTACTTATTACCACAAATATATTTCATTTAAATTAAGTTTTTTAGCGTATTATGACTTATGTCTCCTGTCAAACTTGGAACGTGACACGCATGGAATTTAGTACACAGTTAACATATTTCAGTACTTTAAGTCCCTGCCGTGAAAAGGCGTGATTATGTATGCTATGTAAACTAGATATTAGTAGGTATGTCGAATGTATATCGGGCACCTCGGTATGTAGTTTATTACTACCCGACTGCGCGACACAAAGGAGGGTAATGTGTTGAGCAGTCCCTTTATGTATGATAGCGCCGTTGAGATTATTCCACATTTAAATGTAGGTATCTAAATATTACTAATTGGATTATATTTATCTCAGAAGCACATTTAATAGATCATTGAGTATCTTGATAATTTAGTTATAAGTTATTGGCCAATGCTAGTTACAGTCATGAGTAATTTTGTGATTAATAATATCAATTTAAGAAATAGTAGGTTCGACAATAGTATTGTTCAAAGACCCGGTTACTTAACGCCTACCGCTTACTTGTTTCTCCCCTCCATTTCATGGTACTTTGATGGGTTTTAAATAACGAGTCCTGTGACATTTCTATTCAATTCTTTGTGAACTTCTAAGGAGTTATCATAATAGTTTATTTATTCACACTCCTCATCACCACCTTACTGCCGTCACAAGTTCACACGTAGCCTTCTTGAGTATTTTAGGAGTATGAGACTGCTCTAACATGTGATAAGTATTTATGTATGTACGTAAGTGTGTATGTATGTTTCTTTGTGTTGGCCGATTTTGATGAATCTGACGTCAATCGAATCGTCTGTCAAAGGCATAAAAAAACGAATAATTGGATAACTATCAGGCGTAGGCGCCATATAAATAAATTTAAAATGTAATTCAATTAATTGTGTTAAATGGGCCTGATTGAATAGTTATTTAAAACTATACAATTTTTATGTTTCTTTCCTATTGTTTTGTCGACCTATTAATTATCTAATGATCTTAGGTGTATTTCTGATCTTACAATTGTCTATGCCAATTGTATAGTCATAGTTAAAAAAAGTGCCCAAACTAAAAAAAAAAAAACTGTAAGCTACTGCGCATTAATTACTAGGCTTTTTTTTCGCAGTCGAAGTGAAAAGCAGTGTTCAACACATGGTTAAAACCCATTACGACATTCAGGTTATATTTATCCTCGCACATTTCTTTCGCTCGTCCAAATAATCACTTTGTGTCACAGTGGCTCAATATTTTAACCCATTGTCAAACAATCTACTATTAAAAGTCCGCAACATGAAGAGGCCCATTGTAAGCGACCACGTGGTCGCTTACAATGAGCCTCATAAGAAGGCTCACAGTTACTCAAAGGGCAATGGAGCGAGCTATGCTCGGAATTTCCTTGCGGGATCGAATTCGAAATGATGAGATACGCAAGAGAACCAAGGTTGTAGATATAGCTCAGACAGTCGCCAAACTTAAGTGGCAGTGGGCGGGGCACATTGCTCGTAGAATCGATGGCCGTTGGGGCAGAAAGGTTCTTGAGTGGCGACTGCGGACCGGAAGATGCAGCGTTGGAAGGCCTCCAACAAGATGTACCGACGACCTGGTTAAGATCGCGGGTAGAAATTGGATGAGGGCGGCGCAAGATCGATCGTTGTGGAGAACTTTGGGGGAGGCCTTTGTCCAGCAGTGGACGTCTATAGGCTGATATCATGATTAGATTAGATTAGATTAGATTAGATTATATTTATTTCACACATATAGGGATACATTATAAATTACACATAGTCAATTTACACGAATCTACACGGTGATCGTCAACATAATAAACAGATTAAACAAAATCAGCAAGTCATAATTCATTAGATAATTAAGAAAAAAAAATGTCAAAAATTTAAAAAAAATAACAATTTAAATAATGTCGAATAAATACTCGTATGTCAATAAATTCACTTAATATACAAATTAAATGTCAACAGTCACCACAAAGGATCGTCGCCTACACTAAAATACAAAACATTTTATCTAAATATGTCAAGATAATCTTTAACTGAGTACAAAGGATTTTCCAATAAAAGGTTTCTCAATTTACACTTGAATACCATGTCGGATGGTTCATTCCGAAGATCGGCGGGTAGGCGTTCATAGTAGGTCGGACCGATGACTCGCGGGTTCTTACCTGCAAGTGCCATTCGTCGCGGGACGGTTCGAAGTCTCCCCGTCGATCGAATTTGCTTACCACAAACCTCGACACGCTTAAACATTGGCAAATTATTTCTTACGAACAACAACACTTCGAACATATATACTGAGTAGTGCGTCATAATTCGATGCGTTACGAAAAGGTCCCTGCATGGATGTCGTGGTTGCTCACCGGCAAGAGTACGTAATGCTCGCTTCTGTATGATAAATACTCGATTGGCATCCGTAGAGTTTCCCCAAAGGAGTATACCATATGATATTAAGGAGTGGAAGTGAGCAAAATAAACCGATCTTAATGAAACTTCCGATATTAGGGGTTTTAGTTTCCGCAACGCAAAAGCAGCACCACTCAGTCTGTCGCACAGCGAATCGACATGGCACTTCCAGTTAAGATTGGAGTCTAACATAAAACTAGAAACCTGGTTTCGTTGCATAACGGCATGATGATGATGATGAACATGAAGAGGGTAGTAAATCAACATATCGACCTACAATCTACGTACCAATAATATGCATAACATGATTGGTTTACAAAACTGAGTAACATCCATACTAATTAAAATAACTCCCGGGGGACGACATAAGATATTTATTCCGAAATTCCTCCACAATAAACAATTTGTATTTGTACAGAACACAGTCGCAACTAAAAACTATAACATATTAGTTAAAAGAAAAAGGTTAAAACGTAAAATAATATTTAGTACTTCTATAGAAAAAAATAGCATTTCACTTTGAACGATTTGCACCGTCCACTTAAAAGACTGCCGACTGATATCACTCTATTGTGACACCCCTGTACGTGCAGTGTACATCGCCATCTCGAATTCGCGTTAGCGAACTCGGCGGGCGGGGCGGGGCGCGCAGGCGGCGCTCCGCGTCTTACCGCGCACTTCACCCCCTCAATTCGGCCGGAGGGCTGGACAATATGGCCTTGCAAACCTGAGGAGTATTACCTTACTTAAGAAAATAAACTCGTTTGCGTGTATTTATAAGTTTATAAAAAAATACACCTTATAAATGACGCATTTTCACATGCAGCAGATGATTAAGCTTTCATTGGTTAAATTGTCGCTTAAGCCGGCCGAGAAAATTACTCTGAAATATTTTCTATAAAGTCGTATCTTACAATGAAATTCATGTGTAAATACGACCTGTTACCGTTAGGTGCTACATTGTTGTCGTGTTGGGAGCTAACATAGATATACAGAATACTAATGAATATATAAGCAGTTTTGTGTACTGGATTCAGGTAATCTATAACCAAATTTTCGAGCAGTGTCGTGTGTTGTCGAAAAGTATGTTTATCGTCGTCTGGTGTCTGGTGTATTTGTTTGCTGTTATAATTTGATGGCCGGGTTGCCAATGTTTATATTATAATTAAAAAAAAAAAAAACAGAAAAAAGTTGGTTGACAATCGTTTAATGTTGTTTCCCCATTAATCGTTTATTTCCTCCCAAATGTGATGAAAAATTGTGTGTGGGGGATTAGGATTACAAATTCAGGCCATTAAAACCTTCTAATAGACCTTTGTTAGTAATCTCCTTCTTTCCACCCTTGATACAATATACTATTGCACCTCTGCAACGTTGGTGGTCAATAGAGTATAGAGAACTAGGTTAAAATAGTGAATAAAGGTTTAGTATTGTCTTTTCTTAAGTAAGCTCGTTTATACATAATAACAACCATTTCATCGGAATATAATAGAGAAAGTATGATAAATGATAATCCGAACCTTTCCGATGTTATGCGATGAAGAAATATTACTACTACATTTGTAAGTCATTATTGGATTGGATTTTACAAGTTTGTCAACTGTCCTTTATTTAATATGTTTTAGAAATTTGAAGAAAAAATGCTCATTATCAGCGATGCGCTCAAAATCCTCTTTCCTAAGGCTAAAAAATTGATTGGAAATCTAGTGAAAGAACTAGTAGAACAGGTAATTATGAATTAATATGGAATCCTTTTTATTAATTGGGTAAAAAGTATCGTATAATCACTGACAATTGCTACTACTTTGTTTCATGAAATTCCACACTACGATGCTGCTCATAAATTGTACTCGAATGTACATTTGTTAAAAAATAATTGTAGAATACACACAAACGTACTCTCAAACTCTTGCTTTTAAAATAATCTCTTCTGATCTCGTGTCTCGTTTTTCAGAAAAAGAAGAAGTTGGTAAATAAGCTTCATTTCGTTTATTCGCGACACACATTTATGTGATTTAGTATTTATCGCTCCAATTAGTCCCACTAACTGTCCATCTTACTCCACATAATGCCAAGTTCCCTAAAATATCAATTTTCAGTCTATGCATCTCTTGTTTAAGTTATTATAACCTCGTAAGGCCCACTATACGTACACTACCAATGTATAAATTCCAAAGCCAGTAAGGGTCTTATTTTAGTACTTAACACGAAAACTGCCTAAGGTCTTACGAGGCCAAATTATCCTGGCACTGACTATTCTTACGTTCTTCGTCCCACTTTGACAAGAATTAAATAAAAACGTTCGAAAACCGTAAATTTGTACTTTCATTACAATAAATATCTTTGTGTGATTAGAAACTTATTTACAGTTGATAAACTAACCTAACCATAACAGTTTTGCAACGGCAGAGTAAAGTTTGACTCTTATTATATATTGTTGATCTTTATGTTAGCGCAATATTCAATTTTATCGTTTGTACGGGACCCCCGGTTCGCGAGATCTACTTGCACTTGGCCATCTTCTTTAATGTGTAATTTTGGCCGAAAATGAGATGAAGCCGAAGCACCGATTTTGGCTGCGAATCCATTTTCGGTCGGTCACTTTACATAAGTAACAAAGTAAGTAGATAAAAAGTGTATCTTACTTAAGTGTTTGTTTCACTTACAGATGTGTTTTGTAAGTATAAACTTAGTTTATCTACGCCCACTAAACATTAACATTACTAGGCTAGTACGCGGAGCGTGATGTACATAGACATGGTTTTGATAATTCTATAGTACTTTTTAGGGTTCCGTAGCCAAATGGCAAAAAACGGAACCCTTATAGATTCGTCATGTCTGTCCGTCTGTCCGTCCGTATGTCACAGCCATTTTTTTCCAAAACTATAAGAGCTATATTGTTGAAACTTGGTAGGTAGATGTATTCTGTGAACCGCATTAAGGTTTTGATGCAAAAATAAAAAAATTATAATAAATATTGGGGGCTCCCCATACTTAGAACTGAAACTCAAATTTTTTTTTTCATCAAACACATACTTGTGGGGTATCTATGGATAGGTCTTCAAAAATGATATCGAGGTTTCCAAAATATTTTTTTTCTAAACCGAATAGTTTGCGTGACAGACGCTTCCAAAGTGGAAAAAAGTTGGTCCCCCCCCTCTAACTTCTAAAATAAGAAAACGATAAATCTAAAAAAAACATATGATGTACATTACTATAAAAACTACCAACGAAAATTGTTTTGAACGAGATCTAGTAAGTAGTTTTTTTTTAATATTTTAATACCTAACTTTGCACCTAATTTATATGGGGCGCTATACATACCAGGTGCAAACTTAACTTAACCACTTAGGGATGGAAAGTGTGTGTAAGGAACCCTCGGTGCGCGAGTCCGACTCGCACTTGGCCGGTTTTTTTTATGGAGTGGATAAAGATTGCCTGCTGACGAACACTTTTAAACTGATAATACATCTATAGATGTATTATCAGTTAGTATAGTAATGCGTTAGGTATTGTTTAGGTAATTCTTACGTTTGCTTGTTATACAATGAATATAAAATTCGAACTCAAAATTTCAATTGCTGTATGCTGAGAACTATGTATTGCTATGCAATACAAGATAACGGAAAGTTATAAATGACGTCAGCCAATATTTGAATCAGTTAAATGCTCTTCTACGAGCTTTTCGTAAAAAATATAGATTTATGCTAAATAAATCACTTAATGTTTTTTACTGAATAAACAAAAATCCACTAAACACTACGAAAATCCGTAATTTAACGCCGACATAATCTAACCAATTTATGTTATCGAAACACCTAAGAAAGAGTTTTTCATTTATTATACAATGTAGTTAACGGTGACCGATTATCATGAAATTTGGCAAGACGCAACATCCGAAAACCGTACATTTGTACTTTCATTACAATAAATATATAATCGAATCTTTGTGTGATTAGAAACTTATTTGCAGTTTATAAACTAACCTATCATGGCGATATGTGGAGATAACAGTTTTGCAACTGCAGAGTTTAGTTAGTATCTTAGTAAAGTTTGTCTTTTTTCTTAGAGCAATATTCAGTTGTATCGTTTGTACGGAACCTTCGGTTCGCGAGATCTACTCGCACTTGGCCATTTATTTTAATGTACGACTCATTTTCGTTTTCCTTTTCGTTTAAGGCTGAAAATGAGGCGAAGCCGAAGCTTTGTTTTCGACAAAAAAAACTATTTTCAGTCGTTCGCTATAAATAGTGGTTGGTAGGTAAAAAGTGTATCCCACTGAAGAGTTTGTTTCACTTACAGATCTGTAAAGTAGTAAGTACAAACATTGGTACGTTGCAATTATGACTTCAGCGCACCCTTTGTAAAACAAAGCCACATCTGCAAAATGTGTACTTTACAGGAGAGCAGTTTAAAAATTCTGCAAGTGATTTTTGCTGATAACATTTTTGCGTTTCGTCGAATTGTCATATACTTTTGCATATAGGTTTATATTAATGTAATCAATTAAATGTGTTATGTCCCATTTAATTTAACGCATTATTTTTCAAAATAATGTAACGGATGTGCACATACGGCTATTTATTACCAAGCATCAGCCGACGTATTAGCAGATCCGTCATTATTTTACAAAAATCTACGTGACGCATGTGCACATACGTCTTTGTTTTATGAATAACCCTTGAAAGTATGAGGTCGTATATGTGTAAAATATTATATTTCTATAGAATCTGAAAGATTTAGGTATCTGTAAATGAGTATTATTTCAAGTGAACTTATTTTACCGAATTATTTACTTAAATAACTAGGCAGCAATGAGTAAAAATACTGTTGTTTGCTACTAGAACACAGTAAGTGCAAGAAAATAAAACAGTGTTATTAATTTTAATACATATTAACTTTTTATCGGCATGATAAGGTATCATCACTTACATAATATTTTCCATAAAATATGTACCTCACAAAAAAAATAAGCGTTAAAAACTGAAACTTGTAAGTAAAAACTCGTTCATACTAAACACTATATAAATTTTATTTATGAAATACCCGTACTTGTATTATAAAACTTAATAAACGAATAGATAAGAATATTATACTTATTGATAGTAGTATATACAACTGTTACTTAATGATAAGCCTTAAAACATGAGCATTGACCTGAGCTTGGTTTCACGAAACACACGAGTGTTTTAAGACCTGATAATTAAATAAGTCATAAACTGTTTTCATCATAGGCCTTAAAATTTTGTATCAGATGATTATTTTACTATGCAGCGTTAATGTGGCACTGTTAAGATTAAGAATGACTATAAAGTCCGATGCGGGAGTGACAGTGATGACGATTGACATTTCAATAAAGGATCGTTAGATGATCGAGCTGGTGAAACAACCCTCCTCTCATTATGGTGTCTCCTATATAGGACAAACTCGACAGAATTTGATGACATCAACACGAACATTATAAAAGCATCTCTAAACGCGACTCTCAAAGTCATCACGCATCTGATAAATCTTTCTTTTTCGACGGGGTCTTTTCCAGAGGCGTTGAAACTATCAATAGTGCGGCCACTTTTTAAAAAGGGAAAGATAGACAATGTTAATAATTACCGGCCAATAACATTAATACCCATTATTGCGAAATTTTTTGAAAAATGTATGCTGAAAAGACTGATGGATTTTTGCACTAAATATAATGTTATTAGAGAGGAGCAGTTTGGCTTCCAAAAAAACAAATCTACTACGCTAGCTATATTTTCCCTTCTGAAAGTAATAGTATCTAATCTTAACAATAACTACATCACTACAGGACTATTTTTTGATCTATCGAAGGCGTTCGATTTTGTGTCTCACGATCTATTGTTGTGAAAATTGGAGGCACTTGGAATCAGAGGGTTGGCACTTCAGTGGTTATCATCATACTTAGAAAATAGACAACAACGCGTCGAAAAAACAAAAATGAATGAAAAAAGTGAAATGATAAGCTATTCGTCTGGCCTTAGATACAATAAAAATGGAGTGCCACAGGGAAGTATCCTGGGTCCAATCCTGTTCTTGTTATATATAAATGACATAACTCATATTACAAATCACCGTTGTATTTTATATGCGGACGATATTTCCATTATTGTGACATCTGATAAAAATTCTAATACAGTTAAAGAACACGAACAGGACATCAACAATACAATTAATTTAGTAATAAACTGGCTACAGTCTAATAATTTAGTAATTAATTTGGACAAATCGAATTACATACAATTTAATAAAACAAGGAATTCTAAATACACCTTGAATCTTGATATTCCCAGTATTGATTGAAATAGTGTGTACGCCCTTAGACAAATTAGTAAGGTGACAAACTTCCAAACCGCTTTATCTTGTTATCATGCGTATGTAGAGTCTGTGTTACGCTACGGCTTACTAATCTGGGGCAATAGCACAAACAGTGATCGGGCATTTAGTGCGCAAAAAAAGTGCGTTAGAGCAATGTGTGGAATGCGCCCTACCGAATCGTGCCGACCAGTGTTCAAAAAGCTTGGGTTATTACCACTTCCCTCACTTTATATTTACGAAATATGCGTTTTTGTACAGCACAAAGACGTTTTTACAAAAGCCTGTGATAGGCATCCACGGTCCTGCCGAGACCCCGACAGATTGCTAACTGATGGTCCTTCTAGATCAGCCAAGCACAAGAAAAGTTGTTTGACTATGTGTGTAAAAGTATATAACAAAATACCCGGTGAATTTAAAGCTATGAATAATAATACATTTAAAAATAAGTTACACCAATGGATGAATAATAATAATTTTTATAGTATAAACGAATTTTTTGACATGAAGTAAACTGTAACTGTCTGTAGATATTTATTGTAAGTGTAAGTCATATTATTTTGTTTCATGTAAGTAGAGTATAGGTGTTATACCTCCTTGTAAAGCTGTCTTTGGGTAGCTATCTTGTAATTTAATTTGCATACCGTCTACGGTTAAACATGTAAACCTACCAATAATTGTATAAGACCTATGTATGTATAATGGTAATGTTTAGTGCAAATAAATGATTATCTTATCTTATCTTATCCTCTCGTGTTTTGCGGCTAAAACCTGAAACCAGCTTTGATTTCTCAGTCTTACAGTCTCCACTTGCTCGTCGGCTAGAGTTTCCCAGTCTGCTGGGCTGATGCCAAATGCCGGCATTGATTGCTTAGTGCAGTCCTTGAAACGCAACTTGGGCCTCCCCACATTTCAGGGTACATATAAACACAGTAAGCGAGTGGCATCCATACGGTGCACATGCTTCCCCAGCCACCACAATCGCACACCACGCTGTTGAAGCATTGCAGTCATGCTGGAAAATTGCGCGACTTACAACACTCATTCGTGACCCTGTCTCGCCAAGTGATGTTTAGACTGATACGAAGGCATCGCAAGTGGAAAATATCCAGCCTTATTTCTTGCTTGGCATACGACGTACTGGTTTCAGTTCCACACAAAACTATAATCAGAACACAAGTTTGATACACAAACACTTTGGTCTTGATTGTCAGATAGTGACTATTAGTCTAGACTCCTGCACTGAGCTTCCCAAAAATTGTAACCACTTTACCAAGCCGGCTCCCGATATTCACATTCAGCGACAGATTGCTTGACAAGTGGGATTGCTAGATAAGGGAACTGATCAGCAACATCAAGGGACACGACACTATCCAACAAAATAGTTGGTTTCTGGTGAAAACCTTGCGCCAGAACAACTGTCTTCTTAGCATTAATGGACATGGAAAAGAGAGAACAAGGGTGTGCGAACTCATCGAAAAGAATATGTAACTCTTGGGAATTTTTTGGCAACGAATGCGGCATCATCGGAAAATAACAGTGAATCTATGTATACCATTACGACGAGACCTCAACAGAGAAAAATCAAAAAGTTTCCCTTCTGCTCTTGTGTGTAAAGTGTATCCCCTAAACTAAAGTTACCAAATGCAACCTTCAGAAGCAGCGAAAAAGATGTCGAAAAGTATCGGTGGCAATACTCGGCCGCAGTCCCCTCCGCATATCGAACAAAGCAGAAGTCCGGCTGTCATGAACTCATGAACAATAGCACCGTGCGTGGAAAGATTTAACTTGGTTAAAAGTTTTGGTGGACATCTGTCGAGAGCAGGGCCTTCCTTCTTATCTTTTTCTGCTTTTACTGTTACAAGCACATTATATAATGCATGATGTATGCAGTCGTAAGTAGTAACAGGTTATTTTTTCGCTGATAGGGTCGGGTAGAGCAGATTCTTCTAAGTTCGCTTTGTCGAAGATTTCCTCGTGTCCCAACATTTCGAGATTCCTAAACTTCAAATAACGAAAAGAGTAATCACTTCTCTAAAAACGGCATCATAGAAATAAATAAAATATGATAAATATGTTGAGATCTACAAATAAGTAGATTTTATTAGTACCTAGGTAAAGTTCGTACAGTTCATATAGGTAATAAAAATAAAAATACGATAAATTTAATGGTTTAAAATGGTTGGAATTACAGGTAAGGCATTTAGTTATTACATATTAATAAAACGTTAGATTTTTTTTACAATAACATACTTTTTTATACCCTCAAACTTTTTGAGAACGACGCATCTTAAACTACGACCTAAAATAACGCAACATGCTAAGATGCGACTATGAATAGTTTGTACAACAACGACGCAAATGAATATACGACCATAATTTAAAAAAACAATTAAATTACCTTAAACTCGTCTTATAACATTATGGCAATATTGCCTATCATGTTTGTTAAAAAAAAAATTAATTAGTTAAAAGTCGATAAATAACGTCGAATGTGATCATGCGACTGGCTATTTAATCTATATAATTAGAACTCAAACAGTCGTATGTGCACATATGGTTGTTTATTACAAGATAATTTTCTTGACCTGTAAAAAGTATTTATCATTACCGGTTTCGTTTTCCGCATCCATTCTCGCCGATTTAGATCCAAAACGCAACGCATGATCACGGTCCGGTAACACCGACGCATCTGACTTTACGACAACGCGCGCGCCGATATGCGCTCACAGGAACAACGTCAAAAAAGGACGCATACGCATTTGTACCATTATTTTACGGCGCCTCTTCACTTGCGTCGTTTTCCGCTTAAAATATCTCAGAAACGAAAAAAGTTAAAATTATAAAAAAATTCTACCGCGTAGAACGCATAATTCTAAGGATATTTCCGACATTTCCGTAATAAAACCACTTTTGACGCAAAGTCACATGTTGCATTATTTTACCAAGGGTGCGATACTATAGTTAAATATCTACATTACTAAGAACCTGCGGTGGCGGGGCATGAAAATATCAGTGTTATTTCATAACATTACGTAATATGATGATGTTATTGCGACCTCGCACGTGCCGCCGCCGGCCGCCGCTTTATCCCTCCGCGAGGTAATGGTAGTACGGAGTACTTCATATTATGTTCACTTAAGGCGACTCCGTACGCGGAATGGTGATTTTTAAAGTCCTAAGGCTCGTAATCTAGCCAACGGAAAAATCTGAAAAAAATATATGTTACTTTTGACTATTTCTTCTAAAAAATTATAGTTGGATTTTTTTTAAAGCAATAATTACTATGGAAAAAATAATGTTGAAATAGGGTCGTTTTCAATTTTCAATTCCCTAAGGCTTCTAAACTACAAGTGATATTTACACGGCTCTTTCGCAAGAACATTGACAATTCATTGATCTTTAATCGTATTGTTTAAAAGTTAGTAAAATGGAAATTCGGTCTAATAAAGCATCAAAAAAACTGAATTTCCGCAAGCGCGGCCGTGCCCGGGCTGCGAGCTCAGTGTAAATCTAACCGTCGAAGGGGAAGGCTGGGTCACTTGCTCTCGCGATCCATCTAGTTACGGAAAATTGTTATAGTACCGGATCCCACGGAGGTTCGATCTGTCTTCGTGCGTGTGAAGTGTATTTTAAGAGAGTGTAGTTCGTTTTTTCACACGACTACGCTATGCGACGTAACAAAAAGCACTCATTTTCATAAAGAATTAAATTCAACATTTTTTTTTGTATTTAGGTATCTATTAATTATAAGTACTTATAAAAAAAATTGTCATTGCTTAGCATTCCCGAACACATTTGAATACTTAGATATTCTCAGTCATGGGCCCACACCAGACAGGATGCCCAGAAAATAACACTTTTGGTGTGGGTTTTTTTTTTCTCTGTGTAATATTAGAGTACCTTAGGTATTTCGGTTAGTAAAAAAAATCTGATAATACAGATATTTAAGTATGATAACGTCTAATGATCTTTATGAATTCAACCCTAAGAGATATGAATATCGTAATGCAGAACAAGTATTGTTCGTTTGAATACCATTGTAATATTCGGTAAAACCAGGCGGGGCGCACTCCGCGATTAACGTTTCCCACTACAAGTACATGCCGGTGGCCTCATGCATGGGGACTATTCAGTGGCTGCCACGCACTGTCTCGGAACGCACGTACACGAAATTCGCGCGCACGCTCTTCCGATTTATGTACGTCGCAAGTGATCGTTCCTCATTCATCTGTTGATACCAGTGTTATATTATAATATAAAGTGTTTAAATGAGTAAAAAGACAGCGAAAAGATATTGTATCGCAGCGGGTTGTAGGAACAATGATCGAAATTGGAATCACGTTTTTCGTTCTCCCAAGCTACGTCTACGTCCGAAGGATGCCGATAGGTAAAAAAAATAACATAATATATAATAAGTAGTTACTGAATAATAATAAAAAAACATATTGCAGGTGTATCTACTTCCATATTTAACACTGGTTACACAGATCAATTTTAATTGTTAAGTACTTATGTAATTTTGAATTGATTATTTGCTGATATTTGTCAATTTAAATTCTAGTAAAATAAGTATGTCTACTACTAAATCAACAATCATAGAGGTTTTTATAATAATATTTGATATCAAGTTTGTAAAATTACTTGTAAGTAATGAATAAACGATTGAGTGATAGTTTGATAGGTAAGTATATAAAATATATAAATAAAGAGTTAAAAGAAATGTATTGGAAGAGACCCCTAATAGGGATAAGTTCGCCTTTGTACATGTTTTATTTGTAACTAGCGACCCGTCCCGGCTTCGCACGGTGCGTCCGTGCGTATTTTTAAAGATCTAAGCATACCTACATAGGGGCAGACAGACAGCCAGCAGGAAACGACTTTGTTTTATACTAGGTGTGTAGTGATGAATATAATATATGAACAAATAAATAAATATCGGACAACTAAGCAAAAACAAAATGAAGCTCAAGAATCTAATTGCATGTTAAGGTAACGCATTCGTTGCATTATTTTATTATATTATATAGAAATAATTATTTTGGTTGAGCGAATCCACTTAGCTTTGTACCCGATGAACAATACCACTATCTGTATTGTTAGCTGCGGCCACAACTGCCACTTCAAAATGTAAGGCGTTATAAGTGCAAATTAATTTTACACTAAATTAGTCTTTAAGTTAAACGAAATAAGGTTTACTCTTAAACAAAGAGAACAGAGATGTTAGTCACTTCATTGTCATTATAAGCATCAAAACGAGCTTCACTGCTCTTTCACTTACGAAGTGACCAACATCTGATCTTATACGTATTAAAATGTTTAAAAATAAAGCTAAAATGTTTTGCGGCCTGGTTGTGGATTCAATTCGTCCAAATTCTGAGATTGATTATTTTATAGTTAAATAATGAAATAATAAATATAATGTATGAAGAATATAAATATATTACTATAATATAGAGATATATTGAATGCAAGGAATAAATGGGAAATACATTTTTATTTTTAGTCGTTGACAGCCCTCGCTCTCGGCGACGCGGCAAGCGAGCCAATTCATTTTTACCGTTGGCACGCAGCTTTAACGTTCCGTTTGGCTTGCGCTGGGGACGACGACTTTAGAAGGGCAGTTTTCGTATTCTGATTTACTTTGATGAGCAAGTAGATAAAGAATGTATTTATATTATGTAAATGCATTTTTAAATTTTTATTTTAGCCTTTGGAAGTTTGTAGAATGAAACATTTTTATTTATTTTATTATTGGTTTTACACCCGTTTACATAACATTTCATTTTTATGCACACTTGACATCAATGATTGATTCAATCGACGACAATGACGACGATCAATGACAATGGTTTATATTTGTATATATACATAGAAATAAGCCCGTTTCTACCGGCCCTTTACGTTCTGGGATTATTAAATTTTGTTTGTTCGATATATTCCGAAGTTGTGCGAATTTTGAAAATCCAATTTCTTTTTCTGACTTGGATGACCCAAAAGCCTCCCGATACCGAGTTTTAACCCCCTAGGACTAATTTCACATTAAAAAAAAAAGTCACCATTTTGATATTTTTTTCTACGACTGTACTCGGGTTGGGGTCCCCTATGACATTCGTTCGAGCACCCCCTACCCATTTCCAGCCGTTTACGAGATAACGGACCCTAAAAAAAAAATTCCATACAAATCTTGTTGTTTCGATATTTTCCGACTTTGACTGAATTTTCGGACACCAATTTTAGATTCATATTTGTAAGCCCCAAATGCCCCCCGATACCGAGTTTCAGCCCCCCCTTGGTGCCAATTAGAAATTTTGAAAAAAAAAGCCATTCGCCATTTTGCATTTAATTTGGTTCGCTAATTTTCACATTCATAAGCGAAGTCGAACAAGACACGGCGCGCACCCTGTCCGCTAAACGCAGCAATGCGGTCTAAATCTGTTTGTTCGTGTACGTGGTGTGGAGTTTGTGGATACGTCCACACGCGCATTGCGTTTGTAGTAGTGTACCTATCGCAGCGCGGTTGTATGAAGCTTAGTCTCTGTTCCGTTTCTTTACTCATGTGGAACCAGTCCTGAGATCCAGTAGGCACTTCCATGATCCATCATCGTCAATTTTATTATACTGAGTCTAAATGTTCATTGTAGTGCCGCACATGTCTATTGAACCAATTTTTAGATACAGTCCATATTTTCAGGGCCCATCATGAGGTCAATTTTATGATACTGGATGTAAATGTTCATTAAAGTGAGTACAAAAACGAAAACCACACTAGTCTACGTTGAACCAGTCCTGAGATCCAGTAGGTACTTCCATGATCCATCATCAGGTCAATTTTATGATACTGAGTCCAAATGGTCATTGTGGTGAATCGAAATGTAAAAACCGCACATGTCTGCGTTGAACCAATCTTGAGATCCAGTCCCTATTTCCAGGGTCCATCATCAGGTCAATATACTGCCATATACTGGCTGCAAATGTTCAGTAAAGTGAGCAGAAAAACCACATTTGTCTACGTTGAACTAGTCCCGAGATCTAGTAGGTAAATGTTCCATCATCAGATCATGACTTAATGTCAATGGGAAAACCGCAGCAGTAACCGTATTCTCTTACTAATAAAATATATATATATATTTACACTTTACGAAGATAAAATCGGTGAACTTACGTTCAAAACGATTCACTGAATCTCTTCCTTTTTAAAGTCGGTTAAAAATAATAAAAAAATCACAAAAATATGTAAATAATAAAAATGTAATCGATGCGTTGTCTTCGCTTCGAACGTGCCGACCCTAGCCGAATATAGGCGGGACGATGGGCGGGCTGGGTCACAATTGTGACCCGAAATTAGTAGGTATAATTTTTGACACTTCAGCGGAGTGAAACCCCCTTGGTAATGCCCGGACTTGATTTTTGACTAAAATGCTCAGAATTTTTCTCTCTAAGTTTGCCAGAGGGCAATGAAACGATTTTGGATCAAATTTATCGATCGCGGAAGGAACGCCCAAACCCAAATAGCTTACGTAACCCAGACAACCGCTAAACTAAAGTAGAGCTGACACGTTTGCCGCATGTCAACCGATCTGCAGATCAAGAAATCTACACCCACTCAATAAAATTCGGCGTCACGGTAGATCACGATGGAGATGGTGGACAAAAGGGTTGGCCATTGCTGATCTAAATAAGGACGAGTGGAAAAAAGATAGAGAGGCCTTTACCCGACAAAGGGACGGCACAGGCTTATATGCATAATAATCTGAAAAAAAAAACTTCTGAGTCATGTATAAGTACCTTCAGTTATCGAAAGCTTGTTATTTTATTAAATCTTTTATCTACCCAAATATCATAAACCCTCCATGATGCGTTCAAGAACGACACATTATGTATGACCACCATAAAAATAGACTGTTTTTTAGCACAAATTTCTTATTTCGATAGTATTATTTATTCAAATTTCGAACATCTCTGAAAAACAAAGAAATTTGATTTGACCTCTATTCTAATATCAATCGAGATGACGTTTAGTTCGAAATGTGTTGTCAATTTTCAATCAAATTTGACAAATGTCACACGTAAGTAAGATATCGAACGATATGATAGTTAGGGCCGACTCTAGCTTGTCTCTAAATTAAAATAAAAACAATGACAGCTGCCAGAAAACTTCATTACCGCCATTACCGGGTAATATTTGTTATAATGTGTGACTTCTGAATGCATCATGGAGGCTTATGATATGTGGCTAGATAAAGCTGTATATGTAACTGTACATAATTAGGCATTAAAACACTCGTGTGATGTTATTATGAAACTTGCCTTCGGCTCGCTTCATAAAGCCACACTCGTGTTTAATACCCTTCATTATGTACAGTCACATGAAGTACTATTTATTGTTTTCATATATCACATTACACCGTCAAAATATGTTATTAGGTTAATACCTTCTTAAACTTCAAAATCTACCTTTGCACTATAAAATGGTAAACATTTAAAACTAGCCTGGTTATGAATACCATTTTCCATCTTGAAATTTTATGCGAATGACCATTTTTATCGGCTAAATTTCATATATACTTATTAAAAGTGATAAACCTCATTATTTATAGATTTAGGTATTTTTACCGGAAAAATCGGAACCCATAGGATCATTTTGCTGACCACCCGTCTTTCTGTCACGACCCTTTATCTCGGTAACGCGTGTAGGTGTCGAGTTGAAATTAAAACCGTCTACACGTCGTACTTTGGTCTACAGTCCCTTGAAGCTGTAAAAAACGAACTTCTAAGTGAACGTAAAAAAAAGATACGGCTCTTTATGCAGCAAAAAAACGTATCTACGCTGGAAAGGAAAATTATCCAAGAGACACGGAGCTAACTTTACAGGAGATCTAAAAAACTACGAACTTTAAAAAAAAAGTTATTAAACATTCTGTGGACCTACTTTTTAAATGAAGCATTTTATAATTATAAACAACATCATGTTCTCTACATGTCGCTTTTGTTATTTTGTCTATTAATGGAATGATTTAAAATTTAGCATCGCTTACGCAAAATGGCTGTCAAAAGAGAATTAGGTAAAATTATCTAAACGACACGTTTCCCGAGATATTAGTCAGGTAAAATAGTATAATCTACATTTTACACAACAATCAACACAGTAAACAATATCTATGTGCATACGATGCTCATTTTATATAAACAATATCATGTTTTTTACATGTTGCTTTTGTTATTTTGTCTATTAATGGAATATTTTAGGATTTAGCGTCGCTTACGCAAAATGGCCGTCAAAATAGAATAAGGTAAAATTATCTAAACGACACGTTTCCCCAGAAATTAGTCAGGTAAAATAGTATAATCTATTACACAACAATCAACACAGTTAACAACATATACATGTGCATGCTCATATTATAGTCAGGTAAATATATAAATGTACATAAATCAGCATGAAATAAATCAAGAAAAGTTATCTAATCGCCTTTGTAGGAAATATTTAAGACATGAAAAGCTATTAATCGTACAATAAAACCTCACGATTAATGTTTTAATTAGAGGAAAATATTTATTTTCAAACATTAAAATTAATGAAGTGACATTTAAAGTTCTCTAAGACAAAAACTTATGGTCCAACTACGCAAATACAAAAAAAAAACTGCTTTAGAAATGTTAAAGATTTATTCATCAGATATCACGTGCTGAAAGATTTCCAGTAGTTCTAGACCAATGTATGGTAGCAAACGATAGCTATGACTAATGAGAAAAGCACAAGAGTTCTTAAGACTGCAGTCACTCGGTACTCATTAAGGAATTTTAAATCACGAACTACGTGAAATTTCAAGTTTTACAATTGCAATGAGATAATATCCTATCCTAACAAGAATAACAAAACTACCTACAACTCTGTGTGGTATAAGTGACGTCTCGTAAGACACTGTTTGAGTGAGATGGCGTTTGGGTCCATCAAGCGAGTCCAAAGTAATGCCTTAGCGCCACAGACACAGATTTACACCGCAGGTGCCGCCATAAATATATTGAATTACTACTAAATGTGTGATATTTTATAAAACAGAACCGGTAAAGTTGTCTAACTACCAATTTAACGAAAATATTTGTTTTTTTAGTACATTCTATGCGACAAATACGACTCAATCGTCATTCAAGCAATTCAAGATAAGCGACAGTAGTCGATCAAAGTAAAAAAGGATAGGCGACAATGGTTTCATAGTATCAAAACAGGTAAATTTGGATAAACGCCAATAGTTAAGATACGACAATCAGGTAATTTAATCTATGTAATTTTTTATAGAATCTTATATCGATTCTGTTTAATAATGTGGAAATACCACATTTTTACTTTTTGGCTAATGCGCATAAGCATTTTAAACACACATGACACAGAGGGCGCTCCAGTAGCGAAGAATTATGGAATCAAAGATTTAGTGTGATTGACGTAACGATATGATAGCTCAGTTGGTAGAGCACTACGCCGGAAACTTAGGGTCGCAGGTTCGAGTCCTGCTTACATTGCAGTGGATCACATTAAATTTTTCTTTCATAATTTACCTTTATGTTAATTTTATCATAAACACATAGGTAAAATGCCTCAAACGACATTAAAATATATTTTACGATCAGGTAAAAACAGTTAACCAACAAGTGCAAGGTTAGTTGCAATAAAGAAAAACTATCCAAGTTGTTTGATCTGTTTTGACAAATAAGTAAAAAAGCTCTAAGGTTCATTATTATGCAAAAAACTTTTTATTTAATCTCCATTTTGCAAAAAAAAAACCTCAAAAATCAAGTCGTTTAGTAGAAAAAAAAATTTAGAGATTCTCTAAATCACCGAAGGGATAAGCGACACAAAAGTCGTCAGACCGATATTATTATGTACGAGACCCAACCCATTCGATGCAGAAAAATCTGCCGATCCCAACAGTGTGTAAACTCGATATCCCCAAAAATGTCGCTTAGATAATTTCTAATTTCCAGCATCGGTATATTTTGAAACTCAAGTAAATTAACATTTATAGGTTATCCATTGACCTTGAACATAGAAAAAAAAACACAAAAAATATCGTCTAGTAAAATATCGTCAATATCAACAAGTATAGGGAAAAATCTGAGAACATTACTAATGTAGTCTTAAAAAACTATCACTATTTATAAGTAAAGGATGTAAATCCGTTTTCCAACGGTAAAGTTGAGTTTGTCGCTCTATTATTTATAGTTTATCTTTTCATTAGAGCAACATGACCCGGGGGATAAAGCTGTGGCTCCACTACTATGTTAAAATATCGGTTCATCCGCTGGGTCACGATATGATTTATTAATTAAAAAACGGTATTATTTTATTTCTGCATGATTTTACACTTATAATCAAGAATCTTGTCGGCATTTTAACTATTTTTGGTAGGTACCTACACATATAAAAGAAACTAAAAAGTATTTTTCGATTCGAGACTTCCAAATGGCTAATTTCACTTGTTTTTTTGGAAAATAGCTTTAACGCATTTTATTTTTAATATTCTACTGTAGTGGGTAAATAGATATTTAGTAATCCGAAATAATTATATCATTGTTTAAATGATTTATTTTACTTCGAGATTTTTCAATGCCTTTAAATAAGGTATAAGGTTTGTTGATCTTCAACTCACGCTCGGACTATGCGAGTGTATGAAGCTGCTTGGACGCCACTCAACGAGATTATGAACGAAGTAATGTTCCGGGGGCACACGGTCGGCGGGGGGAATAACGTTAGGCTCCGCCCAGATCCTCAAGGACGTTGGGATTAGGAGTCGCCTTAAGGCCTCTCATTTGTAACAGTTGCATAAGCGGCTCTTTTGATATCTAGACACGGTAGTGTGTCCACCAAGTTCGCCAAGACACACCGGTCGTGTGTAATAATACGAGTACATGGACTATTTCGGGCCACTTCAGACCACACAATAACTTCAAATCTTCATATTTGGCCCACACATAATTTTGCGATTTTTTTTAAACCACCTGCTAGTAATTACTGTATCAATAAATTCAATTCACGAGATTTCACATCCAAATTTTATTATTTTTACCACTGATTGAAATGAAATGAAATGAAATAATTTATTCAGTAAGTAGGCCACAGGGGCACTTTTACAAGTCAGATTGTGAATCTACCGGCATTTCGCAAGAGGAGACCGCTGTTGAGAAGAAAGCCGAAAGAAACTCAACAGTAAGTCATTTTTTCGTAAATAATACTTAAAACAATTACATAATACATTTGTGTTATAACTAATTACACTGGTACACGTAAAGGAGATGTATAGATACTCCAAATCAATGTTAATTAGGAACATTAAAATGAAAATTTTACGATAAATTAAAAATATTAAATATATCCAGAGATGTATAAAGTCTCTGGGTGTCACAACATGCAATAGAATATAATCACTTAATTAATTAAATTCCTTAGAGATGTATAAGGTCTCTAGGCGTCAACGTGAATAATTTACAATAGAAAATAATTATTAAACCTAAATTTCTTAGAGATGTATATGGTCTCTAGGCGTCATAACATGCAATAAAATATTTTAAAATTATTGAATTTCCTCAGAGATGTATAAAGTCTCCGAGTGTCATACTATACTAAGCTGTTTCTTAGAGATGTATACAGTCTCTAAGAGTTCAAAAAGTTAAAATCAACATTGAATAACTTCAATCGAGTACAGGATGAAGTTTCTCACGTTTGCTTAATTTAACACTAGTATGCGGTTCCTACATATTTAATTTGGCCCTTGCTAGCATGAACAGACCGGACCCCACAAACGGCACCCGTTCACGAGTATGACGCATATCTCAGCCATCGCCTCCCTCAACCATATTATAGGGAAGGCTGCGACCCGATCAACGACGCCACCGTAAGCAAAGACCTTTAAGCGAGCATGACATGCTCAAGCTGCCGGGCATACTTGACTAATACTATTTGCCCGGTGAGAAACAACAAATTGTGCTCTCATGTTACATTAAAATTACCCACCAAAATAATGCTTATTTAAAAATTTACTATTGACACAACACTAAACAACTGGCTTAAAGGCATCACTGTCGTTTATAAAGTCATTGACAGTATAATAAGCTTTATTCAATAAGTGACGTTTTATTTGCGCTTTAAATTTTCTACAGGGCAATTTTACTACATCAATAGGTATTTTATTGTAGAAGCGTACACAGTTCCCCACGAACGACGAGCTAACCTTACGGAGACGGTGGGCAGGTATTGCGAGCTTGTCCTTACTTCTCGTATTGTAGTGGTGAATGTCACTGTTGAGCTTGAATTCATGGAGATTTTTCCGCACATACATGATATTCTCAAGAATGTATTGAGATGCTACGGTGAGAATGTTTGTTTCCTTGAATTTCTCTCTTAGTGACGTACGACCTCCTAGTGCATAAATTGCGCGTACAGCTCGTTTTTGTAGCACAAAGATGGTTTGGATATCCGCCGCTCTATCTGATTGCCTGACTATCTGACGGACTGACTTGCTAACTCATCAGATTATTTGAGTACTTTCAGGTGACTTAGGAAGTTGATATCTGGCACCTAGCTAGGTAATTGAGCGAACAAAAATGAAAAAATCCGAAAACAATAACACAGTAAACGGCTCATAAAAGAAGTGTGATTTAACTGAATACCAAGTTCATCCAAAACTCCTTAGATCACAGTTCTTGTCGGGCATAACGTTCCTCAGTTGATTAAAACGATTTCTTATGTTATTTGCTACTTAATAGGTAGTGCGACTTGGCTAGTTTTCACCCACTAAGTTTGATAGTTGAGTCAGAGTATAACTTTGCGGTGTAGGTATCATAAACAATGATCTCTGAAATAGGTGGTAGTTGCTCGTTAATGGTAAGTCAATGTCGGATGTAGGGATTGAACATAAATACTTATGTTTATATAATTATAATATATTGAGAATAGACGTAGGACGGGGGCGGTGTGTGGCATATAAGATGCACCATCAGGCATTGTTGTGAACGAGAGGATAGTTGCGGGGATAGTTCAATTCTATAGAATGGAATAGGAATAGGATAGAATGTTTTTATTTGCCAGAACATGTATGGTAGAAGATGACACAGGATATTTGAATGTATCAGTAAACACTGAGTTTCAAAAATCTGATAATGAATGTTTAAATGGGTTAGGCCTTTCCGCCAAATTATTTTTCGTCGAATGTTTCATTTAGCCGAAGTATCATTTCGCAGAAAGCATTTTTCACTGAAACTGTAAAAGTAAAACTGTAGGATTGTTATAAAATAAACCTTTTTTTTAACCCGGAGAAATGCATTGAATTGCATACCACTACGTAACATGAGACCCTCGGGGGTAGAGTCAAATATTACGCATTTTACGGTGATGTGGGGCTCTCTAATCCGCGAAGGACTAGCCTACCCACTAAAACTCTGGGATGCTGCCAACCCGTCCCGTAGTGGTGATGCCATTGGATCGCGAACATTCACCAAGACACCACCGGCACTTTCACCCTAGGCCGAACCGTCACCGAAAGACACACTGTAGCATAGCAGTGTGCCTTACCCTCACCACTTCCCCAAGCCCCCAGGAAGCGTGGACCGCCACCGACACACGGTGCTTCGGTCCCACCCTCCTTGCTGAGGGAGAACTAACGCCCCTACCCCTCAGCCGGCCATGGGAGGACAAACGCCCCTACCCCACGACACACTCCCCACGCCAAGGGAGGACAAACGTCCCTACCCCGTGGGTCCTTCAACGCCGACGGGGGCGCAATTCAGCACAAACACCGAAGTGCCCACCCGAGTCATGCCCCGCCAGCCTCCTCCTCGGTCTCCTCCACCGGCGGAGGTGAAGTCCATCACAAACACCGAAGTGCCCACCCGAGTCATGCTCCGCCGGTCTCCTTCTCGGTCTCCCTCGCCCGTCTTGGCCCGTAGGCCCCCTCCCTGGTGTCTCTTGGCTTCCCCGCGCCCAACCGCAGGTACTGAGCCCCCCCACCACGACAAGGTGGACACCGTCGGGGGGGCTTATAAAACAAACCTAACCTAACCTGATCTATAGGATGATATTGACAATAATTATGAGAAATGTACGACTACAGAGGAATACAAATTCTGTGAAGTGAAAATGAAACATTCGACGAAAAATAGTTCGGCGAAAATGCAGCATACCGTTTAAATGATGATGCCTATAATCACAGAATACTTAGTCAGATTTTTTAAACACACATTTGATAGTTGCTTTTGATGTTTGTAGTGATGTAGCAAAGACATATTGTTTGCCAAATCTAACGCTTATGAATGGTCGATCGAATCGGTTTTATCGACAATCTTTTTTTTCGAACCTACTTACTTATATTTTTCGCCTCCATAGCTCTAAAGTGCTGCCGTCCTAACGAGAGTCCGATGCCTTGTAATTTATGAGAAATGTGTAAAAGAGAAATTAAAAGGATCAACAATTATGACACCTTAGAATGTACGACATTTAGAAGAATCGCAAGGAAGTTGTAACATTACACAATTGGAAGGATTATCAAGCTCGCAAATACAACAAGTAATAAAATAAACTGATTTTATTATGGTGACGTCTGAAAAACCTACACTTGATGGAAGAAATATTATTAGAAGAATGAGAGTGTTATTTGAAGAAAATGTATGCAACAGAAAATATTCTCATTTTTATAGACTGCCTAACAGGAGATGCAAAGGCCTGGATCTTGTATAAGACTTGTAGCGATATCAAAGATTTCAAAATGGATTTTGTCGAATATATTTTTGGGGTGATTATGTACAGCGCGATGCATTATTATTTTCGTAATAGACAATGGGCGATTGATGGAAATGATACTTATAAAAAATATTTTACATATTTTTAATTTTTGTAAACTTTATAACGAAACGAGATTTTTAATATCATATTAAAAAAAAGAAGTTAGAGCAGTTGAAGCTATAATGGAACGTTATCCAAGACGTGTACGTTTGCAATGGATAATATTTATATTCTGAAAAAGTGTCAGAAGCGCACTAGATTTCATTTTAGTGAAACAAAATCTAACGCAAAATCTAATGATCAAAATTATTTGTCGTTGCCGCTGTACCATTGAAACAAAAATCTAAATTATTAACTCGAAAGTTGAGAGCCAAGTACAAATGTGGTTTAAAGAAGGAAATACAAGGAAAATTAAAATAATTTGTATTCTGTTTCTTCTATATAATGTACTATTTAACCCCACAACTCCCCGCTACCTCAAGGAGCGCTTCAGTTATTTGCGTTCTGTTTGCTCTGCTCAAGACTTAGTTCTTACTGTTCCCCTTCAACTTCCAAATTTTATAATGGTTCATTCACATTCCGGGCTACTTTATTGTGGAATTTGCTACCTAGGTACAGTTGCAGACGAAGCTAGTGTACGTACCTTATGGTCCATTGAGACTGCTTTAGATCTAGTTGTCTATCTATAGGTTTAACTGGAAAGAAGCTAGTGTACACGCATATCTTGGTGCATTGTGACTGCTCCAAAGCTGGGTATGTTAGATACGACTAGTGTACGTACATGGAAGTGCATTGAGACTGCTTTGAATCTAGTTGTATGTAGGAGGAACTAGAAACTAGGCGAGTGTACGTATTCTTAATGCATTGAGACTGCTTGAGATCTTGTTCTGATTAGGTAGGGGTAATTAGAGATGGGGCTAGTGTATGTTTAGTACCTAATGATGCATTGTGACTGCTTCAGATCTAGTTAAGTAGGTGGAGATTATAAAAGGGCAGTGTACTTACTAATTAGTGCATTGAGACTCTCTGATCTAATCGTATTTAGTAACAGAGCGGTGAACGTAACTACCTTCTTGTGCACTGAGACTACTTTGTTGTTAGGTGCGTGCTAATTAATAGAGGTAGTTTACGTACTTTGAGTGCATTTAGACTCTTGCATTCGTTAGCAAACATCACTCGATATTCGCCGTAGCACCTTTCTTCGGGAGCATTTAACTTTCTCATACTTAATTTGTCATAAATGTAATAATTTTCATTGGCTATAAACTTTTTATTTCCTAAGTCTTAAACTCTTTGAGATTTCTTTAATACTATTTATGGAGAAATCATTAGGTTAGGTTAGGTTTGTTTTATGAAAACCCCGAAAAGTTTGAGCTTACAGAGAAAAATAGATTTGTGGCAAATGAATATTATGGCAAGTGATAGATTATGGCTAATGAAATTCGGGCGAACAATAGAGAACCCTTTCTTCATGTCCTAAATAATGTGTATGAGTGACAATTGAATGAGCATTGATGTTCATTATTAAAAGATTTGTACTTTTCTGAATATTATGGATTTTTCGATCTCGATCTCGGGTCCGTTGAAGTTTTTTTTCTTTTTTTATTTCAGGTCAAAGTTGTGAGTGTCTACACTTTGTTTTTTGTATTATTGGGTCAATTTCCCAAGCAGTATTTTTTGATGGCAAGACTGAAAACGCAGGTGCAGAAAGGTTGGATAATAAAGTACCATTTTTTTCGGAAACAGCCCGCCATTGTCTATCTCGGGCAACAGCTAAAATTAAAATATTAACATATATAATAATTTAAAAAATATATTTAGACCAAATTTCTCATCAAGGTGGGTGGTCCACAAGCCGGTTTTGTTTGTAAAATGCCGGGGAAGTCAAATACTATGCATGACAAAGAAAATCTGTTACAATTATTTTATTACCGAAAAAAGCACATTACCCGTTTTATATCTCCTTCGTATACCCTTGAATAAGTGCATATACGTTTGTCCCGAGAAAACTTCTCATTACCTATTCCGACAATGTTTCGAACCGATTTATTTCCCTGATCAAGTATGCCCCCCGTCTCCCGCGCACTTCAAAGAATTAGTCAAGCTGCAACGCTCGACGAGGCCGGTTGTGTATAGTGGCACGTTTAATTATGCTTATCTAACATTTGATATCGATGTACAGATATTTTGTTTCATCATTAATTACTATTGCATGATATGTGATTCATAAATTACTTTTAGTGAATTAGTATATAATATTAAGTTTTAGGTTTAATTCTTAACTTTTTGTTACGGAAATTCTACTTTAATCACGTAATACTTGGCAATTTTCGTAGAATTTGGGGGTAGATTGTATACAACCAACCAGCTATAAGAATACCTGTATTGGTTATATTTCTTTCGATATTCGTATACTTATGAAATCTTTACTGTTTATTTTGCATTCTACATTATAATATTTAATATTTTCTTCGGTTTCCGCGACTGTCACACATTTAAATAAAACAATTTAAACGGATTATATCGCGTATATTTATTACTTCTCCTCAGTAAGCCTTTAGTGAACCGCTGGTAGATATTTTAAATAAATAATAAATGCCCTTCTGGCACATGTGTAACTGTCTTTACACATTAGGCCCATCTGGCATGTATGAACACCTTTATTTTTAAATTAATATTTACAAAATGGGTAGTTTGCACAAATGTAACTTTGACAGAGAAAAATTGTGTTTTTCTCAGTCAACCTTTGACAACGGTATCTGTAAAGGTACTGAAACGTCAGGGAGGCTCAAATAATTAATATACGCGATATAATCCGTTTAAATTGTTTTATTTAAATTATAATATTTCACAAGGTTTTAATTTTGTTTGCTGAAGAGGTTAAATTATTAAAATTCGAACATTAGATTGATAAATTACCAAATAGACATGCATTGTTGCTTTGCGAAGTGGAAAGAGTGGTAAGAGTGTTCTAAGTTTCTACAAGAGGAATAAATATAGAATAATAGAAAAAATACAGTGGTCAGAGTGGCGACGTAGACATTAGAAAAGAGAGGTTATAAGTAATAAAGACTTAGACCATATAAAATAAAATAAAATAAAATAAAATAAAATAAAATGAAATGAAATGAAATGAAATGAAATGAAATGAAATGAAATGAAATGAAATGAAATGAGATAAATTAAATTAAATTAAATTAAATTAAATTAAATTAAATTAAATTAAATTAAATTAAATTAAATTAAATTAAATTAAATTAAATTAAATTAAATTAAATTAAATTAAATTAAATTAAATTAAATTAAATTAAATTAAATTAAATTAAATTAAATTAAATTAAATTAAATTAAATTAAATTAAATTAAATTAAATTAAATTAAATTAAATTAAATTAAATTAAATTAAATTAAATTAAATTAAATTAAATTAAATTAAATTAAATTAAATTAAATTAAATTAAATTAAATTAAATTAAATTAAATTAAATTAAATTAAATTAAATTAAATTAAATTAAATTAAATTAAATTAAATTAAATTAAATTAAATTAAATTAAATTAAATTAAATTAAATTAAATTAAATTAAATTAAATTAAATTAAATTAAATTAAATTAAATTAAATTAAATTAAATTAAATTAAATTAAATTAAATAAGATAAAATAAAATAAAATTAAATAAAATAAAATTAAATTAAATTAAATTAAATTAAATTAAATTAAATTAAATTAAATTAAATTAAATTAAATTAAATAAGATAAAATAAAATAAAATAAAATAAAATAAAATAAAAATAGCCTTTATTTCTCTACTAAAATCAGACTTTAAATGATAAACTTAAACTATATATTATATATCCAATGACTATGTAATTTTATCAATGAATATGTATGTATGTTAACTATATGTTCGTAGTAGTCGCCTCTACGGCGTAGGCCTCTCCTAAACCTTTCCAGGTGTCTCTTTCCCGTGCCCTTTCCATCCAGTCGTTCATTCGACAGACATGACCTGCCCAGTGCCATTTAAGTAGTCTAATTCTTTTCTTTACGTCTGTTAATTTTGTTCTGTCTCTAATATTTTCATTACTAATTTTATCTGATAATTTTATTCCCAGCATGCTTCTTTCCATCTTACGTTGGCAAATAGCTACTTTTTCTTCGTCTTCTTTTCTCAGTGACCACGTCTGGCAACCGTATGTAAGGCATGGTAATATTATAATTTCAAATAGCTTCTTTTTGACATTTAAATTAACTGTGTTGTTCTTCATAATCTCTTTCAAGCTCCAATATTTTCTCCAGGCTAAAGTTATCCTGCGCTATATCTCCTTTTCGGTATTATTTTTGAAGGATACCAGTTGTCCTAAGTAAAGATATTCCTGTACATATTCTATTTTTTCGTTTGAGACGATAATGTCTTGGTGTTCGCCGTTGGTCATTATTTTTGTTTTCATTGCGTTTAATGACAAACCTACCTTTCGGCTTTCACTTGCTAGTTCGCTGACCATGATCCCTAGTTCGGTAGCGCTTTCCGCAAATATCACTATATCGTCCGCAAAACGCAAGTGGTTTAGTAATTCTCCATTTACCCTGATACCTTTCGATTCCCAATCTAAACATCTGAAGACAGATTCAAGAACTGATGAAAATATTTTTGGAGAGATTGGGTCTCCCTGTCTCACGCCTCTTTTTATGGGGAATTCCGTACCTTCTTGTTCTAATCGTACTTTGGCATGACATTTGGAATAAACACTATTCAGTATATTTATGGACTTAGACCATATGGTTGAGCTTTATTTCTCTAGCTTTTTTTTTAAATTAATTAGTACTATGTCGCATAGTAGAAACTCAGGTATTGCTGTAAGTAAATTTTAGGCAGTTTCAGGATGGTTTTCGGTTTGTGACGGGCTTAGACGAAGGAACTCTGTACTTTACATAGTTTATTTTGCTCATGTGGTTTTGGTTTTCTCTGAGGTTATGCTTATTGCTAGTATTCCTAAATACTGGAATGATCTTTGCTAGCGAAAAATATATTAATGTAGTTGTATTAGTTATTTTGAATAGTTCATATTTAATTATTTTAATTGGGAGGGTCGTTTTATTAGTGATATGTGTTTGGCTGCTTTGATTATTCCGCATTTTACCATTGTTGGTTTATTCAATGTTGGAAAATATTATGTTGTGGCATTCAGTGTTAACTTGCAGTGTAATTCTAGTCTAAGCGTTATGTCTCACGTAGGATATTTAGCGTAGTTTAAAGTTTTCCACTGCACCATTCGGAAACTACGCGAGTAATGTAAACGCGTGTCTCTAGTTTACTTGATCGTTCTGGAGTAGTTGTACTTGGTTAGTTTGCTGATAGGAACTGAGGTAGTAAGGTAGCATTTAGGGTAATAGAATAGGTTAGGACTTGCTGTGGCTCAGACACCTTCACTTCACGCCTTTAATTGGTCCACTGAGCCTGGTAGATCTGTAGCAAGAAATAAAATTCATATTTTTGTTCCAATCGAATGATAATTTAGTTAAATAAGAATGCAGGCAGAGCGTAGGATTAAAAAGGGTTTTGCAAATTATATGCTTTATACATGGTTGCACATAGTGTAATGTGTTGATAGGTTTAGTATAGTAGGTGTATTGTTGTTATATGTATTGTATATGTTGTTATTACCATTGGTAATAATTAGTGATAGTTTAGGTTAGGGCATAATTTAATTTATATGCTGACATGACATTACTCACTTACTGTGGCTATTCCCGACTGATGGATACTTGGTGTTTCTTTCCATCAAACAGTCCGAACTGCCGAAACACTGGTCGAGTCAGACATTGTGAGATATGTTAAAAATAGCTATCCAGACTACCATACTAAGTCTAGATATTGTATTATTCATTGCAATCCAATATCAAAGAAAAGTATGTCTTATTTAAGTTGTTTGAAGGAGTCTTGAAACTGGAATGGATTTAATACAGTTATTAGACAAACTTCCCCTTTTGCTAAAAAAAAGTCCTCTCCTATTTATACTAGCAGACAGGACCCTAATTATCATATTATGACAAGTTTTCAACCAAAAGGGGCCAATGACACTTAATATAAGAAGGATATATGTAAACTATTGGTAATATTCTTACATTAGTCTTATGTTGAAAACGACACATATAAAAAAAAGGATACTGTTAGTTAAAAAAGAATATGCTTAGGGCATAATGCTAATCAGTCAGGTGCCGAGGCATTATGGCGTTGGGCGGGGAGGTGCTCGCGTTTTAAACCCAAAAGAAAAATCTTTTCATTATAATTAAATATTTTCATAGATAAATAGATAGGTATTGTGGCTAGTTAAGTCCATTTTTATTATGAATTTAGATATAGGCTTGTCTGGTAGGATAGGTTAAATATAACAGTAGATTAGATTTATAGTTAGGGTTATTAGGTATGACAAATAACTCCACTCCTATTAGGTGTGTGAAAAGGACTTCGGATTACTAACGAACATAACATAGGTTCCTACGACATCACTAGACGAGTACTTGACCAAATCAACGATTCAAACAAAGTGATTAAAAGTAAGATACTTAGCTATTTAGGTTTTCATTTAAGTCTTGTTAGGTTCATTTAGGTCTTAGGTTAGTCCAATGTTGTAGTTAGATAAATAGGTTATTTTTTAGCCACTCAATTGCTTCGAATTTTGAGTTGGACTCTATTTATATAATAAAATAAGAGCGGTGACAGGTAGCCGTAGTTACCAAAAGCAATCTAGTGGCTAATACCTAAATTAGATTCGGAAATTTTGGTTGCCGTTAAAATAAATAGGGTTGTAAGGTTTTAGGTTGAGTTTTATTCAATATTTTCTATGTATCTATTTAGGCTGGATTTTGGAGGTAAAATCGGTACAAAATTACCCATCGCTAATGAGAACATTTCATATGTCAAATAGGTGGAAATTAATATAGAGATTGAGAGGGCTTTGCGTCGTGTACACCCCAAAAAAATATTTGAATTTGTTTTTCTCTTTGTAATGAAATATAAGAAAATACATAAAATAACCAAAATTTACCTACAACAACTATGCCTGCAGAGAATTAGTCCTTGACCTATCCGTAAAAAAAAAGCTACCAGAGTCACCTATCCATTGTGGCCTAGTTTTGTAGTTACTACATTTTAGACTGAGTAAATTTTAATACATCAATAATAAAATAATTATTAATCTTCGGAACCATTTAAAAACAGTATTACGTCCTCATTTTAAGCGGAATACAGAAAAGTAATAAAATTGTGGTCTTAAAAATATAAAAAAAATTACAATTGCGAAGGGGACCCGAGTAGGTACCTCAGAGGTACCGAGGGAGTCTTCGTATCAGTAGTTAATTATGTTTTTTTTTTTAGTTTGTGGGTTAGTAACGAGGTATCCTGGGGCTCAGGTCGATGATGAAGGTAAGAGTAACAATACGTTTAATATTTTAAATACGGTCAGGTTGGGTAAGATAAACATATTGGGGTAAAGGAAAACATTCAAAATAAATGACAGCGTGAGTGGTGAATCCGATTTTTCGAAACAGTTCTGGGTAAAACATATATAAATGTCGCTGCAGTTGGTCGTTTTATGTTTATTAAAGCTATTACATAGAAAATATTCCAAAGTGTTCCACTTACCCCTTGTGTTTCCATTACCTCACCTGACTTATGTGAGTATTTTCTAATCGCTGTGTTTCTTCATTCTATCGTATCTATTCAAACTTTGAGTACGATTATTAGGCGCAATGGAGATGTCAAACACGGGCAAGCCCTTCAAAAAAGTACATAGTACAACAAAGTGTTCGCCATTTGTACATAGATAGAGACAGTCCGTTTTCTCCGGCAATTGGCGCCAATACGTGACACATGAGACAGCGTATGCATGTACCTATTCACACTGGGCACTTTGCTAACTGACGACATAACATAACAGAAGAATTTACACAAGAAATAAATTTGTTTAAAAAAAAAACATTTAAAATTATTTTATATGTCTTATAATTGATTTCGCTGTTTTTATTATCATCATATTTTACCTCTTAGTGTTAATGTATGTGACAATCATAGTATAAGTGCATGTAAATTTACTTAGCGTAAGTTATATTAACATTTTATATTATGAAATAAGTAAAGCTGAATCGAATACTAAGATAATTAATAAAATACGACGTGAAATAAAAGGCCTCCCTTTAGCACACTTTAAAAAGAAACAGCACTTATGGCTGTGTGAATTATGCGTGTGCTCCGTAAATGAATTTCTTGAATTATTTATAATTTAAATCGAATGATAGGTAATTAAATTATATTTAAGTGTGAAAAAAAAATATAATATATCAACATTTTCACATTTTCGAAAATATCCCAATTTACGATAGGTAATTAACATTTAATCAAATATAACAATAAATTAGATTAAACAATAAAACTAATAACTAAACCTAAATAATATCTAATCAAAAAGCCCGCCCCGAATCGTTCCCGGTGCAAAAGTGCCCAACACGCTCGCCGCGTTACCGCGCTGAACCGCGATGGACAGCCTCTGCACCAAGAACGACTCGGAACGGGTGTCATGGCCTCTCTCTCGTAACCGACGCCCCACTTCCCTGAGGAACTTTAGTGCATCGGAGCTCCAAACACCGGTAGTTTCCACCGCGAGTGGGACAAACAGGTAATTGGTGAGAGCGGAGTATTTCTCACGCTTCCTATTTGCCGCCACTTCCGCTGCTGCGCCAGCTGACCTGGTGGTATGACCAAGGTGTGAAGCTGCAAAAGTGCTGACGCATGTGGCGTCCCACAGTAGGCACTTACCTTTCTGCCAAGGCACCAAGGTCATACCATCCGGCCTTTTCCCATCCGTCCGGCTAAGGCCTGAGGGCTCCAGCACGCAAGGAACATTTGCCGAAATTAGGGCTCTCCGGACAATGTCATTTAGGGCGTAGTGGCGAGAGAATCTCCCAGCACACCGACAACAACTCAATGCGTGGTGACCGTTGCTCTCCACCATGGTGCCGCAGATGCATACATGAGGTTCACAAACATCGCAGCCCAAGCGGAAAGCCACGGCCACCCGCAAAGAGTCGTTGTCGAGCAAGGTACCCAGATGAGGTGAAGGAAGTGCGTGAAGCCATGCTCCAGATTCCGGCCTCGACACGGCGTTGAGTCTCGCTCTATCTACACCCACGGCTTCTTCTCTGAGAGCATCAAACACCCGCTTTACCCCTACGTCGTCCCATGAGCGTTGACGAACCGGGTTCTCGGGCACATCCGCGCTTGGGTTGAGGGCCGACCATGCCAAGACCGCATCAGAAGCGTAGGGTATATTTACTCTGCCACCATCTAATGAGCAAATATCAGTGACAAGGTCAGCAACCCCGTATGTCGATGCCAAGAAGGCGGGATAAATCACATCGCGTGCACGTCGTAAACCCAGTCCACCATTGCGGATAGGAAGAGCCGCCAGGTCCCATTGATTTGCGTTGAGCGACACATTAAGCAAACACTCAACCGTCTCCTTCAACACGCTGTCAAACGAATCAAGATGAACAGGGTGCAGCCACACAGGTACAGTGCGCAAAAAATATGTAACTTTCGGAACTGCAAAACAAAACCGAAGCAAAGTCAAGGCAATGTGTGCTGAAAGATTTTTGAGCCTGTCTTTAGTATTGAGGAGAAGTTGCCTTCTTACTTCAAAGGCTTCAGGAATAGCATCTGGAAATATAGGAGACCCCAAAAGATTGAAAGTTTGAATTGATAGCTCTTTGAGCCCAGGAAGTAAGGCACTGAATGTGGGAAATGAAGGTCTGGAATTGGCGCTGCAGGAGAAATATTCACATTTTTTAAAATTAACCTCAAGACCTAGCTCTTTAAAACGCGGAAGGAGAGTAAGCAGATCTTGCTCCACCGTCTCCGGTTTTCCACCGAGGGTGCCGTCATCCAAATACCAGACATTCAGGGGGGACTGAAGTCCTAATATAACTTTTTGGATTGCTAAGCTGAAAGTCAGAGGACCAAGCGGATCCCCCTGCTGTGCGCCGACCTGGGAAAGGATAAGGGAATTGTTATAAAAGAGATTGGAGGGAGACGAGTAGACTTGAAATAGAAAAGGATATAGGGACGGCACCTTATCTCTGACCTCACTCAACAGAACGTCGCGTTCGATTGAATTAAATGCATTTTTAATATCGAGCTTAACGATAACACAGTCAGCGTTCCTTTGATCCATCGAGAATGCTCTTGTAGCGTGGATAGCAGCCTCACAACCTAATTTTGTACCGAACCCTAGTTGGTGAGGCCCGAGGTAAGCGGCCATTTCCTCTCTCACAGCATAACACCCGAGTTTGGCGGTTAAGCGACGGAGCGTACTACCTACCGCAATGGGTCTAATCCCTCCGTCCTTCTTCGATAACGCGCACAGAGACGCTCCGTAAATATAGGGGCAAATTTCAATATTTAATTGACCGCTAAGGAGGAAGTTGCATAGCTTTGACAAGCACTCGAGCAACCGGAAACCGTTGTCACCAGCCGATGCGGATGTAAGCTCTTTCAAATGGGCTGGGCGTAAACCATCTAAGCCAGCTGCGGACCCGTTGTAAAATGTACTAAGTGCCTGCGCAACATCTTCTGCCTTTACTTCTAGTGCAGAAACGGATCTGTCAGGCTCGGGCGGGAGCACTAAAGGTCGGGAAGGAGGCGGGTGCTTTGATTGTAAAGTTGCGAGAGTTTCAGGGTTTGACGGTGCGACACCGTCATCTGACATAAGGATTCGCACGGCACCTCTAAGATCACCTTCAAAAACTTTAGATTGTATAGTCCTAAGAACTGAGGGTTGTCTCGGGGAACCCGGCTCTAGCTGAAGGCTACTTAAATGATCTTCAAATCCGGATGAAACGATATTCCTTTTTACCTTCGTGGTAAGGTTACCTGAGCCTGATTTTTCAGGCGCCCTGAAAGCGGAATATGCAAAAGAAAGAAGAGCAAACCACTCGGCTGTCCCGTTGGACTCAATGCATATATCGATGAGTTCGCTCATTTTTCCGGCCGCCAGGTTTCGGGCTCCTTTTGGGATATGACGCAGCACTGGCACAGATTGTTTAAGAGTAGCCAGGTCATCTAAGCCTACAGTGCCACGGAGTGCTTGTTGTGATGCCGAAAAATCAGATTGTGTGGGGCCAGGAGGCCGCATTGCACGGGACACATCCTTGTGCATGCGCCCAGTGTGTACTTTAAGTCCATGAGCTGTAAAGGAGCGATATGAAATTGTACAGTGGGGGCACATGAACCGCGTAGGGAGAGAGGGGTCACTCATTATTACAACGTATGAATTTATATACACTAAAACACATAACAAAAGGGAAACAAAAACATGAAACAAATAACGCAAATGAAGTCGTCGCACGATACGGTGCTGCGGAGGCCACTGTTGCTCCGCGCTGCGCCGCTAATATATCTTGTTCCAACTCCAACACAGGAGAGAAGTGGCGGCCGGGCTTGGGACGATCCACAATACACGCGTAGCACGCAGATGGGAATGTGACAACTTCTAAACTAGAGTCAAAACTGGTCTTCTGCAGTTGAGTTTCGCCGTATTGGTGAGTTCAAGAAGGTAGCAATAAAGGCGGATCAAGGTGGGAGCCCCTTTCGTATTAAATTATGACCGTCGTTGTAAATATCGCGTTTTCAAATCTGTTGTCAAAAATGATTCCAGTTTGATTCTGACAGCCGTGCATTTTTCACTATTCTCAGGATTATAGCATTTGTACACTGATAAACGATAAAATACTATATCCAGTATTCAATTACTTATCGACATATCTATTTACGTATTTATTTTAAGAAAATGCACATTAAAAATAATTTACATAATTTTTACGTTTAGACACGTTGTTATTAATTAATTAATTTAAGTACATCTAGTTTTAAGCATCTCTATTTTGTTTATCTGTCAAGGTAATGTGTGCATGCTTTTCTAAGTAGAGTATGTGGTTCTTGTAAATTGTAAAATACAAATCAGCTTATTGTAACCCATATTCCGCAAATAAATAATCATTTCATTTAGTTTCATTTCAAAACGTCTCTATAAAAGTAAACTAATTACTTAGTACTCGTGAAGATGCTCGGATTTTCAATGCAAGTCACGATTTAAAATGTAAAATAAATATATTTCTTTTTTTTTCAGAACACAGCCGGAATACAAAATATTTCAAAGTAAAATATATATTTTACGTGCAATGTAATGTGGTTTTTTTTATTTATAAACTAATTAATTGGATATTGATGAATTCGTATTAAAACTTTCGTAATTTACAATACAAAAAAAATACATAAAATTGATTATATATAAATGCAAGTGTCCTGACTGACTAACTGACTGACTGACTCATCAATGCAGAGCCGAAACTACAAATGCTAGAGAATTGAAATCTGAACAGTATTTGAGCGATTTTGAAAAATTATATCCCTAAGAGGGTTAAAAAGAGGATAAAAGGTTGTACGGGGTTCAAGATTTATTTTAAGCCAGGAATAGGAACTTTCTAAAAAGGTATTTTATTAAAAACAAGATAACAAATTTCAGTGTTTTAGAAAATTCATCCTCTTATGTGGTTAAAATGGGGTTGAAAGTTTGTATGAAGATGCAACATTTTTACGCGCTTGGGACTTAAATCCTTGTAATTTATAAATTAAATATTTAATTACAATGTACTTATGTAAACAAAATAACGGTAATACATTTTCGCAGCAATTAACCAATTTCTTAAACAAATTAAGTTCCGTGATATTGGACTACCCAAATGATAAATATTTAATAATTGGCGATTTCAATATGAGTAATATTTCTTGGACGGCCAGCTATTCGGTAATGGTTCCATCTGGTTGCGTTAGTGGTGATGAGTGCGGTTTTATTGACGACCTTGAGACGCTTAATCTCAATCAATACAACGGGATCTTCAACAGATTTAATAAGATATTGGATCTAGTATTATCCAACGATACTGCATGTGTTACTGAGTGTGAAAATCCACTTGTGCCTATTGACCCGTATCACCTACCACTGTTTATTCGCATTAAGTATATCGTGATTGAACCTCTGCAGCCGGCGCCGCAAACTAAGTATTTTTATAATAGGGGCGATTATAGCTCTATTAATAACGAGTTGCTAACTGTAAATTGGGATTATGAGTTTTCATGTCGAACACTAGATCAATCTGTTGATTTCTTTTATGAAATCTTTAAACACCTTAGAGATAAATTTATAAGTAAGTAAATTTACTAGTAAGATAATTAATCGTGATTCATACCCTGTTTGGTACTCTTTGCCTTTGAAAAAGGCATTAAAAGAAAAGTACAAACACCTAAAGAAATATAAACTATATAATAATATAAGCGACTTAAACGCATATAATATATTAAGGGATAGAGTAGGGAAATTAGAGCGAGAATGCTTTAATACATATATAGATCGTGTTGAGAGTAATATTGAAAAGTGTCCAAAGCAGTTTTGGTCGTTCGTTAAATCGCGCTCAACTTCCCATAGCTTGCCCAGTAGCTTAAAATATGGTAGTAAGATGGTCAATACAGGTTCTGAAATTTGTAATGCATTCTCTGACTATTTTTCCTCCACTTTCTCATCTCCGAATGGTACCGACAATAGCCGCCCATCCAATTCTTGTCTCGATTCAACAACATCTATAAATAGTATTGAGGTTGATCCTACTATTGTTACAAACATATTACTGAAACTAGATCCCTCCAAATCTGCCGGCCCCGACGAGCTGCCTGCCCAGTTCTTGATTAACTGCGCGAAAACCTTGACATGGCCCATTGTCTTGCTTTTCAGGCGATCCTTCTCCGAATGTTCCTTACCATCGTTGTGGAAATCAGCCTATGTTACTCCGGTACATAAAAAAGGACCCAAAAATGATGTGACCAACTATAGACCTATTTCTAAACTATGTATTATATCTAAAGTATTAGAAAAAATTGTTAACATACAAGTGTATGAGGCCTTAAAGAATTATTTCAGTCTCAATCAACACGGTTTCCTTCAGCGTAGGTCCACGGTATCTAATCTTGCATTATTAAATGAATATATTACTAAAGCTATGGATAGTGGCTGTCAAGTGGACGTCATTTATACGGACTATAGCAAGGCGTTCGATAATATTGATCACGGTATACTGATTTCAAAATTGTACAACATAGGAATAAGTGGCGATCTGCTAAGGTGGTTCTCGTCCTACATAGAAAATAGATCTCAGGCAGTCGTCATAAATAATTATATATCAGGGTGGGTTACAGTTCCCAGTGGGGTCCCTCAAGGGTCTCTGCTCGGACCTCTGCTATTCAACGTGTTTGTTAATGATATAAGTAAATGTTTTATTCACTCTAAACTTCTTTGCTTCGCTGATGACATGAAAATTTATTTAAGGATAAAATCTAACCATGACGCACTGTTACTGCAGGCAGACCTCAGTCGCCTCGATGAGTATTGCCGGCTTAATAAGTTGGAATTGAACCCATCTAAATGCTATGCAATGACTTTTTCTCGCAAGCACAACTTAATTCCTACTTCTTACGCATTGAAAGGCCAGCCGCTAGAAAAGGTCACGCAAATGAGAGACCTCGGTGTTGTACATGATTCTAAACTCATTTTTGACAGGCATATAGACAGTATCGTCGGCGGTGCTTTTAAGGCGCTAGGCTTCATAATGCGTAACTCGACTCACTTTACTCAAGCGAAAACGTTAAAAGTTCTCTACTGCTCCTATGTGAGAAGTAAACTGGAATACGCTTCGCAAGTATGGAATCCTTGTTATAGCAAATACATCGACAGAATAGAGCGTGTCCAGCAAAAATTTCTAAAGTACTTGTGTTTTAAACTTAAATCTAATTATAGTACATTTAGCTACACTGATATATGTAAGAAACATCATCTAATTCCTCTACAAAAACGACGTGAGATAGCTGATATAACCTTTATTCTTAACATTACCAGCGGCGTCACTGATTGCCCTGAGTTGCTTGAGAACCTCTCATTCAATACTCCCCTTCGTTCTAAACGGCATTTTCCTCCCATATCTCTTAAATCTGCATCATCCAATTACAGACAAAATAGTTTTCTGACGCGTGCAAGTCGTAGCGTGAACAATTTAACGAAGGAACTGGATATCGACATATTTAACTGTAAAATTCCTTCTGTGAGACAAAGTTTGGTGACAAGGTGCTTTAACTAGGTGTGTTACATAGTCGTTCACCCGCCTGGGTTTAAAATATACTTTGCCATTTTTAGAGCTCGTGTAGTGTAGTGTATTGTTTTGTTTACCATTTTCTTCTCTTTTTTTTATACTTTTTCTATACAAGATGAGATGATGTGAAGTGATGAGTGTCGCACTTTAATTTAAGATTAGTTAAACTGTTTCTATCCGTGAGATCCTGTAATTGGCTTCCCTGCTTTCTATTATATTTAAGTTTACTCAAAATTGTTAAAGCTGTTGGTTCTCCTAAATAAATAAATAAATAAATAAATAAATTACACCTAAAAGAAATTAACAAGGACGAATAAAACCATTCCCTCGCGGATTGATCCCGAAGACGCTAGCAGCATTTCCTAACTGAATCGCAATGCTAATACGTTGTGCGGGGAAGCTGCCAGTTCTGCGGTCCCCAATCGTTGCTATTAACGCTGCGATCCCACGTACCCAAGGTCTTAAGGAATGAAATTATATTCGAGGCCGAGACCTCTATATATTTTGTTAGTTTCAAATTTTCGGCCGCAAACTATACAATGTTCCATAAAGATGAGACTCGGACAGTGTGTCTACACAAGTGGCGTCCCACACTAACTGGGTAGTGACATTCCGTCCGGTCTCTTGCCATCATCCGTGGTGATGCCTGGCGAACGGCGGACAGTGTCGTTAAGAGTGGTATGCATTTTTTTGATATAAATAATAAATAATAAATAAATATCGGACAACCTCACAAAAATCGATCTAGTCCCAAATTAAGCTCAAGAAGGCTTGTGTTATGGATACTAGACGACGATATACGTACTTATATAGATAAATATATACTTAAATACATAGAACAACCATGACCCAAGCACAAAATTTCGAGTTCATCACACAAATATTTGCCCTATATATGAGAGGCCGTGGTGTCCCGCCACGTTGACCTCGCTGCCGCAGGGCTATCTGTGTGGCGTACGCGTACATATAGGAATTCCAAGCTGCAGGCATGTGGCAATGCGGAGGGTGTCTGGTTCTAAAAAGGTACTATAATGTTGTTGTATTATAGTGTTGGCTGAGGTAGGTAGGGGTCAGCTTCTCTGGTAATATTCCGTTGCTAATATTCTGGTACGTTCAGAGCCTGTGTTGCGACTTACAGTACGATTAAAATCTGTTAAAGATTCGGCCAACCTCGGTAATTGTCGTGAATCCCTCATCTCTCACATAGAGTTATCAATTTACAGATATTACCGATTTACAAAGTTCTTTTTGTATTTGATAGGGTATAGTTTCGAGATGGTCCCATGTAAATGTTATCAAAATCGGTCAAGCAGTTTGTGAAATACTAGCGGCCGCCCGCGACGCCGTCCGCGTAGATTTTTGATGATGACAAAGATATTAAAATAGGTAGGTAAGTGAATTTTATTCTTAGTTAAAATGGTCTAGACATATTACATTTCAAACAGTGGCAGACACTGATATGCAATTGTTAAAGAATTTAAGAAGATTATCAAATTAGATTACGGGAATTGTTTGCAGGATGCTTAATACTTATTCCGTCAGTTACCTGATGCTTTTAATCTTTGGCAAAAATTACTCTGCAAGATAAATCGCTCGCGTCGCTCTATAGCGACGCATGGATTTGGAGTTAGAAAATGGAGATCTTAGTTATTATGAGTTAGATAAAAAAAAAATTAAATATCGTATGGCTGTTAAAACAATCTTAAACTCAGCACTGGAAATCGAGAGATGGAGGCAGTTTAATGAAGAGTATCTCTTTCAATAATAATAAATAAATAAACTTTATTTCATAACAATAATAAATAATGACCTTTTTTCATAAGAAGGCAGCACTGGTTTTGGTATACGCCGGCCTGGCTATTACACGAAAAGAGTGGTGTGGCGGAGATCCCGAGGCCAGCCAAAATGTTTCTCAATGGTCTAGAAGCTACCCCAGTTATTAAAAAGGCTAAAAATATTGGTACTACTAACGCCATCTATCGACAAATAGCTTTACTATTAGCAGTTGTAAATCAAATGATAACATAAGAGATTATTATACTTTGTCATTTATCAAATGAACACCAAATAACGTGAAAACAGGTAAGTAATAATTGAAAATGTCTTGAAAAACCATTCAATCCGTACATTAACGCCAACTACAAAAAAATGACTACCCTACTACTAAAACATTCAATCTTTTTTAACCCCCGTAGGGATAGAATTTTATTAAACGCTGAAATTACTTTTTTTGTACTTTAATAAGTTATTCTTTCTACAAAGTTTCAAGTCTCTAGCTAAAAAATAAAGTTTTCCCCATACAAACTTTGCATCCCTTTTTTACACCCTTAGAGGTGAAATTTTCAAAAACACTGATAGTACTTTATTTTTATTCTAATAAGTAATCTTTTTAAAAAGTTTTAGGTCTAGCTCAAAAAAAGTTCCCCCCACACAAACTTTGCACCCCTTTTTAACCCCCTTAAAGGTGAAAATTTCCAAAACGCTGAAATTATTTTTTTGTATTGGATTAAGTAAGCTTTCTCCAAAGTTTCAAGTTTCTAGTTCGAAAAATAAAGTTTCTCCCATATAAACATTGCACCACTATTTAACCCCCTTAGGGGTGAAATTTTTGAAAACGCTGAAATCACTTTTTGTGTTTTTAGGGTTCCGTAGTCAACTAGGAACCCTTATAGTTTCGCCATGTCCGTCTGTCCGTCTGTCCGTCTGTCCGTCTGTCCGTCCGTCCGCGGCTTAGCTCCGTGATCATTAGTACTAGAAAGCTGAAATTTGGTATGAGTATGTGTATGTATCACGCCGACAAAACGGTAAAATAAAAACTAAAAAAAAAATTTTTTTTCGGGTACCTCTCGAACACCTAAAGTGGGGGTGATTTTTTTTTTTCGTTTCAACCCTAGTGTGTGGGGTGTCGTTGAATAGGTCTCTTGAAAATAATAGGGGTTTTCAAACATTACTTTTTGATAAAGTCAGTAGTTTTGTAAATATTCGCTCCGAAAATAAAAAAAATTGTGTCCCCCCCCCTCTAACTTTTGAACCACAAGTCAAAAAAATATGGAAAAATTCATGTTAATGCGGCCTTATAAGTACTTTCAATGAAAACTATATTGAACAAAATCGGTCAAGCCGTTTTTGAGTTATCGCCAAATTTCATATTTTTTCTTTAAAAGGTCGTAAGTTGACTTCCAGAAGGTAATAAGTGATTACAGTTTCTAGGGCGTTTACGACCTTTTTATAGAGCTTAAAATCTGTCTTAACTTAAACCTCGGGCTTAAAACAGCAGTTTATTGTGAAGGATGAGCAACTACGGAACCCTACACTGAGCGTGGCCCGACATGCTCTTGGCCGGTTTTTTAATAAGTAATCTTTTTACAAAGTTTCAAGTTTCTAGCTCAAAAAAAAAAGTTTCCCCATACAAACTTTGCACCCCTTTTTAACACCCTTAGGGATTGAATTTTTCAAAATCGCTTGTTATCTCTAGCCCACGTTAGCGATGTTCCTGGAAATAAGGTCAAAACAACAGGGGGGCTCGCAAGAAAAAGAAATACATTAAATTATTTACTCGTTACTCTACCTACCGTGTATTTTATACATACACGGATGATTTAACTTAGGTTTTAAAAACTATTTCGTGTTTGATTAAATTTGTATTTAATGAAGAGTATCGTTTTAGCCGCTTTCTTTTAATGGAACTTTAATTAATTTAATTTGATATTATTATTGAATATAAAATCAAATTAAATTAATTATTGAATATACACGGATTATTATTGGCTTTTTAGTTTAGTTTTGAAGATGGTTCTTTTATTATTCAAAGGTTCAGTTTGGTGCTAGACACAATTTTGATTGTTAATCAAATAGTAGGGACAATTAAGCAAGCATGTAATTAAGAAAATTGGTTTAGGAGCTTATTTCACACCGCAACATGTGACAAATATTAATTATAATTATACTGTTATATAGCAGCGGGTGGTGAAAAGCTAGCCAATCAACATGCGTGCGTGGTTGCTGAGTTTGTTCCTCGCGGCGTATGCTGCCTACGCTCAGAGTTCAGGGGTAAGTTTTATCATTATCAAATGTATACAAACACCAATGTTATCCTCAAAAAGATTCCAAGACTGAATTCGGTGAGTTGAAGAAGGACTTCATGAAAATGAAATAATAAGAGCTCTATCTGAAGAATCATTTCAACGGGAAGCTAGAACTCTTAATGTGGTTCTAGATAAGTCCCGAAATGCAACGTAAATTGCGATTGCCTTCATCATGTATGCGAAGAAGCATATGCACAAACGTTAAACATAAACGTAAAGTGTGACCAGTCAATCAAAAATCTTGAATCTTATATCGAAACCCTTATACCCAATGAGTAAAACTTCACGAGGGCGTTTATTTATCATGATATATCGGTAGTAATTTATTAGTATCGTACACCAATACAATTTTCACGGTCACGTTTTATTTATTTACTATTAAAATATCTCTCTTCAAACTTACTCTTTATAGACAACACGCTTTCCTCAACTTAATATAAATGAATGAGCATCTCCTCTTACAATTGTATCATCTTCAATAAATATTCATTATTATTTATTTATTTGACAACAAACATTACAATAATCAAAAGCCCTGCGAAACTGTTACGACCATGACAATTAATTTATTTAAACTTTATTGCACAAAACATAGAAGTAAAAGTACAATTGGCGGACTTAATGCCATGAGGCATTCTCTACCAGTCCAACTTAGCCACTTACCAACTTAGGTAGAGAAACACTGAGAAGTGCCTTGTATGTAAGATAGCAAGGCCTGGTATGCGTCGCTCGATTTCTTCTTTCTTGTTCGAGCTTCGCTTCGGCCTGAGAACAGCGAACCCAAGTATGAAGGTTTTCACCATACATTTGTCAGTCATTCGTTTCGTTAAATTGGTATTCGTTTTGAGTTTGCGTTTGGGTTCGAAAAATAAAATTATCAATAAACGTTTCAGAGCCTCTCGTTGGCCTAAGAGGTATTAGATTAGGTGGTTACCGTCGTGGAAATGGGTAATTCTTCCGTTATAAAAACGAAGCTTTAACTGAAAACTGCATGATTAAAATATGTTTCGGTAATTTACACTTTGTTCTACCTATGCTTAAAGGACAACATGTTCTGCTTATGCTTTAAGAACAAAAATGTACAGTCATTGAATTTATAATTTTCCGGTTGTTGCAAAATGCACTTTAAAAAGGAACTGAATGCACTTACATTAACTGTATGTGCAAAATTTAATTTGGCTAGATAATTATGAGGATAAAATGATACCTCCTACTGTAAAAAGTTTAAATGAAAATTTACTTTTTGCTATAAACATGAAAAATATGCTACCTACGCAGAACGGCTTTGCTTAAAGAATGTTTCACTATTTCGTACAAAAAATAGTGGTGTAATTTTGTTCTGCTAATATTACGTTAAACGAATAATATTTTATTTTTTGACTTTCTTAGTCTGACTTGGCGTTGGCGGACCAACTACAGCAAGCCATACTAACCATACCACGGGTACGTATTGGTTGTAAGTCCCCTTTTTAACCTCTGCTTTTTAACTTCATACGGTACAGTCGATGGTCGATAGAGAAAATTAGTTGGACAGAAAAAGTCACAAATCAAGGAGTACTTAAAAGAGTAACGGAAAAAAAAGGAATTTGTTGAACACCATAGAGAATAGGAGAGGGAAATTGTTTGGTCACTTTACACGACATGACGCTTTAATAAGTAACATCATCGGAGGAAAAGTTGAAAAATAGCGAGGCAGGGGAAGACCATAAGCTACATAAAACAAATAAAAGAGAAGGTACACGTCATCTTGTATAGGGAAAATGAGGAGTTGGCTATGGAAAGGGATAGATGGAGACTGCTACATACCACATCAGCTAGGTATTCCCTTGATTTGTCTAATTTTTTTTTGTCTAATCCAGTTTGTCTAACAACTTTTACCATAATGAACGTTTTATCTAAAGTCAATAAGTATAATATCATTTTTCATAATTATTATTTTGTCGAAATTCGTTTTGCCTAAATGATCATTTTCATAATTCTTGTTTTGTCAAATATTATTTTATCTAAAACTCACTTTGTCGATTCTTATTTTATTTATTTTTTTTTTTTATGACATAGGGGGCAAACGAGAAAATGAATCGCCTGATGGAAAGCGATTACCGTCGCCCATAGACACCTGCAACACCAGAGGAGTCACAAGTGCGTTGCCGGCCTTTCAGGTGGGAATACGCTCTTTTCTTGAAGGTTTGAAGGTCGTATCGGTCCGGAAATACCGCAAGCGACAATTCATTCCACAATGCAGTCGTGCGAGGCAGGAAATTTCTAGAAAAGCGCACAGTTGTGGACTGCCAACTATCTAAGTGGTGAGGATGAAAGGATTGTCGCGTTGAACGAAGGCGGAAAGAAGCGGCAGGAATCAATCCGAACAACTCCTCGGAGCACTCCCCGTTATACAAGCGATAAAAGATGCAGAGACAGGCTACATCTCTACGTAGCGCCAAGGAGTCAAGCCGATCTGAAGTTCGCTGGCAGTCGACGATACGAGTCGCTCTCCGTTGAATACGATCTAAAGGGAGAAGCTGGTACTGAGGCGCCCCAGCCCACAGATGAGAACAGTACTCCATATGTGGGCGAACCTGCGCCTTATAAAGCTGTAGGCGATGGGCCGGAGTGAAGTACTGTTTCGACCTGTTGAGCACGCCGAGCTTCTTGGAGGCTAATTTAGCCTTACCCTCTAGATGTCCGCGGAATTGGACTTCAGACGAGATGTCGACACCAAGGACTCCTATAGTGGCTGAGGCAGTAAGGGGAGTGCTTTCAAAAAGAGGTGACGCGACGAACGTAGATTTTTTGGTGGTAAACGCGCAAAGCTGTGTCTTTGCAGGGTTAAAGTGTACTAAATTAAGTCGACCCCATTTTGAGACTTCTTTTAAACAAGTCTCGACTTCAGACATAAGCTTTTTTCGGCTCTCGATGACAATTTCCCGAGAAATATTATTGCGGCCGGTATAGGAGGCATCACCCGTGCTATCATCTGCATAGCAATGAATGCCACAGATTTGCAGCATATCATTGATATGCAGAAGAAACAATGTGGGCGAAAGCACACAGCCTTGAGGGACACCAGCATTCACAGACATGGGTTCAGAGCATGCACCGTCAACTACGACCTTCATGCATCTGTCTGCCAGAAAGCTACTGACCCATTCGCATAATTTCACGGGAAGCCCATAAGACGGAAGCTTCGAAAGAAGTGCTTTGTGCCAAACCCGATCAAAGGCCTTCGCTACATCCAAACTAACAGCCAATGCCTCACCCTTATTTTCAATTGCCTGTGCCCAACGATGTGTCAGGTAAACCAGAAGATCACCAGCTGAGCGGCCTCTACGGAAACCATATTGACGGTCACTAAGCAGCTGGTGGTCCTCAAGGTACCGAAGGAGCTGGCAGTTTATAATGGACTCCATTATCTTTGAAAACAGGGAGGTTATGGCTATCGGCCTGTAGTTGGAAGGGTTAGAGCGGTCCCCTTTTTTAGGAATCGGGTGCACCAAAGCTGACTTCCACGAAGTCGGGACTACACCAGTGGAGTAAGAGAGCCGAAAGAGACGCGTTAAAACCGGAGCCAACTCTGGAGCACACATCTTCAGCACGATAGGCGAGATTCCATCGGGCCCACTCGACTTATGAATGTCCAGGGAAAGAAGTGCTTTGCGCACTGAGCTTTGGTGGAACCGGACATCCGGCATATGGCTCTTGCACCGCGGTATGGTCGGCGGCTCTTGTCCCTTGTCATCCAAAGTCGAGTTGGATGCAAAGAGTTTGCCCAGAAGATCGGCTTTCTCTTTCGCATCGTGGGCCAACGAATCATCTCCCTTGCTTAAAGGTGGAAAAGATGGCGTGCAAAAATTTCCCTGGATAGCTTTGGCAAGGGACCAGAACGCACGAGTTCCCGAAGGGAGGCGCACTAGTCTCTCGCCAATTCTACCAATGTGCAACGACTTTGCCTTGGCAATTTCTTTCTTGAAGGACCTGTAGGCGAAGTTAAACTCCTTTTTTAACTTACTGGTCTTTTCATCCCGAACCGTTGTTGCATTTACCCAGGCTTGGTAACATTCCTGCTTTTTACGTGAAGCCTTTTTGCAGGATCGACCAAACCAAGGTTGGGATTTTCCACCGACAGGTACTACAGAAGATGGAATGAAGAGCTCCATTCCCTGCAGCACCACGTCAGCAACAGAATCAGCAACAACGTTGGGATCATCCAGGGCGAAGCAAACCTGCCTCCAAGGGTAGGACGCAAGAAAGGACCGCATCGCATCCCAATCTGCTGACTTGTAGTGCCATACACGGCGACTACAGGCAACTCGCCGACGCGGCGGGCACGTGAGTGGCACAGTACTCCGGACTAGGCAATGATCTGAGGAGCCGAGTGGGGCTGCAACAGACGTTTGGTAGCCAGCTGGATGAGAAGTCAGCAGAAGGTCCAACAGGGAAGATTCATGGCTCTCCACATCTGGGATTCGTGTGGGCGCAGAAATCAATTGCGTCAAACCATACGCCAGAGCAAAGTCGTGAGCAGATCTCCCCGCATCATCAGTCTTGCTAGAGCCGAGCCATTCGGCGTGATGGGCGTTGAAATCGCCAAGTATCACAATCTCTGCGGATGGGATTTGCTGTTGCACAAAGTCTACAGCCATTTGAATTTGTTCAAAGAGTCGGTCGGTTTCAGCATCACCGCTATGGGACCCATACAGGCACGCATAGATGCGCGTTTGGTCGTCGCTGTCTACACGCAACCATAGGGTGGAGAGGTCCCTACTTTCAAGGTTGCTGAGGCGTCGAGAACTGATGTCATCACCAACGTACACGCAGACCCCAGCCCTGGGCGTAAAGGAGTGTTCCAGTTCGTATCCAGGATAGGAGAGGTAAGATGTGTCCGCTGGAGATGATATCTGCGTCTCGGTCAAAAAGAGCAAGGTCGGCTTTGCTGTATCAAGGTGTTGGTGAACAGTATTAAGGTTTGAATGTAGACCCCTGATGTTACAGAAGTCCACGGCCAGCGTGGAAGGGGAAGCCAGGGTTGTTTTGCTCTTGTCCTTGGCAGAGGTCGAATGATAGAGCGCGGTTTTGCCCCCCCCCCCCCAGAGTACGAGGGGCAGAGTATTTTGAAAATTGTAGGTTAGGTTTAAGACCGAATACTGTAGGTTAGGTTAGGTTTGTTTTATGACCATGGATAGCCGAGCGAGCGAAGCGAGCGGAGCGTCAGAATGCTTGCTAAATAAATAAATTAGGCAAAAAAAATGTTAGGCAAAATATGTTTATACGAATTAAAAATTAGTTCAATAAATTAGACGAGATAAGATTACGTCAAATGAGTATTATACGACACGATTTTCACTCAAATAATAATTAGGCAAAACGAGTAATTATGCTAAATAATATTAGTCTAACTGAAATTAGGCAAACCGAAATTAGGCAAAAAGTTGTTAGGCAAAACAAGGTACAAGCCATCAGCTATACTGATAAGAGTTTGACTCTAAAGTTTATTATTATGAAGATGTGCCCGACGGGTTACCCTCATCTGGCAGAATAATATTGGTCAGAAATACACTTCGCATAACACTTTCGGTGGAATGGTAAGATGGCATAAAGGTATAGTTGGCATTACTACTACCTCGCATACGACACATTTTGGCAGGACATTGTTTTGTAGAATATCTCTTTGGCCCACATTGGTTTAGCATAATTTTATGTACCTTAATAATCCTATAGCATACGATTAAAATAGCATAATTATTTTCTACTAGCAGAAAAGTGCGTTAAGTAAACTTTACGTAGTAGAATGTACTTTACGTGGCGTGTTGTGAAGCTTGCCACCAACATCTGAAATGATGACCACGACCACTCTGCCAAGAGTGAAAACGACGAAAAAGAAAGAAGAAGTAGAATATTTTCTTTTCGACGATCGGTTCGGTACTCGCGAATCAAATAACAAATCAGCCTAACTTAAATAAAATTTCCAACACACAGACTAGCGCAACTGGAAATGTCACAAATACCATTTCTCACCTAGATCCGGTATCTGTAGCAGAAATAAAAAAAATCATCGACAAACTTAATTCTAATACTAGTTCAGGCCTCGACAAAATTAATGCAAAAGTTATAAAATGTGTTAGAAACCTTATCGTAGAGGAGTTGACAGATTGCATCAATGAGTGTCTAGCTAATGGAATCTTCCACACCAAGACACCTGTCTTTTTTACTTTGGAAATTCTATTGAAACAATCATATCAGATGCACAAAATGACTTAGATTTATTGAACACATGGTTCCAACATAATCTTTTGACAATAAATACTTCCAAGACCAATTATATCATATTTACACCTAAAAATAAAATATTACCTAATCACAAATTACTGTCAATAAACGGTCAGGCTTTAAAAAACGTAGAACAAGAAAAATACCTCGGCCTGATCCTAGATAAACATATCTCTTGGAAGCCCCATATAGTTAAAATCAAAAGTAAGTTAGTCTCATTAACAGGAGCGCTGCGTGGTATTGTAAAATGCATACCACGTGACATTCGATATATTATTTATAATTCACTAGTTAAGCCACATATTGAATACTTAATAGAGCTGTGGGGTGCTGCTGCTAAAACAAATTTAAATGTTATACAAAGAGCGCAAAATAAGTTAGTTAAGGTGTTGTTCCACTACGACTTCTTGACACCTACCGTAAAAATATACAAAGAAACTAAAATAATGAACATAACACAAACCTACATCTACAATAGCTGTTTATTAGTAAGAAATATACTAAATAAAGACATGCACTCCCAAATAACTTTCAGTAAAAAACAACATATACCAAGGCTCCGGCTAGGACACAGTGGAATACTACTATACAGATCAAGGACTAACTACGGTAAAAAAACTATTATGCATGAAGGCGCAAAACTATACAATAAACTACCGAGAGATGTAAAAGAAACGAAATCTACTTACATGTTCAAAAAATTACTCAAATATTACATTGTGAGTAACGCCGTTTCCCTAGAATAATGAAATATGAAATATCGTAAAATTAATGTTAAGTGATAAATACATGTTATGATAACTATACAGATATATATATATATATATTAAAAAGAAAAAAAAAAGAAAAAAAAATAAAATTTGTTACACATAATTCATTCATTGTATCATAATATTATTTCACATTATATTATGTGTTGGTAATGTTGATCAATGAAGCAGTATAATTTTATATTAATTAATATTATAAAAAAATTAAACCATATACTTAAATGAAATACAATTAAAACAATATAATAATAAAAATATGAATTGAATGTATACATATAATACCTGTCTTACTTTTAACTTGCTAAACTGCCAAAGAGATCGTCAATTTACTATTTTAAACTAAATTAAAATACATATTAAATTTAATTAAATATACAAAATAAAATATTTAATAAAACAGTTAAGTTTTAACTACAATTTTTAAATGTTTATGACTTAAATTTTTCTTTATTTTATTTATAACGTAAATAAAATTGAAGATTACATATTACAATAATACCTAGATGTCATATCTAATACCAAACAATAAAAAGTATCGTATTGAAGCCCATGAGTGCGGACAAACAAGATGTCATATCCAGGTGCGCTCGATCTGTGTTTCTACGAGCACATGACAACAATGTATCGGGAACAAGTTAGCTGCATTCGCTGCGCGCGTACTTACGTACCGACCGAGCGGCGAATTGAAATCTACCTGCGCAATAAAAATGTTTACCTGTATGTTTTTAGGAAGTTGACACTTGTTAAGTTTGTTATTAATTTATAATTTGCATGCAATTATTTTTATATGTTACATTTCTCATGTTAAGTGAATCAAATTCTTATGAGAAATAAATGTCTTAAACCATAAACCATAATGTAAGTACCGTTTAGGTACGATGACGAGCGGTTCGAGGAGCAGTGTTAGGTATCTTGCCGCCGCGGGGCAACTGCCACTAAATTTTTAATCACAACAATTGTAATGCATAAATTAGGTCCTGATTCCACCTTAGGGCAGGTCCGACTTGGATTAGGTTAGGTACGACGACGAGCGAAGCGAGGAGGAGTGTTAGGTTGAACTGAGACCCTAACGAGCGAGCAAGCCGCGCGGCATCGGCCGGCTACTATACCACTCCATGGACAAAGGGCAGGTCCGACTTGGATTAGGTGAGGTACGACGACGAGTGAAGCGAGGAGGAGTGTTAGGTTGAACTAAGACCCTAACGAGCGAGCGTAGCGAGCGAGCCGCGCGGCATCGGCCGGCTACCATACCACTCCATGGACAAAATGTGTAATCACAACAATTTGTAATGCATAAATTAGGTACTGATTGCACCTTAGGGCAGGTCCGACTTGGATTAGGTTAGGTATTCCGCATATGTCCTGTACCACAAGATAAGACATTGAGGTCTATCTTGGAATCAAATGGTATTCGGCTTGACAACTTTATGCCGCCTAAAATATTATGCAAAAAAATTATCTGCGAAAGTACTATTCGTTTAGAAGACTGTTATGCTCATCAACATTATGCCAATATAACATTCAGTATTATAAAATCTGCGAAATGATTTATGCCAAAGCATACTCTGCGTAAGATGTTTCTGCCAAACGTTACTTCTGCCAAGTATCGTTATGCAAAACAAATATATATGTCAAAAAAGTTTCTACAAGATAATAGTGAACCGTGCCCGACGAATTGGAGAATCCTGTGGAGACATATTATCGAGAGTCTAACGATAACGGTGACTCCCACGTCGGGCTGTCCAAGATACTCGTATCTAACATCCTTCTCCAGCACCACATCTCTAATGCGTCAATGCGAGATCTGTCTGTCTTTTGGAATTTTATAAATTATTAGTCTATCGCACTTTATTCAATTACAATTTATTTGAACAAGCTAGCTGTATTACTTTTCCACATATTACATGTTATGTTAGTGACCCGTTTATTCGCCCGCGGGTATAGAAAGTACAGTATCGTAGTAACCACGGTAGCGATCGTCAAGATCCAAGTGCACTTTTGAGTTTTGGCGGAAGCTGCTACAAGACAGGCCTTTTCAGGTGCACTTGAACAACAAAGGGCGTATAGTCCCGGATTTTTTTTTGTGTCACAGTCCAGGGAATTTACGTTGCTAATGCATACCCTGAAATAATAATACGACTTTTATAATTTTCAGAATGTCAAACTCAGCAACGCCGAAGCAGATGTAAGGCGTTTCATTAAAATATATATTTTTGACCAAATACTCTATTAGTAATTGTGGCTGTGAACAGGGAATGGTACCTTTTGCCGGTATTAAGTCATGTACAGGTCTAAAAAGTAGAAAGGCCGAGAAAATCAAAGTTAAAAATAAATTGCATTTAAAGTTTATAATAAATAAAAATCGGACAAACACACAAATCGATCTAGTCTCAAAATAAGCTCTAGAAGGCTAGTGTTATAGACCGTTCATTACCATATTCTAGGGGATTTTATATAACACTAGCTTTTGCCCGCGACTACGTCCGCGTGGAACTTGGAAGTATGGAAGCAACCTCGTACAACACGATAGATATCCACCTAATCACCTTAATTAATAAAAGAGATTATTTAAAGCGCCTAAGCAAATGTAAGAGCAATTGTGCTTTTGGTCTAATCATTACATTTCCGACAGGGTCATCTATGTCATCATGAATTACTTACTCACTTTTCAATCTTTTTAGGGATAATTTCCAGGATGAAAACTATCCTATGTCCTTCCTCGGCTCTTAAACTATCTCCATGCCAAATTTCATCAAAATCAATTCAGCGGTTTAAGCGTGAAGAGGTAACAGACAGACAGACAGACAGACAGACAGACACACTTTCGCATTTATAATATTAGTATGGATATAAATGGCTTTAAAGCCTTTTTTTTTTACAAAATACAATGATTTAAAGTAGAAATGAAAATTTTATCTCGTAAAATATTGACCTATAAGAATGTGTCATTCGATTTAGCACGAGAATTAACATAGAAAATGACAATTCAATCGCCTAGTTTTAAAAATATGTCCCCTGCTCATATACCTTCCCCGAATGGGAGTAGGACCCCAAAATTTTGGCAGGACTCGGTAGATCTTCATTTTTAGTGCCAAGATAAAGTTATAAAGTAAAATTTCATTGATGTACAAAAATTTCATTTTTGAAAAATTCAATAAAAACAGAAATATGTTTTTTCAAACCTAGTATAAATAATAACTTATATTGTACAAATTTCAAATATATAAACTTATACTAAGCCAATTTTACTGTTCGTATAATTTTCCTAAATAGGTATCTTGAAGCACAGCAGCAGCCCTGCCAATTCGAAAAAAATACCGGTTAAGTTTCCGTACGATGCCCTTACGAAGCGGGAAAAAACATTTTCATCCTATTATTTTTCTTTTAAACTACAGATATTATTCCTACCTATGAACAGAATTCATTTTTTTTAAAACGTATCCATTCCTCCATAGTACATTTGTACCGGTTAGATACATTATATTTAGAGGCATAATTAATCCATGGTAAGCGACCGTGCGTCTCACTCATGTAGACTTGGAATAATCTAATTATACCACATCTTTTCTTATTTTCAGGTGGTGAGTAACACTGCAGTATTTTTCCTATCTGGTCAAACGTGGTCTCTTTGGTTTGAAAAAATATTAAATGTGCATAACCCAAAGGTCGTAGTACAATCAGCGTCAAAAGTAGCTGAAAATTTCTAGTACGTAATTTGACATAAGGAAGCAAGGTGTAAAATTGACAGATAGGTACTTTTGATGCTCGTACCACGACACTAGTTCAATGTTTTGAATGCGAATAAAATCCTCTAGTTTGGTGGGCCCAACTTTGAGAAACGCATCCATCGTCGAATCAGACTCCACTAGGCAGTGCCTGAGAGGCTGCGCAACCGTCGTGAGACGCGGGTGTTTGCCGTGTCTCAAGACGAAAGTGTCATACTATGAAGGCCCAAAATCACTCAGAGAACGTAGCTCCATGGCTTCTGTTTGTATTTGTTTATTTCAAAGTTTAATGTTTTATAAGTATAATAAGTTATTTATCCAGGTATTCTCGCAATAGTTTTAATAATAAAACCTTTCATTTAAAAAAAATATTTGTTCAATAGAATATATATATGCCTGAATAGGCCTGAACCAGCGCTGCGCAGACGTCTGGCTGTCGCAGCACATGCTGAGTCCGCTCCTTTTGTCATACGGAATAATTTAGGAGGACAATGTACCGATAACGCTGTTCTTGTTTATTCCATGTACCTATTTTATTTTTGGTGTTGTAATGTTTCTTTCGTTCTTTAAATGTGAGACAGACATACTATCGCGGAAGCCGAAGAAAATATAACTTAATTGTTATTAATGAAAATAATAATATTGCTTTGCTATTCCGCGATATAATATCGTGCCAGTTAAATTTGTGCTAACCCGTTATACTTATTTGCGTATTTTTTCATGCATCTATGCATTTAATTGTCCCACCCTCCCACCACGATAAGAAAAATAAATACGCAAATAAATATAACAAACCACCACCAAAATAACAGAACTTACTCGACACGTGTTTCGCCCCTCTACGAGGCATCATCAGGAGATGTTGACGGTCTGGAGTCCGACAACCGAATGAGTTGCCCAGACTGGTCGGCCCTATTTATAACCTGACCACCCCTATTATGCAAGTGAGAGTGATTAGCAAAAATTCGAAGTAACGGTGATGTAACGACATTCAATTGTTCGTTAAGAATCTCACCCCTATTGTTGTACCTAATTATTTCCAACTGTTCCAGAACACTTAAACGCAATCCTTTTTCGCAAACATGTAAAACGGTAAAAGAATGATCTTCCTGCAGAGTATGGCCACTATCTATTAAATGTTTTGCGAAATTGGACTTTTCAGGATGGTTATGTCTATATGACGCAACATGCTCTTTATACCTCGTGCTGAAATTGCGGCCCGTTTGTCCCACATATTGCAATAAAGTATATGTGGGTGTTCTGGAACAGTTGGAAATAATTAGGTACAACAATAGGGGTGAGATTCTTAACGAACAATTGAATGTCGTTACATCACCGTTACTTCGAATTTTTGCTAATCACTCTCACTTGCATAATAGGGGTGGTCAGGTTATAAATAGGGCCGACCAGTCTGGGCAACTCATTCGGTTGTCGGACTCCAGACCGTCAACATCTCCTGATGATGCCTCGTAGAGGGGCGAAACACGTGTCGAGTAAGTTCTGTTATTTTGGTGGTGGTTTGTTATATTTATTTGCGTATTTATTTTTCTTATCGTGGTGGGAGGGTGGGACAATTAAATGCATAGATGCATGAAAAAATACGCAAATAAGTATAACGGGTTAGCACAAATTTAACTGGCACGATATTATATCGCGGAATAGCAAAGCAATATTATTATTTTCATTAATATGGATTTCCGCAAAGTAACGCCTGATTCAATTAATTACTTAATTGTTATTCATTACACGATTAAAACCACTTCTAAAAACATAACCTGCAATGCAATAAAGTATTGACTATTGAGTTTTTTTTAATTGTTATTGTTAATTAATTATTATTTCAGTTCAGTCAAGTAGTTCTCGCGGTATGTAGTTTCGCTTTAAATTACAGTGATGGTAGCATACAGGACGAGTAATTAAAGTGCGCAGGAGCGTATGGGGTTCGAAACCGCAGTGTGGGAGTACAAACCCTTTAACGGGAATGTCTCCGCTCTGTATTCATTTTTAAATTGTCATAATATGATGTACCAACCAACGGCAAACCGCCCAGAAATAGGAGCCCCACGGAACGGGGCATGACCTAATGGTTACTTCAATTGTTTTCATATTAAAAATAAACAAGATTAAGAATACACGTGAATATTAAAAAAAACACCATATATGAAAAAACACAACATGAAAAATCGAATGAGAAATTTTAACTAAAACTAACTGTGCTACCTCAGCGACCCAAAATGAGTCTAGGCCTCTGACACAAGAACTCGCCACTGAGAAAATTTACAATCATTAAAAATATTTGTGATAATTCGGCACATCGGGCCCATAGTCAGCTCAGCTGACATGATAATGAGTCGTTCATGAAGGCTTTGTCGAAACCGCTGATCGAGACTTCGGGACACCCCAGAGCTGGAGCTTGCCTGAGATGCTCTCTGGCCATGCCGCAGGCGGACCTTTTAGATGGGGTTATTCTTTCTATGAGCCTGTTTTTAATTACAGGGTTCAGTGGCCACTTTATTGGGGAATCAAAAACTTCACAGGTCTAAGGTTGGTGTAAGCATAATATACGTAGGTACCTAGCTTTATTTGTCGCTGTTTTTTAGGAGGTGAATTAAAAGGACACACATCATGCTTAGTCATATTTATATTAATTTAAAATATTTTCGGTACTAAAACTTCATCGAATTAATGTTATAACGGTCTTTTTCTCCTACCAGCATTACTCATAATTATTTCCTGAATTTTAAGCTTTTGAACGCTTTTCCTCCCTTGTCAAAATGCGGCTTATACGCTTACATATAAACAAATAGAGTTTATCAAAGATTCTAGGTTAGAACTGGCGGAAGTATATCATTCCCGGATGTATGAGATGGATAAGAAACTCGACAGGTCAAGCTCGAGCAATCCACCTGTTGCATCGGTGGCTTCTCAGTTCACTGCTTTTATTCATATTGAAGACTCCGAGACTCAGCAAAAGCAGGTGATGCTTATTGCCCGTCAGATGGACAACGTGGCTGAATCTAAAGCGGAGAACACAACAAATCTTGTGGCTAGTAAGCTGCTAGCAGCACTTAGTGATCAAGCGCTATTCAAAGGGCCATATAAGTGATTTTTCGAGACATCTCCTATAGGGGCGAGGTGTAATAAAATTGGGCAAGTGCGAGCCCGACTCGCGCATGAAGGGTTCCGTACCTATACATATATATAATCTATAACAACTTTGTTGTATGGGAGTCCCCCTTAAATATTTATTTTATTTTATTTTTAGTATTTGTTGTTATAGCGGCAATAGAAATACATCATCTGTGAAAATTTCAACTGTCTAGCTATCACCGTTGTTGAGATACAGCCTGGTGACAGACGGACGGACGGACGGATGGACGGACGGACGGCGAAGTCTCAGTAATAGGGTCCCGTTTTTACCCTTTGGGTAAGGAACCCTAAAAAAGGAGTATTTAATGATTCCAGATTTACAAAGGACGATTGATTACTTACAAAACCGCGGCACCACGCGTTTAATGGTGGACCGTAATCGCTTTGGCGTAAAAAAATGTTGATCCTGGAATGTGCAGGTGCATCATGCAAAAAAAAAACTATTTTAAAACAAATCTATTTCATTTATATTTCAGGGTTCATGGACCAATTTATTAAGGAATCAAAAACGTCGCATGCGGGTTCCCAAGGTAGGTGTAAGGATAATATACATACATTCCTATATCTGTTGCTGTTTTTTGGGTAGGTGAATAAAAAGGACACACATCTGGCTAAGTAATATTTATAGATATACAGGCTGGCCCATTTCAATTGGTCTGTATGGGAAAGTCTGAAATTGTAAGACATACGAAGATCTGTTCTTAGGAACCATGTCATCGATTTTAATAATAAGAAAAACTGCATTCATACATTAAAAAAAAACTGTACTCAGCCCGGGAATCGAACCCGGACGTTTTGAAAATTAACACTAACATTATTTCTACTTAGATATCAATTGTGTAGGTCTTAAGCAGTAAATTTTACTATGAAACATGTTGTATGAAATGAATAAAATGCATGTTTTCATATTCTTTAATTTATTTTTTCTACTCCAGTACTTTTTTCTGTCATTTATACCTATATTATGAAAGTCTGTAAAAGTCTATACTCTACTGCCCAAAAAAACACTGCTAATCGATGTTATAATTATAATGTCGCCAAAAAAGCATTACTTAGTACCACAGATTACAAAATAAACAGCTGCATTCACACAATTTGCAATTAAAAAAAATACTTATTGTACTAATGCATTGCTGCCAACGTAAAAAAAATGTTTTATCCTCTGTGCATGGATGTATAGTATAGTGAACCTACCTAACCTGTGAACCTATACCTTTAGGTATAAGTTCATATTTTTTTGACAGATGGGTGTCAATAAAAAAATAGTTTATTAGACAATTTTTATTTTTATTTTGTTGGTTCCGAGCGGCAACATGTAATTATTTTCTTTGTTATCTATTTGCATTTTTTTTATTAAAATGTCGAGTCGTTGAAAAAGTATTGTATGCAACGTATGCAACGTTGTATAAAAAGGTCAAAAAACGCTCGTGGCATCTTTCTTACGATGTTCGCTACGCTCACATCGTAACCCGTGCCGCTCGCGTTTTTTGCCCCGTCTTATACAACTGTTGCTTAAAATACTATAAATAAGTGTTCGAAATGACCACCGCCTTTATCAATACAATATTTAACACGTTTAGGTAACGATGTTACTGCAATTTGTATCTTCATGTGGTGAATTTGCATTAAAATTGACTCTATGGCTGCTTTTAGGTCTTCAACGGTATCGTAGCTTGTTTTGTACACTTCATCCTTAACGTAACCCCATAAGAAATAGTCTAGTGGCGCTAAATCGGACGACCTTGCAGGCCATTTGATAGGGCCGTCCGTAACAATAAATTTTTGGGCAAAGTTCGCATTTCAAAATTCTTTAGCTGTGTGATTACTGTGAGCCGGTGCTTCGTCCTGTTGGAAATAAACTCGTTCTCTTACTTCTGCTGGCATTTCTTCTAGGACCTCGACCGGTTGATTGTCCCAGATACCGTTGGGGAGACGTGGTGGAGGAGGATCTGCGTAAGCTTCAAGCCGAAAACTGGCAACAAACTGCGCACGATCGGGACAAGTGCGACAAGACTCTCGTTTCGGAGGCTTTCACTGAGCCAAAACAGTTAGTTTTAGAATCCTCATAAATTAACAAAACAATAATTATATGACAACCATGTACTTAAACGCACTTTTACACAGATGACGGCATCTGTAGGTAGGCCATTAGTATGGAGCGTTTTTAGTCCTCTGTACGAATGTTGAACTTCCTCAGGTCATTTGTGACTTTTAGAGCATTTTATGTGTATAGGTAGTCCCATGTAGACATTTGATCCCAATAAAAAACAGAATCGATTGACATCCTCCAAAAAAATGTCTGTATTCTTTCTAGAAAAGGTTATGATAATAACTTTTACGTACTTGACAGAATAATGTATGCTAATGTGAAACTAGGAAAGCGCAGTGCCATTAGGTACAGAGCTAGTAGTCACTTAGAGTTAAAAGACTTATCTATTTAATAATTGGAGCATTAACCTCACCTATGTGATACTAAATTGGTAGATGATGTGAGGTCTTGCAGAAGGCATCATACTGTAACAGTTGTAGTTGAAAGTATGACGCGTAGTGATAATTCTAGGTGTGACAGCCAAACTTAACAAAACAGGATGCCATGCCCTAGTACAAAAGAGAAAAGCAAGGAATCGTATCACTTGATTAAGCAAATGTAGCTGAGTACCGCAGCCTCTTACTTCCAGTTAGTGCAGATAGATGAAGCGAACGTGATTCAGCAACACAGAATGCAAACCTAAAGTAAATTAGAACCAAATGAATAATGAAGTGTTATCGTGCGTATGTGACAAGCGACGATCACTGCTAGAAATATTAGTGTGACGTTGGAGAACTGTTCAAAATCAAATGAAACTACTACCCCAGGCACTAAAGCTCGGCACTTAGTTAGTGGCCACCTTATAGTTGTTTATGGACGTATTATCTTATATTTATCTATCTTTTTAAGTTTACATTTACTAACTTTACCGTGTAATATAATTTAGAATGAGAATTAAATAACGTATTTAAACCTTAACTATCAGCCCTGTGCATATCTATAGTGAATAACAGGAGATAAATAATATTGTTATATTGTATTTTCTTGGAAAGCACGTTTTTATATTTCTAAGTGTAACAACCTTCTCATCGCGGTGAATAGAGAAAGTACGGTAAATCGAACTTTAAATACAAAAGACACTGCCGAAACATTTATTACTACATCTGTAAGTTATCGGACCGGGCTTGTATGTTTGCTTATTTGTGTTTTAGGAATTGAAGGAAATTATGCGTAGTGTCAGTGGAGCGCTCATAAAACGCTTTCCTGGAGCTAAAATGAAGGTTAACAGACTAATGAAGAAAAAAGCCGTGGTAAGTGCTACTTTTAAGATGGTACCTCTCTTACGTGCAACGCCTTTACTAAACGCCACCTTAAAAAAAAACTATAAATCGTGCCATTTCCGCCGGGGAGAAATAAAATTAAAATTGCCTTCTATTATTTGGGTAAATACTCGTACTATCCTTTAACCACTACCCATTACTACTACTTTGTGCCCTGAAATTCTACACCACGATGTTTAGTAGGTATGGTCTTCAAGACTTTTTTTACACAGTTGTACAGTCGAGTTTTTAAATTTATGAGCAAAAATGTGATTTAAAATATCTGAGCTTGCCTCTATGTCGTTAATAATAGAGGCATAATAAATGATTTATTTTAGGTCATAAATTGTACTCGACTGTACATTTCTTTAAAAAGAGTCACACACCCATACACATTACACACACACGCACGCACGCACGCACGCACGCATGCACGCACAGTCTCGATTTTATAATATTATGGGGGTTGACATTTTGTTATAATAATGTCTCTTGTTCTCGTTTTTCAGAATAAGAAGTTGGTAAGTAAGCTTAAATTTATTTGTAAGCAACACACATTCATTATGATTTAGTATTTATAACTCCAATAATTCCCACTACCTTCCCATCTTACATAGCCCTAAATTATCTAAGACATCTATGTTTAAGTTTTTCTAATTTTCTTAGCATTGATATTATTCTTACATTCCACATCCTTAGTTGACAAGGATTTCGCAATGAGAACCGGGGTAGCCTTGCTCTTAACATTGCCGGACTCGGACCGCCACGGGATATCACATCGTGGCAGCCCGTTGTCAAGAACTTCGTTACTCTCCGTCGACATTTCCAATACTGCATTATTAGGAAAGTAGTGTTCTTCCAGTGGTTTTCCATTGCCTTCTGCACCGCATTATCTTAACCGTTTTCACTTTTGAGGCTAGCACTCAGAATAATCTACAACAGGGCCATTCTGTGATTCATTCCTTTCGCCCCTGTATAATAATCCTAATAGTACCGCTACCCCCTGTTAGGGCCCAGGTTCATGTCCCTTTGACATGCCTCTTCCACCTGCTTTGCCGTACCGATGGTTTTCGTCTCCACCTACTCAGCCGTTGAAGTCTTCACCCGCAACCCTGAGCACGGGCTCCGCGATATACCCCGCAGAACTGGGCCACCGTGGAATTCAGCCAACTCATAACTCCGGCCTACTGAAGCAACAAGGTGCCCACCCCCACGACATGGACGCACCGCACAGGAATTGTCCAGGTGAGATAATGCGATGATGGGACAATCTCGCCAGGGGGCGAGTCAATGACCCTGTTTTACCCTGTACAACCCCTCACGCGAATTCACCCCTTTATATGAGAACAATTCAGAGGTTAGAAATGAGTCGTAATGTAGAACTTTATATGTAGTAGGGTTGAAATATTTGTGAAACAGACAGCTAATTTTTTCGAGGAATAAAGTAATGTAATTTAAGAAAAAAAAATAACAAAAAAGGAACCTACTTGAAATAAACTGAAAAGCCAAAAATAACCCGTTCATGTAGATAACATTTGAATCACCTTTTGACGTCGGTGTCAAACCACTCGATTATTTATTACTATGATAACATGCCTCGCATGAAGCCTTCAATATTACTATTTGGTGTACCTATACGAGTATTTTTGTTCGATAAAGAAGCTAAAAACTTTGCTAGTGCTTATAAAATATAAGGGTTGGGTTGCCCTCGATTTCCTTAGTGGTGGCTTGTGGATTCATCTTCAGGTTTCTCTTCAATTTCATACTTAGACTGATTTGACTAGAGGACCGATTTGGATGATTATTTCAAATTCAAATTTAAATTATCTTTATTGTCACAACATTCGAACTGAATATTAACAATACATACGTATACATACAGACGGAACATAAAATGTGAACAACATAATTATTTATTTATCGTTTGGCTATTTATTGCACACGATATTAATGTGGTTACAATAATAACTACAAAAAACAACAATAATGTTGGCCATGCCATGGGTACCAAGCTCAGCATATGCTGGCCGGTGGACGGCCAGCGCCGATTTTCAGCTTGGCCACTTTATATTCGAGGTCGTCGTAACAAAGTATTTTTATATTTAATGAGACGGCTGCACTATGCCGTTTGATGAAAATATTAAGATGATGAAATTAACGATATTTAACCCTTAAATGCATGAATTAAAAAAACACAATATTATAAAATATTATGTTAATTCAAATAAATGTTTCTAGTTTTCAACCGGTAATTCATTTTTGTTTATGTAAGCTGCATCTTACACCATGCATTTAAGGGTTAAGTGTAGTGTGACAATGATAGTAACAATGTTTGCGTAGAGTAGGTTAGGTTGGGTGTTTGCACTATAATTATATACTATATAATATGTGCTGTTGGTTGATTATTTTTGAAAGAGTAGTGCAGCATAAGGAGAACCGTTTTCATGTGCTCCGCACCAGGCATCGGTCAGTACTAAAGGTCGTTAGTATGTAGAAGAGATTAATTGTAATGGGCCGTTTTCGAGCGTTGGAGATTAAATAGGTAAATGAAAAGTAAGTGAATATCAAGAACACTGGTTAATTTTGCCTGAGTATTTCAAGTCAATTCTCTCGAAGTATTTTTTGTATTTTTAAAACGGACGGCAAATTTAAAACGGGCATGTGTTCAATCGGTAAAGTCAAAGACGTAGAAATACAAAAGTGGTTCTGTATCGTCCGATATACCTACACCTACTACTCTATGTTGTATAATCACGTCAAAATTTTGAATAAGGGCAAAAAAACTATATATTTTGGAGAGTAGTTTTGTACAGTGGTAGTAAAATATTTTTTCTGGACCTATAATAACCTGTATCCCTTGAACCTGTATCCACCTGTTAATTTTACTTCAATCGAACGAACCCGGTACTGTGTCGATCTTTGCATTGTTTATGTGAAAGGCTTTACACCTTAGCGACCTCTATGTGAATACGTTAATATTCACATCTTACCGCACTACATCACAGCAGTGAACGAGCAAGCGAGAGGGCGTTATTATTTATAAATTTATTAAACATGTAATGTCAAATTTTTTGGGTACACAACACAATTGTTGTATAAAACCATTCATACAAAGATCAAACCTCAAACAAAAATAGCGCGTCAACCTTTCCGCAAACCTAACGCCCACGCAACCTTTAGACTTTTTCCTTATGATTTGTTTGTCGATTGTAACATTGTTTATTTGAAAAACTTTGCGTATTTATATTTTTGTTTGAACTTTGACTTTTGTATCACTCGTTTGATACAAAAATTGTGGTGAGACATTACATGTTTCATAATGTCTTAAAGTATATTGTTTTCTTTATAGGGTATGGTACGTATTTTTTATTTATTAATATCTTGAAATCAGGAACAAAGACTATAAATATACCTACACTTGAATGGTTGGAAGAACGAGGACAAAAGTCGACTATGTTCTCGCTGTTGAGATGAGTAAGTTGTGTGCGCTACAGGAGAGCAAAGTTTTTTGTGCATCTCGTGCTGTTGAGTCCCTCGCTGCACTCAGGATTCTAACTTAAAATACTTCGCTTGGTCGGCGCTCAAAAGGACTCGCAAGAAAAAACAACTTTGCTCTCTTGTTACACAATTTGCACAAACGCCTATTTTATAAATTATGTAAACACTTGAAACTAGACCGACCCGGTGATTATGTTTTGGAAATCGTGAGTCCAAAAAAAATTCTACCAATATCGGCTTATTATAAAATAGGTACATTTATATAACTTATAAATATATTTAAATGTACTGTAAACCTTAAATTTGCAGGGGGTAAGTTTCAAAATTAACAATTACAATCACTCATTAACATTAATCAAGGATTAGTTCCATGTACTCGCTTACTGAGTACAGAGGGTTTTCTTGCAAAACATTTCTCAGTGGACGCCTACATGTTTCGCCTGATGGCTCATTTTTTTTGTGATCAGGCGAAATGGTTGGGCCGATGAGTCGTGGGTGCCTGAAAGTGCCAGGCGACGAAGAGCGGTTCTCAGTCGCCCAGTAGGATGTATACCGGTAACATCTACGCACGCAAACCGAGAAATGTTTCTCCTATGAACAATATCGGTTTAAAGATCTTTACTTCTCAAAATAATAACAATACCTAATTCACTTACTTGAGAAAAAACATTACATGCATAAATTATAATAATCTAAGCTAGTTGAGCGTAATCATTATTACAATCGCAAAATTATAAAAGTTACAATTTGCCGGTAGAATTATAAAAGCATACAAAACAAGTAAACTGAGTAAAACTACGATCGCGAATGCGCGATGCGAGCGCAGTAGTAGATAACAGTTTTTACATGGATATAAAAAGTTTGGAAGTGTCTTAACAAATGCGGGCGTACATTGAGCTTACGCTAATCTGTTATTTAGTAACTTTTATGCTTTTTTATTTATTGTATAATTATGTATTTTATTAAACAATTAAGGTATATACGTACTATTTATGTATTATACGTAATTAAATTATGTGGTATTGATATTTTCTTGTAAATATAAATTTTGATTCTTATTTGGATTACTTTAAATTTTATATGTATCGTTATAATTTTATATATAAGTAAATTTATGTATACATACATATTTTACAATTGTAACATATTTATGGACGAGTTGAGAGATATTGTTTTAATAATCTTTTAAATGTGCGTAATGATATGGCGTCTTTGATATCAGTCGGGAGTTTATTATAGAGGTTCGCTCCCTCGTCCGCGGGGGCCGTAAAACTAGTTTATTAGCGTTCCTGAGTGAGTAGTAGGGCCTCGTGCAGGTCCGTCCGGATTGTTACTACCGTCTTGCCTACTAACCCATCGCCAAACAGCAATGTTCGCATTGTTGTGTTCCGGTGTGGGGGTAAGATAGCCGGTGAAATTACTAGCATAGAGGCATTCTATCTTCGTCCTCCGGGTAGGCAAGCACTTGTGACTCCTCTGGTGTTGCAGGTGTTTATGGGCGACGGTTATCGCTTTCCATCAGGCGATACGTTTGCTCGTTTGCCCCCTATGACATAAAAAAAAAAAAGTTCCTGTGTTTAATTCTTTGAATTTGTTGCTTTTTCGTGAAAGAAATTTGTATATTAAGGTCATTTGATAATATTTTTCTGATTAGGATACAAGTGTGATATATGTAGGAATGGTTAATATTCATAATTTTGGTACCTATCTTTGTAAATTTTACTCGTTTTGGTGGCTAATAGTATCGAAAGCCTTCTTTAGATCGACAAAAACCCCCAGCACTATCTTTTTTTGGTCAATACTCACTTTAATTTTAGTCACAAGATCTATGGTGGCGGTTAAGGTATTTGACTGTATTTTTTTTGATATTCGTGTATTAAATACATGAATATCAAAATGATATTGTGAGTGGTGCGTCATTTCTTCAAACCTTGTGATATGAAAAAAGCTCTACAGGGATGTCTAGGGGTTGTCTATTGTTTGACCGAAATTTATATGCAATAATATTGATTTGCTAGAATTTCACTTACCCGAATTTTATTTGCCCGAATGTTTCGTTTCCTAGAAAATTCATTTGACATACTCTTGTATTCCCGAATATTATATGCCATAATGATACGAATGCCATAAGTATTGTTTTCCATAGTATTAAGTGCCATAATATTGTTTGATAGAATATTTAAACGCCATACTAAATATTGTTTCTGTGCGAATCCAACCTGGCTTAGCATCTTATTTTCTGTAGGCATATTGTGGCCACGTATGTACATAGACACTATGTGCTACATGGTCACAATACAAACCTAACCTAAAGTTTTCGGTTCTGGTCGAATGTCGTACGTCCTTTTATCGTAGTTCTTCTCGCTTCGCTTCGCTCGCTCCGCTATACGGGTCACAACACAAACCTAACCTAACCTATAGTTTTCGGCTTTAGATCCATGTACTATTTGGTAGCAGTTCTTCTAAAACTAGGTTAGATTGTAAATTAGGAAACTGTAAATTAGGTTAGGATTTGTATTTTGAAGCAAACATTCTGACGCTCCGCTATACGGGTCACAAAACAAACCTAACCTAACCTATAGTTTTCGGTTTTAGATCCATGTACTATTTGGTAGCAGTTCTTCTAAAACTAGGTTAGATTGTAAATTAGGAAACTGTAAATTAGGTTAGGATTTGTATTTTGAAGCAAACATTCTGACGCTCCGCTATACGGGTCACAAAACAAACCTAACCTAACCTATAGTTTTCGGTTTTAGATCCATGTACTATTTGGTAGCAGTTCTTCTAAAACTAGGTTAGATTGTAAATTAGGAAACTGTAAATTAAATTAGGATTTGTATTTTGATGCAAACATTCTGACGCTCCGCTCGCTTCGCTCGCTCCGCTATACGGGTCACAAAACAAACCTAACCTAACCTATAGTTTTCGGTTTTAGGTCCATGTACTATTTGGTAGCAGTTCTTCTAAAACTAGATTAGATTGGGTTTGTATTTTGACGCTCCGCTATACGGGGTCATAAAACAAACCTAACCTACAGATGTCGGTTTTCGGCCTATGTTCCATTTGGATAGCATATGAAATTATAGCATGTGACAATTATGGATTACAATATTTATGGAAAATGTGATTATTGGAATTAATATTATGGGAAACAAAGATTCGGTCATAGGATTAATATGTCAAACAATGATTATGGGAAACATAATTATAAGAAACAAGATTCGGTCAATTGAATATTATGGCAGACGAAATTCGGGCATATGAAATTCGGGCAAGTGAAGGTATACCATGTCTAGGCTAGGCGTGACTCCAATAAAGAGTGCTACGTATCATCATCATCATGAAATCATTTCTAAGAATAGGGATCTAATATCATATTGTATTTTTTCACGTCTTTTACTTGTCTTTGCCGTTTTGCAGTATAATAATTTCAATTACGTTATATTGTTATTCCTTTTTATTAACAGGGTTGGGTATGTATTTTCTGATTAATAATATCATTGGAATCAGGAACAGATACTATAAACATACCTACACTTGAATGGTTGGAAGAACTAGGACAACAATCGAATATGTTCTCGCTGCAGGTGCATAGTTTTGTGCATCTCGTGTTACTAAACAGTCCCTCGCTACACTCAGGATTCTATCTTAAAATACTTCACTTGCTCGGGACACAAAATCAGTACTCGCGACAAAAGACAACGAAAATGAAAAAATGAAAATGATTTATTTTAATAACAATTGTTACAGGTCAATTTTTACATTATTTTTATAAATTGCATGTGCTTACCTACATGTCTTATTTCATTTCATTAAAATTGTTTAACTATAATACTAGTGGTAAACTAAAAAAAAACCTTGTGGTCATAAAAATTATTTTCTAGGAGCCATTTTTTTAGTTGTAATTTGAAACTTGTGGTGGTAGTTGCATTTGTTACATTTTCAGGTAGCCGGTTGTACACTATTGGTCCCAAGCTATAAATGCATTTTTTTGTTTTCGCTAATTGGTGTGGCGCTGCTACAAGCCTATTGAGGTTTTTGTTGCTGCGTAAGGGGTATCTGGAGTTGATACCTTTGCGTTTAAACATGTCCGGATTGTCGTGCGTAAACGTTGCCACCTGATATATGAGTAGGCACGGTAGGGGTAAGATATGGAACTCCTGGAATAGTTCCCGGGCCGGAGCGTCCTTCGGCTTGCCTGCCATAGCTCTAACTGCTCTTTTTTGCATCGAGAAGACGCGGTACCAATCCGCTGCCAGAGCCCACAATTCCACACCGTAGGTCAGCACTGAGTGGATTGTAGCGAAGTAACACTCTCGCACCGCTGCCTTGCCGGCAGTGCGCGCCAGACGGCGCAGCGCGAAGCACGCGCGGCCCAGGCGGGCCGACTTTGCTCTGTTGTTGCAAATTTGGCACAAATAACTAATTTATAATTATTAATTATGTAAACACTTGAGACTAGACCCGGTGATTCTATTTGGAAATCGACATTCCGAAATAAACAGCTTTGCTATCTTTTTATACACTTACCTAACTATTTTATAATTATGTAAACACTCGAAACTAGATTGTGGTGATTATTTTTTGGAAATATAAATTACCTACAAAGAAAAAATCTAGTAATAGCAGCTAATTAAAAAAATATATAAAACTTATAAATATATTTAAATGTACTGATGTAAACCTTACATTTGCAGGGGGTAAGTTTCACAGTTACCAATTAAAATCACTCATTAACCTTAATCAAGGACTCCTTGTACTCTCGCTGAGTACAAATGGTTTTCTAGCAAAACGTTTGTCAGTCGACACCTAAATGTTTCGTCTGATGGCGCATTTCTTGAATGATCAGGCAAAATGCTCGTAGTAAGTTGGGCCGATGACGAGTGGGTTCTTGCCTGAAAGTGCCATGCGACGAGGAGCGGACCTTCTCAGTCACCCAGTAGGACGGAGATGTATACCGGTAACAACCACGCGCGCGAACCGTGAAATGTTGGTCCTAATAAACAGATATTGTGAGTGGTGCGTCATTTCATTATACTTTCCGATATGAAAAGTTCTCTACAGGGAAACCTAGGCGTGGCTTCAACAAATGGCGGTTTGATTAGGTTAAAATCATGTTACTGCCGAGACCGTCCGACCGAATAGGGCTCCTACGGAAATATCGATAAGTAGGTATCTCGATACTACCGTTCTATAGCCGGGCTAAAATGGCAGTGTAATAAATTAAAACTGTTATCAGCTAAAGACGATGCTGTGAGGTGAAAGGGACAGTGTGAAGGTGTTTAGCTCAAGAAGTGCGTGCAAAGTGGTCACATCCTACCCTATTACTGAGACTTCGCTGTCCGTCCGTCCGTCTCTCACCAGGCTGTATCTCAAGAACGGTGATAGTGATAGCTAGACAGTTGTAATTTTCACAGATGATGTATTTCTATTGCCACTATAACAACAAATACTAAAACTAAAATAAAATAAATATTTAAGGGGGGCTCCCATACAACAAACTTGTTATAGACTATGGTACGGAACCCTTCATGCGCGAGTCGGACTCACACTTGCCCAATTTTTTTATGTTGGTACACACTACAGTTTTTATATTCCAAAATTAATACAAGGATCAAAGCACAAAGAAAAATCGAAATGCGTAACCTGATGGAAGACACCGGGAATTGAACCCGGTACCTCTTTTAGCGCGGTAACCTTTCCGCCACGCTTTTTCATTATCTCTACCAATAGTTTGTACTTCACTAAAAACATTTTTGAACTCATATTTCAATAATATGGGAATATACTCGTAGTATCAGTGCACGTAAATTGACTTAGCATAATGTACAAAATTTCATTTTTTACCCCTACTTTGTATTGTTATCTAACAGTACTTGCAGAATTAGGCGACACTTTTTTTCGTTAAGTTTGATTTACAGTTTAAGACACTATTTTTGGTAAAATAAAGGTACTTTATACCAATAAGACGTGTACGCCATTCAAGGCAGAATGGATACCGCCTGTGCATTTGGGTTTAACGAACTTTATTTTCTCAAAAGAAATTTAACATTTCACTTAATGAGAAATTACAGTATAATAGTGTAAAAGTGAGCATCAAGAACACTAAAAACAAGACAAATTACTTACATCATAATATGACGCCACATATGTAGAAATTAACCACTTAAAGCATACTATTAATATCTACCTACTATCTAGGCGACTTATAATTTACACAGGCAATTTATAGATGAATATTTTAATACAAAACCAAAACCATACCGATACCTACACATATTTTAAGTTTACGATGGCCCCAATACAAATTTACTATTAAATAAACAAAACAGGACTTCCCGTTTAAGGCTTTTAAGGTAATATGAGATATTTTGCGTGGCTAATGTAAACTAAATGTGGGTAAATCGGAAATGTAACCAAGAAAAAATAAAAACATTGTTTACACTGTTGCGCGAATTTCTTTACACAAAACTAGAAACTTAATTTCTTACAAAACAAATTAGACTTGCGAAACAGAATGCAGTTAAATGCGTTATCAGTTGGAGTTCTTGATTCTTTTGTTGTTTAGTTACGAACTGCCAGGGCCGAACTTAGATATTTGTAATTACATACGATTTCAATTTACGTTTAAAGACAGTAGCTTTGGCAATCCCTTATAGATTTTGGCAGTTTATTGTAAAACTGTGCCCCTTCAAAACATATATTTCTTTTACCGCATTTGGTTCGCACAGAGGGGAGGCAAAGATCATTAGCGTTACGGAGACGGCGGTTTCCGTGTTGAAGTTTAGTCTTAAATACTAATTCAGAGCGAATCTTTTTATCTATGATTTTCCTTATTAAAATGCATGTATTGTTGTAGTAAAGCTGTTTTAAGTTCATTATTTTTGTTTCAGAGTAAATTTTACGGCTCGACGCTAAAAAATTGTAATCAAAGAGTGTTTTTATCAGTTTGTTTTGAGTAATTTGCAAATCTTTAAGAGCGGTTTTCGTTGCACTTCCCCATACCTCTATAAGGTAGTTCAAATGCGACTTGACAAGTGAATTGTAAATAGTGAAACGAACTTTACGAGGAAGGCATTGCACTATATTATATAAGCAACCACGCAATGATGACAATTTTGATTGGAGTTTATTTATGTGCGCCTTCCATGTAAGTTCGCTGTCCATAATTAATCCCAGATATTTTTCTTCGGACGACTCTTTAATAACAATTTCATTAATGGTAAGCGGAATATCATCATTATTTTTTTTTGTTTTTTGCTTTAAATACTACATTACTCGTTTTTTTAATGTTTATTGTAAGCAAGTTGTGTTGAAACCAGCAATTAAGGGTGTTGAGATCTTTCTGTGCCCTTTTTTTGATATCATTTATGGATGGATCATGGTAGAAAATACAAGTGTCGTCAGCATATAAACTTATTTCCCCATGTAAACTAACTTCACAAATATCGTTTATGTATATTAAAAATAAGAGAGGTCCGATAATGGACCCCTGCGGCACAACGCTGGTAATTGGACGGGGGGAGCTGTATTCTTTGTTGATTTTGACTACTTGGGAACGATTCTATAAGTAAGACTCAAACATTTTATAAGCATTTTTTGTGACACCCATATTTTTTAGTTTTTGTAAATGGTCGTAAATCGGTCGTAGTTTTGTAAATCGAATGACATACTGTATCGAATACTTTCTTGAGATCAATAAAGATCCCGAGACATATTTCTTTTGCATCTATTTTTGTTTTAATTTTAGTTACTAAGTCTATAGCTGCGGTTATGGTACTCGATTCCGATCGAAAGCCATATTGCTTCTCAAAAAGAAATTGTATCTGCGATAAATACGTATTTAATCGGTTATATATAATCTTTTCAAATATTTTCGATATTATTGGTAGTACAGAAACTGGCCGGTAGTTTTCAGGATCCGTTTTATTCCCAGATTTAAAAATAGGTGTTACTTTTGCGACTTTCAACGCATCAGGGAAGATACCATTTATTAGGCAGTGATTGATACATTCCGTCAGTTTTGGAACCAAATATTGTTTTATGCACTTAATTGATTTTGTTGTGATTTTATCTAAGCCAGAACTGCAGTTTTGATCCAGGTTGTTTATTATTTTAATTACTTCATCTTCGTTACATACCGACAGTTCAGATAATCATTTATTATTGTCATAAGAAGACGAAGTTACAATACTGTGATACTTTACTGGTATTTCATTTGCTAGTTTAAGGCCAATTGTTGCGAAAAATTAATTAAAAAGTTCACATATTTCCTTGCCCTCCGTAATTGCCCCAGCGGGCGTTATTAGTTTTGAAGGAGCACAGTCAGGTTTATTTTTGTTATTTTCTAAGGAGTTTATTAGGTTCCACATTTGCTTAGGGTCATGCTTACATTTTTCAAAAGAGTCATGATAAAATTTCTTCTTTGTCTTATTTATTAAGATAGTAGCCGCGTTCCTTTCCTTCTTGAAATTTGTTTTTAATGTGCAATTTTCCGGGTTTTTCTTCAGTCTTTGCCAAAGTTCATTTCTCTTGTTTATTCTCTTTATTATGTCGCTGTTTATCCAGTCTTGTCTTGGTGGATTGTTAATTTTAGTTTTCAATACGGTAGTAGCTTTTATCATAGTTTTTAATGTATCGTGCAATGTATCGAAATTTTGTCTATCAATGTTTGCAAGTGAAGAGTGTTCTGCTGATTTACGTAGGTTGTCGTAGTTGACTGCCTCGTATTCTACCTTGACACGGGTTTCAATTTTGTGTTTTTTTATTCCCAGGATTATTTGTTTATGGTCAGATAGCGAGGAGTCTACCAGAGCGAAATGGACCTCCTTATCTTGCATATTTGTGACCACATGATCTAAAATACTATTTGTCGTGGCTGTCGTACGGGCTGAGTGCTTTGGGTCTATTTTGTTCAAAAACTTGTATCCATTTCCACGGAATGATTTCTCGTACTTCTTTTTTATTGTATCGTTTGTTAATAAATTTATGTTGAAGTCGCCGAAAATTAAGGCCGGTTTTTTTCGAGGCATTTGTCTTTCTAAGTCTTCCATAAACGTTTCAGCGTGTGTGTCTCCTGGTCTATATACCAATCCAATATTGAGGTCAAATTTGCGGACGTGTAACCAGAGGTAATTATTGCCGTTTATGTATGCTGAGTTTATTAAATCGTGTTTTATACTTCTGTGTATGTAGATTGATACACCTCCACCGCGTTTGTTAGTCCTGAAATTTTAGTAGTGTACATAGTTAGGAATTTCTAGGTATGATGCCTCCTTTTCTGTTTTGATCCAAGTCTCAGTGAGGAGTATCAAATGGACCTGTCTATTTATTGATTTTAAGATACATTTCATTTCATCTAGCTTTCCATGTTTGAGGAGGCTTCTAATATTTGTGTAAAATAAATCATTTAAAAAGCCTTTGTTGAGATCTAAGTCATTGTAAGTTTTAAGTAGCTGATACGACAAAAGCATTTTTTCATTTTTGTTATTGTTATTGTTGACGTCGTTTTTGCAAGTGGGATGGAAGATTGGCTATCCTTTTCTTGTAAGCGATTCGCACCGACTTACGCTTCGGAAACGGTTTAACTCACTGGATGGCGGTTAAAGCAAAACAAACTTTAAATCAAGTTGCTCTTGATGTAAATTAGAACATTAGAGTTTAAATATTAGTATTATAAATTTCTGCGACACGACCACTCTCGACGCTCACTCGGCGCATTTAAAAGTAAAAAATCGGCCAAAAGTATGTCGGTCCACGCTTAGTGAAGGGTTCCGTAGTTGCCCATCGTTAACAATAGGCCCGAGGTTTAAATTACGAGAAAGATTTCGAGCTCTATAAAATGGTCGTAAACGCCAAAGTAACTGTAAATTACTTATAACCTTCTGGAAGTTATCAATTATACGCACCAGATTGAGCGGAATGTTTTAATGCAGTATGGTATGACACTTAACTAATATGTGTAACGTTCGAAGTAGGTACAAGGCCACCGCGCGGCACTTACGTCATTTTAAAGAAAAGTATGAAAATTTGCGATAACTCAAAAACGGCTCGACCGATTTTATTGAATGTAGTTTTCATTAAAAGTACTTATAAGGCCTCATTTTTATGAATTCTTCCATAATTTTTTGACCCGTGAATGAAAAGCTAGAGGGCCCCCCTGAGGACGTAAAAGGATGAAAGTAGCTTTCGTAGCTTTTCGAAACAATATTGTGTGTTCGTGTTTCTGAGTATTTTTTGCACAATTTTTGTACAACGCAACGCAATTAAACGTTAAAACTAGTGATTCAGTCACTTCGCCCCCTGCCTGCTATACGGCCACATCTCAAAAAAACATTTTTTCGAGAAATCGCTTGTTAAAGTTTTGGCAGTGTAGTGCGTGGTAGTAAAATGAGGATTACTCCCTGAGTTTTGGGTCAATTAATTTTTGATATAGCTCTTTTTACTCAAGATGATATAATGCTTCTAATGAATACATATTTTTTGTATAAAACATGTATATTTTTAAGATACAAGGCCTTTAAGTTAGGTACTTAGAGTTGTGGCCGTATTGCAGACACATTTTGTTGAAATTTTGAGATGCGTCCATAACCGCACAAGAAAATTATGGGAAAATGGTTACATGAAAATATAAATACACCCACCAAAATAGTTAAAATACCTTTATTAATCAACTTTTGTTACAGTAAGAACATCACTGTAAGCGATAATCAGTGCATCCAGCTTTTCTACTTTTAGGTTCAGGAATACTGGACGAAGATTGGTTCGATTCAGAGTAGCAATTTATGTGAGTCGGTATTTACTCACAGTTCTATTCTGGCATAGTCTCGAATAATAGGATTCCACCTAAGTTCAACCGCTCCAAAATAATAGCCATACTGAAACCAGAGGTAAGCCAGGCGATGACCCAAAGAGATACCGCGCGACCAATTGCTCTACTCAGTTACGTCTAATACAAACGTTTGGAGAGGCTAATCTACATACATCGAATCGAATCTATTGCCGACAAAATAATTCCTGTGGAACAGGCTGGATTCTTTAGTGGCCGGAACTGCGTGGATCAGGTAATGCAGCGCACAACACACATAAAGGCTGGGCTTAAGAGGAAAGAGAAAACCGTGGCAGTCCTTATCGACCTCTCAGCTGCATTCGATGCCGTATGGAGACAGTGACTTGTCTATAAGCTCACGACCGTGGTGCCCTGTAGAAAGATTGTGAGACTAATTAACTCTATGCTCAGCAATAAGGGAATTTATCATTTACCTTGAAGCACTTCAAGCAAAGTCAGGAAGCTGAACAATAGACTACCGCAGGGATCAGTCCTGGCCCTGCTCCTGTTCAACCTACAACTCGCGATCTGGAATATCTTGGGAAATACTTGAAAAATGTCGACTGCAGTCCGTTACTAGTAAAACAGAAGTTACGATATTCCATCTGCAATTAAGAAGCTAATTATGGGCCAAAAATCGGCTTCGGAGAGACGGCGATGAAATTGAATCCTACACCAAAGTACTTGGGTGTAACTCTAGACCGCAGTCTCACCTATGCGCCACATATTAGTTAGGGAAAAAGCTACAGACGCGGAATAACATACTCCACAGACTAGCGGGAACTACTTGGGGAGCAACAGCTGATGTGCTACGCACTACCGGTTTTAGCCAAGTTTACTCCACGGCAGAGTATTGCGCGCCAGTTTGGCTCAACAGCGGCCATGGCTTAGCTAAACTAAACCATGCGATGTATATCGGGAACCATCAAAATGTCATCCACTGGTTTGGCTGTGTTGAGTCATATAGCTCGCGCCGAACTAAGAAGACATCAGGCACTGGTCCACGAAGCACAATTAGTCGTGGATCGTCCCGATTTACCCATTCATGCAGAGTTCGCAAACCCGCCTCATCGGTTGAAGTCGAGGCACCCACCGAACCATACTGCTCACGACCTGCTGCAATCAAATTCTAACCTACTTGCAACTCAAATCACCCGACTTACTCAGAGATGCAAGTATAAATCCCACGGCAAAACCTCCCGGCTTCATTCTGCCTCGAAAACAATGGTGCCAGATCAACTGGCTCAGAACTGGGAGTGGGCGATCCTGAGACATCCTCTACAGGTGTGGTTGGAGAGACTCACAGTATAACGGCAACCCTGCAGACTTGTTTGTCCTCAGTAACGACGCAATTCATTGGATAAAAAATCTTGAATTTAACTTATAATTGTATATAAATGACTACATAATGGGAAAAAAATATTACAAGAAAACATAAAAAAAACAAATAAACTTATAAAAAAAGGCGGCTAAAACTATTAGAAAGTATTATGCTATACGAATAAATTAAAATAGATAATAGGTACTTACTGTTGTGACACAATTAAATGCCCTTTAATTCGCTTATATTTAAAGGGATTCATCGGAATAACACTCGAATAATCTTAATTCAAATTCAAATTCAAATCTTTATTTCGAATTATTGCAATCCATATAATTGTTAGTAACACACAAACTTATAAACCTATGTTAACGACAATAACAACCATAACTTAAATAATAATATAAAAATACTAAAGGCGGCGTGGTGCGGCGACCGGCGGTGCGTGCAGCCGCACCCAGCGCGCGAGCAGCGGCGAATCCCATCGCTGCACCAACGCGTTTACTATGCTGTTTGAGCTGAAGAGAGCGCGATTCAGTAACGATGCACACCGCTTCCTAATTATAGCATCAAAACCATCGGTGTGCGCCTCGGCAAACATTGCTGACGCGCTACAGAAACGCGGCAGCCCAAACAGCACCCTAAACGCGTTGTTATATTGCACGCGCAGAGCGTTGTATGCCCTCTGCGTAAAACTGACCCACAGACTGCACGTGTAGAATGATTGGCAGTATGCTTTGAAAAGCGTTAGCTTCACTTCATTACTACAACGGGCAAATCTGCGAGCCAGCATGTTACAACGAACACACAACGCCCTGCGCTCCCTCTCGATATCATCTTAACGCCTTTGGGACGCAACTCAAAAAATTGATTATAAATTAATGTTATACAGCCATAACTCCAAAGTGGCTGTCTTGCAGGGAGTCAACTGACAATTTTTGGTCAGATCCATACGGCCACTTGT